>OZ023264.1:182842985-183538955 GCA_964006375.1 Tillus elongatus | reverse complement strand
CAGGATGGTCCATAAGTCGTTGGTGATACAAACTTTCTTTTTTCTAATCGAACACGTCTTATGTTATTGCATTTTTGCATTTTCCATCGAAATATAATGCATGTTTGTAAGAAAAGAGATTCTGGACGCAGCAAGTGCGTTATAGTAGCGACTTTTCATTAAATGCTTCAAATTTGAATAGCTTGATTTACTATTAACCCACAAGGTTGACCAAGAAACCAGTTTTTTCGGGAACACTTTAAGTTTACTTTCGGAAATTTTTGTACATTTTCAAACAATACAGTTATTTTGATGAAACATGGCATATTGTTTCTACTATATAGGTTATACTGGTAACCAAATTTGATGCCTACTTTCTTATAAAAAACACACATATTTATTAAAAACATTTTATGAGAATTCACTACCATAACGCACTTGCTGCGTCCCGAACTTTTGTTTAAATGGAAACAGGCAACAAATTTGGTTAACAGAATAACCTATACAATAGAAATAATGTAGGTACCATATTTCATCAAAATTAGTTTATTGTTTGCAAAAGTACAAAAACCTTCCGAAAATAAACATAAAATGTTCCGGAAAAAACTGGTCCGATATTCTTGGCCAACACACCTCTTCAAGGTATTTAGCCAGCTGCCACGATATATTTATTCACAAAAAGCTTTTCGACGAAACTTTAAAAAAACATATGTTTTCAAGTGGAGCTATTTCGAGTTCATTTGTAGGAACTTTTTTCGAAATTCAAAAGTCGCGAACTGATTTTTCATACAAATATTCACTAAACAAAAATTGTATCACCAACGACTTATGGGCCAGCCTGTGATTGTCAAAATAATTCCATAAGATGCAGCCCAAGACACCTTATAATTAACGTACACAATATTTTCTCGTGTCTTCTATAGTAACGGATATATTGAGCTTTACCGCAGAAATGCGTCACCCTGTATATACGTAAACAGATATAAACTGAAACTAGCTTCGGATATAAGTTCTAGGGCGCCTAGTTCGCGTCCATGTGAAGATATATATATATATATATATATATATATATATATATATATATATATATATATATATATATATATATATATATATATATATATATATATATATATATATATATATATATATAAACACATTTTAAAAGACCTGACGATCGTTTCACTAACCAAGTTAGCGTCATCAGGATGAAAAAGAATTTTTCATGCTCTGATGACGCTAACTTGGTTAGTGAACATTTCTTTTTCATCCTCTGATGACGCTAACTTGGTTAGTGAAACGATCGTCAGGTCTTTTAAAATGTGTACTTGTCAGTGCTCATCACAGGTTCTAATCTTCACAAAGTTAAAACTACTTACAAAGAATCAGAAAAAAGGTCTATTTGAAATGAATTTTCTGCAAATAGTTTAACAAACCGAAGAACCATGACGGTTGAAGCTAAAACTTAAGGCCTTCTTGATATGTTCTTTACATAACCCTACATAACCCGTATTGGTTTCAGGTTCTTTGTCTAAAAGTTGCCAATTTTGAAGTTTCAAATCGCGACTTCTATGTTTTAAGAAGAAAATTTTTAAAGTAATTTTTTGACAATTCTTGACTTTTTGCGTCAAAAAACATAATTTGTGCCTGTAATATAGAATAAATTTTGTTACCCACACACATTATTTTGGGTTTCTCTGGTCATCAGTGGCACCCAAAGTGTTTTTCTTTAAATACCTATAACTTTTTTTATCTAACTTAGAGATCTAAATTTTGGCACGTGGTGTAGTTTTAAAGAATTTTACTCACTAATGAGGAGATCTGTGTTTATATATATATATATATATATATATATATATATATATATATATATATATATATATATATA
Organism: Tillus elongatus; assembly: GCA_964006375.1. Lineage (NCBI taxonomy): Eukaryota > Metazoa > Arthropoda > Insecta > Coleoptera > Cleridae > Tillus > Tillus elongatus. Next base: position 183,537,088 of record OZ023264.1, on the reverse strand, counting down.
TATATATATATATATATATATATATATATATATATATAGTGCGTGCCAAACTGGTTTGGAGTGTATTGCTATCTCCGTTATTATTAGAGATAGGAAGACGGTTAAATCAGCAATGTTTTGTAGAATTTCATGCCAGTTCCAAATGTGTCTTCTATTTTACCCTGCCCCTTTTCGTTTTCGAGTTATTTTGAAAAAAACAAAATTTGTCGATTTCTTTTCTCTTCGATATCCAAGTAGACGTTGATTTGACATGCCTAAGATTTGCACACTATCAGGACACTTTTTATAGAGTAATCTTTTTGTGCTATTCTCAACTTTGGATTGTCATTTGTTTTTGAGCTACAGGTATCAACGTTTGTTTTTATTTTGACAGCCATATTGGATTTTTTGCTCATGTGATAGCCTGTGAAAAGAGCTTTTCAATGATGTACAACATGCTTGAGAAATCTTGTAATTGCACTGACAATTTTGAGAAAAACCGTTTTGAGGATAGTAGGCTATGAAATCCAATACCAAAAAACAAATGACAAAAAAAAAGTGTCCAAAAGCAGTAGGCCATTGAGTCTAACAATAGATTTCTACTTTTAACATAATTTTCCGCAATGATTCACAATAAAAAAATAGGAACTTTGAGCACACAAATAAATCGGCCCATTATTACAACTGATATTTTACATTACAACATTATCCTAAAAAATTCTGGACGCAGCAAGTGCGTTATGGTAGTGAATTTTCATAAATATATTTAAAAAAAAAATATGTGTGTTTTTTTAAGAAAGCAGGCATCAAATTTGGTTACCAGTATAACCTATATACTAAAAACAATGTGCCATGTTTCATCAAAATAATTTTATTGTGTGAAAATATACAAAAATTTCCAAAAGTAAACTTAAAGTGTTCCCGAAAAAACACGTTTCTTGGTCAACCTTACAGGTTAATAACAAATTGAGCTGTTCAAATATGAAACATTTGATCAAAATTCGCTACCATAACGCACTTGCTGCGTTCAGAATTTCTTTTCTTACAAACATGCATTATATTTCGATGGAAAATGCAAAAATGCAATAACATAAGGCGTGTTTGATTAAAAAAAAGGAAATTTGTATCACCAACGACTTATGGGCCAGCCTGTGATTGTAGAAATATTATTTTAAGATGTAGCTCAAGATACCCTATAATTAATATATACAAATTTTTTTCGTCTCTTATATAATAACGGATATATTGAGCTTTATTGATTTTTTACGAAAATTCGACAAAAATTGTATACCATTAAATGATAAACTCTATAGCTAAGGCTACTTGTCAAGCATCAGAGAAAGGGTATATTTGAAATGAATTTTCTGCAAATATTTTAGTAAAATGAAGGACAATGACGGTTGAAACTAAGACTTTAGGGTTTGTAAAACATCCTTCTTGAAACATTTTATTTCTATAGCCCGTATTAGATTCAAGTTATTTGCCTAAATGTTGCCAATTTTGACATTTTAAATCGCCACTTTGACGTTTTGAGGAAAACCCCAATTTATTTTTCTTTAAATGCCTATAACTTTTTTCTCTTTTGAGCTACATAGCTAAATTTTGGTAGGTAACTTACCTATAAGGATATAAACCTGCGTCCCAAATTTGGTTGCCCTTACTTTGTTGATTCCGGAGATATAATTTTTTTTCGAAAGAAAACGCAAAATTTTCCTGGAAAACCTAGGCAGATTTTCCTGGATAACGAGCTTATCCAAGCTATTTGCAAAAGGAATTTTTTCACCAAATTTAATCAAAATCGGCCCATTATTTTTTGAGTTATCGGTGTGATACATACATATATATATATATATATATATATATATATATATATATATATATATATATATATATATATATATATATATATATATATATATATATATATATATATATATATATATATATATATATATATATATATAAACATATAAAAATTGAAACTGACCTTGGATATGTTTTCTGGGGGGCCTAATTAGCGCTCATGTGAAGAAATTTTTTCAAAATTCAAAAGTCGGGATCTCCTCATTAGTGAATTTTTTTTAAGAAAATTCACTAAAAATTTATAATTTAATTAATAAATTAATAAAATTAAAAAGTGTAGCAGTAGGCCATGGAGTCTAACAATAGACTTCTACTTTTAACTAAATAACGGAAAACCTTGTCCGATTTTCCTGGATAACGAACTCATCCAAGCCATTAATAAAAAAAATCCACTTGCCGAGTTTCATCGAAATCGCTCTCTGAATGCTTCATTTCCATGGGGCTCCGCTATCTATTGATAAAAACGCCGTTTTACAATTTGTGATATGTGTTTGAAATATGTGCCAAAAACGTTATAAGTTGCAAAACAATTGAAACAATTCAATAACGATGAACGATATGAATTTTTTTTCTTACAAACATGCATTATAATTCGCTGGAAAACACAAAAATGCAATAAAATAAGGGGGTGTTTTTTTTAAAGAAAGTGTATCACCAAGTATGGGCCACCCTATGTTTTTCAAAATAAGTTTGATGCAGCTTGAGATACCCTATAATTAACTTAAATACTTTTTTGTCATATCTTGTATAATGACGGATATATTGACCTTTGCCGTAGAAAAGCGTCACCTTGTATATATGTAAACAGAAAAAAACTGAAACTGAACGCGTATGTGGGTTTTTGGGTTTCTAGTTCGCGCTCATTTGAAGAAATCTTTTTAATATTCATAAGTCGCAGTCTTCAACATAACGAATTTTTTCTACGAAAATTTGCCAAAATATAGACTATTAAACCATTAACTCTACAGCTGAAACTACTGCCGAAGCATCAGAAAGAGGGTCTATTTGAAATGGATTTTCTGAAAATATTTTAGTAAAATGAAGAACAATGATGGTTGAAGCTCAATCTTAAGACTTTGTAAAACACACTTCTTACGACATATCGTCTACATAATCCGTATTTGTTCCAAATTCGATGTCTGAAATTTGCAAATTTTGACATTTCAAATCACGACTTTCACGTTTGAAGAAGAAAAACTATCAAATTTACAAAATATTTTTTCTGCTACTTCTTGTCGTTTTTGCGCCAAGAAAACTTAATCGTTGGATGTAATTTTCCATTGGTTTTGTTAATCAAACAAAATATTATGTTCTTGTGCTTTCCTCTGATCACCAGTGGCACCCAATTTTGTTTCTTAAAATGCCTATAACTTTTTTCTTTCATCTTAGATATCCGAATTTTGGCACGTAAGGTAAGTTGGATAGTAGAAACGTATATGCCAAATTTGGTTGTCATAGCTTTGTTTTTTTAGCAGATACGAAAATTTTCCGAAGGAAAACCCAATATTTCCCGGGAAAACTGGTCCGATTTTCCTGGCGAACGAACTTATCCAAACCACTTACAAAGAGAAGGTATGGACCAAATTTCATTAAAATCGGCTTATTATTTTTTGAGTTACTCTCCGATATATATATACATATATATATATATATATATATATATATATATATATATATATATATATATATATATATATATATATATATATATATATATATATATATATATAGATCTCCTCATTAGCGAATTTTTCATTTTACGAAAAATTCGCTAAAAGGCTTATATTTTAGTGAATTTTTATTTAAAAAAATTCACTAATAGAGATGTATCAATGGTGAGACTTTGCAAACATTTTTTCAAATGAGCGCGAACTAGGACCCCTAGAACCCATATCCAGGGTCAGTTTCAATTTATATATATATATATATATATATATATATATATATATATATATATATATATATACATTTTTATGAAAATTCACTACCATAACGCACTTGTTGCGTCGAGAGTTTTATTTTTGGCAAAGGGAGTTAGAGTAAAGGTTGTATACAGGATTTTCTCTAATTTGTGTGCAGTGTAATTAAAAACGCCTATGGTATTCTCTTGACATAAAATCCCTGCCAGCATGATTAGAATGAAGATTATTATCTGTATTCTGTAAAGAGATTAACATAATACCAAGAAGAACACTAAAGTTCCAATGCAAAGAATTATATGCTGGTAGACAAAAATAGATATTTGTTTATTAGCTTTTAACCTCTTCTTGTAAACATTTTACCTGAACTTCTGTTTAAGCAAATAACACCCAAATGAGTAGTTACATAATTGCAATATTATCAGGTAAAGTCTTAAGATTATATAGATAAGATTATATGTAACAATGCCAGATTTGCTTGCTGTCAATAGCTTGTTATAAATCATCAGACATACAGTTTAAGTATGTTCCTTCACCACATTATCTGCCAGATTATATTTTCGAGGAAGCTATAATAATAATATCTATCAATTTGTAAAGCTATGGTCAAATGGGGCTCTCTGAAAAACATTGAAAGACACAAAAATAAATCCATATGATTGTATCCGCGAAATCAAACAAACAAAAATCTTCAAAAGTCTGTGACCAATGGACTTAAGCCTCCGAGGTCATCCCATACACACGCACATACGCACCTTTAATATAATATAGTGAATTATTAACAGAACATTTCTACAGTCCTTACTAAATCTTATTTTAAGTTTTTAAGAAGACGAACAAGATTTATTAAATTCTCTATTTGTGGTTAAGATATTTATATCCAAAAAATCTGCAGGCAGCAAGTGCGCCCTATGGTAGCAAATTTTCATAAAATCTGTGAAATCTTCTTTACTCATTTCCTCTTCAAGCTAAAAAGTCTGGACGTAGCAAGTGCGTTATGGTAGTGAATTTTCACTTAAATGTTTTTAATAGCACATATGTATGTTTTTTTTAAGAAAGCGGGCATCAAATTTGGTTACCAGTATAACATATATAGTAGAAACAATGTGCCATGTTTCATCAATATAACTTTATTGTTTGAAAACGTACAAACATTTCCGAAAGGAAACTTAAAGTGTTCCCGAAATAATCCGTTTCTTGGTCTACATTATAGGTTAATAGAAAATTGAGCTTTTCAAATTTGAAGCATTTAATGAAAATTCGCTACCATAGCGCACTTGCTGCGTCCCGAATTTATTTTCTTACAAACAGGCATTATATTTCGATGGAAAATACAAAAATGCAATAACATAAGGCGTGTTCGATTAAAAAAAAAAAAGAAAATTTGTATCACCAATGACTTATGGGCCAGCCTGTGATTGTAGAAATATGTTTTAAAATGTAGCTCAAGACACCCTATAATTAATGTATACAATTCTTTTCGTATCTTGTATAATAACGGATATATTGCACTTTATTGATTTTTTACGAAAATTCGACAAAAATTATATACCATTAAACGATCAACTCGATAGCTAAGACTAATGCCAAAGCATCAGAGAAAGGGTCTATTTGAAACGACTTTTCTGAAAATGTTTTAGCAGACTGAAGGACAATGACGGCTGAAGCTAAGACTTCAGACTTTGTGACGCAATCTTCTTGAGATATTTTCCTTCCATAGCTCGTATTAATTTCAGGTTCTTTACCTAAATGTTGACAATTTTGACGATTTAAATCGCGACTTTGACGTTTTGAGGAAACCCCGAATTTGTTTTTGTTTAAATGCCTATAACTTTTTTGTCTTTTAACCTACAGAGCTAATTTTGGTAGGTAATTTACCTATAATAATATAAACCAGCGTACCAAATTTGGTTGCCCTTACTTTGTTATTTCCGGAGATATGAATTTTTTTCGAAAGAAAATACAAAATTTTCCGGAAACACCTGGGCCGAATTTCCTGGCCACTTGCAAAAGGAAGGTATTCACCAAATCTAATCAAAATCGGCCCATTACTTTTATATATATATATATATATATATATATATATATATATATATATATATATATATATATATATATATATATATATACATATATATATATATATATATATATATATATATATATATATATATATATATATATATATATATATATATATATATATATATATATATATATATAATTTTGCAATGAGAAATTGCAAAAATCTCGCGATTTTCAAATTGGAACCCCCTTTTTTTTATAACACTATCGTGTTAAGCTCAAAAAATCACTGATAATTTGTATGTAATTACCTATACCTAAATCAAACGGTTTTCATTTAATTTTGAAAAAACTCATTTCAAAACATGATATTTTGATAAATTTCCTACCATAGGCGTTAGCCATGGAAAATAAATTGCCGAGTGTGTTTCTATGGAAACTTTGACAGTTTGTTGATTAACTAGCTAATAATGGTACGGTTAAATTACACACAGGAAGATTATTTAAATTTATTTACTATTTAAGGAGAATGTAATAAATTTCGTTAAAATAACTTTGTAATTTTTGGAGAAAAAATTCTTTTTCGAAAGAAAACTCAACATTTTCCCGGAAAACCTTGTCCGATTTTCCTGGATAACAAACTCATCCAAGCCATTAATAAAAGAAGGGCACTTGCCGAGTTTCATCGAAATCGGTTAATTATTTTTTGAGTTATCGGTTGGATACATATATATATATATATATATATATATATATATATATATATATATATATATATATATATATATATATATATATATATATATACATATATATATATATATATATATATATATATATATATATATATATATATATATATATATATATATATATATATATATATATAAAACTCAAAAAATAATTAACCGATTTCGATGAAACTCGGCAAGTGCCCTTCTTTTATTAATGGCTTGGATGAGTTTGTTATCCAGGAAAATCGGACAAGGTTTTCCGGGAAAAATTTTTCTCCAAAAATTACAAAGTTGTTTTAACGAAATTTGGCGGACACGTTGCCCTCAAAAAGGCATTACTACATACCAAAATTCAGCTTTCTAAGTTTATATAAAATTAAGTTTTTCAAATTTTGAGTTTTCTTAGAAAAAAATTTTTTTTTCGTAAATTACAAAGTTATTTTAATGAAGTTTGTCGTACATGTTGCCTTTGGAAAGGCCTTACTACGTACCACAATTTGATTTTCTAAGTTTATCGAAAATTGAGTTATCCAAGTTTGAAGCATTTAATAAGAATTCACTACCATAACGCACTTGCTGCGTCCCGAACTTTTTTTTCTATTTAGATTACTTGCAGCTGGTTTTATACACGTAGGTACTATACATTGTTTTGTATTGCATTATATTTTGTTTTTAACATCAGCCTGTTTCCACGATTTTGACTGATGACCGACGACAACCTGAAATTTATACCGTGCTTTTGTATTTCGCAAACAGGGTAAGGTTCTTTTACGTGTCCAACATTGCATGGTACACCGGACCGACCGTTTCACGTCTTTCCAAGAGTCGGTATGAGCAGGGATTCAACTTACTTAAACATAATACAGTACCGTATTATTTAACTAAAAAAATAATAAGCTGATTTTGATGAAATGTGGCCAGTATCCTCCTTTTGTAAATAACTTAAATCAGTTTGTTAGTTAGCCCAACTAGACCAGTTCTTCATTTTATTAAGGAACATTTTTGTGTCTTCAAAAATAACACAGCTATTTTAATGAAATATAATACACACGTTGCCTTTATAGTGACAGTGATTATAATACCCGGCAAATTTCAAGTTTTAGTTAATTTTCTTTAAAAAAATTCACTAATGAGGAGATCCCGACTTTTGAATTTTGAAGAATATATATATATATATATATATATATATATATATATATATATATATATATATATATATATATATATATATATATATATATATATATATATATATATATATATATATATATATATATATATATATATATATTAAAAAGTATTGGGCCGATTTTGATTAAATTTGGTGAATACCTTCCTTTTGCAAGTGGCTTGGATAAGTTCGTTAGCCAGGAAATTCGGCCCAGGTGTTTTCGAAAAATTTTGTATTTTCTTTCGAAAAAAAATCATATCTCCGTAAATAACAAAGTAAGGGCAACCAAATTTGGTACGCTGGTTTATATTATTATAGGTAAATTACCTACCAAAATTAACTTTGTAGGTTAAAAGACAAAAAAGTTATAGGCATTTAAACAAAACCAAATTCGGGTTTTCTTCAAAACGTTAAAGGCGCGATTTAAAACGTCAAAATTGCAAACATTTAGGCAAAGAACCTGAAACTAATAAGAGCTATGGAAGGAAAATATCTCAAAAAGAATGCGTCACAAAGCCTGAAGTCTTAGCTTCAGCCGTCATTGTCCTTCAGTTTGCTAAAACATTTTCATAAAAGTCGTTTCACAGACCCTTTCTCTGATGCTTTGGCAGTAATCTTAGCTATAGAGTTTATCGTTTAATGGTATATAATTTTTGTCGAATTTTCGTAAAAAATCAATAAAGTATAATATATCCGTTATTATACAAGATACGAAAAAATTTTTTATACATTAATTATAGGGTATCTTGAGCTACATTTTAAAAAATATTTCTACAATCACAGGCTGGTCTATAAGTCGTTGGTGATACAAATTTTCTTTTTTTTTAATCGAACACGCCTTATGTTATTGCATTTTTGTATTTTCCATCCAAATATAATGCCTGTTTGTAAGAAAATAAATTCGGGACGCAGCAAGTGCGCTATGGTAGCGAATTTTCATTAAATGCTTCAAATTTGAATAGATCAATTTCCTATTAACCTAAGGAACCTCGGTGTTTCAGGGGTAAGAACGTGTGCCTCTGAACCGAAGGGTACTGGGTTCGATCCCAGGGTACTCCTTTCACTTTTCCAGTACAAACTGTAACATTAACACCAACCGAGGTTCTGGCATTGTATTTGAGCAAGTTGAATGTCTGCACGTTCCGCCCTTCGGAGGGGGCGTAAAGCCGTCGGTCCCGTGTCCATGCGATGTTGGGCACGTTTAAGATCCCTACCCTCCTTACAGAAAGGCAGGGGTTCGGCAAAATTTCCAGGATAGTGAGGTGAAACTGCTCCCTGGCGTCGGTGATTGGCCATAGTCGCGGAAATAGGCCCACGTTAAAGAAACAAAACACACACACCTATTAACCTATAAGGTTGACCAAGAAACCAGTTTTTTCGGGAACACTTTAACTTTACGTTCGGAAATGTTGATACATTTTCAAACAATGAAGTTATATTGATGAAACATGGCATATTGTTTCTACTATATAGGTTATACTGATAACCAAATTTGATGCCTGCTTTCTTAAAAAAAAAACAACATATTAGCTATTAAATTTTTTTAAATGAAAATTCACTACCATAACGCACTTGCTGCGTCCAAAATTTTTAGCTTGAAGAGGAAATGAGTAAAAAAGATTTCACAGAATTTATTAAAATTTGCTACCATAGCGCGCACTTGCTGCCTGCAGATTTTTTGGATATAAATATCTTAACCACAAATGCAGAATTTAATAAGTATTGTTCCTATTCTTAAAAACTTAAAATAAGATTTAGTAACAACTGTAGAAATGTTCTCTTAATAATTCACTATATTATATTATAGCTTCCTCGAAAATATAATCTGGCAGATAATGTGGTGAAGGAACATACTTAAACTGTATGTCTAATGATTTATAACAAGCTATTGACAGCAAGCAAATCTGGCATTGTTAAATATAATCTTATCTATATAATCTTAAGACTTTACCTGATAATATTGCAATTATGTAACTAACTCATTTGGGTGTTATTTGCTTAAACAGAAGTTCAGGTAAAATGTTTACAAGAAGACGTTAAAAGCTAATAAACAAATATCTATTTTTGTCTACCAGCATATAATTCTTTGCATTGGAACTTTAGTGTTCTTCTTGGTATTATGTTAATCTCTACACAATACCGATAATAATCTTCATTCTAATGACGCTGGCATGAATTTCATGTCAAGAGAATACCATAGGCGTTTTTAATTACACTGCACATAAATTAGAGAAAATCTTGTATACAACCTTTACTCTAACTCCCTTTGCCAAAAATAAAACTCTGGACGCAGCCAGTGCGTTATGGTAGTGAATTTTCATAAAAATGTTTTTATTGCAAATGTGTGTTTTCTTTTTAAGAAAGCAGCAATCAATTTTGGTTACCAGTATAACCTATATAGTAAAAACAATGTGCCATGTTTCATAAACATAACTTTATTGTGTGAAAATGTACAAAAATTTCCAAAAGTAAACTTAAAGTGTTCCCGGAAAAACTTGTTTCTTGGCCAACCTTATAGGTTAATAGCAAATTGGCCTATTCAAATATGAAGCATTTGATCAAAATTCGCTACCATAACGCACTTGCTACATCCAGAAATTCTTTTCTTACAAACAGACATTAAAATCGATGGAAAATGTAAAAATGCAATAACAAAAGGCGTGTTTGATTAAAAAAAAAAAGAAAATTTGTATCACCAACGACTTATGGGTCATCCTGTGATTGTAGAAATTTTTTTTTTAAGATGTAGCTTAAAACACCCTATAATTAATATATAAAAAATTTCATATCTTGTATAATAACGTATATTGAACTTTATTGATTTTTTTAACGAAAATTCGACAAAAATTATATACCATTAAACGATAAACTCTAAAGCTAGGATTACTGCCAAAGCATCGGAGAAAGGGTCTATTTGAAATGAATTTTCTGGAAACATTTTAGTAAAATGAAGGACAATGACGGTTGAAACTAAGACTTCAGGGTTTGTAAAACATCCTTCTTGAGACCTTTTCTTTCCATAGCCCGTATTAGTTTCAAGTTATTTGCCTAAATGTTGCCGATTTTGACGTTTTAAATCACAACTTTGACGTTTTGAGGAAAACCCAAATTTACTTTTCTTTAAATGCCTATAACTTTTTTGTCCTTTGATCTAAGTAGCTAGATTTTTGTAGGTAACTTACCCATAACGATATAAATCCGCGTACCAAATTTGGTTGCCCTTACTTTGTTAATTTCGGAGATATATTTTTTTTCGAAAGAAAACACAAAATTTTCCGGGAAAACCTGGGCAGATTTTCCTGGTTAACGAACTTATCCAAGCCTTTTGCAAAAGGAATTTATTCACAAAATTTAATCAAAATCGGCCCATTATTTTTTGAGTTATCGGTGTGATACATACATACATATATATATATATATATATATATATATATATATATATATATATATATATATATATATATATATATATATATATGTACATATAAAAATTGAAACTGACCCCGGATATGTGTTCTGGGGGGCCTAATTAGTGCTCATTTGAAGAAATTTTTTCAAAATTCAAAAGTCGGGATCTCCTCATTAGTGAATTTTTTTAAAGAAAATTCACTAATAAACACTGCCAATTTTAAAAATCTTTCAATGCTGAAAACAAATGTTTTTAAATGTAGCACAATTATTTCATAATTTTTAATTTAAGGGTAGTGGTTGGTTTTGAATACGAATTTTTTTTTGCATAGAAACTAATTTCTTTAATGCTTCATAAAATTTATATAAAAGTCTAGACGCAGCAAGTGCGTTATGGTGGTCAATTTTCATATAAATGATCTACGCAATTTTGTGTACGAAAATTATATATCCGCCTAGAAGAATAAAAAAAGTATGGACGCAGCAAGTGCGTTATGGTAGTAAATTTTCATTAAAATGTTTTTAAGAGCAAATATGTTTTTTTAAGAAAGCAGGCATCAAATTTAATATCTATATAGTAGAAACAATGTGCCATGTTTCATCAAAATAACTTTATTATTTGAAAATGTACACAAATTTTCGAAAGTAAACTTAAATTGTTCCCGAAAAAACTGGTTTCCTGGTCAACCTTATAGGTTGACCAGCAAATTGAGCTATTCAAATCTGAAACATTTAATGAAAATTCGCTACCATAACGCACTTGCTGCGTCCCGAATTTCTTTTCTTACAAAGATGTATTATATTTCGATCGAAAATGCAAAAATACAATAACATTGGGCGTGTTCGGTTAAAAAAAAAGAAAATTTGAATCACCGAGTTATGGGCCATCCTGTAATTGTGGAAATATTTTTTAAAATGTAGCTTAAGACACCCTATAATTAATATATACAATTTTTTTCGTAACTTGCATAATAACGGATATATTGAGCTTTAATGATTTTTTACGAAGATTCGACAAAAATGATATACTATTAAACGATAAACTCTATAGCTAACTCTACTGCCAAAGAATCAGAGAAAGGGTCTATTTGAAATGAATTTTCTGGGAATATCTTAGTAAAATGAAGGACAATGACGATTGAAACTAAGAGTTCGGGCTTTGTAAAACATTCTTCTTGAGACATTTTCTTTCCATAGCTCATATTAGTTTCAGGTTCATTGCCTAAATATTACCAATTTTGACGTTTTAAGTCGCGACTTTTTGAGGAAAACCCAAATTTATTTTTATTTAAATGCCTGTAACTTTTTTGTCCTTTAACTTACAGAGCTAAATTTTAGTATGTGACTTACCTATGTGTGTACCAAATTTGGTTGCCTTTATTTTGTTAATTCGGGAGATATAATTTTTTTTCGAATGGAAACTCAAAATTTTCCCGGAAAACCTCGTCCGATTTTCCTGACTAACGAACTTATCCAAGCCATTTACAAAAGGAAGGGATATGCCAAATTTTATCAAAGTCGGCCCATTATCTTTTGAGTTATCGGTGTGATACATATACATACATTCATTTTGGTACATGGTTCACTCTTTATAATACAAATACGCGTACCAAATTTGGTTGCCCTTAGTTTGTTATTTCCGGAGATATAAATTCTTTTAGGAAGAAAACACAAAATAATTTTCCGGGAAAACCTGGTGCGATTTTCCTGACTAACGAACTTTCAAGCCACTTGCAAAAGGAAGGTATTCACCAAATTTGATCAAGATCGGTCCTTTATTTTTTGAGTTATCCATCATATATATATATATATATATATATATATATATATATATATATATATATATATATATATATATATATATATATATATATATATATATATATATATATATATATATATATATAAACACGGATCTCCCCATTAGTGAATTTTTTAAGAAAATTCACTAATAAGTACATACGGAGGTCATGATGTTGTCTTTGAGCAAATTAATTGCCTGTATATTTCGTCTTTTGGAGGTGACTTTAAGTCGTCGGCCCCGTTTACAACACTATCGGTCCCTTCTACAATACAATATTGGGCACGTAAAAGATCCATGTATTACTTAAGAAATGCTTGGATGTGGCAAATTTTCTAGATTGATGAGCTGGAACTGGCCCTTGGCGTCTGTGATTGGCCATAGTCGCCGAAATAGGCAGACGTTAGAGAAATAAAATACACAAAACACATTTCTGTGAATGTAACTGATATCTAGTTAACGTATATGACAATTTTTCAATGCTCAAATATGTCAGAATCAGGGAAATGAAGTTTTCTGTGGATATAATCATCTGATGGAGCTGGTAAAATTTCCGCAAGTTTCACATAATGAGCCTGATAAAGTCAAGTTCAATTATGTTGTGATCTGATCGAGAGTAGCATACCTTCCAGTTGAAACTAATGGCTTTGTGTTTATGTTTGTGGATTTGTTAATGTTAATGTTGTAAATATCAAAGTCTGCAACCGTAACGTTGACAACATCGTCGGTGTATCAAAGGAGAGATATTTCTCACTAATTAATTGAAATGTTCCTGCCATTTGATGATTCATTGTGAGGTGCTACTGACTGATGCTTTATTGCTTCCTTATACAAATAAAATTAACTAAATTAGTTGAGCCTAATGTTGCATTAGTATCTACAGATTAACCACAAAAAATTTTCATAACGAGAAAATCTGCTTATCCACAAAAATTTCTATAGAAAATCAAAGTCTAAACGCAGAAAATGCGCTAGGATACTGTATTTTCAGAGAATTTTTCTTAATATTAGAAGGTCAATGTTTCTTTAATTGAAACACATTAAATTTGATAGAGTTTTTTTATTTTGTTTATTTTTTTATTTCAACAACACACCACGAGGGCTTACAGCCAAAATACTATCGTACAGTGGGTGTCGACAAGGAGGAAAGAGGCAACTTGTTAATTCTGGACTTGAAGGTTTGGAGATTCGGGGGAGAAGGAAAAACATGTGCCGCAGGGAATTCCACAACTTGAAGGTCCTCGGGACAAAAGAGCGGGCATAACAAGATGTTCTATGTCTGGTGACCTGAACAGTAAAAGCGTGCATTCGCTCTGTTCCCCTGGTAGATCTGTTGGGGGCAGCAGGTGGAGGAACTATGGAAGAAAGCTCCTCTGAGCAGTGCCCGTATATCTATAAAAGAGAGAGAGAGGTCACCAACGGCACGTCGGTGGGCAAGGGATGGCAGCCTTTGGGTGAGGGTAGGGTCACCGATGAGACGTATAGCTCTCTTCTGAATGGAGTTCAGGATAGCGAGTGTAGAAGCGACAGCGGCACCCCAGATGTGGGAGCAGTATTCGAGGTTTGGTCTTATTTGTGAAGTATATAAGGTATATAGATTAGCTGGTGAAACGTATTTGCGAGCCCGAAAGAGAGCCCGGAGTATACAATTTATAGTAGAAATCTATGTATTAGATTTCAGTATAAAAAGTTTATTATTTTTATAGTCAAAGAAATCTTTTTCCGGAAAAGCGATTGATCCGGGCAACTAATTTAATCAATAAATTACACGAAGAATACCTACACCTGCCAAGATCTAAAATTTAAAAGCTGCTATCTCGTAATCGACGATTTTTTTCCACAAAAATCCAAAAATAGTGCTGCAAATTGAGAGTTTTGTGAAGTTATGACTGCACGAATGGCTGATAACGAGAATTTTCTGTTCAATATCTGTTTTTCAGACGAGTGTACGTTTTTATTAAACTCTACAGTCAATCCTCATAATTGTCGTTATTGGGCAGATAATAATCCAAGAAACTTTCACGAAGTCCACACTCAAACTCCACAGAAATTGAATGTCTGGACTGGCATTTTTGGAGACCGTTTAATCGGACCAATTTTTCTTGATCGCAATTTGAGTGGCGAAACGTATTTGGAGTTACTAGAAGATATCGTTTACCCTCTACTAATTGACATTGTTGAAAATTATTATCGCTATCAAGAAAATCAATTAGTGTTTCAACAAGATGGAGCTCCTCCGCATTTTTCACAACGTGCTAGGGAGTTTTTGAACAGGGAGTTTTCAGAGCAATGAATTGGGCGTAGAGGTGCTGCTGAGTGGCCCCCTAGATCACCGTATTTAACTACTTTAGACTTCTTTCTATGGGGCCATTTAAACAGAACAATTTTCGCAACAGAACCGGAGTCTCTGGAAGAATTACGACGACGCATTGTTGAAGAATGCCGTCTAATAACTCCACAAATGCTCAAGAATGTCAGAGCTCGTTTTGAACAAAATTTGTACTTTTGTATGGAAGCTGGTGGTCAACAATTTGAACACTTACTTAACAGAATAAACATTTTTGAACGTTTGGTTTTGTTTCGTAGTTTTTTTAACGAAAAATTGATTAATTGGTGCATTTCTTATCACAATGAATGAAATACGTTCTTGCAATTCCAACTGTGAATAATTTTTAAACGAATTGACAAAACTTCCAAAAAAATTAGTGTGCGGAATTCAGAGAAGAAAGAGCTTTCAAATGATGTAACACTCGACCCATGTTCCCTATTTAAAATATAAGGGTTGTTATCACCACCCTTAAGGGGTTGATGTGACAAAGTTGAGTTTTATGTCAAAACATTTCCCCTCAATATTAAAATTGATGTGTTTCAGCGTTTCTTAAAAAAATTCTCTAGACGCAAATCGGTCTGTTTCGTTTTCAATGCGCCACCCTGTATATGTGCTGAGCACACTTGTGTTTTTTGATGCTGAGGGGGCCTTTGATATAACAAGAGGGAACATTATCTGTTCAGCCCTACAGGACAGGTGATCATCTTCTATTCTTAAAGCTTGCATGCAAAGAACATGCAAAAGTTGCCAAAGAGTTGTAAATGAAAATTCCAATTTCTGCCATCGATGTACGAAATGCAGAATACTGTATTAGGCTGACTAGGGCATATACCACTAGGATCCCCAGCATAGATCAATACAAGGGTAATAATCTTGCTTTTCAGCCTCCCGGCCTAGTGTGTTTTACTCACCGATTATGGATTAAGGAATAGCACTCCCCCGAGGCGGGAATATGCATTATGCATCAGCAGCCTGGAAGTACGCGAGAACAACGCTCTAAACGCATGAACCAGAGATATACCCAGTATTGTCTGTAGCTATTCAACATGATATGAGGATGAGCCCAGAGGATGTATATACATTTGCTCGGATAATCAGGCTGCCCTCCGGGTGGTGTGCGCTACCAGAATCAGAATAATACTGGCTTAGGAGTACGTTGACGCTCCTTGGGAGCTGATCAGAGTATATAGGGTACAGATTATGTGGGTTCCGAGACAAAGTGTCGAGACGGGGAATGAAGTAGCGAATGACCTAAATGGGCTTGATATTCGGCATCCTTTTTGTGTACCGTAGCCTGCTATTGTCATAAGTAGAAAATTTGTATCTGACGTCTTAGATAGAAGGAGGCAACGGAGAAGCTCTAGTGGTCGGTCAATGGTTATATAAACGAATGACTTCGTAAAGAGACCGGCTTCTTGGTAGGCGTCGTACTAGACCCTGCCGTATCATCGGGTTCCTAGCAGACAACAACAGTCTTATAACATACCTTACATTGTTGGATGTCGAGAGGGACTTCATATGCCAGGAATGTGGTGAGACGAAAGAAACGTCCTACCGCTATCTGTGTAAATGTGATACTCTTGGGTACCTTCGTTCAAAAATGAATCAGGGACTACAGAGGTGATTAGTGTTTCATGGAAGACCGCCATAAAATTTATTTGAAGGTCGACGTGGTTTACTAACGAAGCCGGCGAGGGATAGGGCATAGTAGCTGGATGTCAGGTGTGACAAAAAGGGCTCGATGTGGCATACTTGCTTGGCGCTAGCTTCTACATTATTTCTATTACAACTTCTGAAGACACTAAGTGAAGATTGGAACCTGCGATGAGCACTGATAAGCACACTTGGGGAACCCAAATCACCACAACACATTTTGCCGGCGGCAAAATCACGTTCGAGAGATAATAAAAGAATACAGATATTCACACCAAACGAAAATATATCAATTTAGTTGTCGTTGAATCTGCCCAAATTGATAGTGACCAACTACCTGCAGAATTGCAGAAGAACATAAATGGAGTTGCGGATATAAGATATTTAGAATTGTTCATACTCTGATGACGCTAACTTGGTTAGAGAAACGATCGTCGGGTCTTTTTAAAATGTCTTGTGCTGATCTGGGTTCTCCAAGTGTACTTACTTCTGAAGAAATTTTTTAATTTGCAAAAAAATAGTTTTTTTCTCTCTTAGGGCCCGTCCGCGTCTTTGCCGCCCCGATAGCACCGCAGACTTTGGCCTATTGTGCATGCCCTTTGTCTTTTCTACTCCACCCATTCCAAAATCACTGTGCCTTGAACTTGTCTGCACAGTAATTGGTAGGGTGAAGTTTTATATTGCCCCGTCTCCGGTCTAGGCTGACCGTAGATCAGTTGTCTTTTGCGGTCCAGAGCTTTACACTCCCACAAGATGTGCTGGGGTGATTCCGGCCGCACGCCGCAGAGTCTGCATGCCAGGTCTCCTCGAGCCGACCCATTTTATGCAGGTGTTTTTTGACAGCCATGTGTCCCGTCAAGAGTCCTGCTATGTTCCTGAACTATCCTCTGCTAAGATTTAGCAGCTCCACAGCTCTCTTTGAACTGGGTTCCGCAATTACTGACACATGTCTGAGCCCTGGACAGTCTGCCCAGTACACCTTATGTTCGTTTCTGGCCCAGGACTTAATGGATCCCCTGGCAGTGCTCTTCGTCACGCCCAGGACCCGTTCTGGTCCCATAAATGGTTCTGCTGATCCTCTCTTCGCGAGACTGTCAGCTTCTACATTGTCCTTGACCCTCGAGTGACCCGGCACCCAGATGAGGGTGACCTCATTCTGCACAGCCAGGTAGCTCCTCTCGTCTCGGCATTCACTTACTAGCCTGAAATTTACCCGTGGACTACTTAGGGCCCTAAGGGCTGCCTGGCTGTCTGTGGCTATGAGGATCCGTTTGTTGGTGTAGCCCCTCCTCTTGTTCTCTCGCACGCAGTGCAAGATGGCGTACATTTCGGCGTGAAAGACCGTTGAATGAGCTCTTAAGAAATACTGTGACTGTGACACGTTTTTCCATATAGCCGCCTAGTGACGGCTAGGGTCACAACTGCCTTACGTAGTATTTTTTCAACGTGTCCATTCCAGGTTAGTTTAGAGTCTAATACGACCCCAAGATATTTTACCTCCCTGGCTGTTGGGATGTTTCTACCGTATAGAGTGAGAGTTCTGTGGCTCTCCCATTTCCTCCTCCTCGTAAACGGTATGACGGTTGATTTTTCGGGGCTCACCCCGAGCCCTTGACAAACCGTTCGCCTTTCCACCACTTTCAGTGCTGTCTGCATGCGCTCCCACACTGACTGTGTAACCTTTCCTCGGACTATGATGACAATGTCGTCCGCACAGCCCTGTACCACGTAGCCCCCTCCCGAGAGCCTCCTTAGCTATTCCCGCCAGCAGTGTTCCTCCCGCGAGTGAGGTGAACACCGCCCTGTCCCTGAGCATGGAACCGATCCACCTGCAGCAGGTCTGCTCTATTCCCCGCTCCCTGACAGTTGCCAGTACTGATCCGAATGAGGTGTTGCTGAAGGCCCTCTCTATGTCTAGGAAGGCCTCCAGCGCCACCCCCCTGTTCTCCAGCGCCACCACCCTGTTCTCCAGCATATTCTCTAGTTTTAGCACCAGTTGGTGCAGTGCTGTTTCTGTTGAGACTCCTGCTCTGTATGCATATTGCCCGCAGTGTAGGGGATATGCTTCCAGTACACCGCCCATAATGTGCCGGTCGAGCAGTTTCTCCATTGTTTTTAGCAACGAGGACTTGAGACTTGTTAGCCTTAGGGACTTTGCCTGGTCTATTGGACGCCCAGGTTTCGGAATGAATACTACCCTGGCCAGTCTCAATGCCCTCGGAATATACCCCAGAGTCAGACTGGCCGGCATAATGAGGGTAAGCGCCGGTGTCAGTATGTTTACACACTGTTGGAACATGATGGGCATTATTCCATAGAATCCCGGGGATTTGAGTGGCTTAAAGCTGTTAATGGCCCATCGAATTTTGCTCCAGGTAACCACCTCTTTAGCGACTGTCCAGTCTACTCTAGATGCTCGCCTGTACGACGCATCTATTTCTGAGTGTGCCCAGTCCGGGGGGTATGCTCTTCTTGTCAATTTTTATGGCTTATTTACACAACGACTTTAATTTGTTTATTAAGCTTACTTAAAAAACCTAAGATTTCAAACTTTGATGCGTTTGTTTATATTTATACATCTTACTGAATTAATTCCTTAAAAAAATCAGTTAAACATTCTATAAATATTCTAAACTATAATGCACTTCCTGTGCTAATACCTTTAATTTAGGAGTGGGATCAGCATCTAAAGTGAAAACTGAGAGTAACAGTTAAAAGATAACTGCATAAATATGAGACTATCAAGTTACTTTTATATCTTAAACATAAAATTATGAAATTACAAAATAAATTGCTGCGTGATAAGGTGTTGTTACATGTCCTGTGTGACATTTGACCTCACATTACGTTATAAAGTACTGTCCCCATTCAAAAATACAAATATGCACGTGACTTTTAAATATGCCTGATAGATTTATGACATAAGTTATAAATAAAGGTATACGCATACAATTGAGCAAAATGCTAGCAGGCATTTATTAATCTTTTTTTCTTGAAACTGAATATGTAAAAGAAACGCATGCTAGTTTTAGAAATATCGACTTTGGTAGACATCAACCAATCCAGGGTATCGTCTCTTTTCCGGCAGTGTGATATCTACGATGGCGTTCTGGGGTCACGTTAAAAAATTATTTTCTAATAATTCTGAGATAAAAAAGTCAGAATTCTGAGATAAAAAGTCAGAATTCTGTGATAAAAACTCAGAATTCGGACATAAAAGTCAGAATTCTGAGATAAAAAAGTCAGTATTCTGAGATAAAAAAGTCACGATTCTGAGATAAAAAAGTCAGAATCCTGACATAAAAACTCAGAATTCTGAGATAAAAAGTCAGAATTATTAGAGAGCTTCATACAACAGCGTCCACTTGCAAAACGTTTACCCATTGACTATTGATGTGTAATTAGGCGGGTAGCTCTACCTGTGCCGGTTTTACAGTTAGTTGATGGTTTACAAACTAAAGGGAAAGAAAATTAGTTCATTGACAATTGTTCTCGTTGCGTTAATAGAATCATGCATAGTGCATAGGTGCATATATTATGATTTTACTAATTATGTACGTAAATAAGTCGTCGTATAAATATACAAACATATTACTTTAATCGGCATTATACCATGGAAACTTTAGCTGAATTAAAGTGAAGTCAGCCTTAGAAGTTTATAAATAAATATGTTTGTTTTTGTATCTTTAACGTTGGTCCATTTCCGCGACTATGGCCAATCACCGACACCAGGGAGCAGTTTCACCTGGCTATCCTGGAAATTTTGCCGAACCCTGCCGTTCCGCAAGGATAGTAGGAATATTTAACGTGCCCAACATCGCATCGTACAGGGGACCGACGGCTTTAGACCCCCCCCCCCCCCCGAGGGCGGAACGTGCAGATATTCAACTTTCTCAAATATAATGCCACAACTTCGGTTGATGTTAATGTTACAGTATGTACTGAAAAAGTGAAAGGAGAAACCTGAAATAGAACCAAGTACCCTTCGGTTCAGGGGCACACGTTCTTACTACTGAACTACCGAGGCCCTTATGGAGTATTATAATGATGGGGTGGATGTTAACTAAGCAGGACACTAAGAGAATAGAAGCTTTTGAAATGTGGACATTGAGCAAAATGACAAAGACAATAAGGTACACCGATAGAAACACGAATAAAAAAGTGTGTTAGAGGAGGTGACAGAATAGAAATGCTTGCTGAAAGAAATTGATAGGAAAAGGCAACATATATATATATATATATATATATATATATATATATATATATATATATATATATATATATATATATATATATATATATATATATATATATATGACATATTTTAAAACATTTTCCTGGTAGTTTCTGGAAATATGGTACAATATTGATTGAAGGTGGAAGCTACACTGAATAAAATGGGCAATTACAGAGGGAGAGTCACGATTGCCACAGATGGTATCGCATTTCGATTGTGATGGTGATGATGTTTATCGAGCAACGAAAACAAATCATCAAACAACAACAAACGTACGTTTATCTCATGATTATTTATTTATAAGAGCCTCGGTAGTTCAGTCGTAAGAACGTGTGCCTCTGAACCGAAGGGTACTGGGTTCGATTGCAGGGTTCTCCTTTAACTTTTTTCAGTACACATTGTAACATTAACATCAACCGAGGTTGTGGCATTGTATTTGAGAAAGTTGAATGTCTGCACGTTCCGCCCTTCGGAGGGGGCGTAAAGCCGTCGGTCCCGTGTCCATGTGATGTTGGGCACGTTAAATACTCCTACTATCCTTGCAGAACGGCAGGATTCGGCACAATTTCCAGGATAGCGAGGTGAAACTGCTCCCTGGTGTCGGTGATTGGCCATAGTCGCGGAAATAGATCGACGTTACAGATAAAATAACACAAACATATTTATTTATATGCTTCTAAGGCTGACTTGACTTTAATTCAGCTAGCGTTTCCGAGGTATAATGTCGATTAAAACAATAATATACTTGTATATTTATATGACGACTTATTTACGTACATAATTAGTAAAATCATAATATATGCACCTATGCACTATGCACGCAACGAGAATAATAGTCAATGAACCAATTTTGTTTCCTTTTAATTTTTAACACCATCAATTAACTATAACTAACCGGCACAGGCAGAGCTACCTACCTAATTACACATCAATAGTCAATAGGTAAACGTTTTGCAAGTGGCACCACCTGGATGCTGTCGTATAGCTCTCGAATAATTCCGACTTTTTATCTCAGAATTCTGAGTTTTTATGTCAGAATTCTGACTTTTTTATCTCAGAATTCTGACTTTTTATGTCAGAATTCTGACTTTTTATCTCAGAATTCTGACTTTTTTATCTCAGAATTATTAGAAAATAATTTTTTAACGTGACCCCAGAAAGCCGTCGTAGATATCTTATAAATTTAACTATAAAGATTGAATTTACAAAATTGCAACTTCAAATAAGCAAGTGGTATGTAAACGCGTCAAAGCCAAAGTAGATGTAATTGTTTTTGATGATGCATTTTACAGTTTTCTTGGTAACCGTGTTTGCTTTTGTTCATGGTTAACTAGATATATACAATACCCTATCGTAAATGGAATAAATCAAAACAACTATTCCAGCCGCGACGACTCGATGCAAAAATGCATTTTATAGAGCAAAACCCACGAGTTGCGTGCTTCTTACTGAACGTAATATCGGTAAGTATATCTTGTTCGGAACAATAAATGCAACGTTAAAAGACATATCAAGGCTTGTTACACTTTTACCATTAAGCTATGTCCATTCTGCATGCAAAATTCCATTTCAATGTCAACTACGAGGGCTGTAGAGAATTTCCTATCCTGTTCGATAAAAGTCTTAGTAATATGCTTTCCATGACAATAGTAGTTGTACAAATAATAGTATTACACAGCCCCTAACTTATACACCGTCCAAGTTACCAAAATGGAATCCCTAAAAAAAAATGTTGGCTCCAAATAAAATTAGAACATGCAGTCAAATATCGTGAACATCAATGCCGATGCCGCGTTTGAAGCTCCGCTGGGAGCTTTAGAGATCTCCCCAGAGAGAAAAAGTCTGGACGCAGCAAGTGCGTTATTGAAGTGAATTTTCATAAAAATGTTTTTAATAGCAAATATATCTTTAATGCAAGCATCAATTTGGTTACCGGTATAACCTATATAGTAGAAACAATGTACCATATATAATCAAAATCATTCATTTAATATTTCTGAGAAAACTGGTTTCCCAGCCAACGAACCTCAGCTTAATAGCAAAATGAGTTATTGAAATTTGAAGCATTTAATGAAAGTTCGCTACCAAAACGCACTTGCTGCGTCTAGATATTTTTTTCTTTAAACATGCATCAAATACATAATACAAAAATGCCATAATATAAGGGATGTTTGAAAAAACATTGTAGGTATCACCAACGACTTATGGGCCACTCTGTGATTGTTAAAATAATTTTATAAGATGCAGCTCAATACATCCTATAATTAACGTATACAATTTTTCTCGTATCTTGTATAACAACAATTGTATTGAGATTTACCGTAGAAATGCATCACCCTGTATATATGTAAACAAATAAAAACTGAAACTAAACCCGGATATGGATTCTAGGGGGCCTACTTAGCACTCATTCGAAGAAATTTTTGTAAATTCAAAAGTCGTGGTTTCCTCACTACCGAAATTTTTGTACGAAAATTAATTAAACATTATAGACCGTTAAACCAGTAACTAAAACTACTGTCAAGGCATCTATCAAAGGGTCTATTTGAAAATAATTTTTTGGAAATAATTTAATAAAATAAAGAAAATGAAGATTGTAGCTGAAACTTAAGGCTTTTTAACTTCTTACGACATTTATGCTGCATAGCCGTTCATGTAGATTATCTAGAACATGTTAATTTTGACGTTTTGAATCGCGACTTTTTTGACGTTTAAAGAATATAAACTAAAAAGCTTATAACTTTTTTTTTGTTTTAACGTAGAGATTCAAATTTTGGTGTATGGTTTTCTTTTTATGATATAAACCCTCCCGCCCAATATGGTTACCCTAACTTTGTTATTTCCGGGGATATAAAAATTTTCCGAAAGAAAACGCAAAACTTTCCGGGAAAATCTAGTCCGATTTTCCTGGCTAACGAACTTATACAATCCACTTGCGAAAGGAAGGTACTCACCGAATTTTATCACAATCGGCGCATTATTTTTTGAATTATTGGTGTGACACATAAGTATATATATATATATATATATATATATATATATATATATATATATATATATATATATATATATATATATATATATATATATATATATATATATAATCTTTCTTTAAGTTTATTAAATTTTCGTTAAAAGTAATTTCAAACTCTTCTAAACACATTCTTTTATTACTTAAGGTTTCACAGTGTAAAATAGAAACATTACTAAAATTTATATTATGGCCAGTGTCAAGATTATGTTCTGACAGAGCGCAAGTTCTTTTTTGTAAACGTATGTCACTTTTGTGCTGTGTTAACCTATCTTTAAGGACTCTGCTTGTTTGGCCAATGTATCTTAAATTACAATTATTACATGGAATACAATACACCACTCCAGACACTTTGGAAATTTCATCCTTACTTCTGAGTTTACTAAAAATGTTATTAATTGTTTTTGAACATCGAAACGTTATTTTAAAATTGGTTTCATCTTTAAATATAAACTTTAACCTATTGGAAATACTTTTAATGTATGGGATTGATATGTAAAAAAAGTTAGATGTTTCCGAACTCGAAATTATTTGGTTGTTATGTCTGTCAGATAAATTTGATACTGTTTGTAGAGGTTGTCTTGTATTGTAATGGTGATTGTTTGGAAAATTGTATAAAAGTTTATTAAGTAGTTTGGGAGGATAAGAGTTGTTAACAAAAATATTAAAAAGTTTTCTTAAATTTTTTTCGTGGAAAGAAGGATGGCATATCTTTAATATTCTATTTTTTAAACCTAATAAAATGTTAATTTTAGTTTTAAACAAATGATCTGAATGAAAATTAATATATCTTTGAGAATTAGTTGGTTTTATATACCAATCTAAAATTATGTTGTTATCGTTTGTTCTAATTAATTTTGTATCTAGGAATTGTACACTGTTATCTGGTTCCTCTTCTAATGTAAATTTAATATATTGGTTGTAAGAATTAAAAACCTCCAAAATGTGTGTTGTTGAATTTAGAGGAATACTACAAATAATGTCAACATATTTTTTTAAAAAAGGAATATTGAAATTTAATTTTGGTATACACGTTTCAAGCAAATCATCTATAACATATTGTGCAATAATTGGAGAGATACAAGCACCCATTGGAGTTCCAAAAATTTGTTTATAATATGTGTTTTCAAAAACAAAATAGCTCGAGTTAAAAATAAAATCAACTATTTCAAAAAATGTATTTTTTGGAATGGATGTTTCTACAGAAATAGAAACCCATCTTTTCTCAATGCTATCTTTAAAAAGTTGAAGTGGTATGTTAGTAAAAAGTGAAACAATATCAAGACTAACAATTACATAATTTTCTGGAATTGTAACATCCTTTATAAAATCTGAAAAGTGAAAAGAGTCTCTTATGTAATAATCATTGTTTATATTGTAAGCTTTTGTTAAAATTTCAGTGATTAGTATAGCTAATTTACTATTAGGTGAATTTATGGAAGAAATAATTGGCCTTAAAGATAAAACAGGTTTATGAATTTTAGGAAGACCATAGTATTTTGGACACGTCTGATTATATATTGTTAATTTTTTAGCCATTTCTTGTGTAATAAAACTATTGTTTTTTAATTTGGAAACTATTTTATTAGCTTTTTGTTGAAAGGTGGATGTTGGGTCTGTGGTTAATTTTTTGTAATAATTTTCGTCAGAAAGTAAAGAATTGGAAAGCTCAATATACTGATCCTTATTCATAATAACTGTGACATTGCCTTTGTCAGATCTTGTCACTATAAGGTTGTTATGTGATTTAAAAAAAGAAACTGATTTTTTGTAAAGTATTTCTAGGTAGGTGAACTTTGTTTCTTTTTGATAAAAATTTGTTAGAATGTTAATTACTTGTGATCTATATATATTTTGTTTACTAGTATTACACTGTGAAATTATAAATTCAATTTCAGACAAAAATTTTGAAAGATATATGTCATTTTTGTTTGGAGAAATGCTAAATTTGTAACCTAAAGCCAAAAAATGTTTTATTTCACTAGGTAATTCGGTATCAGAGATATTTTTAATCCAGTTTTCTTGGATGTTAATTTTTCTAAAAGTTTCATTAATTAAATGATTCAATTTATTGATATTCCTATTTTTAATTTCAATGAACTTTTTATTGTAACTAGTAATTTGTCGACGTGATATATATATATATATATATATATATATATATATATATATATATATATATATATATATATATATATATATATATATATATATATATATAAACATATAAAGTCGGAAACCGACCTCGGATTTGGGTTCCAGGGGTCCCAAATAGCGCTCATTTGAAGAAATTTTTTCAAAATTCAAAAATCGCAATCTCCTAATTAGTGAATTTTTTAAAAGAAAATTCACTAAAACATTCAAGGATTTTTTCAATCGCTATGACACTAAGGTTGTCAATTTCATATTGCAAATAAATTTCAAAATGTCACGTTTCGGTTATGCAAATTCAATCTATTAAGACGTTAATTAAACAAAAAATTCAAAAAAAGAAACAGTCACAAATACACGTGGGGAATATTTATGGAGTTTTGCTTTGAACGAAAACATAAGTTAAATGACCACAGAAGCTGAAAGATGGGCGGCCAATATGAGGAAGAAAGATGGGACGGAATTCAAAGAAGCAATGGCAAAGACTATATGGAACGTTTCGTGCCAACTTTTACAAGAGAGGTACTATGAAGACTATAAGATTATGATTAACCCGTTTAACAACATAGTATTTAAACCTGCCTTAGATGCCCGCGTTGCAATCAGGGAGAAACTGCATGCAGATCCATGTAAACCTATGACCAGTTCACGTTTGTTACGTTTGTCTGAAATAAACCATAAATAATATTGTTCTGGGATGAAAATACTCTTGAAAGTCTTATGCTTTGTCTGTATTTTGGATATTTTTCATATCGAAAAAATTACGATGGCTCTTCAGCAAATCGCATTGAATATAATTTGGTGTTCAGTAAAACTTGCCAAATAAAAACTAGGCAAGATCCAAAGGATGGCTTGCCTAGGCATCACAGGGGCCATGTCTTCAACCCCAACAGCCGCCATGGAGGTGATGCTGGATCTGCCCTCCCTACACTTAGTTATTATTATGGGGGAGGTCAGGCTAGGATTATACAGACTAGCCTGCAATGGTAGACTGAAGATCATTCCAGGCCACTGCAAAATTCAGGAGATCGTGAAGGAGCCCATGCTTGAAATGAGGTCAGACTTCGCGATCCCGCGAATGTGCAGGGAAAACAACTTCACAGTGGAAATCCCTGATCGCGGGGCATGGCGGGAGGAGACACCGGGCATACCACGGGACGCGCTCGTCTGGTTCACGGACGGATCTGGCGGGGAGCGTGGGACGGGGGCAGGTGTTTACTCGGAAGGACCGAGGGTAAGTCACAGTATTTCCCTCGGAGCCCATGCAACGGTGTTTCAGGCCGAGATGTACGCCATCCTGCACTGTGTGCGGGAGAACAAGAGGAGGGGCTACACCAACAAGCGGATCCTCATAGCCACAGACAGCCAGGCAGCCCTTAAGGCACTAAGTAGCCCACGGGTAAATTCCTGGCTGGTGAGTGAGTGCCGAGACGAGACGAGCGACCTGGCTGGGCAGAATGAGGTGACCCTCATCTGGGTGCCGGGTCACTCGGGGGTCAAAGGCAATGAAGAAGCTGACAGTCTCGCAAAGAGGGGGTCAGCAGAACCATTTATGGGACCAGAACCGGCTCTGGGCGTGTCAAAGAGCACTGCCAGGGGAGCCATTAAGTCCTGGGTCAGAAACCAACACAAGGTGTACTGGGCGGACTGTCCAGGGCTCAGACATGGGAAGTCAATAATTGACGGACCCAGTTCAAAGAGAGCTGTGGAGCTGCTAAACCTTAGCAGAGGACAGCTCAGAAACACAACAGGTCTCTTGACGGGACACATGGCCGTCAAGAAACACCTACATAAAATGGGGCGGTTCGAAGGGGACCTCGCATGCAGACTCTGCGGCGAGGGGGAGGAATCAGCCCAGCACATCTTGTGCGAGTGTATAGCTCTGGACCGGAAAAGACAACTGATCTACGGTCACTCTAGACCGGAGACAGAGCAATATAAAACTTCACCCTACCAATCGCTGTGCAGACTAGTTCAAGGCACAGTGATTTTGGAATGGGTGGAGTAAGACTAGGGGTATGCACAATCAACCAAGGGTTGCGGTGCTATCGGGGCGGCAAGGCCGCGGACGAGCCCTGAGGGAACAAAAAAAAAAAAAATGGCTGTTCTTAAAAGAAAATTGACACTGGAAAACGGAAACCGATAATTTGCATGAGAACCTCCCTGTTGGAAAAAATGCTACTAACGGACGATCTAAATCGTCTGCTGAGGCTGTCGGCCCGAATGTAAAGGACTGAAAGATAACAAACCATTCGGTCAGCTCACCTGCTGTTAGAGAATTGGCAAAAAAGGTACGCAAGAACAACAATTGCTGAAAATTACTGATAATAACAATCCAAATTCTGTAAAACCATACTTACAAGAACATCACAATAATATCATAAATACTATGCGTGGTAATAGGTCCTCTGCAATAGAAAAAATAGCCAATCTAATGTTACATCCAATTTTAATTTCTGCATCTTTACTAGTTGTACTTTTAATAAATAAATAATTGTTTTGTGTTGCGAATTTTTTTTATCAAAAAAGCTTCTGGCTGAATATCCCTTTTACATTGACAAATTACTCTAGAATTTTATGTCAGTTTTCTCAATCACATTTGCTAACAGTCAAGCAATTTTTGCTTTTGATTGTCATAAACTTATCTCGTGCATTATCAATGCGCTAGGAATATTATTGCTGAGAAGCTTCTCTTATATTACGGGATAGGTGGAACACGTGTGCTCAAGTATGGCGTGATAAGTGGTTATGTTATTTTTTTCCTAATATCTTGTTGTATCTCGTATAACCCTCGTATTTGGTAAATATCCAGACTGACTCTTTTTAACGTATATTCTTGAATTACACTTAATTATATATTATAAACCATAAATACGATTAATGATAGATTGTTTTAAACTAGATAATCAAACTGATGATTTAATTCTAAAGGATTTTTCATGTCGAGGTAATTTATTTAATTGTAGCTTAGTTAAGGTGTCAAGATCTAATTTGAATGTTATATCTAGAAGGCTCTGAATTTTCAGTCAACAAAACAAAACTATTTTGTACTATTTCTTATCAAGCTGGCGTGTATTGTTTTATTTACATATTTTTTTAATCCATTACAAAGAAACTTGAAAACAATGTCATAATAATTTTTTAAACAGCATATTATTTTCTATGAATTTGCTAGTCCAGATAATAAAAAAAATCGTATTAATAACACAAGCTTTTTTAAATTTTTTTCTTTAACGTCGGTATATCCCCGCGACTATGGCCAATCACCTCACCTCACTATCCTCACTATCTCACCTCACTATCCTGGAAATTTTGCCGAACGCCTGCGTTTCTGAAAGAATGGTAGGGATATTTATCGTGCCCATCATCGCATGGATACGGGATCGACTTCTTTACGCCCCCTCCGAAGGGCAGAACGTGCAGACATTCAACTTGCTCAAATATAATGCCACAACCTCGGTTGATGTTAATTGTACATTATGTACTGAAAAAGTGAAAGGGACTCACTGGGAATCGAATCCGGTACCACTCAGTTCAGAGGTACACGTCCTTACCACTATAACACAAGCTTAAACATTGTTAGGCAAAAGTTTTCAGCTTATAACATCTTTAAGATAAAAGCTCTGATGCAGCAAGCGTGTTATGGTGCAGAATTTAAATGAAAGTTATCTCTTCAAAAAATGTTTGGACATAGCCAGTGCGTTACACAAAGGGACCCTTTATCACCCCAAAAAGGTCTAAAATCTTATCTTTTACCATTAATATCGTGTAATATAGTTATCGGTGAGTGCTACGAGTGTTTTGATCTCGATTTTTGTAGAAATTAATAATCCGTTTTAAAGAAAATGTGAGTTAAACAGTGAACCTTTGTTCTTTTTGGCACAGTGAAATTTCTAATCCAATCTCAAGTCCACATCTAAAGTTTTCGATCTCTAAAGCAAATCAGCTTTCAACGTCAGTACATTCCGCATACCTTCAGCTACATTTTGGCCGTAAAAGTCTCAGTTAAATTTCTTGCCGACGATATCATTTAAACAGCTGTAGGTTTAAACGACAGGTTTACCGATCCCGTTTTACAATACAATGGTACGTAAGAGTTTGACTGGTCGACACCTAAGAAAAGCCTTTCCACCACTTCTTGTTCCTCTCTGGGGAGAATTTAAGAGCCTGTGTTGGGCCCTGATAGTCAACATCCACCTGTGTGACATCTGTAAGCAAGCAACAGGTGAACTGGAAGATACTTTTGTAGTCCTACATATAACCCAACCCCGGTGAGTCATTTTGAGTCTTTTTATGTGAGTGCCATTTTTCAAACTTTCATACGTCATCCAAATTTTCAACCAGTTTGCAATATGAACTTTGATCCAGTGAAATTAAATAGAACTTTTATCAGTGAGATTGCTGCTTAAAAATAACTGTATTTTGTATCTCTTTTTCGATATCTTGCCAGTAATGTAAATACAGCACTTTCACTGTGTAATTTGAGATTAATCAATGTTTTGTTAACGAACTACCTGAACTTTAAGTGTTTCAAATTTTTCATCTATATTTAGTAAGTAGAAATTTGAATTAGCATTGTCTGAGCTTCTCTTGGACAATCTTTTTTAAAGAACAAAACCAACCTGATCAGGATAATATCTAGGAATTCCACCTAAACTTGTTAAAATTTTGAGAGCATTAATAGTTTTCACAGAGAAACAAAAATTTTAACAAATAATCTTTATTTTCATATTTGTAATGAGCAATATTTGATTTCTTTCATGTAAACATGTAAAATTTGCTTTATTTCTTGCAACATAATACCCATTTTTATTCTTGTTATATGCAATAGTTGATTTCTTTCTTATGATATTTAATATTTGTTGTCTTTTCTGTGAAGTGCAATGCTTATTTTAATTTACCAAGAGTACTAAATAGACTTGCTCCCCCAAATATTTAAATCAATAAATTTAAGTATTTACATTATATATATATATATATATATATAATATATATATATATATATATATATATATATATATATATATATATATATATATCTGTTTAATTGAACAACAATCCCTCCCTAAAACTTCGCAATTCTGTTGGCGACGTAAGTAGATATTCTTTAAATCGATTACCTAGATATCAATGAATTAAGAACTATCTCAGTAACAGTGTCCTGTCGAGTAAGTATTTGATTATCTTAACATCTTCTAGCCTTACAAAGTGTTCTTTATCTTATAAATAATGAATCTGAGAGATAGCTACATTTAGGTTAGAGTTCAGTAGGTGATGGTGACCTCACTATCGTCCGGATTTAGATCCACTTGAGGTCAATCGTGAGATATCACTCGCGAATAAGAACCAGATAAATACTCTCGGTATTTTATAGGTCCTTTACCTTAATATCTCTTTAACGGTTACTTTGTCATTCTGTGAAGCGGGTTTCAAATTTTTAGGGCGGTTACAATATATATATATATATATATATATATATATATATATATATATATATATATATATATATATATATATATATATATACACGTATATAAAGTTTGAAACTGACCTCGGATATGGGTTGTAGGAGCTGTAATTCGCGCTCGTTTGAAATTTTTTTCGAAAATTAGAAAGTCTGCATGCGATTTTGACATCGATTTTAATGAAAATTTAATGAAGATGTGTGTGAATAAATAAACGAATTCGCTAACTACTGGTTTTGCCAGGAAATATTTTAAATATTTCGTCGTAAATACCGATATAATTAAGTTACAGACTTTCATAATACTTGATTCACAAGGCACTTTTATAGAGATTTTACAAATTTCGATTTCTCAAAAAATGGAAAATTTTATTTGAATGCATTTCAAACTTTAATGAAAATTCGCTACCTAACGCATTTGCTGCGCCGGGACGTTACATAGTTTAAAAATATAATTAGCTAATAAACCAATAAATCCTAAGTAATGGCTTCAACTGTATGTTATTTTTTCCTGGTCACGTTTTAACGTTATCCAATAAAATAAAATATTCTACAGAATTGCTGTAACATTATTTACGGAAATGGTAATTTTCATTAATATTCACAACTGTTTAGCTATTTAAGCTCGATGACTTAAAACAAAGTTAATTGATGCAATTTATAGCTATTAAAAATAGCAACACTTCTTTAGTGAAATCATAATATAGAAATGTTCTTGGTCAGGGTCACAGGCAAACCAGAAAAGTGAACAACATGCCTGATTTACGCAAAATGCCACATTCTTAACTTTACTTACGTAATCCCCTTTTATCATTACAGTACCATGCTTTAACGTTTCCTTAATCAATTAAACAGCCGTTCCATAACCCGTCTTTGCAGCAAAAAATACCGAAAATTAGATTAGATTAGAGAGATTTTTTACCACATTTGATTAAGTCAGTATTAATTAAGATTGACGGTCACTTATCCCGTAATTCACGCATATTTGTCGATCCAACTTAGTTCAGGATAGCAATTTCATAATTAGATTTTATTTGTTTGTTCCCAGTTCAGCGCGAAATTTGAATTGCGCCGCTAACCCTACCTGACATTTGTATTTGCGTTTCCTACTGTTGGAATGCATTTCGAATGTCGATTTAGAAAGTGCTTGCAACATTTTTGCAGCTACGTAATTAATTAATTAAATTGGGAGTTTTAATGTTGATAAATTTCCCACACATTATTAGGTCCCCTGTGGTCCGGGAACTAACTAAAAGAATAGGCCACTGGTAACTCCTGCCTGTCGTACAAGGCGACTAATCGGAGTCAAGCAGGTGGTAGTGAACTTTTCCTTTACGTGATAGTTAAGGATTTTTTCACGCCCGAGGAGGTACCACCCCTTACATCAAGTCCCAACGGACGTTTCCAGTTATGGTGTATGAGTCGGTTTCCCTTTTAAGCAAAAATGATGATGGCTCCTCCTTGTACAAAAGATTCCGGAGGTAAAATACCCCTCCATTCGGATCTCCGGGAGAGGCGTGTACAGGGGGCGCCAGCATCAAGGTTTAACATATCTTTCTCGAAGCACTTAAAAATCCTCAGACAATGGCTGTCTGACAATGGAAAGACTATAATTAATAAACTTCCACTAAGCCTTCAACATACTCATAACAAACATAACAAAGATTTATCATATCCTTCTCGAATATATGTGGCCTAAATTCTAACCTGAAGTCCGTCCACCATTTCCTCCAGGCTAATAGGCCCCAACTCCTCTCCCTTACCGAAACTCAAATCAGTGCTAAACACCCACTAATCACCTTAATTTCCCGGGGTATGAGCTCCCTACTTCCTTTAGATTGCATGGAGATGTGTGCGCATACATCCGTAGCAATCTACCCTGCACCAGACTCCCCAATTTAGAAGCTGGAAGAAAAGACACTATGGATAAAACTCTCTCTCTCTCTCTCTCTCTCTCTCTCTCAGGGCTGCAACCAAATTCATCTGTTGCATTTACCGGTCACCTCCTGACAACAACTTTGTCCAGCTCTTTGACTACCTTTCTGAAAAAACCGAGAATCTGATTTCTGAATATCCTTCCTCCGAGGTCACTATTCTTGGTGACTTCAATGCCCATAATAAGGAATGGCTAGGATCTTCAAAAACTTATCCATAAGGGAGAGCAGCGGAGGCCTTTGCAGTCAGCAATTCTTTAGCCAATATGGTTCAGCAACCTACTTACTTTCCTCGTATCCCAACACACAGCTCAAATCCCTTGGATCTCCTTCTTACTACAAAACCTGAATGCTGTAAGATATCAGTCACCGCCCCCCTTGGTCGCTCAGACCACGGCATGGTCACTGCTTCCTGCGCAGTTCAACCCGAGGTCACACAGTCATCACACCCACGTATCGTTTGGCACTACAACTCCGCAAACTGGGACGAAATGCGGGATTACTTTTCCTCATTTCCATGGGCGTCTGTCTGCTTCTCTCATCCTGACCCCTCTGATATCTCACAAAACGTCACCGAAATTATCCAAGCTGGCATGGAATTGTTTATTCCACGTACACAGAAAACCTCTTCAGCCACTCAAAAGCCCTGGTTCTCTAAATTCTGTGACAAGGCCAGACTTGAAAAGGTCAAAACTCACAAAACGCTTCTACACAGTCCCAGTCAAGAAAATCGTCAAGCATTTAACGACGCAAGAAACCCGTATGTCCGCATTCTTTGTGAGGCAAAAAACTCGTTTAATAACCACATCAAAAACAAAGTCCTCTTAAGCTCCAACGGCGGCAAACCCTTCTGGACTCTTGCTAAATCTATTGGGAATAATTTCTGCAAAAGCACGTTCCCACCTCTTGTCTCAGGCGATGAAATTGTTTCTACCGCCCTGGGCAAGGCTGAACTTTTTCCTTCGTTGTTCGCCGGCAATTCTACTCTCAACCCACCTCCAAATGTTCAACCACCAACAGTCCCAAATGTCGCGCATAAGAAGACGTATATCATTTTCAAAACTAAAAAGGTACTAAAGAAGCTCTCTTCTCTTATTACCAGAAAAGCGCTTCCTAGCAACTACAGGCCTATTTCTCTCCTTTCAGTTGTATCTAAAGTGATGGAAAAGTATATAAACACCGAATTACTCAAACTTCTTGAAAAACACAGTCTAATCCACGACAAGCAGTATGGATTCGGTCAGCGCAGATCGACTGCCGACCTCCTTTCCTTTGTCTCCCTTTCTTGGAACAAGTCTATGGAACTACACGGTGAATCCCAGATTGTTGCTCTAGACATATCCAAAGCATTCGACCAGGTCTGGCACGCAGCGCTGCTTAATAAACTTCCGGCCTATGGCCTACCACCAAAACTTTGTACCTGGGCAGCAAATTTCCTCTCCAACAGGAGCATTTCTGTTGTTGTGGATGGTCATTCCTCTAAACTGTATCCAATTAATGCAGGAGTTCCTCAAGGTTCAGCTTTAGCCCCTACTTTGTTTCTTCTCCACATGACTGACCTCCTCTCTAGCACATCCAACCCAGTTCACAGTTACGTGGACGACAGCACCCTCCACTCAAATATACAATATTCTAAGCCTGTCTCTTTAACCCAATTGGATGAGGATCGCAGACTCATGGAGGGTTCTGTCTCCGTGGAAGAATATTAGACTGGGGAAGTAGAAATCTTGTACAATTCAACCCCACCAAATCTCAGTCTTGCTTTCTTTCTCATAAGAGATACACCAGCCCTAGACCTATCACAATGAACAACCAAGTTATTCAAAGTAATGAGTCCTTTTCTCTTGTTGGCATTTCTGTGGATCGAAATCTTAATTGGCACCTACATGTCACATCAATTTCAGAAGCGGCTGCTAAGATATTAGGTTTCCTCTTCCGGGCTCGCAAATACTTTTCACCAGCTAATCTCTATACCTTATATACTTTACAAATAAGGCCAAACCTCGAATACTGCTCCCACATCTGGGGTGCAACTGCCGCTTCTACACTCGCTATCCTGGACTCCATTCAAAAGAGAGCTATACGTCTCATCGATGACCCTACCCTCACCCAAAGGCTGCCATCCCTTGCCCACCGACGTACCGTTGGTGACTTCTCTCTCTTTTATAGATATCTGCATGGGCACTGCTCGGAGGAGCTTTCCTCCATCGTTCCCCCACTTGCTGCCCCCAACAGATCTACCAGGGGAACAGAGCGAATGCACCCTTTTACTGTCCAGGTCACCAGACATAGAACATCTTGTTATGCCCG
This sequence comes from Tillus elongatus, assembly GCA_964006375.1. Lineage (NCBI taxonomy): Eukaryota > Metazoa > Arthropoda > Insecta > Coleoptera > Cleridae > Tillus > Tillus elongatus. The sequence goes on along the minus strand of OZ023264.1, from coordinate 183,501,079 downwards.
CTCTTTTGTCCCGAGGACTTCCAAGTTGTGGAATTCCTTGCCGGTACATGTTTTTCCTTCTCCTCCGAACCTCCAAACCTTTAAGTCCAGAATTAACAAGTTGCCTCTTTCCTCCTTGTCGACACCCACGGTACGATAGTATGAAGGCTGTAAGTCCTCGTTGTGTGTTGTTGAAATTAAAAAAAAAAACAACTGAGTGGAGTCGGCAAATATGCGTAATTTCTATCGATAATGATTGCGTGATCAAGACCTTGTGTTTAAGTTGATTAAATAATCTTTTTGGGCGATTTAGTTGTGTTTAAGGCAGAATAGTTTCTAAAACTTAACAGTTATATGAATATGGGCGCATACGAATTTTCATAACTTAGAAGTAGATTAGATTAGATTTATATTGTGAGTGCGCTATTCGAGTCCCTCTCCTTGTCATGTAATGACGCCTTAAGATGCTTTCCTTTATATTATTTCTTAATTTCTGTACTTTATTAAACAATAAAGTTATTTTAATGAAATGTCGTAAATTGTGGTTCTGCTATATAGGTTATACTAGTAAACAAATTTGATGCCTGCTTTCATTTAAAAAAAGACATATTATGTAGTTATTAAATTTTTTAATGAAAATTCACTACCATAACGCACTTGTTGTGTCCGGACTTTTTTTGAATTAACTTCTACTCTTAAAAAACCCAGTGGGCGATTTTCATGATTTATAGCAATTCGCAGTTTGTTAAGAATGTATTCTTTAATTTTTTTAACCAGAATGCATTAAAAGTTTTGCACATTTTGCAGTGAGTTGAAAAAAAGTTCTTCTTTCATTTTTTCCACCAGGATGCATTACAAGTTTTTAGTTAAGTACGCTTGGAGAAACCCAAATCACCACAACACATTATTCAGAGACCTTACGATCGTTTCGTTGACAATGTCAACATCTTCAGAGGAAGAAATTTCTAAAGTAAAAAACTAGCTCCCGTGTATTTATATCGCGTCAAGGTAAACGAACTAGTCCGAAGTAAAATTGTCGTCCAAGAACGATCGTTTGTTTATTGTGTAGTGAAACTACGAGGTCGAAGACCTGCTTTTAATCTTCTGGTCGACAAATTTATGAGCCCTTATCTAATATAGGTTTAAAGGAACTGAGTTATTTAAGGAATCTGCACGTTCCCTTTCGATCTAGAAATTTACTATGTGGATATTGGATCATGCCGACAAAGACATCTGGTGAGATAAACCACATCAACTCAACTCATATCTTTTAAATAGAAAACTAAACCCGGGTGTCTGTCTCACCATGTTAACTCTAACAAAGGTTAAATAATTAAACCAAAATACTACATAAAAACTATATTTATATTGATTTTAATTCTACGTGAAAATATTTATATTGACTACATAGATACAAAAAACCGAACAGGTATTTAAATCAAGACAAACATAGTGATTAGTATATGTATAAACCGGTCGAGTTATTGACAATAATTTATTATTCTGCCAGACAAATTAGGATTATTTAAGCGGTCAAATGCAAAGAGAAAACAAAGGGCTATAAATGACAGGTGCCGCACGATTTAATGAAGTTTCGTTTTGTTCTTAATAGACTTTAATATAAAAATACTTTCTAATGAATCAAGCATAGTTTGATGTCTAATATTTTTGACAAGTTTCAAATTTTCTTTGTCAATGTGGTAATTATTATCCCATATATGTTGTGCCACACATGATTTGTCCACCGTACCATATCGTAACTGTGCGAGATGTTCACGAAATCTGGTGACTATGTTTCTCCTAGTTTGGCCCACGTATTTAAGATCGCAATCTTTGCAACTAATCTCATAAATACCGGACATTTCAGTGACTTTGTCTTTGTCTTTGGTATTACCCAACAAATTTTTTAAATTACTTTTCGTTCGAAAAGTCAAATGTATATCGGCTTTCCTAAAAATACTTTCCAAACTCTTTGTGATTCGTGGTTCATAAGGTAAACCCACCAATTTTTTCTCTATTTTATCATTCTTAAATGTCGTACATTCAGATATCATTTTCTTTGTTCAGTGTTTGTTAACGAATTTGTCTATTAAACCATCCGAGTAACCGTTATAGCTCGCCATATTTTAAAATACATAAAAAATGTAGCGAGATATAACGGTTACTCGGATGGTTTAATAGACAAATTTGTTAACAAACACAGAACTAAGAAAATGATATCTGAATGTACGACATTTAAGAAAGATAAAATAGAGAAAATATGTGTGTGTTTACCTTATGAACCACGAATCACAAAGAGTTTGGAAAGTATTTTTAAGAAAGCCGATTTATATTTGACTTTTTCGACGAAAAGTAATTTAAAAAATTTGTTGGGTAATACGAAAGACAAAGACAAAGTCACTGAAATGTCCGGTATTTATGAGATTAGTTGCAAAGATTGCGATCTTAAATACGTGGGCCAAACTAGGAGAAACATAGCCACCAGATTTCGTGAACATCTCGCACAGTTACGATAAGGTACGGTGGACAAATCATGTGTGGCACAACATATATGGGATAATAATCACCATATTGACACAGAAAATTTATCTCACCAGATGTCTTTGTCGGCATGATCCAATATCCACATAGTAAATTTCTAGATCGAAAGGGAACCTGCAGATTCCTTAAATAGCTCGGTTTCTTTAAACCTATTTTAAATAAGGGCACATAAATTTGTCGACCAGAAGATTAAAAGCAGGTCTTCGACCTCGTAGTTTCACTACACAATAAACAAACGATCGTTCTTGGACGACAATTTTACTTCGGACTAGTTCGTTTACCTTGATGCGATATAAATACACGGGAGATAGTTTTTTACTTTAGAAATTTCTTCCTCGGAAGATGTTGACATTGTCAACGAAACGATCTTAAGGTCTCTGAAATATGTGTTGTGGTGATTTGGGTTTCTCCAAGTGTACTTATTAGTGCTCATCACAGGTTCCAGTTTTCACACAGTGAAGTTTTTAGTTGCCCCATATTTGTCACAAAATATATTTTATTACTAAGCAGAATTTGTATTTTTATAACTCTTGGGTAATCCTTAAATTATAAAATAAATAAATTAAAGATCAATATACTACAGTATAGAATAGGATTTTATATCTATGTAGTTTAAACGTTAACCGCAGCATCTTGCCAACAATAATAGTGAGAGCAATACCTAGTCGAGGAAGAAACAGATGAACAACCTGACAAATAAGGGCATAAAGGAAAAGAACAAGACGGAATATAAAATCTTGTGATTTAAATTCAAGGTTGAGAACGGTGTTGTAAGTGGTTTTGTGTGGTCTACGGACAGACAGACAAGCCAGACGAGACAGTTGATGTGTACACACATACGAGATCAAATTATGCAGACGTCCGAGAGTCAAGATCAAGACTTACTATGATAGAAGGTGAATTATTAGCTGACAGTTGAGCATTTGTCTGGGAAACAAGTGAACAATGGTTGGGAAATATGCTGCTTTTGTTACAATTCACGTTTTTCGTACAACTGAGCATCAGATTTGCAATGAGAATGATATATGTATTCGTAAACATACAATATTTGTCTGGCAAAAACTAGTTGTACATTGAAAAAAACAAACTGTGCATTACAAGAGTTTACTTTTGGGTTTGACAGATGAATGATGCGAAGGTCATTTTCCAAAATACAAGAAAACGTCTAAATTTTGTTGTATTGTTAAACTATCCCCCAACTCGGAAATATCTGCATGATTTAGCCTATCCCTTTTTACTTTCTGAAATAATCAGCGGGAATTATAAGGTTCCTTTTTCAAAATGAAACAAAATGGCTCTGTTATCAGTTTAGAAAAAACATATATAAACTTTAATGCAAAATATTAAAATACGGGGACATCTTCCGTGAAAATGGTTTATCGCTGTTGACAATATTTGAAATTGGAAAATGTCTTACGCCAAACTTAAGCACATAAAAATGCAGCCTATGCTATTTTCTAACAATATTTTTCTATGCACATCTGCCTTGACGTTGTGTTTTCGCCTCTTCCACATTCTTATATTTTCTCATACAGGCCATCCTATCACGCCAATACCTGACATCTCTCCTTTTTAATATACTACCCTCAACATCCAACCAACCCCTCCTGGGTGACCTCTTTCACTAACAAGATACCAGTCTCTATAAATACTATTTATTTATTATTCTATTATTAATTTGTTCTATGTGACCAAATCGTCTAAGCATACCGTCTCATATTTACTTTCAATAGACTTTTTCACGTTACAGTCCTTCAAAATAAAATTACTTCTAACTGTTCTCTACTCATTTTATCCGCTACTAGCCTTTCTAACAGCATTAGATTTTAGTGAATTTTCATTAAGAAAATTCACTAATAGAGAGGTATCTCTGGAACCCATGTCCGTGGTCAGTTAAAATGTTTATATATATATATATATATATATATATATATATATATATATATATATATATATATATATATATATATATATATTATAATTTCAGACTTAAAGGTGACAAACTTATTCAGGCGCTTTAAACAAACATGAGATCTTGTTTAAAACGTATGAAATTTGTGCACAATTGTTTCACGAAATGTCAAAATAAAACACAAAAAAACATACATTCATCAAGCTGGATCCGATCGCGTAACCTTCTTAGGAGGCAAGCGCGAAGCCCCCCTGCGCCCTCTAGTCACACGTCAACTAACGTTTTATTTGCCTGTTACTTTAGATCGGCTTCACGCCCGGGATATTATATTCAAAGTATACGTAACAATTATTAATTACAGAATCAGTAGAATCACCATTGAAACACATCCCACGACTGTTTCGGTCTTATATGACGTCTTATGTTTAAGTTTAAAGATAAATGAAACTATCTAAGAATCATGTTTATAGAGACTTGGCTTGATTTTGTTTAAATTCCTGCTATATTATGCATATATACATATCCTGCGCTAAAACTGTATTTGAGTCCGTTAATAAAGCTACAAATATAGTGTATTTTAATAATTTATTAAATCCCTCAGTTAATTAACAATAACTTGGCAAATTTTTAATTTCATTTCGTCTGCCATTTCCCATAATTGCGGCCGAGTTTTCACGATTGTTGGTTCGGGTAGTATGTTTTCTGCCTGGTATATCTTTAGTTTGGTTAATGTTGATGTATGGTTTATACCTGTTGTATTAATTAATCTTCGCGTGGCATTTAACTACTCTGTCTGTCAGGCATTAGACTTTAACCACTAAGTCGTTTCAACGGATGTCTTTGGGATTTTATTTTTAATTTGGAAAAACCTCTAAATATTGTGTACGAAATTACTTAAAATTCACAACAGAGGTTTACTTGCACTATTTCTAGCCACTTGTAACGTCTCATTCTAGTTATTCTGAAACTTACACAAATATAGTGCTTTCAAAAAGTTTCCCTGATTTTCCACCGGAAAAACTTGAGCATAAAGGCTGATTAACTAACTCGACCCCGGTTTTCGCCCAAACAAGATTTGTGCGAAGTTTTATTGAAATCAGTTTAGTATTTTTTGAGTTATATAGATATAAACATTTTAACAGACCTTAGTTTTGGGTTCTAGGGACCCAAATCCGCGCTTATCTGAAGAAAATTTTCCAAAAGCTTTTCAGCGTGACCTTTATATTAGCAAATTTTTCCCAATTAAAATTCGCTAATAATGTGTATGGGGTCCTGTTTTTGTGGCTCAATTAAGAAACATTAAAAACCGAGTGTTAACACTGCTCTTGGAATATGATTTACTGGTATACTGATTTTCTATTTTACGCAAAATTGTAACAATTGTCACAATTTTCACTTATAACCATCGTCCAATATTTATTCTCAATACTTAATATTTATATCTATATTTTAAATACGTAAGGTTAGTTAAAAGTCAGTTGTAAACGATACATAACAAGCGCAATCAACGTAGCGTAAATATAATGCGCTTGTCAAGCTTGCAAGCAACTTGCTGCTTTTAAAAATCAGCGGTGTCATCTAACGTCAACCAGCTATCAAGCTGCTTGTAGTCGCATGCTAGCGTTTATGGAGGCATTAGGAAAGAAATGACCCAGGGCTATTATTGTTGGTTGATTGTACGTAGTCGCCATCTATAACATATTGTGTTAACTAGAGCAGCCGTGACGACATACTACCTGATTCCGCACCGAGATGGCGTCCCTGTCGTACATTTCACAATGTTATACGCTCTACATACAGACTTGGAGACTACTTCTCTGGCTTCACTGTTGTGTTTCGTTTCTGTAGGTGAAGGGCGTACCCAGCGCGTAAGCTACCTGGAGCAAGAGGCCCTTATGAATTCGAGATGTTCTAGGATGTCCTTCAACGTTTCTGTGACTGGTTTCGCTGCTTGACAGCATTCTCAGAAAGACAGAAATTGAATTTCTGAACATGCCAGAAGTTCTAGAATTCATAAGTGTCCCTTGTTCCAGTTAGCTTACGCGCTGGCTAGGCTTTTCACCTACAGAAACAAAACCCAACGGTGAAGCCAGAGAAGTAGTCTCCAAGTATGTATGCAGTATGGACCAGTTTCACCAAGTAAGGGCAACAACAATCAATGAGTTATACGCTCTGACATCTTGCAATGATGGTGATGTAACCCCTATTGTTTATATTTTTATCTACCATTTATTTAAGTAGCATAGCCGTGCAGGTAACGCCATCTGTCTTTGTCCAACACTGTAGATATTATATTACAGAATCTGAAGTGATGTCGAGGATTATTTTAATATTAATTATATATATATATAATAAGGGTTTGCAGAACACTCTTCTTGCAACATTTTCTTTTCAAATTGCGAGTTTGACGTTTTCAGGAAAACTCCAAAATTTGTTTTTTAACTGCCCATAACTTCTTTGCCTTTAAAGCTAGAGACGCACATATTTTGACACAGAGTTCACTCTTTATAATACAAACACGCGTACCAAATTTGATTGCTCTTACTTTGTCACTTCTGGAGATATGAATTTTTTTTAGAAAGAAAAAACAAATTTTTCTGGGAAAACCTGGTCCGATTTCCTGGCTAACTCCAAGCCACCTGCAAAAGGAAGGCACTTACCAAATTTGATCAAGATTGGTCCATTATTTTTTGAGTTATCGGTCGGATATATATATATATATATATATATATATATATATATATATATATATATATATATATATATATATATATATATATATATATATATATATATATATATATATATATACAGATCTCCTCATTAGCGAATTAAAAAAATCGCTAAAACACCGAGTGTTTTGGTATTTAATTATCAATTCTGGAATTTTATACAAAAATAGCAATTACCAATTACTAATTGGCTTTGTACTTCTTGAAAGTATTGTTTGTAATACTCAAGGCTGTAGGCTGTTGTTTTGTCTGTGATTAAATATTTAAACTTCCGGCATTTTAGCTCATCGCTTAATACATCTGCACAATACCTAAATCATGTAATTATACATAGCTGTAATATATCATTTACACTGGCACAAAAAAGCAATTAAACAACTCTATTTGTGTGGCTTTATTAATCAATAGTACAATGATCATAACAGAACTCGTCAGCACGGAATCATATCAATAATCGCAAGGTCATCAAAAATAATTGTTAGGATTTAACATGATATCCAATTGTTATCTTCTTTCTTGAAGCTTTCGTTCAAACATTCAAAACTTCATTATGTGAAAACTGGAACCTGTGATGAGCACTGATAAGTACACTTGGAGCACCCAAATCACCACAACACATATTTCAAATACATTACGATCATTTCGTTGACCATGTCAACGTCATCAGAGGATCGTAAGGTCTTTGAAATATGTGTTGTGGCGATTGGGGTTCTCCAAGTGTACTTATTCAAAACTTGTAAAATGACCGTAAATTAGGTATAAGAAGCAAGGACCAGAAATCATCATTAGATATTAATTGATAGTAAATACAGATGAAGAGACTTCTTCACGATTATAGGTCTTTAGTTATTAGCCCCTGTTAGTCGAAAATTTTTGAACAGTGCATGTTTTATCATCTAGAAGAATTTGTTTGTAAAAATCGCATATTAAACCACTTTAAGAGCGATGTGTTGGAGCGCAGGTTACTGAAGAGCCATAAGAAGGACGAAACCGGTTTATGTCTCTTGATATACATCTTACCGCAACTACCGGCAGGACTGAAGTGATGGTGGTTAGCGAGTATAACTGAGTGTCCGCCGTCGTATTAGCCAGGGTAGTAGTTAATTTTTTCCCCAGAGCTTCCTTTTAAATAATAATAGTAATAATAATAATAATATTTATTTCTTCTCATAAACAAATTAACAGATATTTCAGTGCATTGAAAATACATATATTAGGATAGAGTATAAATTAAAAATAGATTGCTTCAAAATTAAGATATTAAATATTGTGCACTGTACTCGTAAGTCAGTAGACTTGTGTGTGTACATGGAAGCAAACAACTTAGCCTATGAGAGAAAAGTATAATCCAAATCTGTAACATAAAAAGTTAAGGTTGCATGTCAGTCTTTATTCATGTTAGTGAATTTTCTTAAAAAACTCATGAGGAAAATAATGAGGAGATCGAGACTTTTAAATGTTGAAAAGCTTCTTCATATAAGCGCGCACTAGGCCCCCTAGAACCTATATTCAGGGTCAGGTTCAATATTTATATGTTTATATATATATATATATATATATATATATATATATATATATATATATTATATATATATATATATATATATATATATATATATATATATATATATATATATATATATATATATACACACCTATGTGTGTGTATCACTCCGATAACTCAAAAAATAATGGGCCGATTTTGATCAAATTTGGTGAGTACCTTCCTTGTGCAAGTGGCTTGGATAAGTTCGTTATCCAGGAAAATAGGCCCAGGTTTACCCCGAAAATTTTGTGATTTTTTCCGGAAAAAAATTATATCTCAGGAGGTAACAAAGTAAAGCAAGCAAATTTAGTACCTGTGTTTGTATTATAAATGGTGACCCACGTACTAAAATTCAGGTCTGTAAGCTAAAAGACAAAAAAGTTATAGGCATTTAAAAAAAAAGGAGTTTTCCTCAAAGCGTCGAAGTCGCGATTTGAAACGTCAAAATTTGCAACATTTAGGCAAAGAACCTGAAACAAATACGAATTATGTAAAGAAAATGTTGCAAGAAGAGTGTTCGGCAAACACTTAAGCTTCAGCTTCAACCGTCATTGTCCCTCATTTTGCTAAAATATTTACAGAAAATTCATTTGAAATAGGCCCTTTCTCTGATGATTTGGCTGTAGAAGGTAAACTTAAAATGTTTAAGTTTAGGTACTTCCGGAAATTTTTGTACATTTTCGAACATTAACGTTATTTTGATGAAACATGGCACATTGTTTCTACTATATAGGTTACACCGGTAACCAAATTTGATGCTTGCTCTCTTAAAAAAACAAACATATTTGCTATTAAAAACATTTTTATGAAAATTAACTACCATAACGCACTTGCTGCGTCCAGACTTTTGTTAATATCGTGATGTTTTTTTATTTTTTTTATTTTTTATTTTATTTCCACAACACACCACGAGGGCTTACAGCCTAAATACTATCGTACCGTGGGTGTCGACAAGGACGAAAGAGGCAACTTGTTAATTTTGGGCTTGAAGGTTTGGAGGTTCGGGGGAGAAGGAAAAACATGTGCCGGCAAGGAATTCCACAACTTTGAAGTCCTCGAGACAAAAGAGCGGGCATAACAAGATGTTCTATGTCTGGTGACCTGGACAGTAAAAGGATGCATTCGCTCTGTTCCCCTGGTATATCTGTTGGGGGCAGCAGGTGGAGGAAGCATGGAAGAAAGCTCCTCTGAGCACTGCCCGTGCCGATATCTATAAAAGAGAGAGAGAGGTCACGAACGGCACGTCGATGGGCAAGCGATGACAGCTTTCGGGTGAGGGTAGGGTCACCGATGAGACGTATAGCTCTCTGCTGAATGGAGTCCAGGATAGCGAGTGTAGAAGCGACAGCAGCACCCCAGGTGTGGGAGCAGTTTTCGAGGTTTGGTCTTATTTGTGAAGTATATAAGGTATAGAGATTAGCTGGTGAAAAGTATTTGCGAGCCTGGAAGAGGAAACCTAATTTCTTAGCAGCCGCTTCTACAATTGATGTGACATGTTGATGCCAACTCAAATTCCGATCCACAGAAATGCCAACAAGTGAAAAGGACTCATTACTTTGAATAACTTGGTTGTTCATTGTGATGGGTCTAGGGCTTGTGTATCTCTTATGAGAAAGAAAGCAAGACTGTGATTTGCTGGGGTTGAATTGTACAAGATTTCTACTTCTACAGTCTAATATTTTTTGGAGATCCACGGAGATAGAACCCTCCATGAGTCTGCGTTCCTCATCTAATTGGGCTAAAGAGACAGGCTTAGAATATTGTATATTTGAGTGGAGGGTGCTGTCGTCCGCGCAACTGTGAACTGGGTTGGATGTGCTAGAGAGGAGGTCATTGATGTAGAGAAGAAACAAAGTAGGGGCTAGAGCTGAACCTTGAGGCATTTCTGCATTAATTGGATACAGTTTAGAGGAATGGCCATCCACGACAACAGAAATGCTCCGCTTGGAGAGGAAATTTACTGTCAAGGTACAGAGTTTTGGTGGTAGGCCATAGGCCGAAAGTTTAATAAGCAGCGCTGCGTACCAGACCTGGTCGAATGCTTTGGATATGTTTAGAGCGACAATCTGGGAATCACCGTATAGTTCCATAGACTTGTTCCAAGAATGGGTGACAAAGGAAAGGAGGTCGGCAGTTGATCTGCGCTGACGGAATCCATACTGCCTGTCGTGGATTAGACTGTGTTTTTCAAGAAATTTTAGTAATTCGGTGTTTATATACTTTTCCATCACTTTAGAGACGACTGAAAGGAGAGAAATAGGCATGTAGTTGCTAGGAAGCGCTTTGGATCCTTTCTTAGGGACGGGTTGTACTCGAGCAGTTTTACAGTTACTAGGGAATATGCCTCTATTGTAAGATGTCTGAAACAGACGAGTCAGGACAGGAGCAAGTTCTGATGTGCATTTTTTGAGAACAATTGCTGGGATCTCGTCAAGGCCAGAGGATTTCCTTGTATTAAAATAAGAGAGCATCTTTCGTACCTTTTTGTTTTTAAAATGATATCCGTCATTTTATGCGCGACATTGGGGACTGTTGGTGGTTGAACATTTGGAGGTGGGTTGAGAGTAGAATTTCCAGCGAACAGCGAGGCAAAATGTTCAGCCTTGCCCAGGGCTGTAGAAACAATTTCATCCCCTGAGACAAGAGGTGAGCGAGCTCTTGCAGAAATTATTCCCAATAGATTTAGCAAGAGTCCAGAAGTGTTTGCTGCTATTGGAGCTTGAGAGGACTTTGTTTTTGTTGTGGTTATTAAACGAGTTTTTTGCGGAGATACCGGTTTCTTGCGTCGTTAAATGCTTGACGGTTTTCTTGACTGGGATTGTGTGTTTCAAGTCTGACCTTGTCACAGGATTTAGAGAACCAGGGTTTTTGAGTGGCTGAAGAGGTTTTGTGTGTATGTGGAATAAATAATTTCATGCCAGCTTGGATAATTTCGGTGACGTTTTGTGAGATATCAGAGGGGTCAGCATGAGAAAAGCAGACAGACGCCCATGGAAATGAGGAAAAGTAATCTCGCATTTCGTCCCAGTTCGCGGAGTTGTAGTGCCAAACAATACGTGGGTGTGATGACTGTGTGACCTCGGATTGCATTGCGCAGGAAGCAGTGACCATGCCGTGGTCTGAGCGACCAAGAGGGGCGGTGACTGATATCCAAGAGCAGTCAGTATTTGTAGTAAGAAAGAGATCCAAGGGATTTGAGCTGTGTGTTGGGATGCGAGGAAAGTAAGTAGGTTGCTGAACCATATTGGCTAAAGAATTGTTGACTGCAAAGGCCTCCGCTGCTCTTCCTTGTGGATCGGTTTTTGAGGATCCTAGTCATTCCTTATTGTGGACATTGAAGTCACCAAGAATAGTGACCTCGGAGGAAGGATATTTAGAAATCAGATGGTCGGTTTTTTCAGAAAGGCAGTCAAAGAGCTGGACAAAGTTGTTGTCAGAAGGTGACCGGTAAATGCAACAGATGAATTTAGTTGCAGCCCTGAGAGAGAGAGAGAGAGTTTTATCCATAGTATGTCTTTTCTTCCAGCTTCTAAATTTGGGAGTCTGGTGCAGGGTAGATTGCTACGGACGTACGCGCACACGCCTCCATGCAATCTAAAAGAAGTAACGAGCTCATACCCCGGGAAATTAAGATTAGTGGCTGTTTTGGCACTGATTTATGTTTCGGTGAGGAAGAGGAGTTGGGGCCTGTTAGCCTGGAGGAAATGGTGGACTGAGTTCAGGTTAGAATTTAGGCCACATATATTCGAAAAGGATATGTTAAATCTTGATGTTGGCGCCCCCTATACACCCCTCTCGCGGAGATCCGAATGGAGGGGTATTTTACCCCCGGAATCTTTTGTACAAGGAGGAGCCATCATCATTTTTGCTTATAAGGGAAACCGACTCATATACCAGGACCGGAAACGTCCGTTGGGACTTCACCGGCCCCTTGATGTAAGGGTTGGTACCTCCTCGGGCGTGAAAAAAATCCTTTACTATCACGTAAAGGAAAAGTCCACTACCACCTTCGATATTGCAAGTATACTACACCAGCCAACCATTAAAGAGCTGACCAGCTCTAGAACTTGCTGATGTGCAAAATAGTAACGAATTTCATAAACAGCAAGCAAATATGTCTTTTTGTATAGACTGGTACATGTTTTAGAACGGAGTCTTCCTCATATCGAGACACGCTTCTTTAGTTTAAATCACAACAATAATTACTAACATCTCTGGTTTAATAGTGATCTCACATATACATATAGTACACTTACAATTAATGACGTAACGAGAATTCATAAAAAAGTAATGACTAACCGATTCAAGGTGTTTTGTAGTAAGTAGACTATTATTTAGAGTAATTATTTATTGTAAGGTATAAACGTTTGGTATGGGCTAATGGAAAATTATCCGCAGCCAAAATAATCGCGAGCAACAACAACACAAACAACAAACGTTTGGTGTTAGATATTTACTATTTTGATTGATTATGAATCATCGATGATTTTCAGTTCTCTATATTTAAAAAATCATGTGATTTTATCCTGTTTTCATATATGGTCGTGTGAAGGTGTTTGATCAAACTTTAATTATTATATAAAAATATACATACACGATTTGTATAACAGTGGCGACTTTGCCAAACTTTTTAAAGGTGACTTTCAATTAAAAATCAATCTGAGGAATTTAATTTGTTTCTTAGGAACTTTTCATAACGATTTTAAGACTCAAAACAAACCAAAAAATTTCTGGACGCAGCAAGTGTGTTATGGTAGTGAATTTTCATAAAAATGTTTTTAATAGCAAATATGTGTGTTTTTTTTTCAGAAAGCAGGCATCAAATTTGATTACCAGTATAACCTATATAGTAAAAACAATGTGCCATGTTTCATCAAAATAACTTTATTGTTTGAAAACGTACAAAAGTTTCCGAAAGTAAACTTAAAGTGTAACCGAAAAAATCCGTTTCTTGGTCAACTTATAGGTTAATAGCAAATTGAGCTTTTCAAATATGAAGCCTTTAATCAAAATTCGTTACCATAACGCACTTGTTGCGTCCAGAATTTCTTTACTTACAAACATGCATTATATTTCGATGGAAAATGCAAAAACATAAGGCGTTTTCGACTAAAAAAAATATTATTTGTATCACCAACGACTTATGGGCCATCCTGTGATTGTAGAAATATATTTTTAAGATGTAGCTCAAGACACCCTATAATTAATGTATACCATTTTTTTCATATCTTGTAGAATAACGGATATATTGAGCTTTATTGATTTTTTACGAAAATTCGACAAAAGTTATATACCATTAAAAGATAAACTCTATAGCTAAGGCTACTGCCAAGCATAAGAGAAGGGTCTATTTGAAATGAATTCTCTGGAAACACATTAATTGAAACGAAGACTTCAGGGTTTGTAAAACATTCTTCTTGACACATTTTCTTTACCGTATTAGATTCAAGTTCTTTGCCTAAATGTTGTGAATTTTGACGTTTTAAATTGTCACTTTGACGTTTTGAGGAAAACCTCAATTTAGTTTTCTTTAAATGCCCATTTTTTGTTTTTTGACCTACAGCGCTAAATTTTGGTAGGTAATTTACCTATAGTGACGATGTACCAAATTTGGTTGCCCTTACTTTGTTATTTCCGGAGATATGATCTTTTTTCTAAAGAAAATACAAAATTTTCCGAGAAAACATAGGCCGATTTTTCTCGAAAAAGCAAGGTATTCACAAAATTTTGTCAAAATCGGCCCATTATTTTTTGAGTTATTGGTGTGATATATATATATATATATATATATATATATATATATATATATATATATATATATATATATATATATATACATATACATATATAAACATATAAAAATCGAAACTGACCCCGGATATATGTTCCAGGGGGCCTAATTAGCGCTCATTTGAAGACATTTTTTCAAAATTCAAAGTCGGGATCTCCTCACTAGTGAATTTTTTAAAAGAAAATTCACTAAAAGAGCGATCCGAAGATAATCTCTTTTTATATTTTTTGTATAATTTGGAGTGTCTAATTTTTAACGAATTTTCTTTAAAAAATTCACTAATGAGGAGATCGCGACTTCTGAATTTTTTGATTTTTTTTTAGGCCCTCTAGAACCCATATGCGGGTTAGTTTCATATATATATATATATATATATATATATATATATATATATATATATATATATATATATATATATATATATATATATATATATATTATGGTTTTAATGGGGTGTATTATTGTGTCTATTCTTTGTTTATGTTATTTTGTGTTTAAGTGTTGTATTTGTAGAATTTTAGATTCCAATATTTGTATACTTGGCATTGTAAAGCATATTATATATTATATTTATAATAATAAGAAGTGTCTAAGAGCCTCGGTGGTTCAGAGGTAAGAACGTGTGCCTCTGAACCGAAGGGTACTGGGTTCGATCCCAGGGTACTCCTTTCACTTTTTCAGTATATACTCTACAATTAACATCAACCGAGGTTCTGGCATTGTATTTGAGCAAGTTGAATGTCTGCACGTTCCGCCCTTTGGAGGGGGCGTAAAGCCGTCGGTACCGTGTCCATGCGATGTTGGGCACGTTAAAGATCCCTACCCTCCTTACAGAAAGGCAGGAGTTCGGCCAAAATTTCCAGGATAGTGAGGTGAAACTGCTCCCTGGCGTCGGTGATTGGCCATAGTCTAGGAAATAGGCCGACGTTAAAGAAAATAAAAAAACACAACACCAGGAGTGTCTATTTTTTAGTGAATTTTCTTTTAAACATTCACTTATGAAGAGATCGCGACTTTTGAATTTTAAAAAGATTTCTTCAAATGAGTGCAAACTAGGCCCCCTAGAATCTATATCCGGGTTTAGTTTCAGTTTTTATCTGTTTACATATATACAGGGTGATGCATTTCTAGGGTAAACCTCAATATAATTGTTATTATACAAGAGATGAGAAAAAAATGTATATGTTAATTTTAGGGTGTCTTGAACTGCATCTTATAAAATTGTTTTGACAATTACAGAATGGTCCATAAGTAGTTGGTGATACCTACAAATTTTTATTTCAAACATCTTGTAGATTATTGCATTTTTGCATTTTCCATCGAAATATGATGCATATTTGTAAGAAAAAAATATCTAGACGCAGCAAGTGTGTTTTGGCAGCGAATTTTCATAAACGCTTCAAATTTCAATAACTCAATTTGGTTCGTTGGCTAGGAAACCAGTTTTCTCGGAAACATTTTAAGTTTATTTTCGGAAAATTTTTGTATATTTTCAAACAATGAGTTATTTTGGTTATATACGGTACATTGTTTCTACTATATAGGTTATACCGGTAACCAATGCCTTCTTGCATTAAAGAAATATTTGCTATTAGAAACATTTTAATGAAAATTCACTTCCACAACGCACTTCCTGCGTCCAGACTTTTTAATATATGTTATTACCTTTTTAAGTTTAGACAACAAATAAGATAAACATATCAAAAGTCTGGATGCTGCATGTGCGTTATGGGTTTCATTGAGAAAATTCACTAATAGAGAGGTATCGATGATGAGACTTTCGGAAAATTTCTTCAAATGAGCGCGAATTAGGGCCCCTGGAACCCATTTTCAAGGTCAGTTGGAAAGCTTATATATATATATATATATATATATATATATATATATATATATATATATATATATATATATATATATATATATATATATATATATATATATATATATATAAATATATAGTACAGTACAGTCTGTCCCTTAAACTTAGACATACCTACGTTTTTTAACCATCCAAGCCTATCGAGCTTAATCTGCAAGCTGTTAGCTCGCGGCCTACCAGATTTTAGTGTCAAGCTAGGTTCATATACTCGCGAATTGTGAAATCGCCGCGAAACGTATTCCTATTGGTTTATTTAAAATAATATAGTAAAATTGTTGTTTTTTTATTAGATTTTATAAATGTGGTTTACTAATTTTTGTGTGCATACAGTTAGAAGTAATTTTTTAACCAAATTTATGGCTGTTAACGCGATCTAAATGTCTTCTCTACTTTTAAGTTTGTGTAGCCCCAATGTTAATTAAGGGCCCCCCTTTTATTATACTTACTTATCTTGTGCATATATATGTGATAAAAAAAAGAAACAGTAGGTGAATTTATTTACTTTAGTGCTGTCTTCGATATTATCTGAAAGAGGCATTATAGGCGACGTTCTGGAATGTAATTTCGGTAAATCTACAGCTTACTGCACGGAGGGTTTATAGAGATTTTTTTTAAAGAAACATGCTTAGAACCCTCCTTGGATGCATAAGCCACAAGGCAAATTTGTTGCAAACGTACTCATGGGCTTCAATGAAGGTCAAAGGAGCATCCGTTTCTAATGATGGCCAAAAATGCATCTAGCCTGAAATATTCTCCTGTCACAATAATTCGAACCATTTTGCTATAAAATACTATGTGTGTGTGTTTTTTGTTTCTTTTCCGTGACTATGGCCCATAACCGGCGCCAGGGAGCAGTTTCACCTCAATATCCTGGAAAATTTGCCGAACCCCTGCCCTTCTGTAAAGTGGGTGGGGATCTTTAACGTGTCCAACATCGCATGGACACGGGACCGACGGCTTTACGTCCCCTTCGAAGGGTGGAACGTGCAGACATTCAACTTGCTCAAATACAATGCCACAACCTCGGTTGATGTTAATTGTACCGTATGTACTGAAAAAGTGGAAGGAGTACCCTGGGATCGAACCCAGTACCCTCCTCGGTTCAGAGGCACACGATCTTACCACTGAACCACTGAGGCTTTATATAAACACTCTAAGACTCATATTGTTCATATCCAATTAGTAGTTGGCCATCTTTTGAAAACATTTTGTACATAACGTATAAGAATTGATTTAGCGTATCTTTCACATAGTTTAGGCGAAAATAAAAGCTGGTTGTAGCAAAGCCTAAATTAAAGCTTCAAGGACTCTCAAAAAACTGAATACTATATTACTCTACAATTTTCAGTAAAAGTGTAGCTGATGATATGTATTTTTAGCACATTTGTGAACATTAAAATGTTCCTGAGAGCGTCTCGATTTAGGTGCCTCTGGCATATTCGTGTAGATTCTAATCAAAATATGCCAATATAACGAGCTAAGTACTCGTTGCGTGTAGATTACTTACCATGTAACTGGTGATGGCGCCATGAACACCTTCACTTAATACTTGATATTTTTATTGCGTTCGGTGCACTTGATACGTCTACGAGCTAATGGAGAAAAACGTCCACTCCGCACGACATTTCTTTACTAGATTTTCATAAATTCTCCTTTATTATGTTTTTCAACGCGAACGGAGGAAATTTTGTACTATAAAAACGGAAAATCTAAAGTGGAAGCTGAGATAAATACGAGAAAAGTCTGGACGCAGCAAGTGCGTTATTGTAACGATTTTTCGTAAGAACGTTTTTAATGTCAAATATATATTGTTTTCAAAAGGACATTTGGTTGGCCGTATAACCTATATAGTAGTAAAAATGTATCACATATCATTAAAATAGGTTTGTTGTTCTAAGAAGTACAAACATTTTCCGAAAATAAACTTAAAAAGTTCCAGAACAAACTGGTCCGATTTTCCTGGTCAACGAACCTCTTCAAGCTATTTACACACATGCCAAGATATAATTATTGACAAACAGCTTTATGACCCAAGTAGAAAACAAAAGTTTTATGAAATGTTGCAATAATTTCTGTTACAAAAATTCACCTTTTTTTTTGTTACAGGTACAGTAATATTACAGTAAATTATATTTTGCACAAAAATTCGCCATTTACTATTAATTGCCAATATATCACAAAAATGATTTCTACGGAAATACTAAAAATATTTTTGCGAAAACTTGTCAAATTCAGCCATTATTTGAGAGTGCCTGTATACGGCAGCTCGATTTTTTCGACGAGTAATACAAACCAAAAGCTCTCTGAATGCATCATTTTAATGGGGCTTAGCTATCTATTGGTGCAAACACCTTTTTACAATTTGTGATATGTGTTTATGCAATGTACCAAATACGTGAAAAGTTGCAAACAATTGAAATAACTCAAAATGGATGAACGATATAATTTTTCCCTTTGAAACATGCATTATAATTCAATGGAAAATGCAAACATGCAATAACATAAGGGGTGTTCTTTTAAAAAAGAAAATGTGTATCACCATCGACTTATGGGCCACCCTGTGATTTATCAAATTAATTTTATAAGATGCAGCTCAAAACACCATATTTATGGGTTTTACGGGTTCTAGTTCGCGCTTATTTGAAGAAATCTTTTCAAAATTCACAAGTCTACGAATATTTGCTAAAATATAAATTATTAAACCATAAACTCTATAGCCGAAACTACTGCAAAAGCATCAGAAAGGGGGTCTATTTGAAATTGATTTTCTGATAATATTTTAGTAAAATGAAGGATAATGATGGTTGAAGCTGAAACTTAAGCCTTTGTAAAACACACTTATCATGACATTTCTTCTACACAATCCGTATTTGTTTCAGATTAGTTGTCTGAAAACTGCAAATTTTGACGCTTCAAATTGCGCCTTTGACGTTTTAAGAAGAAAACTTATAAAATTTAAATCATATTTTAGCTGCTACTTCTTGATCGTTTTGCGTCAAGAAAATTTAACCATTATATGTAATATTCAAAATATTTTGCTCTTGTGCTTTCCGTTGATCATCAGTCCAGCCTGGTCGCTCGACTCGACTCGGCATTCACTTACCAGCCTGGAATTTACTCATGGGCTACTTAGGACCTTAAGGGCTTCCTGGCTGTCTGTGGCTATGAGGATCCTCTTGTTGGTGTAGTCCCTCCTACTGTTCTCTCTCACGCAGTGCAAGATGGCGTGTGATAAAATTCTGAGTGCTTTGTTGCGTGTATCTTCTGGACCTCGTACTTTTCACGGGTTCAAAAGTTCATGTATGGTGGTTCTCGGTATTTCTACTTAGTCCGGGTTCCAAAAGGACCTGTTTAATTTTGTCTTTTATGTCGTTATTATAGCTTTTTTTTAAAGATGTGTCTGGGGGTCGGGGCTAAATTGTCAATACAGGCTTGCAACGATTTCTCCTTTGCTAGTGTTCGTAGTTGCTAGTGACCCATCTTCTTTACTTATTGAATGTATTTACGTTGACTTTTTTTTCTGCCTTAGGGCCCGCCTGCGTCTTTGCCGCCCCGATACCACCGCAGCCTTTGGCTTATTGGGCATGCCCTTTGTCTTTTCTATTCCAGCCATTCCAAAATCACTGTGTCTTGAACTCGTCTGCACAGCAATTGGTAGGGATAAGTTTTATATTGCTCTGTCTCCGGTCTAGACTGACCGTAGATCAGTTGTCTTTTACGGTCCAGAGCTTTACACTCGCACAAGACGTGCTCTGCTGTTTCCTCCCTCTCGCCACAGAGTCTGCATGCCAGGTCCCCCTCGAAGCGCCCCATTTTATGCAGGTGTTTCTTGACGGCCATGTGTCCAGTCAAGAGTCCTGTTATGTTCCTGAGCTTTCCTCTGCTATTATTTAGCAGCTACACAGCTCTCTTTGAACTGGGTTCCTTAATTACTGGCTTCCCATGTCTGAGCCCTGGACAGTCTGTCCAGTACACCTTGTGTTCGCTTCTGATCCAGGACTTAGTGGATCTCAGTGCTCGCAGTGCTCTCTGTCACGCCCAGAACCGGTTCTGGTCCCATAAATGGTTCTGCTGACCCTCTCTTCGCGAGACTGCCAGCTTCTTCATTGCCTTTGACCCCCGAGTGACTTGGCACCCAGATGAGGGTGACCTCATTCTGCCCAGCCTGGTCACTCGTCTCGTCTCGGCATTCACTTACCAGCCTGGAATTTGCCCGTGGCCTAGGTTAGGTAAGGTTTGAATGTAAGTGGGCTATACCGGTCCCTCCACCGCGACCATAAGGTCTATTGTGGCTCACGCCTAATGGTCTATATTTTGCCCAACAAAGCCAGCCTCCCGCAGAGGTCGATAATCTTTGTGGGCGAAAGTTGATCAAGATCTTCCGGAGCAAGCTTTGTCTTGGCAAAGAGCAGGTATCTAGTCCTGTCCGCCGCCGGACAGGAACACAGTACGTACTCTGCTGTCTCGTCACTCTCCATACACAGCCAGCACTCACTTTCCTGACCGACTTCAATTTAGTGCATGTGGTAACGCAAGCGGCAGTGTCCTGTATACAGGCCGACTAGAGTACTCAGTTGTTGTCTGTTTAGCTCTATAAGTTTAGCCCTTGACTCAGACAGGCCTTAGAGTAATCTAATCCTGGCAGATTTTGCCAATACTGGATTGTCATTCTTTCTGTCCAGGTCTTTAAGGTGCGTTTTGCTGTGCCAGCACCGGTTCTGGTCCGACAAAGTCTCTCTGGGCACCACTCCTGGTAAGTGCGTCGGCCGCAACATTGTCATCATGGTCCGAGTGACCCGGTATCCAGACCAGCGACACCTCATTACAGCTGCCCAGTTCGTTGAGGGCAGATTTACAACTCCATACCGTTTTTGAATTGCAACGGTAGAAACCAAGAGCATTTATTGCAGCTTGGCTGTCTGTATATATCTTTATCGATTTATGTGTGCACTGGTTTTCTATACTTTCCCTTGCACACACCTCGATGACATAGACTTCTGCCTGGTGTATGGTTGCGTACTTGCCGAGGCTAGTTGATAGTTTAGCATCGGTGTTGCCCCCATATGCGCCGGCTCCTGCTCCCAAATTCGTTTTGGAGCCGTCAGCATACCAGCAGATATCAGCTCTCAATAGGGTCGTTTGATTTTGTTCACAGTCCTCCCTTTCCGGAAGGACGGTCTTGAAGGACAGATTCTACTGATATTTGTAGGCATCAAGTCTGAGACCATTCCTAGAATCCCATGACCCTTAATGTCATCAAATAGTCCGGACCCTCCCAGACTGATTTCCTTTGGCATGCTGTCGGCCGTTTGTTTTAATCTGTACGTTGTCCACCTCGCCACCCTCTCCAGTCATATGTGAAGAGGTGGAATATTAAGGAGGACCTCCAGAGCGGCTGATGGTGCAGTGCTTTTTGCTCCTGTTATCGTCAGACAAGCTTGTCTCTGTAGATGAGCCAGTTTGGCCCTCGCGATACCACGAAGTGTCTTGGGCGACCAAATTATGGCTCCATATGTTATCATTGGTCTGATAACCACTACATAGAGCCAGTACATCTGGGGGTTTGTATTTTTGTTATTTTACATTTAACTTACTTATTTCGATTCTTCTGTTCCAGTCTGCTTTAGGCGTAAGTCCCCTATAATTATTTTTGTGTTGCTTCCTGACAGCATGTGATCGAGGCTTTCGGCTGCCAGGCCTGGTTGTCTTGTGTGCTGTGGTGGATAGTAGGCCGCATGGAGTTCTAATTCTCCCATGGATCTGGTGTTAATTGTTATGCTGGTTGTTTCAATAATTTCACATTGTTGTCTGTTTGGAATGACTGGGTGTTTATTGTGTAAATTATTTTTTAATATATGCGGCTATTCCGCGTCCTTGGCTCCTGAAGCTTAATTTTTGTATAGTATGTAGTTGGGTTTTTTAAGACGTCGTATTGGCTTAAGAAAGGCTACCCCAATGAATGCATGTCTCATTTGTGGTATGATTGTTTTATTTTATTTGCTGTAGTAATTGTGACGTAGTTTTGATAAATCTTATTCTCTGTGTAGTTGTTGGGCTACTATTGCCTACTATGAAAAGCTGTTCTACAACGAAACATAGAGATAGATAGCGTTAAAAAAAATCATCTCACTGTACGCTCTACAGATGGCACCTCTGCGAACATGTTTGCTATAGAAAAATAATGCATCTGTAGAAACCACATTTAAGCAAACCATTAAACTACACCTACTTTAGTGGATTACATTCGTAATAATAAAACCATTATTTTTAGAGATTCGAATAGTCGCGAATTATTGAGGGGCGTCTAAAAGTTGCCTACTTTAATAAAACAACAAGCCCTATAGCGCATACGGGTAAAAGACAATAGTGTAATCAGTTTGTTCGTGTGAATGAAAACACCACAGCTCGGCGAGGGTAAAAATATCCTGTGGGTTATGATCAAGAGGTACTGGTAGATGATTAAAGTCCGCACTGTTGTACAAGACAAAGCACTTTAGATAATACACAAGGTGCAATGAAAGTAATAGATGGTTGGCTGCATGTACCGGACGAGCCGCGGACTGCCTCTTCACCATGTGACAAAGGAACTAACAATTGTTACAATGTAAGGAACCTTTACTTCTCCAGACCTCTAAATTATAATGACATGTAATGCTAATAAAATGTCATTATTGCTTATTTCTTGTAGCTCCAACTTCATACATATACATACATGTATTTATAATACAGAGTGGTTACTGTAAAACTACTATCCTTAAGCTCAACAGAGTGTATAATAACATTCGAAGAGCTTAAATGCTTAAATTTTTGGCGAATTTACATTACATGATAGATTTTGTAGATTGTTTTTATGTGCCGTATGGCATTTGGCTTCTCAGCGCTGCGACTCCGATGTTTTTTTTTTACATACGACTCTTTCCTAATAGTTACCCGAAAAGTTGGCATTTTTTATGTTGTCTACTATCTTTTTAGGGCGATTTTACCTATTACCTGTGGTGTTAAGGTCATCTTTCCAAGGTATTTGAGCCTTTTGCAGAACTGAGCCATGCAGTCGCATAGTAAGTGTTCTATTGTTTCTGCTATTTCAGTGCAGTATCTGCAGTTTTCACTGTCCACCTTGCCCATCTTTATAAGGTGATACCTTACTTGTCCTGTGAAGAGTCCTGTGATTATTTATATATTTCAACAACACACGACGAGGGCTTACAGCCTTAATACTATTGCACCGTGGGTGTCGACAAGGAGGAAAGAGGCAACTTGTTAATTCTGGACTTGAAGGTTTGGAGGTTCGGAGGAGAAGAAAAAACATGTGCCAGTAAGGAATTCCACAACTTGGAAGTTCTCGGGACAAACGAGCGGGCATAACAAGATGTTATATGTCTGGTGACCTGGACAGTAAAAGGGTGCATTCGCTCTGTTCCCCTGGTAGATCTACTGGGGGCAGCAGGTGGAGGAACTATGGAAGAAAGCTCATCTGAGCAGTGTCCGTGCAGATATCTATAAAAGAGAGAGGTCACCAACGGCACGTCGGTGTGCAAGGGATGACAGCCTTTGGGTGAGGGTAGGGTCACCGATGAGACCTACAGCTCTCTTCTGAATGGAGTCCAGGATAGCGAGTGTAGAAGCGGCAGCGGCACCCCAGATGTGGGAGCAGTATTCGAGGTTTGGCCTTATTTGTGAAGTATATAAGGTATAGAGATTAGCTGGTGAAAAGTATTTGCGAGCCCGGAAGAGGAAACCCAATTTCTTAGCAGCCGCTTCTGCAATTGATGTGACAAGTTGGTGCCAATTGAGATTTCGATCCACAGAAATGCCAACAAGTGAAAAGGACTCATTACTTTGAATAACTTGGTTGTTCATTGCGATGGGACTAGGGCTGGTGTATCTCTTATGAGATAGAAAGCAAGACTGCTTCGGGTTGGATTGTACAAGATTTCTACTTCCCCAGTCTAACATTTTTTGGAGATCCTCGGAGACAGAACACTCCATGAGTCTGCGATCATCATCTAATTGAGCTAAAGAGACAGGCTTAGAATATTGTATATTTGAGTGGAGGGTGCTGTCGTCCGCATAACTGTGAACTGGATCGGATGTGCTAGAGAGGTCATTGATGTGGAGAAGAAACAAAGTAGGGGCTAAACCTGAACCTTGAGGAAGTCCTGCATTAATTCGATACAGTTTAGAGGGATGGCCATCCACGACAACAGAAATGCTCCGGTTGGAGAGAAAATTTGCTGTCCAGGTACAGAGTTTTGGTGGTAGGCCATAGGCCGGAAATTTATTAAGCAGCGCTGCGTGCGAGACGTGGTCGAATGCTTTGAATATGTCTAGAGCGACAATCTGGGATTAACCGTGTAGTTCCATAGCCTTGTTCTAAGAATGGGTGACAAAGGAAAGGAGGTCGGCAGTTGATGTGCGCTGACGGAATCCATAGTGCCTGTCGTGTATTAGACTGTGTTTTTCAAGAAATTTTAGTAATTCGGTGTTTATATACTTTTCCATCACTTTAGAGAGGACTGAAGGGAGAGAAATAGGCCTGTAGTTGCTAGGAAGCTCTTTGGATCCTTTCTTGGTGACGGGTTGTACTCTAGCAGTTTTCCAGTTACTAGGGAATATGCCTCGATTGTAATATGTCTGAAACAGACGAGTCAGGACAAAAGCAAGTTCTGGAGCGCATTCTTTGAGAAGATCTGCTGGGATCTCGTCAAGGCCAGAGGACTTCCTGGTATTAAGAGAAGAGAGCATCTTTCGTACCTTTTTAGTTTTGAAAATGATATCAGTCAGTCATTTTATGCGCGA
Organism: Tillus elongatus; assembly: GCA_964006375.1. NCBI lineage: Eukaryota > Metazoa > Arthropoda > Insecta > Coleoptera > Cleridae > Tillus > Tillus elongatus. Next base: position 183,475,900 of record OZ023264.1, on the reverse strand, counting down.
CATTGGGGACTATTGTTGGTTGAAAATTTGGAGGTGGGTTGAGAGTAGAATTCCCGGCGAACAACGAGGCAAAAAATGCAGCCTTGCCCAGGGCGGTAGAAACAATTTCATCCCCTAAGACAAGAGGTGGGAACGTGCTCTTGCAGAAATTATTCCCAATAGTTTTAGCAAGAGTCCAGAAGGGTTTGCTGCCTTTGGAGCTTAAGAGGACTTTGTTTTTAACGTGGTTATTAAACGAGTTTTTTGGCTCAGAAAGAATGCGGACATAACGGTTTCTTGCGTCGTTAAATGCTTGACGGTTTTCTTGACTGAGATTGTGTAGAAGCGTTTTGTGAGCTTTCACCTTTTCAAGTCTGGACTTGTCACAGGATTAAGAGAACCAGTGCTTTAGAGTGGCTGAAGAGGTTTTTTGTGTACGTGGAATAAATAATGCTCTCCCTTGTGGATCGGGTTTTGAAGATCCTAGCCATTCCTTATTATGGACATTGAAGTCACCAAGAATATTCAGGAATCATATGGTCGGTTTTTTCAGAAAGGTAGTCAAAGAGCTGGACAAAGTTGTTGTCAGAAGGTGACCGGTAAATGGAACAGATGAATTTAGTTGCAACCCTGAGAGAGAGTTTTATCCATAGTATGTCTTTTCTTCCAGCTTCTAAATTGGGGAGTCTGGTGCAGGGTAGATTGCTACGGACGTATGCGCACACGCCTCCATGTAATCTAAAGGAAGTAAGGAGCTCATACCCCGGGAAATTAAGGTGATTAGTGGCTGTTTTGCCACTGATTTGGGTTTCGGAGGGGAATAGGAGTTGGGGTCTATTAGCCTGGAGGAAATGGTGGACTGAGTTCAGGTCAGAATTTAGGCCACATATATTCGAGAAGGATATGTTAAATCTTGATCCTGGCGCCCCCCGTACACCCCTCACCCGGACATCCGAATGGAGGGCAATTTTACCTCCGGAATCTTTTGTACAAGGAGGAGCCATCATAATTTCTGCTTATAAGGGAAACCGACTCATACACCAGAACCTGAAACGTTCGTTGAGACTTCACCGGCCCCTTGATGTAAGAGGTGGTACCTCCTCGGGCGTGAAAAAATCCTTTACTATCACGTAAAGGAAAATTCCACTACCACCTGCTAATCGAAATTCTCAGCCTTGGCCCATTTATTCCATAATACAGGGATAATGTATGTAAAGCTAGATGTATTCTCACCATAATCAGAAACACGGACCGGTTTCGCTTTAATTAGAGCCTGGCAGTACGGTATATTAATTACACACTTGTAAAGGAATACAGCTAAGGCAGCCAGCCTACTAGAACATTATGATATGTACGACAGGGTCGCTCTAATTAGAACTTGTCAGTTTACAGGTGTGTTCTAGCTGTAATTAGTATAGCGCACTGGCGAGTTCTAACTAGAGCGAAACCGGTCTGCGTTTCTAATTATGTAGAGAATACATATAGCCTTACAGAATGAAGTAAGTTTAGATCTAGACCTTGCCGAGAAACTAGAGAAGCAGCGCCTGGTACTTAAAACAATACAAGAAATGAGACTTGCAGAAAATGATGATGTATTTTTTTATAAATCTGGAAAAATAATCTGACAACCTGAATTGGAAAATATAGTTGCATATAATAAAGAGAGCTGGATTGAATTGTAGAAACGGTTGCAATATTCCTAACCTATACAAAAATGAAAGTACCATTATGAATAAGTCTTAGCGACTACCTACAAAATTATTGATGAAACAAGAAAAGGTATTTGACAAGAATGATCACTATCGCCATACTTGTTTAACGTACTTACAGAAAATATAATAAATAGGTTAAATGAAACGACAGCATGAATCGAAATAAACGGACAACGTTCCCATTGATTTTTCGACGAGGTTACAAATGTTCCCTATGCTATTTTTCACTCTGTTTTTATTTCTAAATGGTAGTATCACATAACAGCTTCTCTCGTAAAACTGGTCTTTATTCTTCCATCTTTAGAAGCTTCTTTTACTAGGCTATCTGAAACCTCATTTTCCTCAAGATAAGATGATCCTTAACATTAAATTTTGTAACGTAATGTGCGTTTTTGAGTCTCAAGTTAGTGAATAACGTTTTTAGTGTTACCGGTGTGCCTAAAACAACGAAATTTAGTGTATAAATAACGGCTACGTGTTCCACAATCAGGTGGATATACTACTTATTTACTTTCCTTTGTCCTCTCTGTCCTAACAACATTCAAAGTAAACCTAAGAGTAGGCAATAAGGGTCAGATTCGAATAGCCACTACACATTGATAAATATATAAACATCTTATCTTGGTAACTTTTATCGACAATATGAATATTTTAAATAAGGTATTTTCATTTACTTGATAAAAACACTACTCAACACAAAAATGCCAACCTCTGTGGTAGGTTTCCAACAAAATGTTGTAGAACCTACAAATCAGTGTGACCACAAATTATTACCACAGATACCACAAGTAATTATGCAAAAGAAAGAAAATTAACACCATCAAATACGTTTCTCAAAAGAGAGTAAGGTATAATAATTTGGTAGGTGGTAGTGGACTTTTCCTTTAAGTGATAGTAAAGGATTTTTCACGCCCCAGGAGGTACCATAAATTACATGAAGGGGCCTGTAAAGTCCCAACGGAGGTTTCCGGTTCTGGTGTATGAGTCGGTTTCCCTTATAAACAAAAATTATGATGGCTCCTCCTTGTACAAAAGATTCCGGAGATACTATACCCCTCCATTCGGATCTCCGAGAGAGGGGTCTGCAGGGGGCGCTGGCATCAAGATCTAACATATCCTTCTCGAATATATGTGGCCTAGATTCTAACCTGAACTTCGTCCACCATTTCCTCCAGGCTAACAGGCCCCAACTTCTCTTTCTCACCGAAACCCAAATCAGTGCCAAAACATCCACTAATAACCTTAATTTCTCGGGGTATCAGCTCCTTACTTCCTTTATATTACATAGAGGTATGTGCGCATACGTCCGTACAAATTTCCCCTGCACCGGACTCCCCAATTTGGAAGCTGGGAAAAAAGACATACTTTGGATGACACTCTCTCTCAGGGCTGCAACTAAATTCATCTGTTGCATTTATTGTTCACCTTCTGACAACAACTTTGTCCAGCTCTTCGACTACCTTTCTGAAAAAACAGACCATCTGATTTCTGAATATTCTTCCTCCGAGGTCACTATTCTTGGTGACTTCAATGTCCATAATAAGGAATGGCTAGGATCTTCAAAAACCGATCCACAAGGGAGAGCAGCGGAGGCCTTTGCAGTCAGCAATTCTTTATCCAATATGGTTCAGCAACCTACTTACTTTCCTCGTATCCCAACACACAGCTCAAATCCCTTGGATCTCCTTCTTACTACAAATCCTGAATGCTATAAGATATCAGTCACCACCCCCCTCGGTCGCTCAGACCATGGCATGGTCACTGCTTCCTGCGCAATGCAACCCGAGGTCACACAGTCATCACACCCACGTGTCGTTTGGCACTACAACTCCGCGAACTGGGACGAAATGCGGGATTACTTTTCCTCAATTCCATGGGCGTCTGTCAGCTTCTCTCATCCTGAACCCTCTGATATATCACAAAACGTCACCGGAATTATCCAAGCAGGCATGGAATTATTTATTACACCTACACAGCAAACCTCTTCAGCCACTCAAAAGCCCTGGTCCTCTAAATATTGTGATAAGGCCAGACTTGAAAAGCCTGGACGCAGCAAGTGCGTTATTGTAGTGAATTTTCATAAAAATGATCTGGCACCAAATATTTTATTATAACTTTTTTTTTCTTGTAACATAAAAATCTAAATTTTGGCGTATAGTTTACATTTTATATCGTAAACCTACCAAATTTGGTTATTATAGATTTTTTATTTTTCGAGATAATTTTTTTTTTCGAATGAAAACTAAAAAATTTCTCGCAAAACCTCGTCCGATTTTCCTGGTTAAAGAAATATTCCAAGCCATTTACAAAAGGAAGGTACGTGCCAAATTTTATCAAAATCGGCCCATTATTTTGTGAGTTATCGGTGTGATACTTATATATATATATATATATATATATATATATATATATATATATATATATATATATATATATATATATATATATATATATATATATATAAACTTATAAAAATTGAAACTGACCCCGGATATGGGTTCTGGAGGTCCTAGTTCGCGCTCATTTGCACTCTTTTTTTTCAAAATTCAAAAGCAGGGATCTCCCTATTAGTGACTTTTTTCTACGAAAATTCACTAAAAGGTCAAAGCTTACAAAACGCTTCTACACAATCTCAGTCTAGAAAACCGTCAAGCATTTAAGGACGCAAGAAACCGCTATGTCCACATTCTTTCTGAGACAAAAAACTCGTTTAATAACCACATCAAAAACAAAGTCCTCTCAAGCTCCAACAGCAGCAAACCCTTCTGGACTCTTGCTAAATCTATTGGGAATAATTTCTGCAAGAGCACGTTCCCACCTCTTGTTTCAGGGGATGAATTTGTTTCTACCGCCCTGGTTAAGGCTGAACTTTTTGCCTCGTTGTTCGCCGGCAATTCTAGTCTCAACCCAGCTACAAATGTTCAACCACCAACGGTTCCCAATTTCGCGCATAAAATGACGGATATCATTTTCAAAACTAAAAAGGTACGAAATATGCTCTTCTCTGGCCTTGACGAAATCCCAGCAATTGTTCTCAAAAAATGCGCACCGGAACTTGCTCCTGTCCTGACTCGTCTGTTTCAGATATCTTACAATAGAGGCATATTCCCTAGTAACTGGGAAACTGCTCGAGTACAACCCGTGTTCAGAAAGGATCCAAAGCGCTTTATAGCAACTACAGGCCTATTTCTCTTCTTTCAGTCGTCTCTAAAGTGATGGAAAAGCATATAAACACCGAATTACTAAAATTTCTTGAAAAAGAGAGTGTGATCCACGACAGGCAGTATGGATTCCGTCAACGCAGACCAACTGAGTCCTCCTTTCCTTTGTCACCCATTCTTGGAACAAGTATATGGAACTAAACCAGGTCTGGCACGCAGCGCTGCTTAATAAACTCCTGGCCTTTCGCCTACCACCAGAACTCTGTACCTGGACACCAAATTTCCTGTCCAACCGGAGCATTTCTGTTGTCGTGGATAGCCATTCCTCTAAACGGTATCCAATTAATGCAGGAGTCCCTCAAGGTTCAGTTTTAGCCCCTACTTTATTTCTTCTTCACAGCACCCTCCACTCAAATATACAATATTCTAAGCCTGTCTCTTTAGCCTAATTAGATGAGGATCGCAGACTCATAGAGGGTTCTGTCTCTGTGGATCTTCAAAAAATATTATACTGGGGAGTAGAAATCTTGTACAATTCAACTCCACCAAATCCCAGTCTTGCTTTCTATCTCATAAGAGATACACCAGCCCTAGACCCACCACAATGAACAACCAACTTATTCAAAGGAATGAGTCCTTTTTGGCATTTCTGTGGATCAAAATCTCAATTGGCACCAACATGTCACATCAATTGCCGAAGCGGCTGCTCAGAAATTAGGTTTCCTCTTCCGGACTCGCAAATACTTTTCACCAGCTAATCTCTATACCTTATATACTTTACAAATAAGGCCAAACCTCGAATACTGCTCCCACATCTGGGGTTCCGCTGCCGCTTCTACACTTGCTATCCTGGACTCCATTCAGAAGAGAGCTATACGCCTCATCGGTGACCCTACCCTCACCCAAAGGCTGCCATCCCTTGCCCACCGACGTGCCGTTGCTTACTTCTCTCTCTTTCATAGATATATACACGGGCACTGTTCAGAGGAACTTTCTTCCATAGTTGCTCCGCCTGCTGCCCCCAACAGATGTACCAGGAGAACAGAGCAAATGCACCCTTTTACTGTCCAGGTCACCAGACGTAGAACATCTTGTTATGCCCGCTCTTTTGCCCCAAGGACTTCCAAGTTGTGGAATTTCTTGCCGGCGCATGTTTTTCCTTCTCCTCTGAACCTTCAAGTCCATAATTAACAAGTTGCCTCTTTCCTCCTTGTCGACACCCACGGTACGATGGTATTTAGGCTGTAAGCCTTCGTGGTGTGTTGTTGAAATATAAAAAAATGTGTGTAAGTTTAATTATAATACTCAATTTTGCAAAAATATTGTACCGTTGATTACCGCTAATAACCCTTAAGGTTGATGCGGCTTTTATCTAAAGAAAAAAAATTAACATTTTTCCTTTCCGGAGGATCTCGTGATGACTCTTCATCATTTTACACACAGCTACATCTTCATGCTTTATAGAAGTAAAAATTTCAATGGTTTTAAGCACAGTTTGTGCCAGTTTCCCGACAGATTTTATACTTGCTTTAGAGTTTTTCTTACTGTTAGCAGGAGTCTAAATATGAACGAGGAAAACTCTTCGAGTGACTGTTCGAAGAATCACCTTGTATCTTTACCACCAGATATGTATTATTACACACATACATACACATAGACATAAAGATATATGGACACACCTCATATAGAATTCTTCAAGGGTGATCACCTCATCTCACACAAAGGGAACATAAATATTCAAACATCAAACATGAACGCAGGCAAATGAACTTAAGTGAAAACAGTTACCAACTGTTGTTTTAAAATCTTCTGTTATTTAAATGAGGGTTTTTATTGTAAATATGTTTTTCTGATACAATAAAATCAAAGAAATAATAATAGAAATGAAAGACAGACTATATTTTTACCAAGAAAGCTAGTACAGGAAACATAATTTTCTTTTAAATAAGGAATATCTGGGATACACAAGTGCCTTTCCTTATTCTTTACTAGTGATGGGTCGTTATTTAACTGTCTGTTATTTTTAAACGGTTGTCGAGCCGCAACGGTAACCACCAGTTGTGGATTTATAAAAATAACAGCTTACAAAATAACGCTTTTTACACTAAACTAGAATTCGGAGTCGTATCTGTTTCAGTTCCACTGCAACTAAGTTCGATGAATAAACATCGGTTTTCATCGGCAACTGTTAAATTTAACTATTTAACGGGACGAATGGACAAGAGACTGGGAATGATAAATATGTATGGGTATGCTATGCAGTATAGAGCGGACTTTACTTCATAACATATTACTTAACAGGAAACACGTTATTTATACTAGTGTGCTCGTTTTCGCTCACAGCTTAGGGAATCTAGGATACTATGGATCGACTATCCAGTTCAAAATAACAGATAAATAACTGAAGCTGTTATTTTCAACGGTTATTATGAAATAACGTAAACGGCTTCAACTGTTAATAGAAAATAACGGTTTTGCACATCACTATTCTTTACTAACCCTCTGTTAAAACCAACAATTTAAAAACGCACTTCAAGAATGGACGTCATTTTGAAGACTGATGGTTGGCGTCTAAAAATAGACAAAATTTGTCCATCTGTAATCCTGAAGCTGTTAGATTACACCAGAAATACAGAACCAATCCATTAATTTTTTATGGGTGTTTTATCTGCTAGAGGCAACCGAACTCAATCTGGCAGGAAAACCCAACAAATCAGGCATTGCAACAAGATTAGTTTATGTCAGGATCCCGACAGAAGCAAAGTCGTGGTTGTGAAGGAAGGAAAAATATTACAAGCTGTTTCAGCCACTATTTAAAATTTGTAGTTTTAGCAGAGCGTTGGGTTATGAAGAAAAAATATGGACAGAAGGTTTTCCTGAAGAGTTATATATATATATATATATATATATATATATATATATATATATATATATATATATATATATATATATATATATATATATGCTGCAAGAGCACGTTCCCACCTCTTGTCTCAGGAGATGACATTGTTTCTACCGCCCTAGGTAAGGCTGAACTTTTTGCCTCGTTGTTCGCCAGCAATTCTACTCTTAACCCACCTCCAAATGTTCAACCACCAACAGTCCCCAATGTAGCGCATACAATGACGGATATCATTTTCAAAACTAGAAAGGTACGAAAGATGCTCTCTTCTCTTAATACCAGGAAAGCCTCTGGCCTTGACGAGATCTCAGCAATTGTTCTCAAAAAATGCGCACCAGAACTTGCTCCCGTCCTGACTTGTCTGTTTCAGACATCTCACAGTAGAGGCATATACCCTAGTAACTGGAAAACTGCTCGAGTACAACCCGTCTCCAAAAAAGGATCGAAAGCGCTTCCTAGCAACTACAGGCCTATTTCTCTCCTTACAGTCATCTCTAAAGTGATAGAAAAGTATATAAACACCGAATTACTAAAATTTCTTGAAAAACACAGTCTAATCCACGACAGGCAGTATGGATTCCGTCAGCGCAGATCAACTGCCGACCTCCTTTTTGTCACCCATTCTTGGAACAAGTCTATGGAACTACACGGTGAATCCCAGATTGTCGCTCTAGACATATCCAAAGCATTCGACCAGGTCTGGCACGCAGCGCTGCTTAATAAACTACCGGCCTATGGCCTACCACCAAAACTCTGTACATGGACAGCAAATTTCCTCTCCAACCGGAGCATTTCTGTTGACGTGGATGGCCATTCCTCTGAACTGTATCCAATGAATGCAGGAGTTCCTCAAGGTTCAGCTTTAGCCCCTACTTTGTTTCTTCTCCACATCAATGACCTCCTCTCTAGCACATCCAATCCAGTTCACAGTTACGCGGATGGCAGCACCCTCCACTCCAATATACAATATTCTAAGCCTGTCTCTTTAGCCCAACTAGATGAGGATCACAGACTTATGGAGGGTTCTATCTCCGTGGATCTCTAAAAAATATGGGACTGGGGAAGTAGAAATTTTGTACAATTTAACCCCACCAAATCACAATCTTGCTTTCTTTCTCATAAGAGATACACCAGCCCTAGACCCATCACAATGAACAACCAAGTTATTCAAAGTAATGAGTCCTTTTCACTTGTTGGCATCTCTGTGGATCGAAATCTCAATTGGCACCAACATTTCACATCAATTGCAGAAGCGACTGGTAAGAAATTAGGTTTCCTCTTCCGGGCTCGCAAATACTTTTCACCAGCTAATCTCTATACTTTATATACTTCACAAATAAGACCAAACCTCGAATACTGCTCCCACATCTGGGGTGCTGCTGCCGCTTCTACACTCGCTATCCTGGACTCTATTCAGAGGAGAGCTTTACGTCTCATCGGTGACCCTACCCTCACCCAAAGGCTGCCATCCCTTTCCCACCGACGTGCCGTTGGTGACCTCTCTCTCTCTTTTATAGATATCTGCACGGGCACTGCTCAGAGGAGCTTTCTTCCATAGTTCCTCCACCTGCTGCCCCCAACTGATCTACCAGGGGAACAGAGCGAATGCACCCTTTTACTGTCCAGGTCAGCCGACATAGAACATCTTGTTATGCCCGATCTTTTGTCCCGAGGTCTTCCAAGTTGTGGAACTCCTTGCCGCACATGTTTTTCCTTCTCCCCCGAACCTCCAAACCTTCAAGTCCAGAATTAACGAGTTGCCTCTTTCTTCCTTGTCGACACCCACGGTACGATAGTATTTAGGCTGTAAGCCCTCGTGGTGTGTTGTTGAAAATTATATATATATATATATATATATATATATATATATATATATATATATATATATATATATATATATATATATATATATATATAGGGTGACGCATTGAGAACGAAATAGACCGATTTGCGTCCAGAGAATTTTTTTTAAGAAACGCTGAAACACGTCAATTTAAATATTGAGGGGGACATGTTTTGACATAAAACTTAAGTTTGTCACATCAACTCCTTAAGGGTGGTGATAACAACCCTTATGTTTTAAATAGGGAACATGGGTCGAGTGTTACATCATTTGAAAGCTCTTTCTTTTATTAATTTAGCAGACAAATTTTTTTGGAAATTATATCAACCCGTTTAAAAATTTTTCACAGTTGAACATGCAAAAACGCATTTCACTCATTCCGATAAGAAATGTGCTGATAGTCAATGTTTTGTTGGTTTGTAAACAAAATCAGCACATTTCTTATCGGAATGAGAGAAATGCGGTTTATTATTTCATCGGTCGGTTTGATACTTGATAGTACTACCGAAAATTAATTTGACAATGGTGTATTCTGTAGAAGAAAGAATTTAAATAATTACTCTTTTTTTCAAAAACGATGACTGTGCCAACCGTACCTCAAATTGGTTTAATGAACGACATCCGAACAGACATGTTAACAGAAAATACATTTTGGAGTTAGTTGCAAAGTTTCGACAAAGTGGTCCAGTAGCCAACAAAAAACGGGATCCTGAACGTGAATTTCCGGTTAGAAATGAGACTACTGAGATTGAAGTTTTAGGACAAATTGCTGCAGACCCAACTTGAACAGCACGAGAAAATTGGCCACTGTTTCAAACATGAAAAGAAGAACTATAATATTGAAGCATCATAAATTTCACCGGTATAAAATTCCTCTTGTACAACAACTGAATGAAGATGATTTTGATCGGCGGCTGGAGTTTTGTGAAATTATGACTGCACGAATAGCTGATAACAGGGACTTTCTGTTCAATATCTGTTTTTCAGACGAGTGTACGTTTTTATTAAACTCTACAGTCAATCGTCATAATTGTCGTTATTGGGCAGGTAATAATCCAAGAAATTTTTACGAAGTCCACACTCAAACTCCACAGAAACTGAATTTCTGGACTGGTATTTCCGGAGACCGCTAATCGACCCAATTTTTCTTGTTGGCAATTTAAGTGGCGAAACGTATTTGGAGTTACTAGAAGATATCATTTACCCTCTACTAATTGACATTGTAGAAAATGATGATCGCTATCAAGAAAATCAATTAGTGTTTCAACAAGATGGAGCTCCTCCGCATTTTTCACAACGCGTTAGGGAGTTTTTGAACAGAGAGTTTCCAGAACGTGTGTTGTTGAAATTAAAAAAAGAAAGAAAAAAAAAGAATATTTATACGAACCAGGACAATTTTGTCAAGTTTGATTTCACTTTGAAAGCGCCACGAAACTTGAATCGATCCGTATAACTTCTGACGAAAACAAGCAACGTGCGATTTTATAGCGAATATTGATTAAAAACAAGAAAACTACTGTTTCGTGCTTAAATCCTGTTGCACTTGAAGCGTGCAACATTCAAATTAATTTTGCATGTGTGGATTTTGATCCTAGAGCGAAGACATGATGCTGGCCTAACTATTATCCTGACCTCGATGCGTTACGTGTTATTATTGATTCAGTAATATTTCTAGGTAGCAGCAACTCAGTCTTTTCTCTCTTATATATTATCCTAAAAAGTGTGAGAAGAAACATTAATTTAAACGTTTAAATATACCTGACGCTTTTGTCTGCTCAGAAACATGACAAGAAAATTAGATACCAGTAAAACTCTGTTAAAACTATTATTCAAAAGGATATTGTGAAGAAAAATAATACTGAACCCCACGTTGTGTGGACAGTATAACAAATACCGAACCCCACGTTGTGTAGACAGTATAACGAAAAATTTAACTATTAATACCCCACGTTGGAGTTAAAGAATTATTTAACTAATTTGGCTACTCAGTCGAGGCACGAATATAACATAAATAAACTCAGGGCTTGGGTTTAGGCACTTGCAGTTGGTAGGTTTCAAGATGCACAAATGAAAGTCAGGTGTTATTAGTAAACTCAGTTTATTAAAAGATTATTGAAGTTATACAATGCAGCAAATTGAATCAAGCAAATTTAATAAGAGAAAAATATGAATTGATTACTTTGACATGGCATATAGCACTGTAAAAATGAGTTGTGGAGCATACACTACTTTAAAAAGAAAACCACAGATAAATAATGTACTTAACTCCAGCTTTAGATTGCTGCCTCCGGGGTGGTGATCACATTTGTCTAGCCCTGGATATTAGAGTTGCCTCAGAGACCTTGTGGGAAAACGGCTCCGTTCAGCAAGGTGTCATCTATCGAGATGCTGATCCTATGGTTTCATCATTGTTGAGGGTTGCATCTATCCAGGTGTTGTTCACGGGGCTGCTCCTTAACCAGGTGCCATTTGGGGCTGCTTGAAAGTTGCTACCTAACGGGGTGTTGTTTAAGATCTCATCGAAGGGGCTCCTCCCAGGCGGTTTCATTTAGGGTTTTGTTGAGGGCTGCTCCCAAGCGGTTTCATTTAGGGTTTTCTTGAGGGCTCCTCCCAAGCGGGGTGCTATAAAATTCCATGTGTATGAGTATTGGTTCAGGGCTTAATGATTTACATGAGGCGGCTGGTAGCAGGTTGCGTTTACTTACAAAATGTATCTGCGTTAATAATTGGAAATAAACTAATCTATATGAACCAAAATCTCAAACTACTTCTTCTAAAATTCAATTAAAACAGCACAATAGCAATTAATTAATGAACTAACGCTGTCACAAGCCACCGTTTAACAGTATAAAGTTTATAATAAAGAAAGCAATCATCGAAAGTGGATTCAGTATACATTCACTAATAAGCAATCTACTATTATTATCAAGCAAAGAAATGTACGAGCAATTGGAAATAAGCCGGTATCTAAATATAAAACTTTCCCATTTAGCCATGCTGTTTTCCGCTTAAATTTAGCTGTAAGATATCATTTCTTGGTTAATTTGAAACAGAAGAGAGCGTGGCACGCGTTGCCAGCGTTTATAAAGATTTTCTTATCTAGACACGTCACGGAGCTACCACGGCTGCAGGCGTGTTCCACTGAGTTGGCCAGTCCAGACATTCAATTTATGTGGAGTTTGAGTGTGGACTTTGTGAAAATTTCTTGGATGATTATCTGCCCAATAACGACAATTATGACGATTGATTGTAGAGTTTAACAAAAACGTACACTCGTCTAAAAAACAGATATTAAACACAAAGTTCCCGTTATCAGCTATTCGTGCAGTCATAACTTCACAAAACTCCAGCCGCCGATCAAAATCAGCTTCATTCAGTTGTTTTACAAGATGAATTTTATACGGGTGAAATTTATGATGCTTCAATATTTGCTGAATAGTTCTTCTTTTGATGTTTGAAACAGTGGCCAATTTTCTCGTGCTCAAAGTTGAGTCTGCAGCAATTTGTCCTAAAACTTCAATCTCAGTATTCTCATTTCTAACCTGAAATTCACGTTCAGGATCCCGTTTTTTGTTGGGTACTGAACCACTTTGTCGAAACTTTGCAACTAACTCGAAAATGTATTTTCTGTTAACATGTCTGTTCGGATGTCGTTCATTAAACCAATTTGAGGTACGGTTGGCACAGTCATCGTTTTTGAAAAAAAGGGTAATTATTTCAAGTCTTTCTTCCACAGAATACACCACTGTGAAATTAATTTTCATACTATTAAGTAGCAAACCGACAGATAAACTGAAATAATAAACCGCATTTCGCTCATTCCGATAAGAAATGTTCTGATAGTCAATTTTTTGTTTACAAACCAACAAAACATTGACTATCAGCACATGTCTTATCGGAATCAGTGAAATGCGTTTTAGTGAATTTTCTTAAAAAAAAATCACTAATGAGGAGATCCCGACTTTTGAATTTTGAAAAAATGTCTTCAAATGAGCGCTAATTAGGCCCCCCAGAACACATTTCCGGGGTCAGTTAAAATTTTTATATGTATATATATATATATATATATATATATATATATATATATATATATATATATATATATATATATATATATATATATATATATATATATATATATATATATATATATATATATATATGTGTGTGTGTGTGTGTGTGTGTGTGTCACACCGATAACTCAAAAAATAATGGGCCGATTTTGATTAAATTTGGTCAGTACCTTCCTTTTGCAAATGGATTGGATAAGTTCGTTAGCCAGGAAAATCGGTCCAGGTTTTCCCGGAAAATTTTGTGTTTTCTTTCAAAAAAAATTTATATCTCCGGAATTAACAAAGTAAGGGGAACCAAATTTGGTACGCAGGTTTACATCATTATAGGTAAGCTATATACCAGGCATTTAAAGAAAAATAAATTAAGGTTTTTCACAAAACGTCAAAGTTGCGATTTAAACGTCAAAATTGGCAACATTTAGGAAAAGAACTTGAATCTAATACGGGCTATGGAAATAAAGTGTCTCAAGAAGAATGTTTTACAAACCCTGAAGTCTTAGTTTCAACCGTCATTGTCCTTCATTTTAATCAAATGTTTCCAGAAAATTCATTTCAAATAGACCCTTTCTCTGACGCTTGACAGTAGTCTTAGCTATAGAGTTTATCGTTTAATAGTATATAATTGTTGTAGAATTTTCGGAAAAAATCAATAAAGCTCAATATATCTGTTATTATACAAGATATGAAAAAAAATTGTATATATTAATTATAGGGTGTCTTGAGCTACATCTTAAAAACTATTTCTACAATCACAGGGTGGCCCATAAGTCGTTGGTGATACAAATTTTCTTTTTTTTTTAATCAAACACGCCTTATGTTATTGCATTTTTGCATTTTCCATCGAAATATAATGCATGTTTGTAAGAAAAAAATTCTGGACGCAGTAAGTGCGTTATGGTAGCAAATTTTGATCAAATGCTTAATATTTGAATAGCTCAATTTGCTATAAACCTATAAGGTTGACCAAGAAACGAATTTTTTCGGGAACACTTTAAGTTTACTTTCGGAAATTTTTGTACATTTTCAAACAATAAAGTTACTTTGATGAAACATTGCACATTGTTTTTACTATATAGATTATACTGGTAACCAAATTTGATGCCTGCTTTCTTAAAAGAACACACATTATTGCTATTAAAAAATAGTTTTATGAAAATTCACTACCATAACGCACTTGCTGCGTCCAGAGTTTTATTTTCATCTTCAACTGTGAATAATTTTTAAACGAGTTGATAAAACTTCCCAAAAAATTAGTGTGCTGAATTCAGAAAAGAAAGAGCTTTCAAATGATGTAACACTCGACCCATGTTCCCTATTTAAAATATAAGGGTTGTTATCACCACCCTTAAGGGGTTGGTGTGACAAAGTTGAGTTTCAAGTCAAAACATGTCCCCCTCAATATTAAAATTGTTGTGTTTCAGCGTTTCTTAAAAAAAAATTTCTCAGGACGCAAATCGGTCTGTTTCGTTTTCATTGCGCCACCCTATATATATATATATATATATATATATATATATATATATATATATATATATATATATATATATATATATATATGTATATATATATATATATATATATATATATATATATATATATATATAAATGGAAACTGACCCTGGATATGTATTCTAGGGGACCCAGCTTACACTGAATTGAAGAAATTTTAAAAATATTCAAAAGATCTTTAGTGATTTTTCTGTAAAGAAAATTCACTAAAAATATTTTTATAAGTTTCAGAGCTTTAAAATTCCTAGCTTATATACATTTTTTTGGACAGATGATATAACTGTAGATTTTTACCTGTTTAAGGGGCAATACAAACTACTGCACCAGTAAGAATATATTTATGGGTATTGCCTGTTGACATTGGTCTCTAATTTGAATATCAATCAATCTTGCATTTCTGAGGTTACTTTCACTAAAATACAGTAATCTAAATTATTTTTCAATGCAATGAGGCTTATCATGACAGCCAAATCTACGGGTCGGTGAATGTATACAGTCCTACATGTAGATATTTCGTAACTGCTCTCACTTGATATATGATATGGAAATTAGAGGTTAAATATCAGAAATATTTCTATTGCGTTTTAGAGAATTTTCTTTTAAAAAATTCACTACTGAGGAGATCCCGGCTTTTGAATTTTAAAAAATGTCTTCAAATGAGCGCTATTTAGGAGCCCTAGAACCCAAATCCGAGGTCGGTTTCAGACTTTATATATATATATATATATATATATATATATATATATATATATATATATATATATATATATATATATATATATATATATGTATTTGAAAAAAAAAGGAGTTTTCCTCAAAACGTCAAAGTCGTGATTTGAAGCGTCAAAATTGGCAACATTTAAGCAAAGAACTTGAAGCGAATACGGTTTATGTAAAGAAAATACGCAAGAGTGCTCTATAAACTCTTAAGTTTCAGCTTCAGCCATCATGGTCCTTCATTTTACTAAAATATTTACAGAAAATTCATTTCAAATGGACCCTTTCTCTGATGCTTTGGCTGTCGGTTTAGTTAAGTTGATGCTTTTAGTGAATTTTCTTAAAAAAAATCACTAATGAGGAGATCTCGACTTTTGAATTTTGAAAAAATTTCTTCAAATGAGCTCTATTTAGGACCCCTGGAACCCAAATCCGAGGTCGGTTTCAGACTTTATATGTTTATATATATATATATATATATATATATATATATATATATATATATATATATATATATATATGTTTATATATTTATGTGTCACACCTATAACTAAAAAAATAATGGACCGATTTTGATAAAATTAGGTGAGTACCTTCCTTTCGCGAGTGGCTTGGATAAGTTCGTTAGCCAGGAAAATCCGCCGAGGTTTTCCCAAAAAATTTTGTGTTTTTTTTCGAAAAAAATCGAAAATTTTTTTATCTCCGGAATTAACAAAGTAAGGGCAACGAAAATTAGTACACCGGTTTATATCATTATAGCTAAGCCACCTACCAAAATTTAGCGCTGTAGCTTAAAGGACAAAAAAGTTACAGGCATTTAAAGAAAAATAAATTTGGGTTTTCCTCAAAACGTCAAAGTCGCGATTTTAAACGTAAAAAATTGTTAATATTTAGGCAATGAACCTTAAATTAATATGATCTATGGAAGGAAAATGTCTCAAGAATAATGTTTTACAAAGCCTGAGCTCTTAGCTTCAATCATCACTGTCCTTCATTTTACTAAAATAGTCCCAGAAAATTCATTTCAAATAGACCCTTTCTCTGATGCTTTAGCAGTAGCGTTGGAGTTTATCGTTTAATGGTATATAATTTTTGTCGAATTTTCGTAAAAAATCATTAAAGCGCAATATATCCGTTATTATGCAAGTTACGAAAAAAAGTTGTATACATTAATTGTAGGGTGTCTTAAGCTACATCTTAAAAAATATTTCCACAATTACAGGGTGGCCCATAAGTCGTTGGTGATTCAAATGTTCTTTTTTTTTAGTGATTTTTTTAATCGAACATGCCCTATGTTATTGCATTTTTGTATTTTGCATCGAAATATAATACATGTTTGTAAGAAAAGAAATTCGGGACGCAGCAAGTGCGTTATGGTAGCGAATTTTCATTAAATGCTTCAAATTTTGAATCAATTTGCTATTAACCTATAAGGTTGACCAGAAAACCAGTTTTTTCGGGAACAATTTAAGTTTACTTTCGGAAATTTTTGTACATTTTCAAACAATAAAGTTATTTTGATGAAACATGGCACATTGTTTCTACTAGATAGGTTATACTGGTAACCAAATTTGGTGCTTGCTTTCTTAAAAAAAAACATATTTGCTATTAAAAGCATTTTTATGAAAATTCACTACCATAACGCACTTGCTGCGTCCAGAGTTTTTTTGGATATTTATTTGTAGGTTTAGTGAAGTTTATGGTTTAACGGTCTATAATTTTTAGCTAATTTTCGTAGAACAAATTCGTTACTGCATTTTAGCATTTTTTATCGAAATATGATGCATGTTTGTAAGAAATAAATCTGGACGCAGTAAGTGCATTTTGGTACCGAATTTTCACTAAATCCTTTAAATTTCTATAACTCAATTTGATATTAACGTAAGTTTTGTTGTTTAGGAAAGGGCGTTTTGGTAGCGAATTTTCATTAAATGTTTCAAATTTCAAATACTCAAGTTGCTATTAACCTAAGGTTCATTGGCTAGGATACCAGTTTTCTCAGAAACATTTAAAATTTATTTTCGGAACATTTTTGTACATTTTCAAATAATTATTTTGATAAAATATGGTACATTGTTCCTACTATATAGATTATACCGGTAACCAAATTGGTGCCTGCTCGCATTAGAGCGATATATTTGTAATTAAAAACATTTTTATGAAAATTCACTTCCATAACGCACTTGCTGCGTCTAGAGTTTTCATACATTATTTAGTTATTATTGTTGATTTATTAATTGCTGTTGCCCTTACTTGGTGAAACCGTTCGATACTAATATAGGCGTAGAGACTACTTCTCTGGTTTCATAATTGTTCGTTCTCTACTTTGTAACCGGTTACAGAGAAGAAAACGCACATCTGTGAAGCCAGGATATAATCTCTAAGTCTATATTAGTTTGTTGTTGTTCCTAATTTACAGACAAGTGTTAGAGAATTAATACACAGTGTGCCGGTAAGGTATGGAAAAAATTCAATATTTCAACCACGGCTTGCTTGTTTTGATGAAAATTTGCATGTGAGAATATAAATTGTGATAAATTAAAGGTGATCTTGCAGATTATCGCACGCCCAGCTTTATGAAATTTTTTTCTCAAAAACATGTATACCTGTCCCACTCCTGTATGCATCAAATGCAGCAGTTATTGTTGGAAAGGAACCACAGGTATGTGTCCCAAATTGTGCACACTTTTAAAAATAATCGACTTTTTGTTTTAGGTAAATCTTCCAAGAAATGTCTGCTGATAATTTTTGATCGCAGGGGCGGCTTCTCAATAAATGCGCCCGTGCGCGCTCACTGCCGCCTGCCGTGGAAAAAAATATTTGTGCTATGCTATATTTTAATAAATTTTTATTTACTTTTTTAACTCTTGCATTCAACAAACAAAATTAGTATATCGAAGATCGAGGATCGTAGAGTCGGCAGCCATTAATACAGAATCAGAAAAAGTATACTGTGTTAATGGTTGCAGACGTTATATACATCAATATACACGAGTCGCGCGTCGGTGTGTATTTTTCGGCGCTCTAAGGAAATGCGATACTTCGTTGCGAAATAATCGACTATCTTCGTCAAAAACAACCGAATAAGCAATCTGGTTGTGCGTTTTAAAATTCCACACTTGCAGTTTGCAGAGCACTTTTCGCAGAGCGTGTGTAGTAATTTTCGTGTAGTGCTTCGCGTCGGATTGATTTTAATTAGATCATTTTGTTGTTGTTTACATGTTCTAACAAGACAATTATTATTATTATGATGGCTACTACTTCGGGTTGCTTGATAAGTGGATGAAATAATTGTGATACTGTGATTAATTCAGTGGATAATATTTTAAAGGTTAACTTTTTAAGGAACTTTTTAACTACTCTAATCTATAACTAATTAAAGGAAAACTTGGTAAGTAGTTAATAATTATTAAGTTTAGTTAATTTAGTAAGCAGGTTTTTTTATAATACATTTTCGGGGAGAAAAGAGGCGAGTCCTTCATTTTGAATGAATTTTTATTTAAAAAAAAAGACCT
This sequence comes from Tillus elongatus, assembly GCA_964006375.1. Taxonomy (NCBI): domain Eukaryota; kingdom Metazoa; phylum Arthropoda; class Insecta; order Coleoptera; family Cleridae; genus Tillus; species Tillus elongatus. The sequence continues at coordinate 183,456,489 of OZ023264.1, read as the reverse complement.
TACAACACACTAAAATTCAACTTTCTACATTTTTAGAAAATTGAGTTATTCAAATTTGAAGCATTTAATAAAAATTCACTACCATAACGCACTTGCTGCGTCCCGAACTTTTTTCTTGCGCACCCCCAATGCATTAAGGCACGAGCCGCTACTGGTTCTGCAAACAAATGATGACAATCTGCGACACTGCTACGGTTCCCTGCTACTAACTACCTGACAGGTGGAAATCACCACAATTCCCTCAATAAGCAAGGCCTAGGCATCGCTTGAGCATAGGGACATCTCAGAGGGGTTCGGGTGTTCGGGTGTTCGTAATACTCTGGGACTCTAGAGAACACTCTAGAGATTTCTTTTAATAGGCGCCAGCAACTATTTCTCAACTCGTTGCAAGGTTCTGGATGACATTAGTACTTAAGACGGCAATTATGATGACTTTTTGTACATTTTCAAACCAGTTATTTTGATAAAATATGGTACATTGTTTCTACTATATAGGTTATACCGGTGACCAAATTGATGCCTGTTTTTTTCCCCTCAGGGCCCGTCCTCGGCCTTGCCGCCCCGATAGCACTGCAACCTTTGGTTGATTGTGCATACCCTTAGTCTTACTTCACCCATGCCAAAATCACTGTGCCTTGAACTAGTCTGCACAGCGATTGGTAGGGTGAAGTTTTATATTGCTCTGTATCCGGTCTAGACTGACCGTAGATCAGTTGTCTTTTGCGGTCCACAGCTTTACACTCGCACAAGATGTGCTGCGCTGATTCCTACCCCTCGCCGCAGTGTCTGCATGCGAGGTCCCCTTCGAACCGCCCCATTTTATGCAGGTGTTTCTTGACGGCCATGTGTCCCGTCAAGAGACCTGTTGTGTTTCTGAGCTGTCCTCTGCTAACATTTAGCAGCTCCACAGCTCTCTTTGAACTGGGTCCCTCAATTATTGACTTCCCATGTCTGAGCCCTGGACAGTCCGCCCAGTACACCTTGTGTTGGTTTCTGACCCAGGACTTAATGGCTCCCCGGGCAGTGCTCTTTGTCACGCCCAGAGCCGGTTCTGGTCCCATAAATGGTTCTGGTGACCCTCTCTTCGCGAGACTGTCAGCTTCTTCATTGACCTTGACCCCGGAGTGACCCGGCACCCAGATGAGGGTCACCTCATTCTGCACAGCCAGGTCGCTCGTCTCGACTTGGCACTCACTCACCAGCCAGGAATTTACCCGTGGCTATTTAGTGCCTTAAGGGCTGCCTGGCTGTCTGTGGCTATGAGGATCCGCTTGTTGGTGTAGCCCCTCCTATTGTTTTCCCGCACACAGTGCAGGATGGCGTACATTTCGGCCTGAGAGACCGTTGCAAAGGCTCCGAGGGAAATACCATGACTTACCCTCGGTCCTTCCGAATAAACACATCCCCCCCCCCCCGGATCTGTCCTTGAACCAAAAACAATTCGAAGCGTTCCTTTGTCGGGTGCTAACGGGATACCAATTTTGAAGATGATATCTCAATTCATTGCAGGGGCTCCGAGGGAAATACTATGATTTACCCTCGGTCCTTCCGAGTAAACACCTGCCCCGTAACACGCTCCCCGCCGGATCCGTCCGTGAACCAGGCGGGCGCGTCCCGTGATATGCCAGGCGTCTCCTCCCGCCATGCCTCGCGGTCGGGGATTTTCACTATAAAGTTGTTTACTCTGCACATTCGCGGGCTCGCGAAGTCTGACCTCATTTCAAGCATGGGCTCCTTCACGATCTCCTGAATTTTGCAGTGGCCCCTGAAGCCTGGGTTGATCTTCAGTCTACCATTGCAGGCTAGTCTGTATAGTCCTACCCTGGCCTCCCCCATAATAACTAAGTTAGGGGGGCAGATCCAGCAACACCTCCATGGCGGCTGTTGGGGTTGAAGACATGGCCCCTGTGTCCATCCTTTGAACCTTGCCTAGTTTTTGTTTGGCACAGGATTGTGTCACCTTAGGCCACCAGACCAGTGCTGCATATGTTAACGATGTGATGGCTGCTGCTATTAAAAACATTGCTATTAAAAACATTTTTATGAAAATTCACTTACACAACGCACTTACTGCGTCCAGACTTTTTTAAACCAGTTCAACTTTTTGAAGCAATCTTATTATTTAATATGGATTTGGTTAAAATATTAAGACATAGGAACAAGCAAAAACCTAAATGTAGGTACATATAAATGCAACTTTTCAAGAACAAACACAGCATGAATGTTGCGTACGTAAAAGGTTAGGTAAATAAAAGGAGATTCCCAGGAAAGTTCAACAATGTCACTTCCAATGTTTTTGCATTAAACAAATACTGCTTTCATCATCCTGCCATTTAATATCAAACGTATTATAACATCATGTCCTGTCAAATGTCACGTGAAAGATCGTTAACGACATTCAATTCTTCAGCATCGTCACATGTGTCATAAATTTCCTTTAGGTCGTCATATGCATTAATCACATGCAGATATTTATATGCTCATGCAAATTCTGGCTTGTATAATATGCAATATTATAACTTCTAATTCAGTGGCGTGCACTGCTTTTTAAGTGACAATTTAAATTAAGAATTGACACTACTATATACAGGATGACTGGTAAGTGGTTGTATTCCTTTGAGACAGTGATAGTACATCTCATTTGCAACATTATAAACCCTATATCACATTGTACAAAGTCCTCTGGTTTTCGAAGTTATTTTACTTTAAATGATTTTTTGAAAATTCATCATGTGTTGCTACTAATATTCAAATTTGATAAGAAGTGGTAAGCACTTCCTCACATTCTAGTGAATTTTCATTAAGAAAATTCACTAATAGAGAGGTATCGATGGTAAGACTTTTGGAAATTTTTTTCAAATGAGCGCGAATTAGGGCCTCTAGAACCCATATTCGAGGTCAGTTACAATTTTTATATGTTTATATATATATATATATATATATATATATATATATATATATATATATATATATATATATATATATATCCAACCGCTAACTCAAAAAATACTACTTCACCAATTTCGACCAAATTTGGGAATTGGCTTGATTTTGTTAATGACTTGGATGAGTTCGTAGATGGGTGCCGTGCGTCTAATTTTTCTTAGAAAAAAATGTAAAGAAAATTTTGAAAACGTAATATTTTTTGAAATATTGAAGTGTTTCGAATGAAAATTTGCACATATATAGGAGACGTTACAGTATAGCTGCTAACCAAATTTCAAATTAAATGGCATACGAGAACAGGAGTTATTAAAAAATCAAAATTATAAAAGAATAAACAGTCTAAGATATCAGTTCAAATTTAATACAGCAGGTTCAATGTTGATACAGATGATTAGACTGTGAATGCGTCATTTTAAGTAAATAATTCAAATAGAAACAGTCACCTGACAAATATAAAGGAGCTGGGTTGTCAGATTTAATAAAATTTCATTTGAATCCTAAAATGTAAAACATAGGGTAATAACACGTATTGGTACTTATTATGACAAATAAAAGTTCGTCAAGAAATCAATCCATCCAATAAATGTGGCTTAATATTAATTAATGTTGAGTTACCAATAATTTATCATTCGATTTATCATAAATTCTAACTCAATCTAACACCGCTGCATGGTAGGCCAACTGTCACCGCGAAACGGGAGTCGCCGAGCCGAGCGGTGACTGCCGACGCCGAAACATGAGATGCCCAACGTGTTATTTATGTTTATTAAAACTGAAATGTTTTGTTCTATTACAGAATATACCAAATAGAAGTTTCACTTCAATGAAATGGTTTAAAACTACTTATAAGTTCAGTACTAATTTCCGACGCTTCAGCGCCAGTAGTAATCCAGAAATCTATTTACTTTTAAATATCAATCTAACCTCAAAACATTCGAAGATTCGTTATTATTGTTTATGGTTTTATTTTGCAAAGCATCCTTACATAGAGCGTTAGCGACTAGCCACGTTTGTTGTTATAAAGCTCTTTATTATTATATCTCTACATATTATGTTAGAGTTGTTATTAAAAAGTGTTCTTCCGATTTGGTCCTAAAGTTTCTGACACAATTGTTGATCAAAGGTAAGTTATCTTATTTGGGTTTTTCAATATTTTTAATAACCTGGCAAGTGAAACAAATACTAACTTATACTTATTGGTTCCAGTATCACAAAAATTTCGGGACGCAGCAAGTGCGTTATAGTAGTCAATTTTCATAAGAATTGTACACTGTTAGTAAGATATACTATTAAACCTAAAATTTCTTTAAATTTAAATGGACCTTTGAGATCCGTTTTAGAGTCCTAGTTGGCGATTATTTGAAAAAAATTATGTTTTATATGGAGCTACTAAATTCAAATTTGGTCTTAGATATAATATGTAAATACTGCAAGTGTCTAAAACAATTGTGTTACAAATTTCATTAAAGTTACAAAAGTTTTTCAGAAAACAATTAATTATTTACAAAGGGAATGTACCTGCCAAATTATAAATATGACAGGTATTTTTCCTTATTAATTGTTTGGATGGTTATGTTTTAGTCAACCCATCCAGTTTTTGCAAACAATAAACAACAAAAAAGGTTTTTTAAAACAAAACGAAGCTCAATATGTTATTTTTCTTTAATTTATTACCCACGTGCGTTTACTTAGGTGTTACTAAAGTTCAAGATTGAAGATTCTGGCTTAATGGGAAATTTATTGAGCTATCGGATTTGAAATATTTTTACGAAAATTTTCGACCATAACATAAAAAACCTTTTTTGTTGCTTATTGTTTGCAAAAACTGGATGGGTTGACTAAGCAAGCAATTAATATGGAAAAATACCTGTCATATTTATAATTCGACAGGTACATTCCCTTTGTAAATATTTTTTTTTCTGAAAAACCTTTGTAGCTTTAATAAAATTTGTAACACATTTTTTTAAGACACTTGCACTACTTACATATTTTTATAATTCGACAGGTACATTCCCTTTGTAAATCATTTATTATTTCTGAAAAACGCTTGTAACTTTAGTAAAATTTGTAACACAATTTTTTTTAAAGGCACTTGCAGTACTTACATATTATATCTAAGACCAAATTTCAATTTAGTAGCTCCATATATAATATACATTTTTTTCAAATAATCGCTAACTGGAACTCTAAAACCGATCTCCAAGGTCCATTTAAATTTAAAGAATTAGTTTTAATAATATATCTTACTAATAGCGTACAATTCTTATGAAAATTCACTACCATAACGTACTTGCTGCGTCTAGAGTTTTTTCTTTCAGATAATGTAAACAATAACACACGCTGTGCAATCATTACTATTTTAAACAGGATAATAGTAAAGAAATGTGAGTGCAAAAATGATCAGTATCATGAAAAAATTCAAATCAATTTAACATTTCAAAGACGTTTATTTTGGAAATCTGATGAGCACAAACTTCTACAAATACTCTAAAAAACTTAACTTAACTAAAAAAGTCTCACAAACTATTCTCAAAATTGTTACTTCCATTTCTTATACACGCACGAACTCGTTTGCTAATTTCTGTTTTAGTAACCCTACTAGACAAATTGCTTTTAATTTGTCTCGCTGCTTGCTGAATTTTGTAAATAAGTTGCTCTTGTGTGTGAATCTCCACTTCGTAAACGATTTGTTTCATATGACCCCATACATAGAAATATATTGGAGTTAAATCTGGACTCCTGGGCGGCCACGGTATTGGTCCTCCCCTCCCAATCCACTTGTTTGGAAACCAGGGATCTAATAGCGCCCTCACATTGCGACAATAGTGTGCCGGACACCCGACAGGTTTTCCCGAAAAATTTTGTGTTTTCTTTCGGAAAAAAATTATATCTCCGGAGATAACAATGTAGGGACAACCAACTTTGGTACGCTTGTTTGGATTATAAGAGGTACCAAAATTTAGGTCTGTAAGTTAAAAGACAAAAAAGTTATAGGTATTTAAAGAAAAAAAATTGGGGGTTTTCCTCAAGACGTTAAAGACGCGATTTTAAACGTCAAAATTGGCAACATTTAGGCAAAGAACCTGAAACGAATACGGTTTATGAAAAGAAAATGTTGCAAGAAGAGTGTTCTGCTAGCTCTTAAGTTTCAGCTTCAACCGTCATTGTCCTTCATTTTACTAAAATATTTACAGAAAATTCATTTCAAACACAGTAAGTCCTCGCATAAAGTCGTCTCATCTAACGTTGTTTCATTACATCGTCGCAGTTTGTTGTAGGCAAATGTATCGTTTAACATTGAAACTGATTCAGCATAACGTTGTTAAAAAAGGTAAAAAAGGAGTACATAATATAATATGTAGGCATGAATACTGTTTTCTTTTTAATCATTTTGCAGTCACAAACATGTACATATAATGTATGTACACTTTATTCATTCCCAATGATTCGTTCTACGTCGTTTCACTTAACGTCGCGATTGGTAGATCTCTAACTGGGACGTGCTGTAGACCCTTTCTCTGATGCTTTGGTGGTAGTTTTGGTTAAGTTCATTTTTTAACGGTCTATAATTTTTAGCTAATTTTCGTAGAAAAAATTAGGTAAAAAATTAAAGAGACCGTGTCGTTTGAATTTTAAAAAGATTTCTTCAAATGAGCGCAAACTAGGCCCAAAGTAAGGGCAACCAAATGTAGTACGCGGGTTTATATCGTTATCGGTATATTACGTATAAAAATTTAGCTCTGTAGGTTCAAAGGCAAAAAAGTTGTAGGCTTTCAAAGAAAAATAAATTGGGGTTTTCCTCAAAACGTCAAATTCGCGATTTAAAACGTCAAAATTGGCAACATATAGGCAAAGAACCTGAATCTAGTACGGGCTATGGAAAGAAAATGTTTTACAAACTCTGAAGTCTTAGTTGTCCATCATTTTACTAAAATATTTCCAGAACATTCATTTCAAATATACCCTTTCTCTGATGCTTGGCAGTAGCCTTAGCTATAGAGTTTATCGTTTAATGGTATATAATTTTTGTCCAATTTTCGTGAAAAATGAATAAAGCTCAACATATGTTATTATACAAGATATGAAAAAAAATTGTATACATTAATTATACGGTGTACTTGAGCTACATCTTAAAAAAATATTTCTACAATTATAGGCTGGCCCATAAGTCGTTGGTGATACAAATTTTCTTTTTTGTTGGTCAAACACGCCTTATGTTATTGCATTTTTGCATTTTCCATCGAAATATAATGCATGTTTGTAAGAAAAGAAATTCGGAACGCAGCAAGTACGTTATGGTAGCAAATTTTGATTAAATGCTTCACATTTGAATAACTCAATTTGCTATTAATCTATAAGGTTGACCAAGAAATAAGTTTTTTTTTTTGGGAACACTTTAAGTTTACTTTCGGAAATGTTTGTACATTTTCGAAGAAACATGGCACACTGTTTTTACTATATACGTCACACTGATAACCAAATTTGATGCCTGCTTTCTTAAAAAACCACACACATTTTTATGAAAATTCACTACGATAACGCACTTGCTGCGTCCAGACTTTTTTTGAAATAAATCAATTGTTTCTAAAAAAAATTTCTATAATCCTTCGCGATTGTTTATTGTTTTACTGTAGACAACTGATTTAAGGCAATCCCAAAGAAGTCTAGTGGGTTTACTTCTTTTATAGAGGCCTGACTACCAAAATCAATTCATCGTTTAAAACAAATATTTTAAATTTATTTAAACATAAAGCTTAACTACGTTAATCAGATTTTAGGGGTGCGTTGCTTCCCTTGTAATCATGGACCGCACGCCACTGTTTCCCACAGTTATACTATTAAAATAACAACACAAATATAAAATAACCAATCTTGTGTTAAGGAGTCATTACCGCGACTATTGAAATGCTTATTGGCCTTACATGACTTGATCTTTCACATTTTGTCACATAAAAATCTGCACCTTACTGGCCGTAAAGACGTAAGCTTGCTGTGCAGTCTTGTTGGTATGCTGTAATATACAGGAAATGTAGGAATTCCGAGTAAACATGCTTCGGTGTTAATATCATCTGCTTATATTGCATATTAGATATACACGTTATTACCAGCAATATTAAATATGAACGAGGTTCAGGGAACATGAGCAATTTTTTAGAAAGATGTATAATAATATGTGTAAACAGAGATTCTGAAACTACCGCAAATGCATCTCATTACCTAAATTTTTAGCGAACTTTTATTTTAAAAAAATGGTGGGACTTTGCAAGATTTTTTTCAAATGAGCCCGATCTTGGACCTCTAGGACCCGAAACCAAGGTCCGTTTGAGTTTTTCTATGTTTATGTGTATAAATGCATTATGAGGCTACGAGCGCAACAGTGGACTAACCCAAATTATAATAAATCGCAGGAAATGTTTTAAAAAAAACGGCAAAAATTGTCTTATCTGTAGTAATATAATTTGAACAAATTTTACTTTGAATTCACTTGGGTTTGTAAAAGCTGACTTAAAATAAATGAAAAAGTCTGGACGCAGCAAGTGCCGTATGGTAGCGAATTTTCGTAAACATGTTTTCAATGGCAAATATGTCTTGTTTTTAAGAGAATGACATTTGGTTGGCAATATAACCTATATTAGTATTAGTATTAGTATATTTATTAGTACATAATTTTACAATGTGTTTCACAAATAAGCTTAATGCTTGTGCTTGCAATAAACACAATTTTGATTTCTGACTTGCCTAAAGGGAACTGTCAAATTTTGCTGCTGTCACATTTTAAATTTTGTTCAATATTCAATAACTTTCAACTTCCTTTCTGCCACTAACAGTTGCACTACCACTCTAAATGTTCAGCTCTCATTTTACAATACCTCCTCCTCTTAAACCAGAAAATTCTTCCAAAATACGGATATCAATTACGACACAAAAATTTTGACATTTTGATTTGACAATTAAATCTAACAATGTACCATATTTGATTAAAATAGCTTTGTGGTTTCAAAAAGTACACACATTTTCCGAAAATAGACTTTAAAAGTTCCAGAAAAAAACTGGTCCGATTTCCCTGGCCAACCGAACCTCTTTGAGCCATTTACACACCTGCCAAGATATAATGATTCACAAACAGATTTAGTACCAAAGTTGAAAAAAGTTTTATGAATATTTGCAATAATTCCTTTTACAAAAAATCACCACTTTTTTTTACAGAAATTGCCTTCAGTAATGTTACACTAAATTATATTTTTCACAAAAAATTGACAACTTTTTTTACAATAATTTGCTAAACATTTATTATTAACTACCAACATAACACAAAAATCTTACAAAAATAATTTTTACAGAAACACTAAAAACATTTCTGCGAAAACTTTAAAATTCAGCCACTATCTGAGAGCGCCTGAATTTTTTCGACGAGTAATAAAAAAAGCTCTCTGAATGCGTCATTTCCATGGGACTCCGGTATCTATTAAGACAAACGCCGTATCACAGTTTGTGATGTGTTTAAAATATGTGCCAAAAACTCGATAAGTTGCAAAACAATTGAAATAACTCAAAAACGAAGAACGATATTAATTTTTTTTCTTACAAAGATGCATTATAATTCGATGGAAACACAAAAATGCAATAACATAGGGGGTATTCTATTTAAAAAAAAGAAAGTGTGTATCATCAACGACTTATGGGCCAGCCTGTGACTGTCAAAATAGGTTTATAAGATGCAGCTCGAGATACCCTATATTATACTTTTTTCTCATATCTTGTATACTAACGGATATATTGAGCTTTACCGTAGAAATGCGTCATCCTGTATATATAAACAGACAAAAACTGAAACTGACCCCGTATATTGGTTTTAGGGGTTCTAGTTTGCGCTCATTTGAAGGAATCTTTTTAAAATTCACAAGTCTCGGTCCTCTTAAAAACGATTTTTTTTACGAAAATTTGGTAAAATATGGACTATTAAATCATAAACTCTATAGCTGAATTTACTGCCGAAGTATCAGAGAGAGGGTCTATTTGAAATGGATTTTCTAAAAGTATTTTAGTAAAACGAAGAACAATGATGGTTGAAGCTGAAGTTTAAGGCTTTGTAAAACACACTCATTACGACATATATTCTATATAATTCATCTTTGTTTAAAATTCGTTGTCTGAAAATTGCAAATTTTGACGTTTCAAATCGCGATTTTGACGTTTTAAAAAGAAAAATTTTCAAAATATTTTTTCTGCTACTTCTTGACCCTTTTGCGTCAATAAAACTTAACGGTTGTATGTATTATTCAATTGGTTTTGTTAGTCACAGAAAATATTTTGTTCTTGTGCTTTCCTCTGATCACCAGTGGTACCCAATTATTTTTTCTTAAAATGCCCATAACTTTTTTCCTTTCAACTTAGAGATCTGAATTTCGGTACGTAGGGTATCTTGGTTGGATAGTGGAAACGTACATGCCAAAATTGGTTTTCATAGCTCTGTTATTTTCGGAGATACAAAAATTAACGAACTAAACGAAGGGACGTACCAAATTTAATTAAAATCGGCTCATAATTTTTTGAGTTATCGATACGATATATATATATATATATATATATATATATATATATATATATATATATATATATATATATATATATATATATATAAACACAGATATCTTCATTAGTGAATTTTTCGTTTTACGAAAGATTCGCTAAGATGTTCAAAATTATAAGATAAAAGTCTTATTTTGGATTTTTGAATGTGGGTTAGTTCACTCTGATTTTATAAGATTTCAATTATCTTAGCGAATTTTTATTAAGAAAAAATTCGTTAATAGAGAGGTCATGATGAAAAGCTTTTGAAAAAATTTCTGTCGCATAATATAGCAGAAATGTAAACAAAATCAAGCCAAGTCTATATAAAAATGATTTTTAATAGTTTCTTTTATCTTTAAACTTAAACATAAGACGTCATATATGATCGAAACAGTCGTGGGATATGTTTCAATAGTAATTCCATTAATACTGTAATTAATACGTATTCTTGGAAAATAATATCCCGGGCATGAAGCCGATCTAAAGTATCACGCAAATAAAACGTTAGTTGACGTGTGCCTAGATGGCGCCGGGGGACAGCGTCGTTGCCTCCTAAGCAGAAGGTTAAGCGATTGAATCCAGCTCGATGAATGTATGTTTTTTATGTTTTATTTTGACATTTAAAGAAACAGTGGTGCACATATTTCGTACGTTTTAACCGGTTTGATTAGGTTTACCAAAACGAAATTATACTGGCGATTAATAAGGAAAAATAACTGCTATGTTTATAATTTGGCAGATGCTTTACTTTTCTAAAGGCGAATTAAGTTTCCTTCTGGAAATCTTCTGTATAACTTTGATGAAATTTGTAATACAAGTTTTTTTTCAAAGAGACTTACACTATCTACAGATATAGCAACATTTAGTTCTTTAGCTTCATAGAAAATTTATTTTTGGGCATTTTTCTCAAAAGGAGTTAAAAAGCAAGATTTTTTTGATAATGGAGAGATATCGATGGTAGCACTTTCGAAAGAATTTTTCAAATGTGCGCGTACTAGGACCTCTAAAATCGATCTTCAAGGTCTGTGTAAGATTAAAGTATTAACTTTACTAATATGCGATATAATGAAAGTGTACAATCCTTATGAAAATTCGCTACTATAGCGCACTTGCTCCGTTCCGAAATTTTAAAGTTTATTTTCGGAAAATGTTTGTACTTTTTGAAACAACAAAGCTATTTTAATGGAATATGGTACATTGTTAGTACTATATGGGTTATACTGCTAACCAAATATCCTTATTTTAAAAACAAGACATATTTGTACGAAAATTCGCTACCATAATGCACTTGCTGCGTCCAGACTTTTTATTATTATGGTGCATGGTTAGAAGCAATAAAAAATAACTAATCTGCATTAAGATCCTTTATTAAAATTAAACAGCATTTAAAAATAAAGTCACAAATATAAAATACACAAAGATTAATAAATATATAAATAACATCTAAAACTAAAATAAACAAGGTGTCCCAAAAGACAAAATATTTTGATAAGGCATTCTAAACATTAACGTAGTTTAAAGTTTTTTATAAACCTACCACCTAAATAGTTATTTAAAAAAAGTGGTGGGTAATATTTTTGTTTCTTATGGATCTTCTTATCGTAGATTCTAAGCGGTACCTACGGCTTCTCGGCATGAAAATATCATACAGTAGTAACACTAGTATGTATTATGTTTATTTTAAAGCGAAATATAATAAAAAAGATTAATATACAGTAATGTGTACCCTACGGAATAAGGCACCCTAAGTTTATTTTTTATTTTAACTCAAAAGCTAGTCTTATTTTAAATTGGTTTCAGCCAAAAAGGTTATTTTAACAAAAGCCATTAGCCCGGATAAAGATTTCAATTAGCGTACCAAATTTTATTTTGCGGCCTACACTGGTTAAAAGTTAATAAAACGTTATTAGATTTTGACTGTTTTTGGAGACACTTTTACACACACATACAAACACAATCACAAAAAATAGTGACTGGCTTTACATCTTATAGTGCTTGAGTACTTTTCGAATGGTCCTCTTATTAGACTCTTAGGAGTGGATGCCTTCTTTATTTTTTCTAACATGTCAGTGGCAAGCAGCTTAATGTCTTTTAGATTGTAACGTGCCTCTACAAGTTTAACCAAAAAATGGGTGCTTTCTTCTAATACCTGAAGTACTAGATACAGGGCCGATATAGCCATTAAAGATGGATATGTACTTGAAAATTCAGGAAAAAGGATGTAGGTCTCCAGTACGTACTCTGATGCGTTTACAACTAGCTAGAAACAAAATAAACAAAATTTAATCGTTACTTTAGAAAGTTATCATGCACAAAAAGAAAAGAAAGTATGTTTTATTTTATATTTTATTTAAACAGCACGCCACGAGGGCTTACTGCCTAAATACTATCGTACCGTGGGTGTCGACAAGGAGGAAAGAAACCACTTGTTAATTCTGGACTTGAAGGTTTGGAGGTTCGGAGGAGAAGGAAAAACATCTGCCGGCAAGGAATTCCACAACTTGGAAGTCCTCGGGACAAAAGAGCGGACATAACAAGATGTTCTATAGTCTGGTGACCTAGACAGTAAAAGGGTGCATTTGCTCTGTTCCCCTGGTAGATCTGTTGGGGACTGCATGTGGAGGAACTATGGAAGAAAGCTCCTCTGAGCAGTGCCCGTGCAGATATCTATAAAAGAGAGAGAGAGAGAGCGAGAGAGAGAGAGAGAGAGGTCGGTGGGCAAGGGATATCCTCCTTTGGGTAAGGGTAGGGTCACCGATAAGACCGATAAGCTGTCTTCTGAATGGAGTCTAGAATAGCGAGTATAGAAGCGGCAGCGGCACCCCAGATGTGGAAGCAGTATTCAAGGTTTGGCCTTATTTGTGAAGTATATAAGGTATAGAGATTAGCTGGTGAAAAGTATTTGCGAGCCCGGAAGAGGAAACCTATTTATTAGCAGTCGCTTCTGCAATTGATGTGACATGTTGGCGCCAATTGAGATTTCGATCCACAGAAATGCCAACAAGTGAAAAGGACTCATTACTTTGAATAACTTTGTTGTTCATTGTGATGGGTCTAGGGATGGTGTATCTCTTATGAAATAAAAAGCAAGACTGAGGTTTAGTGGAGTTGAATTGCACAAGATTTCTACTTCCCCAGTCTAATATACTTTGGAGATCCACAGAGACAGAACCCTCCATGAGTCTGCGATCCTCATCTAATTGGGCTAAAGAGACAGGCTTAGAATATTGTATATTTGAGTGGAGGGTGCTGTCATCCGCGTAACTGTGAACTGGGTTGGATGTGCTAGAGAGGAGGTCATTGATGTGGAGAAGAAACAAAGTAGGGGCTAGATATGAACCTTGAGGGACTCCTGCATTAATTGGATACAGTTTAGAGAAATGGCCATCCACGACAACAGAATTGCTCCGATTGGAGAGGAAATTTGCTGTCCAGGTACATAGTTTTGGTTGTAGACCATAGTCCGAATGTTTATTAAGTAGCGCTGCGTGCCAGACCTGGGCGAATGTTTTGGATATGTCTAGAGCGACAATCTGGGATTCACCGTGTAGTGCGCTGACGGAATCCATACTGCCTGTCGTGAATGAAAGGAGATAAATTGGCCTGTAGTTGCTGTAGATTCTATAAAAAAGGTACATTTGTTTACTTTTTTTTTGCTTAGTGGTTATATATATATATATATATATATATATATATATATATATATATATATATATATATATATATATATATATATATATATGTATGTATGTATGTATATATATATATATATATATATATATATATATATATATATATATATATTCACTATAACTATATTTTTGTAAAAGTATTCATCAGATCGAAAAAAAAAGTGTGATATCAGATTACATTTATCAAAATTTATTTCGGCCTTTTAGGTTTAACATAGTGATATGAAAGCATGAAGGAAAATAACGTATTTTATTACTGAATCAAATAGGGTTATTAACAACCAGCAACTTGACACTCAATTTTTAGTAATGGGTATGCCCTCCTCTTGGCTTAATTACTTCTTTCATACCAGTAGACACAGATATAATCAAGTTCGCTACTGTTTCTTGTGGGATTATATGCCACTCTTCTTCTATTGCAACAATAAGCTCTGTGATCGAGATTGGGGCACGAAGTCTAACTCGAATTCTTTGTTTTAGTTTATCCCAGAAATGTTGAATCGGATTTAGGTCAGGACTGCATCCTGGCCATTCAATAACCTGAAAACCGACTTCTGTAATGTAATCTTGCACGATTCTTGCGGTGTGAGGCCTCGCATATAATGCATAAAAATTGATCGATCTTCAATGTAGCCGACGTAAGGCACTACATCAACTGCTAAAATCCCCTCGAGGTACCTAGCACTCATTAAACATCTTCTACCGTGACCACGGTCGACCCTACAGATAAAGGCAGGATCGGTTCGTGCTCTCATAGAAATTGCACGCCAGATCATGAAGGTTCCTGTGACAAGGCCAGACTTGAAAAGGTCAAAGCTCACAAAACGCTTCTGCATAATCCCAGTCAAGAAAACCGTCAAGCATTTAACGACGCAAGAAACCGCTATGTCCGCATTCTTTCTGAGGCAAAATACTCGTTTTATAACCACATCAAAAACAAAGTCCTCTCAAGCTCCAACGGCAGCAAATCCTTCTGGACTCTTGCTAAATCTATTGGGAATAATTTCTACAAGAGCACGTTCCCACCTCTTGTTTCAGGGGATGAAATTGTTTCTACCGCCCTGGGCAAGGCTGAACTTTTTGCCTCGTTGTTCGCCGGCAATTCTACTCTCAACCCACCTCCAAATAATCAACCACCAACAGTCCCCAATGTCGCGCATAAAATGACGGATATCATTTTCAAAACTAAAAAGGTACGACAGATGCTCTCTTCTCCTAATAACAGGAAAACTTCTGGCCTTGACGAGATCCCGGCAATGGTTCTCAAAAAATCCGCACCAGAACTTGCTCCTGTCCTGACTCGTCTGTTTCGGACATCTTAAAATCGAAACATATTCCATAGTAACTGAAAAACTGCTCGAGTACAACCCGTCCCCAAGGAAGGATCCAAACCGCTTCATAGCAACTACAGGCCTATTTCTCTCCTTTCAGTCGTCTCTAAAGTGATAGAAAAGTATACACCGAATTACCAAAATTTCTTGAAAAACACAGTCTAATCCACGACAGGCAGTATGGATTCCGTTAGCGCAGATCAACTGCCGACCTCCTTTCCTTTGTCACCGATTCTTGGAACAAGTTTATGAAACTACACGGTGAATCCCAGATTGGCGCTGCAATCGGAGCATATCTGTTGTCGCGGATGGTCATTCCTCTAAACTGTATCCAATTAATGCAGGAGTCCCTCAAGGTTCAGCTTTAGCCCCTAATTTGTTTCTTCTCCACATCAGTGACCTCCTCTCTAGCACATCCAACCCAGTTCACAGTTACGCGGACGACAGCAACCTCCACTTAAATATACAATATTCTAAGCCTGTCTCTTTAGCCTAATTAGATGAGGATCGCAGACTCATGGAGGGTTCTGTCTCTGTGAATCTCCAAAAAATATTGGACTGGGGAAGTACAAATCTTGTACAACTCCACCAAATCTCAGTCTTGCTTTCTATCTCATAAGAGATACACCAGCCCTAGACCCATCACAATGAACAACCAAGTTATTCAAAGTAATTAGTCCTTTTCACTTGTTGGCATCTCTGTGGATCGAAATCACGATTGGCACCAACATGTCACATCAATGCACAAGCGGCTGCTAATAAATTAGGTTTCCTTTTCCGGCCTCGCAAATATTTTTCACCAGCTAATTTCTATACCTTATATACTTCACAAATAAAGCCAAACCTCGAATACTGCTCCCATATCTGGGGTGCCGCTGCCGCTTCTACACTCGCTATCCTGGACTCAATTCAGAAAAGAGCTATACGTCTCATCGGTGACCCTAACCTCACCAAAAGGCTGCCATTCCTTGCCCACCGACGTGCCGTTGGTGACCTCTCTCTCTCTGTTACACTAAATTATATTTTTCCCAAAATTCGACAACTTTTTTTTTACAATAACCTACTAAACATTTATTATTAATTACCAACATATCACAAAACTCTTCAAAAAAAAATATCCACGGAAACACTAGAAACATTTCTATGAAAACTTTTAAAATTTTGCCACTATTTGAGCGTGCTCATACACGGCAGCTCGATTTTTTCGACGAGTAATACAAACAAAAAGCTCTCGGAATGCGTCATTTCCATGGGGCTCCGCTACCTATTGCTAAAAATGCCGTTTCACAATTTGTGATATGTGTTTGAAATATGTGCCAAAAACGTGAAAAGTTGCAAAACAATTGAAATAACTCAAAAACGATGAATGATATCAATTTTTTTCTTACACACATGCATTATAATTCGCTGTAAAACACAAAAATGCAATAAAATAAGGGGGTGTTCTGTTAAAAAAAGAAATTGTGTATCACCAGCGACTTATGGGCCAGCCTGTGATTGTCAAAATAAGTTTACAAGATGCAGCTCGAGATACCCGATAATTAACGTATATACTTTTTGTCATATCTTGTATAATAACGGATATATTGAGCTTTGCCGTAGAAAGGCGTCACCCTGTATATGTGTAAGCAGACAAAATTTAAACCGACCCCGTATAAGGGTTTTTGGGGTTCTAGTTCGCGCTCATTTGAAGAAATCTTTTTAAGATTCATAAGTCGGTGTCTTCTCAATAACAATTTTTTTCTACGAAAATTTGCTAAAATATAGACTATTAAACCATAAACTCTATAGCTGAAACTACTGCCGAAGCATCAGAAAGAGGGTCTATTTGAAATGGATTTTCTGAAAATATTTTAATAAAATGAAGGACAGTGATTGTTGAAGCTGAATCTTAAGGCTTTGGAAAACACACTTCTTGCGACATATTGTCTAAAAAATCCGTATTTGTTCCAAATTCGTTGTCTGAAAATTGTAAATTTTGACGTTTCATATCTGTGACGTTTGAAGAAGAAAAATTATCAAATTTTTAAAATACTGTTTCTGCTATTTCTTGACTTTTTGCGTCAAGAAAACTTAACCGTTGGATGTAAAATTCAATTGGTTTTGTTAATCACACAAAATATTTTGTTCTTGTGCTTTCCTCTGATCACCAGTGGCACCCAAATTTTTTTTCTTAAAATGCCTATAACTTTTTTTCCTTTCAACCCAGAGATCTGAATTTTGGTATGTAGGGTGGAAATGTATATGCCAAATTTGGTTGTCATAGCTCTGTTATTTTCGGAGATACTAAAATTTTCCGAAGGAAAATCCAAAATTTTCCCGGAAAAACTGGTCCGATGTTCCTGGATAACGAACTTATCCAAGCCATTTACAAAAAGAAAGTACGTACCAAATTTCATAAAAATTCGGCAAAAGGCATATTAAATTAATTGTCTTTCGAACTGCGTATCTTTTGATCTGATGAATACTTAAAAAAAAATATAGTTACAGTGAAAAGTTTACAGTGGGCCGATTTCTATGCACGCAAGTTTATATATATATATATATATATATATATATATATATATATATATATACATATATATACATATATATATATATATATATATATATATATATATATATATATATATATATATATACATATATATATATATATATATATATATATATATATATATATATATATATATATATATATATATATATATATATATATATATATATATATGTTGGTCACTTTATACTGAAAGAAGAGAACAGACATGCTATGAAAACCGTTAAAATGTGATAATACGTTAAAGTAAGTAATTTTGATCACGGCAGATTAGACTGGATACCAGCCAATAGTCAGATCGATGGCGGCTGTAAATATTTAAATTGACAAATATACTTACATGGTTTTTATGCATTCTAAGAAGTCTAATGTAGTAGTATAAAAATGTAAATGGTTCTTGAACTCTTATCAAGTTGAAACCCATTGATGAAAAAATTTGTTTTTCCAAATCCAGTATATCTTTAATTCTAAATTTGGTTTCACAGTGTTTGACTAAATCACTTGCCTGTTAAATAAAACGCTTATTAATACTTTCCAAAAAACTGACTTTTAAAATCTTTCGGCGTATTGTCTGTTTGTCTGTCCGTCTGTATATTTGCAGATAATTTAGTTTTTTGTAAAGTTGTTGTTAATTTTTATGGAAAAAATTTGCCACTGAAAAGATAGATCGTGTGTAAACTACTTTAATGGCATTTTTTCAAATTCCACGTACTAAGTGTTTGTTTTGTGGATATAATAATAAGTGTTGTCTTGTAAATATGTACCTCTGTATAAATATCTACAATGACTGCACCATTTAATTAAAGACTTACCTTAATTGAGGATTCATTGCTGTCTAATTTTATCATTAACCATAGACAAACCAATGCAATTAGTTGATACTTTTGTTGCGGTACTTTTGTTGATCCAAGAATCATATCCATAACTTTAACTGCCCTTGGAATAACATACATCGGTATTTCTCTTACTTCCTTAAAAATAGATTTTTTTTTAGATGGGGGACACATAAAAAAGTTTTTGGCAAAATACGTTAATTTCAAAAATTATAATACCTCTAAATTGTGTAATAAAGAACAGGAGTTAAGAACTTTTAAATGTAAAATATATTTAAAAGACTCAGTGATGTACATAACTTAGTATTTCCACAGCAGATACTTTTCTGAATTTATACGGAGATTTTTTTTTCTTCCTTAGGGCTCGTCCGCGTCTTTGCCGCCCCGATAGCACCGCAGCCTTTGACTTATTGTGCATGCCCCTTTGTCTTAGATACTCCACCCATTCCAAAATCACTGTGCCTTGAACTAGTCTGCACAGCAATTGGTAGGGTGAAGTTTTATATTGCTCTGTCTCCAGTCTAGACTGTCCGTAGATCAGTTGTCTTTTGTGGTCCAGAGCTTTACACTCGCACAAGATATGCTGGCCTGATTCCTCCCCCTCGCCAGAGTCTGCATACCAAGTGCCCTTCGTACCGCCCCATTTTATGCAGGTGTTTCTTGACGGCCATGTGTCCCGTCAAGAGCCCTGTTATGTTCCTGAGCTGTCCTCTGCTAAGATTTAGCAGCTATACCGCTCTCTTTGAACTGGGTTCCTCAATTACTGACTTCCCATGTCTGAGCCCTGGACAGTCACGCCCAGGACCGGTTCTGGTCCCATAAATGGTTCTGCTGACCCTCTCTTCGCGAGACTGTCAGCTTCTTTATTGCCTTTGACCCCCGAGTAACCCGGCACCCAGGTGAGGGTGACCTCATTCTGCCCAGCCAGGTCGCTCGTCTCGTCTCAGCATTCACTTATCAGCCTGGAATTTACTATACAGATATGACTTTTGTCCAAAATCTCTATTGTGTATTATTTTATGTATTTTTGATACAGATTACTACGCCACTACTACAGGTCACTACGCCCTTAATTAATCGGTGTTTCAGAAACTATTCAGAATTTTTTGAAACTACATTTGGGTACCGGAAGTCGACATTACCTTTGGTAGTTCAAATTAAACACTCTATTATATCTAAAAATTAAGTGATGTACCACCCTGATGTCTGGTAGCAGAAATCCTGTTACCAATATTTAATGCGACGTAAGTTAATGATTGGTTCAAACGACTAATCACACACTGTAGTTTGGTTTTGTTTCTATGACAACAAAATATATTACAGGCTGTAATTGGTTGTTTTAATCAATGATTAGCTACCATCACGTTAAATATTAAACGAGGCTTTCTGTTACCGAGCGTAAGGGTCTTACTGTGAAAGAAGATGTCTGGACGCAGTAAGTGCGTTATGGAAGTGAATTTTCATTAAAATATTTCTAATAGCAAATATGTCTCTCTAATGCAAGCAGGCATCAATCTGTTTACCGATATAACATATATAGTAGACACAATTTACCATATTTTATCAAAATAACTTATTGTTTGAAAATGTACAAAAATTTTCCGAAAATAAACTTAAAACTTTCCGAGAAAACTGGTTTCCTAGCCAACATACCTTGGGTTAATAGCAAATTGAGTTATTGACATTCGAAGAATTTCATGAAAATTCGCTACGAAAACGCACTTACTGCGTTTTTTCTTACAAACGCATCATATCTGTTTAAAAAATTCAAAAATGCAATAATATAAGGGTGTTCGAAAAAAATTGCAGGTATCACCAACCACTTATTGGCCAGCCTGCAATTGTCAAAATAATTTTATAAGATGCAGCTCAAGACACCCTATAATTAACGTATACAACTTTTCCTCGTATCTTGTATAATAACAATTATATTGAGCTTTGCCGTAGAAATGCGTCACCCCGTATATATGTAAACAGATAAAAACTGAAATTAAACCCGGATATGGATTCTAGGTGCCTAGTTTGCGCTCATTTGAAGAAATTTTTTTAAAATTCAAAAGTCGCGGTCTCTTCGATAATGAATTTTTTGTATGAAAATTATCTAAAAATTATAGACTGTTAAACCATCTTAAGTAAACCTACAGCCAAAGCATCAACTTAACTAAACCCACAGCCAAAGCATCAGAGAAAGGGTCTATTTGAAATGAATTTTCTGTAAATATTTTAGTAAAATGCAGGACAATGACGGTTGAAGCTGAAACTCCACGGTTTGCAGAACACCCTTCTTGCGACATTTTCTTTACATAGTCCGTATTTGTTCGAGGTTATTTGCCTAAATGTTGCGAATTTTGACGTTTCAAATCGCGACTTTGACGTTTCGAAGAAAACTCCAAATTATTTGCTTTTAACTGCCCATAACTTTTTTATCTTTAAACTGACAGACCTAAATTCTAGTACATGATTCACTTCTTATAATACAAACACGCTTACCAAATTCAGTTGCCCTTACTTTATTATATCCGGAGATATAAATATTTTTCGAAAAAAAAACCTCAAAATTTTCCGGGAAAACCTACAACGATTTTCCTGGTAAACGAACTTATCAAAGCCGCTTGCAAAAGGAAGGCACTCACAAAATTCGATCAATTTATATATATATATATTATTTTATAATTTATATATATATATATATATATATATATATATATATATATATATATTTATATGTATATATATATATATATATATATATATATATATATATATATATATATATATATATATATATATATATATATATATATATATATATATATATACAGTGTGTCCCAAACTGAATGGGAATGTATTGCTATCTCCATTATTATTAGAGATAGGGAGACGGTTAAATTAGCAATGTTTTGTAGAATTTCATGTCAGTTCTAAATATGGCTTGTATTTTGCCCTGCGTCTTTTCGTTTTCGAGTTATTTTGAAAAAACCAAAATTTGTCGATTTCTTTTTTCTTCAATATTTAAGTAGGCGTTGATCTGACATGTCTAAGACTTGCACATTATCAGGACACTTTTTACAGAGTAATCTTTTTGTGCTATTATTAATTTTGAATTGTCATTTGTTTTTGAGCTACAGGTATTAACGTTTGTTTTTATAATGGCAGCCATATTGGATTTTTGGCTCATGTGATAGCCTGTGAAACGAGCTTTCCTATGATGTTCAACATGCTTGAGAAAACTTGTAATTACACTGACAATTTTGAGAAAACCCGTTTTGAGGATAGCAGGCTATAAAATCCAATACCAGAAAACAAATGACAAGTTGTATGTTTCCATTTAAAAAAATATCGATGTGGTCATATCTTTGACAAATGTCTATAAAAAAACAAACGAATAACGTCAAAATGTGAGCATATATAAAACTAAATTGACGTGTCTGAGCGTTTTCCCCAAAAGTTAAAGGTTAAGGGTATATTAATTTTATTCCGGACTTCTGGACAGCCCTGTATATAAAACAATCTACCCCTATCATTAGAATAACAAAAAGCGTATAACTTAAGACTAATAACTCTAGCTATTCATTTTCTAATAAAGTAAAATTAAAAACAAAACAAAAATAGTATCTACAAAATTTAATAAATCAGAATAGTCCCTGAGATATTGAAAGATTAACGTAGTTACGGTACACTTTGTATAGATAGAAAAAAATGAACCAATACCTGCACTTGGAGAAGCCAGTTCACTATAGCAGCACGAACAGTGTCACTAGCTTTAAAACTCTTCATAAAACTACTCACTAACACTAACTGGTGTTCATGGGCCATAAGGTAATTAACAACATCCTACAACAGACAAGAAATGACTTATATATAACTTAAAACTCAAAGACGCAACAAGTGCGTTATGGTAGTGAATTTTCATAAAAATGTTTTTAATAGCAAATATGCGTGTTTTTTTTTTAGAAAGCAGGCATTAAATTTTGTTACCAGTATAACCTATATAGTAAAAACATGTGCCATGTTTCATCAAAATAACTTTATTGTTTGAAAACGTACAAAAATTTCCGAAAGTAAATTTAAAGTGTAACCGAAAAAATCGTTTCTTGGTCAACCTTATAGATTAATAGCAAATTCAGCGTTTCAAATATGAAGCATTTAATCAAAATTCACTACCATAACGCACTTGCTGCGTCCAGATTTTCTTTACTTACAAACATGCATTATATTTCGATGGAAAATGCAACAACATAAGGCGTTTTCGACTAAAAAAAATATATTTGTATCACCAACGACTTATGGGCGGGCCACTCTGTGATTGTAGAAATATTTTTTTAAGATGTAGCTCAAGACACCCTATAATTATTGTATAATTTTTTTTCATATCTTGTAGAATAACGGATATATTGAGCTTTATTGATTTTTTTACGAAAATTCGACGAAAATTATATACCATTAAACGATAAATTTTATAGCTAAGACTACTGCCAAAGCATTAGAGAAAGGGTCTATTTAAAATGAATTTTCTGGAAACATTTTAGTAAAATGAAGGACAATGACGGTTGAAACTAAGGCTTCAGGGTTCGTAAAACATTATTCTTGAGACATTTTCTTTCCATAGCCCGTATTATATTCAAGTTCTTTGCCTAATGTTGCAAATTTTGACGTTTTAAATTGTCACTTTGACGTTTTGAAGAAACCCCCAATTTATTTGTCTTTAAATGCCCATAACTTTTTTCTCAATTGACCTACAGAGCTAAATTTTCGCAGGTAATTTACCAATAGCGTTGTAAAACGATCTACCCTTACTTTATTTCTAGCACATCCAACCCAGTTCACAGTTACGCGGACGACAGCACCCTCCACTCAAATATACAATATTCTAAGCCTGTCTCTTTAGCCCAATTAGATGAGGATCGCAGACTCATGGAGGGTTCTGTCTCCGTGGATCTCCAAAAAATATTAGACTGGGGAAGTAGAAATCTTGTACAATTCAACCCCACCAAATCTCAGTCTTGCTTTTTTTCTCATAAGAGATACACCAGTCCTAGATCCATCACAATGAACAACAAAGTTATTCAAAGCAATGTGTCCTTTTCTCTTGTTGGCATTTCTGTGGATCGAAATCTTAATTGGCACCAACAAGTCACATCAATTGCAGAAGCGGCTGCTAAGAAATTAGGTTTCCTCTTCCGGGCTGGCAAATACTTTTCACCAGCCAATCTCTGTACCTTATATACTTCACAAATAAGGCCAAACCTCGAATACTGCTGCCACATCTGGGGTGCAGCTGCCGCTCCTACATTCGATATCCTGGACTCCATTCAAAACAGAGCTATACGTCTCATCGGTGACCCTACCCTCACCCAAAGGCTGCCATCCCTTGCCCACAGACGTGCCGTTGGTGACCTCTCTCTATTTTATAGATATCTGCACGGACACTGCTCAGAGGAGCTTTCTTCCATAGTTCCTCCACCTGCTGCACCCAACAGATCTACCAGGGGAACAAAGCGAATGCACCCTTTTACTGTCCAGGTCAGCAGACATAGAACATCTTGTTATGCCCGCTCTTTTGTCCCGAGGACTTCCAAGTTGTGGAATTCCTTGCCGGCACAGGTTTTTCCTTCTCCTCCGAACCTCCAAACTTTCAAGTCCAGAATTTACAAGTTGCCTGTTTCCTCCTTGTCAACACCCACGGTACGATAGTATTTAGGCTGTAAGCCCTCGTGGTGAGTTGTTGAAAAAAAAATAACAAAAATCTAAGTAGTGTGCCCAAAGATTGTTCACACACGCCAGTTCAAAATAGGTATTAATTATGTAAATTCTTTCTCTGTGGTTAAAAGTCATAACAGAAGTTGCCTAATAGTACAATAACAACAAAATTTTACCAGAATTACTTCAAACATTGAGAATTAAAAAAAATTGTGACGTGAACGTACAAATATAGCTCGGCCAGTTCTTTTAGTATCAATAACTACGTTGGACCAAGTTAATTTTGCATATATAAACATATCAAATTCCGTTTAAAATTATTACCCAGCACACAGTCTTCATATCTCTTGTCCATTAACATTCATTAAACGTAATCAAAAAAGTTCAATTACAACAAAAACATTATGTCTGTAATTAATTGCAATTTAATTACATTTTTTTATTGGTTTTCGTGACATAGTAGATGGCATTTTTAGCGTAAACTGTCCAACTTATACGAAATATTAAACATTTTATTACACAACCAGTTTTATCAACTGCAACTGTTAATTTAGGTATAGTGCCCAACCTCTCCTGATGAAAATATTAATTCATTAATTGTTGTTGTCCTTACTTGGTGAAACTGTTCCATACTGAACACAGACGTGGAGACTATTTCTCTGGCTTCACTATTAGTGAATTTTTAATAAAAAAATTCACTAATATAGAGGTATCGACGGTGAGGCTTTGCAAACACTTTTTCAAATGAGCGCGAACTAGGAATCTTAGAACCCATATCCGGGGTCAGTTTCAATTTATATACATACATATATATATATATATATATATATATATATATATATATATATATATATATATATATATATATATATATATATATATTTCCAACCGATAACTCGAAAAATAATTAACCGATTTTGATGAAACTCGGCAAGTGCCTTTCTTTTATTAATGGCTTGGATGAGTTTGCTAGTCAGGGAAATTGCACAATGTTTTCCGGAAAGATTTTGAGTTTCCTTTCTAAAAAAAATTTTTTCGACGAAAATTACACAGCTATTTTAGTGAAATTTGGTAGATATGTTGCCTTGAAAAAGACCTTACCACGTACTAAAATTCAACTTTCCAAGTTTATAGAAAATTGAGTTTTTCAAATTTTAAGTTTTTTTTTGAAAAAAAATTTTCTCTGAAAATTACAAAGTTATTTTAATGACATTTGGCGGATATGTTGCCTTGGGAAAACTTTTACCACATATCAAAATTCAACTTTCTAAGTTTATCGAAAATTGAGTTTGATCCAAGTTTGAAGCATTTAATAAAAATTCACTACCATAACGCACTTGCTGCGTCTCGAACTTTTATTTATTTGCAGAAAAGAAAACCAATATTAGTCAAGCCAAAGAAATAGTTTTCACGTCTGCATTTAGTATGAAAATAATACATATTTGAATACTTGGTCAAAGATGAATGGAAAATTACAAAAAAGGGTTACATACTGACAAATAATCCTTGTGATATTTTTCTAAATTGTAAGAATCTTCATAGGAATTTTGACCTGAAAATATTAGACTTTAATATGATGGAATTTCGCAAACTTTTCTAAATTATTTTACAGTTCACTTAATTATTTAATTTAGGTATATTGACTATAATATTAGCTGGCCTTCACAAACAAATACGAATTCCTTTCATGCAAAATTTTATGTGTGTGTGTGTGTGTTTTGTTTCTTTAACGTTGGCCTATTTCCGCGACTATGACCAATCACCGACGCCAGGGAGCAGATCTACCTCACCATCCTGGAAAATTTGCCGAACCCCTGCCTTTCTGTAAGGAGGGTAGGTATGTTTAACGTGCCTAACATCGCATGGACACGAGACCGACGGCTTTACGCCCCCCTCCGAAGGGCAGAACGTGCAGATATTCAACTTGCTCAAATACAATGCCAAAACCTCGGTTGATGTTATTGTTACAGTTTGTACTGAAAAAGTGAAAGGAGAAACCTCGGATCGAACCCTGTACCCTTCGGTTCAGAGGCACACGTTCTTATCTCTGAACCACCGAGGCTCTATGCTAAATTTCATCCAGGGTGCATTTCGATCAGTTAAAATATACAGAGTGACTCAAACTGTCGACCCCCAGTTTTTCTTTGTTGTGGTAAAAGAAAACAATAACCTTCAACAACACCAATTTTGATTTTTAGATGGACACATTTGTTGAGAATTTTCACTAATAACGAGGCCGCGACTTCAAGATTTTAAAAAAATGTACAAATGAGCGCGAGTTAGAACCTATATCCAAGCCCAGTATAAATATTTATATGTTTATATATTAATAAAAATGATGATAGCTCCTCCTTGTACAAAAGATTCCGAAGAAAAAATACTCCTCCATTCGAATATCGGGGAGATGAGTGTGCAGGGGGCGCCGGCATCAAGATTTAACATATCCTTCTCGAATATATGAGGCCTAAATTATAACCTGAACTCCCTCCACCATTTGCTCCAGGCTAATAGGCCCCCTTCGTCACCGAAACCCAATTCAGTGCCAAAACAGCCACTAATCACCTTAATTTCCCGGGTATGAGCTCCTTACTTCCTTTAGATTGCATGGAGACGTGTGCGCATACGTCCGTAGCAATCTACCCTGCACCAGACTCCTCAATTAAGAAGTTGGAAGAAAAGACATACTTTGGATGAAACTCTCTCACATTCATCTGTTGCATTTACCGGTCACCTTCTGACAACAACTTTGTCCAGCTCTTCGACTACCTTTCTGAGAAAACCGACCACCTGATTTCTGAATATCCTTCCTCCGAGGTCACTATTATTGGTGACTTCAATGTACATAATAAGGAATGGCTAGGATATTCAAAAACCGATCCGTAAGGGAGAGCAGCGGAGGCCTTTGCAGTCAGCAATTCTTTAGCCAATATGGTTCAGCAAACCTACTTACTTTCCTCGCATCCCAACACACAGGTCAAATCCCTTGAATCTCCTTTTTACTACGAAACCTGTATGATATAAAACATCAGTCACCGCCCCCCTTGGTTGCACAGGCTACGGCATGGTCACTGCTTCCTGCGCAATGCAACCCGAGGTCACACAGTCATCACACCCACGTATCGTTTGCCACTACAATTCCGCAAACTGGGACGAAATGCGGGATTACTTTTCCTCATTTCCATGGGCGTCTGTCTGCTTCTTTCATCCTGACCCCTCTGATATCCTACAAAACGTCACCGAAAGTATCCAAGCTGGCATGGAATGATTTATTCCACGTACACAGGAAACTCTCTTCAGCCATTCAAAAGCCCTGGTTTTCTAAATTCTGTGACAAGACCAGACTTGAAAAGGTCAAGACTCACAAAACGCATCTACGCAATCCCATTCAAGAAAACGGTCAAGCATTTAACGACGCAAGAAACCGCTATGTCGCATTCTTTCTGAGGCAATAAACTTGTTTAATAACCACATCAAAAACAAAGTCATCTCAACCTCCAACGGCAGCAAATCCTTCTGGACTCTTGCTAAATCTATTGGGAATAATTTCTGCAAGAGCACGTTCCCACCTCTTGTTTCAGGGGATGAAATGGTTTCTACCGCCCCGTGCAAGGCTGAACTTTTTGCCTCGTTGTTCGCCGGCAATTCTACTTTCAACCCACCTCCAAATGTTCACCCAGCAACAGTCCCCAATGTCGCGCATAAAATGACGGATATCATTTTGAAAACTAAAAAATCTCGGGACGCAGCAAGTGCGTTATGGTAGCGAATTTTCTTTAAAATATTTTTAATAGCAAATGTCTTTCTTTGATGAAAGCAGGCATCAAACTTGGTTGCCTATATAGTAGAAACAATGTATCATATTTCATTGAAACAAATTTATTGTTTGAAAATATATAAACATTTTTCAAAAGTCTAGATGCAGCAAATATGTTATGGAAGTGATTTTCCATAAAAATGTTTTTAATAGCAAATGCGAGCAAGCATCAATCTGATTACCGGTATAGCCTATGTGGTAGAAACAATGTACTATATTTTATCAAAATTACTTATGGTTTGAAAATATACAAAAATTTTCCGAAAATAAACTTAAATGTTGGTTTTCTATCCAACAAAGCTTACGTTAATAGCAAATTGAGTTATTGAAATTTGAAGGATTTAATGAAACTTTGGTAAATTTGCAGATTAGCGCCCGAACGCTTTTCAACAAATTGTTTTCAGAGACATTACTAGGACCTCACCTGCAGGTTTCTGAACAGTTTTTTGAAAAACGTTCGGGAGCTAAACTACAAATTTACCGAAAATTTGCTACCAAAACGCACTTACTGCGTCCAGATTTTTTTCTTACAAACGCATCATATTTCGATAAAAAATGCATTAACGAATTTGTTCTACGAAAATTAGTTTAAAAAAATTATACACCCCTACTCACTCCTGGTCCCGTAACTTCCTTGGGGAGTCTGAACAAGAAATTTTTTTTGGGGTTTGTGGATCCAGAGGGGTGGGGGCCTAGGCAGGTTTCTGAAAACAGTTTTTTGAAAAGCGTTCGGAAGCTAAACTGCAAATTTATCGAAAATTCGCTACCAAAACGCACTTACTGCGTCCAGATTTTTTTCTTGCAAACGCATCATATTTCGACAAAAAAATGGAAAAATGCATTCACGAATTTGTTCTACAAAAATTAGCTAAAAAAATTATGCACCCCTACTCACTCCTGGTCCCGTAACTTCCTTGGGGAGTGTGAACAACAAATTTTTCTTGGGATTTGTGGATCCAGGGGGGGCTCTAGGCAGGTTTCTGAAAACAGTGTTTTGAAAAGCGTTCGGGAGCTAAACTGCAAATTTACCGAAAATTCGCTACCAAAACGCACTTACTGCGTCCAGATTTTTTTCTTATAAACGCATCATATTTCGATAAAAAATGCAAAATTACATTAACGAATTTGTTCTAAAAAAAATAGCTAAAAAAATTATGCAACCCTACTCACTCCTGGTCCCGTAACTTCCTTGGGGAGTGTGAACAACAAATTTTTCTTGGGATTTGTGGATCCAGGGGGGGCTCTAGGCAGGTTTCTGAAAACAGTGTTTTGAAAAGCGTTCGGGAGGTAAACTGCAAATTTACCGAAAATTCGACCAAAACGGACTTACTGCGTCCAGATTTTTTTCTAATAAACGCATCATATTTCGATAAAAAATGCAAAATTACATTAACGAATTTGTTCTAAAAAAATTAGCTAAAAAAATTATGCACCCCTACTCACTCCTGGTCCCGTAACTTCCTTGGGGAGTGTGAACAACAAATTTTTCTTGGGGTTTGTGGATCCAGGGGGGCTCTAGGCAGGTTTCTGAAAACAGTGTTTTGAAAAGCGTTCGAGAGCTTAACTGCAAATTTACCGAAAATTCGCAACCAAAACGCACTTACTGCGTCCAGATTTTTTTTAAGATAAACGCATCATATTTCGATAAAAAATGCAAAAATGCATTGACAAATTTGTTCCACGATAATTAGCTAAAAAAAATTATAGGCCGTTAAACCATAAATTTCACTAAACCTACAAATAAATATCCAAACAGCTACCAAACTTAACTAAACTGACAGCCAAAGCACCAGAGAAAGGGTCTATTTGAAATGGATTTCCTGTAAACGTTTTAGTAAAATGAAGGGCAATGACGGTTGAATCTGAAAATTAAGGTTTTGCAGAACACTCTTCTTGCAACCTTTTCTTTTCACAAATGGTATTTGTTTTACATTCTTTGCCTAAACATTGCCAATTTTGACGTTTAATATTGCGAGTTTGACGTTTTGAGGAAAACTCCTACATTTATTGCTTTAACTGCCCATAACTTCTTTGTCTTTAAAGCTATGGACTTAAATTTTGGTACAGAGTTCACTCTTTATAATACAAACACGCGTACCAAATTTGGTTGCCCTTACTTTGTTATTTCCGGAGATATGAATTTTTTTATAAAGAAAACACAAAATTTTCCGGGAAAACCTGGTCAGATTTTCCTGGCTAACGAACTTATCCAAGCCACTTGCAAAAGGAAGGTACTCTGCAAATTTTATCAAGATCGGTCCATTATTTTTTGAGTTATCGGTCGGATATATATATATATATATATATATATATATATATATATATATATATATATATATATATATATATATATATATATATATATATATATATATATATATATATATATAAACACAGATCTCCCCATAAGCGAATTTTTTTAAAAAAAATTCGCTAAAAGGTACGAAAGATGCTCCCTTCTCTTAATAACAGGAAAGCCTTTGGCTGTGACGAGATCCCAGCAACTGTTCTTAAAAAATGCGCATCAGAACTTGCTCCTGTCCTGACTGGTCTGTTTCAGACATCTTGCAATAAAGGTATATTTCCTAGTAACAGGAAAACTGCTCGAGTACAACTCGTCCCCAAGAAAGGGTCCAAAGCGCTTCCTAGCAACTACAGGCCTATTTACTCTCGTTTCAGTCGTCTCTAAAGTGATGGATTCCGTCAGCGCAGATCAACTGCCGACCTCCTTTCTTTTGTCACCCATTCTTGGAACAAGTCTACAGCAAATTTCCTCACCAACCGAACCATTTCCGTTGTCGCGGTGACCATTCCACTAAACTGTATCCAATTAATGCAGGAGTCCCTCAAGGTTTAAAATTTGTCCCTACTTTGTGTCTTCTCCACATCAATGACCTTCTCTCTAGCACATCCAACCCAGTTCACAGTTACGCGAACGACAGCACCCTCCACTCAAATATACAAGATTATATTATATTTTTTGAGTTATCGCTCGGATACCTCCATATATATATATATATATATATATATATATATATATATATATATATATATATATATATATATATATATATATATATATATATATATATATATATATAAACATTTTGACGGACCTTGGTTTTGGGTTCTAGGGACCAAAACTTGCGCTCATCTGAAAATATTTTTTCAAAAGCTTTTCATTGTGACCTCTTAATGAAAATTCGCTAATAATTATCTAAAATCAAAGAGACTTATACAACGTAGAATGCTAAGAAGGCTGCGCAGCCGAACAGAACGTTCAGAGAATTTAAACCGCCTGAAAAAAATTGCAGTATGTAGGTGTTGAACAAGTTAGTAAAAGTCAGTGATCATAAAGGCTACAGATATAATATTCCCATCAGCTTTTTAGCATGTTAAGCTACACTTGCACGTTTTGATATATCTTACAAATTACAAAATCTTTTTTAATTTATTTAACATATTAATAAATTAAATGGATCGTACCTCCACGGGACCCCTTGCGGCCAGACCAACCAAGACATCTACTGGATGATGGAGATGTCATCTGGGTAATGTAATGTTGGGCTCCATCCACAAACACCTCATCCTTGAAGAGCAGAAACAAATGTTAAAATTTTCCAGTTGTGAGTGAAAATTAGCACCTGTGATGAGCACTGATAAGTACAATTTTGAAAACCCAATTCACCAACATATATTGTTCAAACCTGACGATCGTTTCGTTAACTAAGTTAACGTCATCATAGTGATAAATACACAGTTTATTCATCCATCTCTGACGCCAGCTTCGTTAGCGAAACGATCATCCAATTTGAAAAATATATTATGGTCAATTGGGTTCTCCAAATTGTACTGATTTGTCAGTTGTGTTTAGAAACTGTTATAAAATTTAAAATATGGTTGATTTAGGAAATAGGTTTAATGCGGTGATTTCGCGTTGCTTTCCGCCAAGTATACGAGCGCATGATATATATATATATATATATATATATATATATATATATATATATATATATATATATATATATATATATATATATATGGTGAGACTGACTGGACAGGAGTCTCAGACAATTATCATGCAAGCCTGTTTTTAACTCAGGAGCTGGGACTTTTTAGATAATAAAGCGTATCTCTGTGTGTCTCTATAAGAGTGATATAATTTTAAAATGTCGCCATTTGTAAACTGTCAGTTTATTTTGTGTTTTAGTAAAACAAATGTAATAAGTATGGTTTGACAAATAATTGGTAAAAGTTGACAAGTCATCTATGGTGTGCATAATAGACCTTCTACACTTACGATACGTCGAATCGTGAGTAAATTTGAAACTATAGGGTCTATTAACACCAAGTTTTCGTTCACGTCGCTGCCATTCTAGAGAAAATATTGCCATTGTTGGTCAAAGTATAAATGAAATTATCTCTCTCTCTCTCTCTCTCTCTCTCTATATATATATATATATATATATATATATATATATATATATATATATATATATATATATATATATATATACAGTGTGGAACAGCCAAATGGAATAAATTCGATAACGGATAAATGAGGACGTGTTGGGAAAAACGCTTGGACACGTCGATTTGTATTTTTAACTGCGCATCTTTTTCAAGAAAAAAAAAATTATTTAGGGTGCGTCATGTGACAGTGGCCAATACCAACTTTCTTATTTTAAATACAAGCCCCTGTATATTATTAATTTTTTGGATTCTTCAGAAAATTCTAGACATAATTCATGTACAATGTCCTATACCTATCTTCAACTGTTTCGGAAATATTAAGTATTTTCAGATTTATTACAAAAATTAACATTAAAAATAGAAAATTATTTTATTTCACAAATTCTAATAAGAAATACTGATTATTTCTTAATAATTTAAAAAAACAAAAAAAAATTAATGTCAATGTAGTAAATGTTCAAAATGCTCGCCACGAACATCTTGGCAACATGCTAATCTGGTATAGAAATGTCTTCTAACATTACTCAACATCTCAGGCGTGACTGATCTAATCGCAAGCGTGATTCGTCTTTTTAAGTCATCTAAGTTGAGGGGCTTAGTTTTGTATACAATACTTTTGACATATCCCCACAAAAAGTAGTCTAATAGCGACAGATCAGGAGATCGTGCTGGCCATTCTATCGATCCGCGCCTCCCTATCCACCGATTTGGAAAAATTTGGTTCAGGTACTGCCGGACATTGATTTGGTAATGGGGCGGTGCTCCATCTTACTGAAACCATATTTTATTGGCAGGAACTTGTGGGTTTGCTGGATCTGGATATAAGTTTGTCAAAGTTGGCACGACATTATTTTGGAGCAGTTCTAAATATTTATCCCCATTCAAGTTGCCATCAATGAAAAAGGGACCTACGATATGATTTCCAACAATTCCTGCCCAAACATTAACTTTTTCAGGATATTGCGTATGTTCCTCTCTCATCCAATGAGGATTCTCATTAGACCAATAGCGGCAATTTTGACGATTAACATGACCGTGAAGTGTAAATGTGCTCTCATCAGAAAACAAAACATCTTCTAATTGGATCACATTGTTATCTAACATTGCCATCATTTGTTCACAAAAATACGTTCTCCTATCGAAATCGTCCTCCATGAGCTCCTGAGTTGGTATCATTTTATAGGGATGCATTTTACTTTCCTTTAATGTTCGAAAAATTGCTGTGTGGCTAACGTTGAATAGTTGGGCTGCTTGTCGACCAGAAGTATGTGGGTTTTCTTGAAACTCAAGCGTAATATCCAATTTCGTATCATCACTTACTGCATTGGCAGCTACTTTTTTTATCTGTCTCACATGACCAAGCTCGCGAAACTGCTTTTCTATTTTGCTAATTGTTCCTTGGGATACAGGCGGCAAATTTGGAAATTTTTCGTGAAATAAGCGAGACACTTCCATCTGTGTCCGTGTGTTATCTCCATAACCAATCATTTGTAGAATGGTTATTTTGTGCATTTCTGTTAAATGAACCATTTTTCTGATATTATTACGTACAGTTAACGAAATTCAAACGACAATAGCACTGACACTAATCACTACTGTCATGCAGGCAAGCGAGTTTTATACGAACAGAAAGAAAACTGTTTTTGTTTTTGTTTCATTTCATATCAGTAAAAAGAAACGCAGGAATGGTTTTTGTTTACTTTCTCATTATCAAGAGCTGAATGGGAAATAAGTATTGAATGCAATGTAGCGAATTTGTGAAATAAAATAATTTTCTCTTTTTAATGTTAATTTTTGTAATAAATCTGAAAATACTTAATATTTCCGAAACAGTTGAAGATAGGTATAGAACATTGTACATGAATTATGTCTAGAATTTTCTGAAGAATCCAAAAAAATAATAATATACAGGGGCTTGTATTTAAAATAAGAAAGTTGGTATTGGCCACTGTCACATGACGCACCCTATATAATTTTTTTTTCTTGAAAAAGATGCGCAGTTAAAAATACAAATCGACGTGTCCAAGCGTTTTTCCCAACACGCCCTCATTTATCCGTTATCGAATTTATTCCATTTGGCTGTTCCACACTGTATATGGAAAGTACCAGGGATCTTAGAAAGGTACCAAATATATCCTATCATTACTACATATTTTTTGTTCTAAAAACTTCCAAAGTAACGGTGAGATACATCAATTTTGGTGCATTTTAAACATCGTGTCCGAAAAGAATGCGTATTATGGACAACAAATACTGCAAAACGTGTGCTTAGCCAGGTCTTTAATTTCTCTAATAACAACTATTTTTATTTACTTGATTGGATTATCCAAGCTGGCACAGAATAATTTACTCCACGATCACAGAAAACCTCTTAGCCACTCAAAAGCCCTGGTTCTGTAAATCCTGTGAGAAGGCCAGACTTGAAAAGGTCAAAGCTCACAAAACGCTTCTACACAATCCCAGTCAAGAAAGCCGTCAAGCATTTAACGACGCAAGAAACCGCTATGTCCGCATTCTTTCTGAGGCAAAAAACTCGTTTGATAACCACATCAAAAATAAAGTCCTCTCAAGCTGCAATGACAGCAAACCTTTCTATACTCTAGCTAAATCTATTGTGAATAATTTCTGCAAGAGCACGTTCCCAACTCTTGTCTCAGGGGATGAAATTGTTTCTACCGCCCTGAACATTTTGCCTCGTTGTTCGCCGGCATTTTTACTCTCAACCCACCTCCAAATGTTCAACCACCAACAGTTCCCAATGTCGCGCATAAAATGACGGATATCATTTTCAAAACTAAAAAGGTACGAAAGATGCTCACTTCTCCTAATACCACGAAAGCCTCTGGCCTTGACTAGATCCCAGCAATTGTTCTCAAAAAATGCGCACCCAAACTTACTCCTGTCCTGACTCGTCTGTTTCAGACATCTTAGAATAGAGGCATATTCCCTAGTAACTAGAAAACTACTCGAGTAGAACCCGTTCCGAAGAAAGGATCCAAAGCGCTTCCTAGCAACTACAGGCATATTTCTCTCCTTTCAGTCGTCTCTAAAGTGATGGAAAAGTATATAAACACCGAATTACTAAAATTGCTTGAAAAATACAGTCTAATTCACGACAGGCAGTATGGATTTCGTCAGCGCACTACACGGTGCATCTCAGATTGTCGCTCTAGACATATCCAAAGACTTCGACCAGGTCTGGCACGAAGCGCTGCTTAATAAAGTCCCGGCCTATGGCCTACCACCAAAACTCTGTACCTGGACAGCAAATCTCCTTTCCAACCGGAGGAGTTCTGTTGTAGTGGATGGTCATTCCTCTAAACTGTATCCAATTAATGAAGGAGTTCAGCTTTAGCCCCTACTTTGTTTTTTCTTCACATCAATGACCTCCTCTCCAGCACATCCAACCCAGTTCACAGTTACGCGGACGAAAGCACCCTCCACTCGAATATAATATATTTTAAACCTGTCTCTTTAGCCCAATTAGATGAGGATCGCAGACTAATGGAGGGTTCTGTGGATCTCCAAAAAATATTAGACTGGGGAAGTAGAAATCTTGTACAATTCAACTCTACCAAATCTCAGTTTTGCTTTCTATCTCATAAGATACACCAATACTAGGCCCATCACAATGAAGAACCAAGTTAGTAAAAGTAATGAGTCCTTTTCACTTGTTGGCATTTCTGTGGATCGCAATCTCAATTGGCATCAACATGTCACATCAATTGCAGAAGAGGCTGCTAAGAACTTAGGTTTCCTTCTCCGGGCTCGCAAGTACTTTTCACCAGCTAATCTCTATATCTTATATACTTCACACATAACGCCAAACCTCGAATGATGCTCCCACATCTGGGGTGCTGCTGCCGCTTCTACACTCGCTATCCTGGACTCCATTCAGAAGAGAGCTATACGTCTCATCGGTGACCCTACCCTCATCCAAGGGCTGCCATCCCTTGCCAACCGACGTGTCGTTTGTGACATCTCTCTCTCTTTTATATATATCTGCACGGGCACTGCTCACAGGAGCGTTCTTCCACAGTTCGTCCACCTGCTGCCCCCAACAGATATACCACGGGAACAGACCAATTGCACCCTTTTACTGTCCAGGTCACCAGACATAGAACATCTTGTTATGCCCCTTCTTTTGTCCCGAGGATTTCCAAGTTGTGGAATTCCTTGCCGGATTCCTTGCCGGCAAATGTTTTTCCTTCTCCTCCGAACCTCCAAACCTTCAAGTCCAGAATTAACAAGTTGCCTATTTCCCCCTTGTCGACACCCATGGTGCGATAGTATTTAGGCTGTGAGCCCTCGTGGTGTGTTGTTGAAATAAAAAAAAGACAAAACCGTTTACAAAGCTTATTCGAAATATACCCCTTTTGCAGTGTTATACCTAACAGAAGCCATCTACGGGCAGTACCACGAGATACAGGCAGGTACCCAACAGATTTTATCAATACTAATATGTCACAAAAAATTATTTAACTCCGGTGGACCAGTGGTAATGGTACTAGCAATGTAAAATAACACTATAACGAAGAGTAGAAGAAATATAATAAGAAAATAAATTGTACATTAACTAAAAGATGCAGAGGATGTGGAAAGCTTTTAGAAGGAAACCAAAATGGTACATTCAAAGAGGACGTATCTGCGTGCATACTTCTACAAGTGGTTTAGGAGTAATTGTTTTTGTATCCTGTGGATCCGGAAACGAACTAAAATAATAAGCCCAAGGTAACTCCTGCCTGTCGTAAGAGCTGACTAACTGAAGCCAAACATTGGACAGGGTCTGGTACAGACGAGCCTGGAGGGAGGCAGAAATCTCTGGAAAGAAATATACACCTTGATTTCTCTACTGTGGGCCACGAAACAGACAATTGACCTCGCTTGGTTGTTGTGGTTGTGGTGGGGGGGATTTCTGGGGAGTGGTATACACCCGGATTTTGAGGCCCCCCATTGTGTGCTTCGAAACGGACAAACGAACTTGGGTGGATGATGCTCAGGAGCGGGACTCGGTGGGATGTTACCTTGAGTCTAGCACTGGTGGGTATCGGGTCTAGACGACCTCGAAGGAGAGCTCAGATTTCTAAGCGTGTATTACGACTTGGAGATTGAGGGTTCTTTTGTGAGCTTCGAAGCCGGCAAACGCCCTCACTTGGACGTTGTACGGGTGCTGGACTTTACGATACGGACGGACGTCGATTCGAGACGAGCTTGGAGAGAGGTTGTCTCTTTTTGAGCTTCGAAACGGACAAGGGACTTCACTTAGATGGCAGTACACCTGTCAAACCGACTTCCACCCTCAAAAATATCGCTTCGTGCGAGGAGCTCGATTTGTTGGGTGAAATTTAAACAAAGACTGGCGTATATCGGGTCTGGATTGCATCTGGAAAATCAGGCCTCCTCTGTGAGCTTCGAAACGGATTAACGACTCCGCTTGAATACTGTTCGAGAGCGGGACTTCTTAATCCGCCTCTAATCAAACACTGACAGATATCGGGTTCAGACGAACTCGGGGAGAGGTTATTTTTCTTTGGCCTTCGAAACGGGCGAGGAACTTCACTGAGATGGCAGTACATCTTTGAAACAGACTTTTACCCTAAAAAAGATCGACTACTGCAGGGGACTGGACGATGAGTGAAATAAACAATTAAACGTGAACCACCACAGACCTAAGTTCGCGGCGGAGGGACTGGAACAGCAGACTGACGTTAAATATAATATATTCTAACTGTTTTTGGGAAGAGTTGGTTAAGTATCTAGAAGAGTTTTATGATAAAGAACAAATTAATTGTAAGTAGAGTATATATAGAAAATAGGAAATATAAATACAGGTGATCTGAATTCGACCATTTCAAAAGTTGAATTTAACAAAGCCCCCAAAGAACCCGGGTAGATAAGAAGATACTCTTGGTGCAGACCAGGACATGCAGAAATTGGATTTTTTAAAATATCGACAAGGTACATTGATAGAAAGACAAATAAAAATGTGTTTAAAGAACTGGGAGGAGAAATGTGTTTGCTGAAAGAAATTGAGAGTAAGATATCAAAATTTATTGGACATATTCTAAAGCATAATAACTTTTTGACATTACTTAGAGGACACATACTTGGTAAAAAGGAAGAGGTAAGCTAATAAGGAATCTGTACAACGTGGCACATTTGGCGACAGGCAGAAGTTACAATAAGATGAAAAGAGCTGCTTAAGACAAAGAGTTATGTATGCGACGACAAGGTGACGTAAGCTTTAAACTGTGATTATGATAAGACTATGGCATAAAAGAGAAAGCAAAAAATCTGGTAATTCATATCAGCTGTTTTAAGAACATTAAAGGGGATGTTTGCTGGGCGACGGAATGAGCTGCTCCAGTTAGTTGTTTCCTGCGACATTCAGGAGATTCCTTGGGTCTACTCTTTTCAAATTTAATTATTATTTTTTTAAATTTCTCACAACACACCACGAGGGCTTACAGCCTAAATACTATCGTACCGT
This sequence comes from Tillus elongatus, assembly GCA_964006375.1. Classification (NCBI taxonomy): domain Eukaryota; kingdom Metazoa; phylum Arthropoda; class Insecta; order Coleoptera; family Cleridae; genus Tillus; species Tillus elongatus. Next base: position 183,417,081 of record OZ023264.1, on the reverse strand, counting down.
GGGTGTTGACAAGGAGGAAAGAGGCAGCTTGTTAATTGTGGACTTGAAGGTTTGGACGTTCGGAGGAGAAGGAAAAACATGTGCCGGCAAGGAATTCCACAACTTGGAAGTCCTCGGGACAAAAGAGCGGGCATAACAAGATGTTCTAAGTCTGGTGACCTGGACAGTAAAAGGGTGCATTCGCTCTGTTCCCTTGGTAGATCTGTTGGGGGCAGCAGGTGGGGGAACCATGGAGGAAAGCTCCTCTGAGCAGTGCCCGTGCAGATATCTATAAAAGAGAGAGAGGTCACCAACAGCACGTCGGTGGGCAAGGGATGGCAGCCTTTGGGTTAGGGTAGGGTCACCGATGAGACGTATAGCTTTCTTTTGAATGGAGTCCAGGATAGCGAGTTTAGAAGCGGCAGCGGCACCCCAGATGTGGGAGCAGTATTCAAGGTTTGGCCTTATTTGTGAAGTATATAAGGTATAGAGATTAGCTGGTGAAAAGTATTTGCGAGCCCGGAAGAGGAAACCTAATTTTTTAGCAGCCGCTTCTGCAATTGATGTGACATGTTGGTGCAAATTAAGATTTCGATCCACAGAAATGCCAACAAGAGAAAAGGACTCATTACTTTGAATAACTTGGTTGTTCATTGTGATGGGTCTAGGGCTGGTGTATCTCTTGTGAGAAAGAAAGCAAGACTTCGTTTTGGTGAAGTTGAATTGTACAAGATTTCTACTTCCCCAGTCTAATATTTTTTGGAGATCCACGGAGACAGAACCCTCCATGAGTCTGCGATCCTCATCTAATTGGGCTAAAGAGACATGCTTGGAATATTGTATATTTGAATAGAGAGTGCTGTCGTCTGCGTAGCTGTGAACTGGGTTGGATGTGCTAGGGAGGAGGTCATTGATGTGGAGAAGAAACAAAGTAGGGGCTAAAGCTGAACCTTGAGGAACTCCTGCATTAATTGGATACAGTTTAGAGGAATGGCCATCCACAACAACAGATATGCTCCTCTTGGAGAGGAAATTTGCTGTGCAGGTACAAAGTTTTGGTGGTAGGCCATAGGCCGGAAGTTTATTAAGCAGTGCTGCGTGCCAGACCTGGTCGAATGCTTTTGATATGTCTAGAGCAACAATCTGGGATTCACCGTGTTGTTCCATAGACTTGTTCCAAGAATGGGTGACAAAGGAAAGGAGGTCGGCAGTCGATCTGCGCTGACGAAATCCATACTGCCTGTCGTGGATTAGACTGTGTTTTTCAAGAAATTTTAGTAAAAAAATTCCTGGTCTCATAGTGGATATTTAGAATGTAATAAATACTCACCTCATCTTCAGCAGATTGCACGTTTTCGCACCCTCTCTTTGTATTGACCAAGTGTTGGTTATAGTTAGTGTACCTATTTTTGACAATGTATCGATCCGACACAGAGCGAGAGGGTTTCCTAGGTGCGGCACCGCCACGTCCTCTTTTTGATTGAGCAAGGTAGCCATCTGAAATACATGTTTAGCAATTTACCAAATAAGAATTATTGAGTAAAGTTTGAGTTTGAAGGCGCTCAACAATAAAAAAATTTATAAGGAGTAGGATGGTCAGAAGGTGGTAACATTTGAAATGCACTTTTATACATCAATATAATTTAAATTGAATTAATTTATTGAGCTATCGGATTTGAAATATTTTTACGAAAATTTTCTACCATAACAAAAAAAAAAACATTTTTCGTTGTTTATTGTTTGCAAAAACTAAATGGGTTGACTAAAAGAAAACCATCCAAGCAATTAATAAGAAAAATACCTGCCATATTTATAATTTGACATTTGATACATTCCCTTTGTAAATAATTAATTTGTTTCTGAAAATATTTTGTAACTACAATGAAATTTGTAAGACAATTTTTTAAAGGCACTTGCAGTACTTACATATTATATATAAGACCAAATTTTAATTTTTTGGCTCCATATAATCGCTAACTGGGACTCCGAAACCGATCTCCAAAGTCCATTTAAATATAAAGAGTTAGTTTTAATAATATATCTTACTAATTGTGTGCAATTCTCATAAAAATTCACTATTATAACGCACTTGCTGCATCCCAAAACTTTTTATTTATATTATACTTCCGCATTCTAAAATTTAGCGCTTTTGGGCGCAAACTTTGTCCCGGTATTAGGAAATAAATGGTCCAAGGCTGACAATTTACACAATTGTTAGTTGATTGTACACAGCTCTATCTATCAAAGTTTGTGTAAACTAGAGCTATCGTGACAACATACTTCCTGGTCCTGCACCGAGATGGCGTCCCTGTCGTATCTCTCACAACGTTCTTGAGGTTGACATCTTGCGACAACTTTCATTGTTTAGATTTTTATCTACGATTTATTTAAATAACATAACAGTACATATAACTTCATCTGTCTTTGTTCAACATTGTAGATATTGAATTACAGAATCTGAAGTGATGTCGAGGATTATTTTATTAAACTTGAAACTTGGTACACAACCACGTCCGTCTCCGTTCTTTTCAGTTGTGAATATTCGTTTCAATCACTTAATTTGAGAGATATTGCGTTGTAAGAAATATTTTTTTAATTTTTAGTGAATTTTCTTTAAAAAAATTCACTAATGAGGAGATCCTGACTTTCGAATTTTGAAAAAAATTCTTCATATGAGCGCTAATTAGGACCCCTGGAACCCAAATCCGAGGTCGGTTTCAGACTTTATATGTTTATATATATATATATATATATATATATATATATATATATATATATATATATATATATATATATATATTTATGAGTCACACCTATAACTAAAAAACAATGGACCGATTTTGATAAAAGTTGGTGAGTACCTTCCTTTCGCAAGTGGCTTGGATAAGTTCGTTAGCCAGAAAAATCCGCCGAGATTTTCCTGGAAAATTTTGTGTTTTCTTTCGAAAAAAATCGAAAAAAATGTATTTTTCCGGAATTAACAAATTAAGGGCAACCAATTACATACGCGGGTTTATATCATTATAGGTAAGTTACCTACCAAAATTTAGCTATGTAGGTTAAAGGACAAAAAAATTACAGGCATTCAAAGAGCAATAAATTTGGGTTTTTACTCAAAACGTCAAAGTCGCAATTTAAAACGTCAAAATTCATAATATTTAGGCAATGAACATGAAACTAATGTGAGCTATTGAAGAAAAATGTCTAAAGAATAATGTTTTACAAAGCCTGAAGTCTTAGTTTCAATCGTCATTGTCCTTCATTTTACTAAAATATTCCCAGAAAATTCATTTCAAATAGACCCTTTCTCTGATGCTTTGGCTGTCGGTTTAGTTAATTTGATGCTTTCGCTGTAGGTTTAGTGAAGTTTATGGTTTAACGGTATATAATTTTTAGCTAATTTTGGTAGAAAAAATTTGTTACTGCATTTTAGCTTTTTTTATTGAAATATGATGCATGTTTGTAAGAAAAAAATCTGGACGCAGTAAGTGCGTTTTGGTAGCAAATTTTCATTAAATCCTTCAAATTTCAATAACTCAATTTGCTATTAACGTAAGTTTTGTTGGTTAAGAAACCAACATTTAACTTTATTTTCGCGAAAATTTTTGTTTGAACGCAGCAAGGGCGTTTTGGCAGCGAATTTTCATTAAATATTTCAAATTTCATTAACCCAATTTGCTATTAACCTCAGGTTCATAGGCTAGGAGACCAGTGTTCGCGGAAACATTTAAAGTTTATTTTCGGAAAATTTTTGTACATTTTCAAATAATTATTTTGATAAAATATGTTACATTGTTCCTACTATATAGGTTATACCGGTAACCAACTTGATGCCTCCTCGCATTAGAGCGATATATTTGTGATTAAAAACATTTTTATGAAAATTCACTTCCATAACGCACTTGGATACTTACTTACATACACACACACACCACACACACACCACACACACACACACACACGTATATATATATATATATATATATATATATATATATATATATATATATATATATATATATATATATATATATAACATTTAAACTGATCATGGAAATGGGTTCCAGAGGCCCCAATTCGCGCTCTTTTGGAAAAAATTTCCGAAAGTCTCACCATCGATGCCTCTTTATAAGTGAATCTTCTTAATGAAAATTCACTGATCTAAAGAAAATGATAAAAAGTACAGAAATTGACAGCTTTTGAGCTTTTTATTCTGATTTTCGTACCATGCGACCAGAAAAACAAGTGTGTGTACAAGGTGCTATTAGGATCAACGATGGAGTGAACTATTACCAAAAAAATTAATGTTTTAGTGAATTTTCTTTAAAAAAATTCACTCATAAGGAGATCCCGCTTTTTGAATTTCGAAAAAATGTCTTCAAATGAGCGTTAATTAGGACCCCTGGAACCCAAATCCGAGGTCGGTTTCTGACGTTATATGTTTATATATATATATATATATATATATATATATATATATATATATATATATATATATATATATATATATATATATATATATATATATATATATATATATGTTTATATATTTATGTGTCACACCGATAACTAAAAAAATAATGGACTGATTTTGATAAAACTGGGTGAGTACCTTCCTTTCGCAAGTGGCTTGGATAGGTTTGTTAGCCAGGAAAATCGGACTAGTTTTTCCCAGAAAATTTTGTGTTTTCTTTCGGAAATTTTTTATATCTCCGGAAATAACAAAGTTAGGGCAACCATATTAGCTACGAGGGTTTTTATCATAAAAAGAAAACCATGCACCAAAATTTGAATCACTACGTTAAAATAAAAAAAAGTTATAAGTTTTTAAGTTTTTCTACTTAAAACCTCAAAAAAGTCGCGATTCGAAACGTCAAAATTGACATGTTCTAGATAGAGTACTTAAATGAATACTGCTATGCAGTATAAATGTCGTAAGAAGTTAGAAAGCTTTAAGTTTCACCCACAACCTTCACTGTTTTTTATTTTATTAACCTATTTGCTGAAAAACCCTTTAGTGAAGCTTTGGTAGCAGTTTCAGTTACTTATTTAATTCTAATAATCAGATTACGTTATTATTAGCGTTTTTTTACAGTTGGGAAAAGTGGATGTTTTTTTATGGAGAAACGGTGTTGGTGAGGAGCTTCTCTTTTCTATGGACTGCTAAGGTGAGTTTTTTAAAGTTTGCATTTCTAGCTCCGTTGTAGCATGTTTACCCTCCACATAACCTCAAATTTGCTTCAGGGCTCTTAACTGTATCGTGGAGTTGAGATAACAGCATGTGTCCGATGGTTAATGCATAAAGGGGTTCCTCTAAGCATGTTTCTGATTTTTTTTTCAAAAAAGGAACAATGCGCCAATCTGCTAATTTACCTATAAAAGTTATTAATCACACCGATAACTGAAAAAATAATAAGCCGATTTTGATTAAATTTGGTGAATACCTTCCTTTTGCAAGTGGCTTGAATAAGTTCGTTATCCAGGAAAATCGACCCAGGTTTTCCTGGAAAATGTTGTGTTTTTTTCGAAAAAACAATTTATATCTCCGGAAATAACAAAGTAACGGCAATCAAATTTGCTACGCGGGTTTATATTGTTATAGGTAAATTAAGTACTAAAATTTCCCTCTCTAAGTTAAAAGACAAAAAGTTCGAGGCATTTAATCTTAATCTTTAAATCTTTAATCTTTAAATCTTTATTGTTTAAAATTGTACAATATGCCAACACAAATAAGTCCTGCGACTTGTGGAGTATTTTGACACAATTGTGCAAAGATCGTTCTAAATATGTTTGACATATATCACCTAATGATACACTTCAAATTTTGACATATCAAGATTTATTGAAATTAAATTTTTTCTTCTTCACTCATCCTAAACCTCAAACCTTCACTGCCTGGGTGTTGCTTTTCATACCAAACTGCTATCTAACAAATGCCTTTTCTTTATGTTGTGTATTTATGCCAAACTCATAAATTCTCTGTGGAGCCAAAAAGTACTCTGAGTAATGACATAAGTCATTAACCGTCTTTAAAAAAATAAATGGGAGTTTTTCTCAAAAGGTCAACGTAGCGATTTAAAACGTCAAAATTGGCAACATTTAGGCAAAGAACTTGGAACTAATACGAAAGAAAGGGTTTCAAGAAGAATGTTTTACAAACCCTGGAGTCTTAGCTTCAATCGTCATTGTCCTTCATTTTACTAAAATATTTCCAGATAATTAATTTCAAATAGACCCTTTCTTTGATGTTTTGGCAGAATCTTAGCTATAGAGTTTATCGTTTAATGGTATATAATTTTTGTCTAATTTTTGAAAAAAACCAATAAAGCTCAATATATCCGTTATTATACAAGATACTAAAAAAATTGTATACATTAATTATATGGTGTGTTGAACTAGATCTTAAAAAAAATTCTACAATCACAGTTGGCCCATAAGTCGTTGGTGATACAAATTTTCTTTTTTTTTTAATCGAATACGCCTTATGTTATTGCATTTTTGCATTTACCATCGAAATATAAAGCATGTTTGTAAGAAAATAAATTCGGGACGCAGCAAGTGCGTTATGGTAGCGAATTTTCATTAAATGCTTCAAATTTAAATAGCTCAATTTGTTATTAACCTATAAGGTTGACCAAGAAATTGTTTTTTCGGGAACACTTTAAGTTTATTTTCGGAAATTTGTGTACATTTTCAAACAATAAAGTTATTTTAATGAAACATGGCACATTGTTTCTACTATATAGGTCATACTGGTAACCAACTTAGATGCCTGCTTTCTTAAAAAGAACACACATATTTCCTATTAAAAAACATTTTTATATAAATTTACTACCATAACGCACTTGCTGTGTCCAGAATTTTTTTTACTTATTCTTACCATTTACACATCCAAGGGATTGTGAGCTTTGAACATATGTCTGTAAAAAAGAATCAGTGCAACTTTTGTGGCGATTGGTTGAGCTTCCTGTTATTAAAGTTGAACATGGCGTGATATTTCCACTGTTTCTATCGGAAGTTACATTTAGTATATCTGCAAAAGCTTGTCTGCGTTGGCACATTTTTATTACGCGTAAAAATAAAACACTAAAAATGCTGCTTTGATATGGATATCTGACACGTTCACTGACTTTAAACACTTTGAAATATCTGCGACTGAATTTATTATCAATATTGGTTTTATCGTCTGTTCAGATAAAAATTAAGTTTTTTGTTGTTTAAGAGTATCAACTAAATGGTGGTTAGTTGTATAAAATACATACATTTTTATAAAATTTTAATTTCAAACTTCAAAATGTATAATTTAGAAATATCACCTTGTATTTTCAGTTTGTGATTTTATTATATTTTGTAAACAATTACCCTTTTGTTAAAAAATTAATACCTTGTCTCATAATGGCAACATGCGTATCAAATTTTACAAAAATAGTTTTATTATTTTCTAAGATTTTGTTGTGACAAAAAAAATAATTTTTTGGGAATAAAGTTAAACGGCATTAAAAAGGCCGTATAATACAAACAATAATTGGATGGCTTATAGATAAATGAGCCTATATTTTTTATATTTTTTTAAATATTTTGTAAATATTCTGCAAGTAATGTTAATTGTATTGCAAATACTTTTTCTTCACCTAGACTGCACCGCAAAATTCACTCAGAACCTGAATATACCTCAAACTTTGACCCTTAATATTTTCCCATCCCGTGATCCGATTAGATTTTTTTACCAAATCATAGTAGCTCTATTAATAGGAAATTTCCAATAGTCAAGAGATGCCCAAAAATAAAGTAATCATATTGTACAAGGCGTTAAAATAATGTCATGTTTTTTTCATCAAAGTTTTACACTTTCTGCAATATCAGGTTACTTAGGCAGATGAAAGTTGCAAGATGCTATAGCCTAAGGTCTTCTGAGTATTTTGTTTTTTTAACTGTCTGTTTATCGTAGACTGTTTCAGAGATATTAAATTTTTTTAACATATCCTCCATTTTTCTCCATGGAGTTTGAAGAAATGTTGTGCAAACGAATGGCTTTACCAGTTTACAGCTGTGTTTGTTTTATTACGCATGTTGGTGATTAATTAATATATATATATATATATATATATATATATATATATATATATATATATATATATATATATATATATATACTACAACACACCACGAGGGCTTAGAGCCTAAATACTATCGTACCGTGGGTGTCGACAAGGAGGAAAGAGGCAACTTGTTAATTCTAGACTTGAAGGTTTGAAGGTTCAGAGGAGAAGGAAAAACATGTGCCGGCAAGGAATTCCACAACTTGGAGGTCTTCGAGACAAAAGAGCGGACATAACAAGATGTTCTATGTCTGGTGACTTGGACAGTAAAAGGGTGCATTCGTTCTGTTCTCCTGGTAGATCTGTTTGGGGCAGCAGGTGGAGGAACTATGGAAGAGAGCTCCTCTGAGAAGTATCCGTGCAGATATTTATAAAAGAGAGAGGGGTCACCAACGGCATGTCAGCGTGCAAGGGATGGAGCCTCTGGGTGAGGGTAGGGTCACCGATGAGACGTATAGCTCTCTTCTGAATGGAGTTCAGGATAGCGAGTGTAGAAGTGGCAGCGGCACCCCAGATGTGGGAGCAGTATTCGAGGTTTGGCCTTATTCGTGAAGTATATAAGGTATAGAGATTAGCTGGTGAAAAGTATTTGCGAGCCCGGAAGAGGAAACCTAATTTCTTAGCAGCCGCTTCTGCAATTTATTATTAGACATGTTGGTGCCATTTGAGATTTTGATTCACAGAAATGTCAACAAGTAAAGAACTCATTACTTTCAATAACTTGGTTGTTGATTGTGATAGGTCTAGGGCTGGTGTATCTCTTATGAGATAGAAAGCAAGACTGAGATTTGGTGGAGTTGAATTGTACAAGATTTCTACTTCCCCAGCCTAATATTTTTTGGAGATCCACAGAGACAGAACCCTCAGTCTGCGATTGTCATCTAATTGGGCTAAGGAGACAGGCTTAGAATATTGTGAATTTGAGTGGAGGGTGCTGTCGTCCGCGTAACTGTGAACTGGGTTGGATGTGCTAGAGAGGAGGTCATTGATTTGGAGAAGATACAAAGAAGGGGTTAAAACTGAACCTTGAGGGACTGCTGCAGTAATTAGATACAGTTTAGGGGAATGGCCATCCACAACAACAGAAATGCTCCGGCTGGAGAGGAAATTTGCTGTCCAGATGCAGAGTTTTGGTGGTAGGCCATAGCCCGGAAGTTTATTAAGCAGCGCTGCGTGCCAGAGCTGGCCGAATGCTTTGGATATGTCTAGAGCGACAATCTGTGATTCACTGTGTAGTTACATAGACTTGTTCCAAGAATGGGTGACAAAGGAAAGGAGGTCGGCAGTTGATCTGCGCTGACGGAACCCATACTGCCTGTCGTGGATTAGACTGTGTTTTTCAAGAGAGTTTAGCAGTTCGGTATTTATATACTTTTTCATCACTTTAGAGACGACTGAAGGGAAAGGAATAGGCCTGTAGTTGCTAGGAAGCGCTTTGGATCCTTTCTTGGGGACGGGTTGTACTCGAGCAGTTTTCCAGTTACTAGGGAATATGCCTCTATTGTAAGATGTCTGAAACAAACGAGTCAGTGCAACAATTGTTGAAATCTCGTCAAGGCCAGAGGCTTTCCTGGTATTAAGAGAAGAGAGCATCTTTCGTATTTTTAGTTCCATCCAATTTGGGACACACTGTATAGAGGTAAATAAAGAAATAAAACAAACTATTGTTGAGTTGTCTTTTTTAATTCCATGCAAAAAAACTCAAGATGTCTTAAAAATTTGAATATTTCGGTCCAAGATAAACAGACGATAAAAGAAAGCAAAATACTTAAACGATATAAGGGTATATCACTGTAGATTTTTCATCCGCCTGAGTAGCCTGATATTGTCTCCAGAATTTGTTAAACTTTGATGAACGAAACATGACATTATTTAAAAGCCCTGTACAATATAATTATTTCATTTTCTGGAAATCTCATTATTATTGGAAATTATTATTATTTACAGTATTCAAGCTACTATGACTTGTTAAACTAGTGCTGCAAATTGAATCATAACTTCCACAGAGGTGTGATAATTTATTCTCTTTAGAAAAACATTCTCATGGAATGAATTTAGGGCCCGTGACTTGACCACAAAGAAAATATTGGTATTTCTATACCCATAAACTTTTGAAACGTTATATTACTCGGGTTTTATTGAAAAAAATGTCAATTTTTACCAAATCACCCCTCATTTATCCCCTACCTTCTGAAGCGATATTTTTTTCTCCCTCAGGGCTCGTCCGCGGCCTCGCCGCTACGATAGTTTTGCATACGAGGACCCCCTCGAACAGCCTCATTTTATGCAGGTGTTTCTTGGCGGCCATGTGTCCCGTCAAGAGACCTGTTATGTTTCTGAGCTGTCCTCTGCTAAGATTTAGCAGCTCCACAGCTCTCTTTGAACTGGGTTCGTCAATTATTGACTTCCCATGTCTGAGCCTTGGACAGTGTGCCCAGTACAGCTTGTATTGGTTTCTGACCCAGGACTTAATGGCTCCCCTGGCAATGCTCTTTGTCACGCCCAGAGCCGATTATGGTCCCATATATGATTCTGCTGACCCTATCTTCGCGAGACTGTCAGCTTCTTCATAACCTTTGACCTCCGAGTGACCCGGCACCCAGATGAGGGTGACCTCATTCTGCCCAGTCAGGTCGCTCGTCTCGGCACTCACTCGACAGCGAGGAATTTACCCGTGGGCCACTTAGGGCCTTAAAGACTGCCTGGCTGTCTGTGGCTATGAGGATCTGCTTGTTGGTGTAGCCCCTCCTCTTGTTCTCCCGCACACAGTGCAGGATGGCGTACGTTTCGGCCTGAAAGACCGTTGCATGGGCTAGAAGGGAAATACCATGACTTACCCTCGGTCCTTCCGAATAAACACCTGCCCCCGTCCCACGCTACCCGCCGGATTCGCCCGTGAACCAAAAACAATTCGAAGCGTTCCTTTGTCGGGTGCTAATGGGATACCAATTTTGAAGATGATATCTCAATTCGTTCGACAGTTACTGCGCCTATTAACAGACAGATGTACATGCCGACAGACCAACAGACCGACAGATAAAAAATGTTTGTTCCAGAATCAAGTTTTCTATATGTTTTAAGATTTTTACGCGGTTTTAGCCAAAAAAAAATTCTAAATTTTTATCAACAATATTCCACTCCCACACATTCAACCCCTAATTTAATTTCAGTATAGAATACAAGATCTTTGATGAAATTAGAAGTTTTCTAATATATAAACCCTAAAACATTATATTATTCGAGTTTTAACGAAAATATGACTATTTTCATCAAATCATACCCCATTCATTCCCTACCCCCTAAAGCGATTTTACCCAAAAACAATCCGACCCTTCGTTTGTCGAGTGCTAACTGTATACCAAACTTGAAAACGATATCCCAATTTGTTCTAAACTTATCGAGTTACAAACAAACAGACATACAGACCAACAGCCCGACAAACCAAAAAATTTTCTTTCCCAAATCATGTTTTATATGTTTATATATATATATATATATATATATATATATATATATATATATATATATATATATATATATATATATATATATATTATATATATATATATTTATATATATATATATATATATATATATTTATATATATATTTATATATATATATATATATATATATATATATATATATATATATATATATATATATATATATATATATATATATATATATATATATATGTATCACACCGATAACTCAAAAAATAATAGGCCGATTTTAACTAAATTTGGTGGAAAAATTCCTTTTGCAAATGGCTTGGACAAGTTCGTTAGCCAGGAAAATCTGCCCAGGTTTTCCCGGAAAATTTTGTGTTTTCTTTCGAAAAAAATTTATATCTCCGGAATTAACAAAGTAAGGGCAACCAAATTTGGTACGCTAGTTAATATCCTTATAGGTAAGCCACCTACCAAAATTTAGCTATGTAGGTCAAAAGACAAAAAAGTTATAGGCATTTAAAAAAAATTGGGGTTTTCCTCAAAACGTCAAAGTTGCGATTTAAAACGTCAAAATCGGCAACATTTAGGCAAAGAACTTGAATCTAATACGGGATATGGAAATCAAATGTCTCAAGAAGGATCTTTTACAAACTGTGAAGTCTTAGTTTCAACGGTCATTGTCCTTCATTTTACCAAAATGTTTCCAGAAAGTTCATTTCAAATAGACCCTTTCTCTGATGCTTGGCAGTAGCCTTAGCTTTAGAGTTTATCGTTTAATGGTATATAATTTTTGTCGAATTTTCGTAAAAAATCAATAAAGCTCAATATATCCGTTATTATACAAGATATGGAGAAAATTTGTATATATTAATTATAGGGTGTCTTGAGCTACATCTTAAAAAAATATTTCTACAATCACAGGATGGCCCATAAGTCGTTGGTGATACAAATTTTCTTTTTTTTTTAATCAAACACGCCTTATGTTATTGCATTTTTGTATTTTTCAGCGATGCATGTTTGTAAGAAAAGAAATTCGGGACGCAGCAAGTGCGTTATGGTAGCGAATTTTTATTAAATGCTTCAAATTTGAATAGCTCAATTTGCTATTAACCTATAAGGTTGACCAAGAAACGAGTTTTTCCGGGAACACTTTAAGTTTACTTTTGGAAATTTTTGTACATTTTCACACAATAAAGTTATTTTTATGAAACATGGCACATTGTTTTTACTATATAGGTTATACTGGTAACCAAAATTGATGCCTGCTTTCTTAAAAAGGAAACACACATATTTGCAATTAAAAACATTTTTATGAAAATTCACTACCATAACGCACTTGCTGCGTCCAGAGTGTTTTGTTTGATAGATAGGTTCAGAATGACGTACTGAATGTAAAAACATAAAATCCTTACAAATTAGGAGGGCGGAAATGCCGCCATTTTGAGAAAAACCGTTTTGGCCTATATCTCCGCAACCGTGCACTTTAGGCCAAAAATTGTAATGACCTTTATTGTAGATAATTGCATTTCTCATGTTTTTTTTATTACTCACCCTTTACAACTTATAGGACTATTAGCATTCATTTAGTGACATTTTACCTATATCTTTGTTAATAATTGTTTAACAAATAAAATGCCTTTTAATCGACAAATTTCCTAGAACTTTTACTTAAAACTTTTTTTCTCAAATTAATACTAGTGAATTTTCTTTAAAAAAAATCACTGAGGAAACCCCGACTTTTGAATCAATCAATCAAAACGATAACTCAAAAAATAATCAGACGATTTTGATTAAATTTGGTGAATACCTTCCTTTTGCAAGTGGCTTGGTAAGTTAGTTAGCCAGGAAAATCGGCCCAGGTTTTCCCGGAAAATTTTGTGTTTTCTTTCGAAAAAACATCATATCTCTGGATATAACAAAGTAATGGCAACCAAATTCGGTACGCCGGTCTATATCATAATAGGTAAATTACCTACCAAAATTTAGTTTTGTAAGTTAAAAGATGAAGAAGTTATAAGCATTTAAAGAACAATAAATTGGGGTTTTCCCCAAAACATTAAAGTCGCGATTTAAAACGTCAAAATTGGCAATATTTACGCAAAGAACCTGATACTAATATAAGCTATGGAAAGAAAATGTCTTAAGATGAATGTTTTACAAAGCCTGAAGTCTTAGCTTCAGCCGTCATTGTCCTTCATTTTACTAAAATATTTCCAGAAAAAATTGTCGATTGAAACGTGGAACATTTAACGCGTTATAGCTTTGAAAAAATTGATTTGAGAAAAAAAAAGTTTTCAGTAAAAGTTGTAGGAAATTCGTCGGTTGAAAAGTCAAGTTATAAGCATTTTATTTCTTAAACAATTATTATTATTTTACATATAGGTAAAAAAGTCAATAAATGAAGGCTAATAGTCGTATAAGTTGTAAACGGTGAGTGAAAGAAAAGTATTTAACAAAATTTCGGGACGCAGCAAGTGCGTTATGGTAGTGAATTTTCATAAAACTATTTTTTAATAGCAATAATGTGTGTTTTTTTAAGAAAGCAGACATCAAATTTGGTTACCAGTATAACCTATATAGTAAAAACAATGTGCCATGTTTCATCAAAATAATTTATTGTTTGAAAATGTAAAAAAATTTCCGAAAGTAAACTTAAAGTGTTCCCGAAAAAACTCGTTTTTTGGTCAACCTTATAGGTTAATAGCAAATTGAGCTATTCAAATATTAAGCATTTGATCAAAATTCGCTACCATAACGCACTTACTGCGTCCAGAATGTTTGTTCTTACAAACATGCGTTATATTTCGATGGAAAATGCAAAAATGCAATAACATAAGGCGTGTTTGATTAAAAAAAAAAAAAGAAAATTTGTATCACCAACGACTTATGGGCCAGCCTGTGATTGTAGAAATAATTTTTTAAGATGTAGTTTAAGACACCCTATAATTAATATATACCATTTTTTTTTCATATCTGGTATAATAACAGATATATTGAGCTTTATTAATTTTTTTTTACGAAAATTCTACAAAAATTATATACTATTAACGATAAACTCTATAGGTAAGACTACTGCCAAGCGTCAGAGAAAGGGTCTATTTGAAATGAATTTTCTGGAAACATTTTAGTAAAATGAAGGACAATTGAATTGAAACTAAGACTTCAGGGTTTGTAAAACATTCTTCTTGAGACATTTTATTTCCATAGCCCGTATTAGATTCAAGTTCTTTTCCTAAATGTTGCCAATTTTGACGTTTAAATCGCAACTTTGACGTTTTGTGAAAAAAACCAATTTATTTTTGTTTAAATGTCTATAACTTTTTTGTCTTTTGACTACATAGCTAAATTTTGGCAGGTAACTTGTCTATAATGATGTAAACCCGCGTATAAAAAGGTTGCCCTTACTTTGTTAATTTTGGAGATATAAATTTTTTTCGAAAGAAAACACAAAATTTTCCGGGGAAACCTCGTCGGATTTTCCTGGGTAACGAACATATCCAATCTACTTGCAAAAGGAAGGTACTCACCAATTTTGACGTTTAAAATCGCAATTTTGACGTTTTGAGGAGAACCCTATTTATTTTTCTTTGAATGCCTGTAACTTTTTTTTCATTTAACCTACGGAGCTAAATTTTGGTAGGTAACGTGCCTCTAATGATATAAACCCGCGTATGAAATTTGGTTGCCCTTACTTTGTTAATTTTGGAGATATAAATTTTTTTCGATTTTTTTTTTGAAAGAAAACACAAAATTTTCTGGGAAAACCTTGGCGGATTTTCCTGGCTAACGAACTTATCCAAGCGACTTGCAAAAGGAAGGTACGTGCCAAATTTTATCAAAATCGGTCCATTATTTTTTAAGTTATAGGTGTGACACATAAATAAATAAATAAATAAATAAATAAATAAATAATATATATATATATATATATATATATATATATATATATATATATATATATATATATATATATATATATATATATATATATATATATATATATATATATATATATATATATATATAAACATATAAAGTCTGAAACTGACCTCGGATTTGGGTTCCGGGGGTCCTAAATAGCGCTCATTTGAAGAAATTTTTTCAAAATTCGAAAGTCGAGATCTGCTCATTAGTGAATTTTTTTTAAGAAAATTCATTAAAAAAGATGAGAAATGCAATTATCTACAATAAAGGTCATTACCATTTTTGGCCTAAAGTGCAAGGTTACGGAGATATAGGCCGAAACGGGTTTTCTCAAAATGGCGGCACTTCCGCCCTCCTAATTTGTAAGGATTTTATGTTTTTACATTCAGTACGTCATTCTTAACCTATCTATAAAACAAAAAATAACTCCTGTAGTTTAGTGCATCATGGACAAGAGTAACGGACTCCTCTATTGCCTGTACTATTGTGGCACTAAAAATTTAATCGGATCGAGGAATGGGAACATGTTCAATCAAAGTTTGGGGAATATTCAGGTGATGCGTTAATTTTGCGGTGCAGTATATTATAATAAACAAAAATAATAGGGTGGTTCTGTAAGTGCATTACGCTTATCTTTTACCATCTAAAACTATATACATATGCAAAGTTCTTTACTAACCTGTTAAGATGAGTATTAGCATTTATAAGCTACTTTAAGTTCCATTAGCCGTTACAATTATATGCAATCATAAAACCAGATTAGATATAATACTAAATGGGAAAAAGTTGAAAATCTGCTATACGATCGATGGTTTTTTCTGGACGGTCTAGCAATTAACTAAGACACTTTAAGGATATCGCAGTCAATGTTGCCAAACGAGAAAGTTATTCTAAAACCTCAGGAGCTTTCAACTGTGTGAATTGTATTGTTGATCTGGCTTTAAAAGTACATCATATAAATAATGTAATTTACTATATAGGCTGGCGCATTGAAAACGAAACAGACCGATTTGCGTCCACAGAATTTTTTTTAAGAAACGCTGAAACACGTCAATTTTAATATTGAGGGGGACATGTTTTGACATAAAACTCAAATTTGTCGCATCAACCCCTTAAGGGTGGTGATAACAACCCTTATATTTTAAATAAGGAACATGGGTCGAGTGTTACATCACTTGAGAGGTCATTCTTTTCTGAATTCAGCACACAAATTTTTTTGGAAGTTTTAACAACTCGTTTAAAAATTATCCACAGTTTACCACCTACCAAAACATATTTTTTCCCAAAAACTTTTTGGACGAGACAACAAAAATCTCATGAAAATTTGCAAGTAATTGTTTCAAGAAAATTTCACAAAAATATCTTACAATGAATGATTTCTACGGAAGCACAAAAAAATTTCTGCGAAAACTGGCTAAATATTTTTTATACCAAATTTTGCTAAAGCATACATAACATTCAAATTATATACCCAATCTGTAATTAAAAGTGAAAATAAAATAATTTGTTTGCACGAAAATCCATTAAAATCTTATATTCGACGAATTTCGTTTAAAAAATGTTCCATAAATTGAATAATTTTTCAGACAAAATTTCTCAAATGTTTCTTCCAAGAAAATTCACTAAAGTCATTTATAAGAAAACTCGCTATTAAAAGAATAATTTGTACAAGAAAATTAGCTAATAGAAATAACTTAAATAAACTAAAAAATACTCAAAATCTGATCTTAATACACAACTAGATACTTATTCTGTGGCTTCACAGAGAAAATTATTTTGCCTATGGATGCTGTGAAAATTGAATCTGGTTGTAGAGAAGAAAACAACCTCTTCTGATGACACACATCTCTACGGCTACGTTAACTGTGGAACGGTTTTACCAACTAAGGACAACAACAGTTGCTATTAAACTTGAATTGAAGTCTTCAAAGTACTTATCTTTCATTAGTTATTTTTTTCAACAAAAAGTCACTAGAAAATATTGGAAATGCATCAGATAATTTTAAAATTGCATTAAAGATGAAAAAAAAGTTTTTAAAAAAAGGTAAAGGAGAAATTCAGTCTACGGGGAGATTTGAACCACCTTTGTTTATCAGTAAGCGCTTTAACGACTCAACAACACCAACAGTTGGAAAATGTAGTGCGATACACGGTAGGTAACGCAGAATAGTCTCCAGTTATTTATTTATAACATGTAAGGTGTTTAGAGGCATATTTTGCAACTATTTTAACAAATAAGAAGAGTAGCATAATCTAGAACATTCTAATATACATTTTATCCAATATTTACAATTGAAAAAAACACAATAGTTATACTAATTTTCACCTTCCAGTTTGACATTTACAGGAGAAAAATTATAAAATTTTTAAAGTAATTTTTCTGGTACTTCTTGAACTTTGTGCGGCATGAAGAGATAAACGTTCTCTATAATATTTAATAGATTTTGTTTTAACACATCCATTATTTTGGTATTGCGTCTTATTTGGCTCTTAGTGGGACTAAAATTTTGCTTTATTAAGTGCCTATAAGTTTTAGTGAATTTTCTTAAAAAAAATTCACTAATGACGAGATCCCGACTTTTGAATTTTGAAAAAATTTCTTCAAATGACCGCGAACTAGGCCCCCTAGAACACATATCCGGGGTCAGTTTCAATTTTTATATGTTATATATATATATATATATATATATATATATATATATATATATATATATATATATATATATATATATATATATATATATATATATATATATATATATGTATCACACCGATAACTCAAAAAATAATAAGCCGATTTTGACTAAATTTGGTGGAAAAATTCCTTTTGCAAATGGCTTGGACAAGTTCGTTATCCAGGAAAATCTGCCCAGGTTTACCCGGAAAATTTTGTGTTTTCTTTCGAAAAAAATTTATATCTCCGTAATTAACAAAGTAAGGGCACGCTAGTTAATATCCTTATAGGTAAGCTATCTACCAAAATTTAGCTATGTAGGTCAAAAGACAAAAAAGTTATAAGCATTTAAAGAAAAATAAATTGGGGTTTTCCTCAAAACGTCAAAGTTGCGATTTAAAACGTCAAAATCGGCAACATTTAGGCAAAGAACTTGAATCTAATACGGGATATGGAAATCAAATGTCTCAAGAAGGATGTTTTACAAACTCTGAAGTCTTAGTTTCAAGCATCATTGTCCTTCATTTTACTAAAATGTTTCCAGAAAATTCATTTCAAATAGACCCTTTCTCTGATGCTTGGCAGTAGCCTTAGCTTTAGAGTTTATCGTTTAATGGTATATAATTTTTGTCGAATTTTCGTAAAAAATCAATAAAGCTCAATATATCCGTTATTATACAAGATATGAAGAAAATTTGTATATATTAATTATAGGGTGTCTTGAGCTACATCTTAAAAAAATATTTCTACAATTACAGGATGGCCCATTAGTCGTTGGTGATACAAATTTTCTTCTTTTTTTTTAATCAAACACGCCTTATGTTATTGCATTTTTGAATTTTTCAGCGATGCATGTTTGTAAGAAAAGAAACTCGGGACGCAGCAAGTGCGTTATGGTAGCGAATTTTCATTAAATGCTTCAAATTCGAATAGCTCAATTTGCTATTAACCTATAAGGTTGACCAAGAAACGAGTTTTTCCGGGAACACTTTAAGTTTACTTTTGGAAATTTTTGTACATTTTCACACAATAAAGTTATTTTTATGAAACATGGCACATTGTTTTTACTATATAGGTTATACTGGTAACCAAAATTGATGCCTGCTTTCTTAAAAAGGAAACACACATATTTGCAATTAAAAACATTTTTATGAAAATTCACTACCATAACGCACTTGCTGCGTCCAGAGTTTTTTTGTTTCTCCTAAGAGACGTAAATTCTGGTTCACAGCTTGGTTTTTACAATGTACAGCTTACCAAATTTGGTTGCCATCTCTCCGGAGATATGATTTTTTTTTTCAAAAGAAAACTCAAAATTTTCCCGGAAAACCTACCTCGATTTTTCTGGCTAACGAAGTTATTCAAGCCACTAATAAAAGGAAGGTACCTGCCCAATTTTATAAAAATGGTTTTCTTATTTTTTGAGTTATCGGTGTGATACATATATATATATATATATATATATATATATATATATATATATATATATATATATATATATATATATATATATATATATATATATATATATACAAATTAAAACTGACCGCGGATATGGATTCTAGGCGGCCTGGTTCGCGCTCATTTACAGATTTTTTTCCAAAATTAAAAAGTCGGGATCTCCTAATTACTGAATTTTTTATGAAAATTCATTAATAGCAAGAAAAGGTAATCTCTACCGTGTAGTGCACGACTTTCATAATAATATAGTAGATTTATTTATTTTATTCTATTATGACTGTTTAAAACTATTTATCGAAAAAAACAAGTGATTTTGTAACAAGACAGAATTTATATTGGCAACACTGCCATTTTTGTTATAGGTTCACTTTTGCCATTCACGATCGCATGTGTTATTATTAATACACCCACTTTAAAAGTGTAAGAAATAAGATTGCTCATCGACCGTTAAAACGTAAATAAATCATTTACCTAGTTTATATTAATATTTTACTACATATATAGAGAGATCGTAAATCTTGTGGCAAGCTCATAATATGATGTTGCTACCTTATACCACTTACATCATTTTTAGAGATTTTTTTACTATCGAGTAGGCTGTGCATCATATTTCTGTAGGCTATAGACCTTTAGAATAAGTGTAAGTGCGTCATGACAGCATTTTTGTTTAAACTGTTCCTTTTAGTGAATTTTCTTAGAAAAAATTCACTAATGAGGAGATCTCGACTTTTGAATTTTGAAAAAATTTCTTCAAATGAGCGCGATCTAGGACCCCTAGAACCCACATCCGGGGTCAGTTTCAATTTTTATATGTTTATATATATATATATATATATATATATATATATATATATATATATATATATATATATATATATATATATATATATATATATATATATATATATATATATATATATATATATATGTATCACACCGATAACTCAAAAAATAATCGGCCGATTTTGATAAAATTTGGCATGTACCTTTCTTTTGTAAATGGCTTGGATAAGTTCGTTAGTCAGGAAAATCGGACGAGGTTTTCCGGGAAAATTTTGAGTTTTCATTCGAAAAAAATTCTTATCTCAAAAAGCAATAAGCTGATTTTAATAAAATTTGGCATGTACCTTTCTTTTGTAAATGGCTTTGACAAGTTTGTTAGTCAAGAAAATCGGAAGAGGTTTTCTGGGAAAATTTTGAGTTTCAATTCGAAAAAAATTTTTATCTCAAAGAATATAAGGCCGATTTTGAAAAAATTTGGCATGTACCTTCCTTTTGTAAATGACTTTGACAAGTTCGTTAATCAAAAAAATCGGACGAGGTTTTCCGGGAAAATGTTGAGTTTTCATTTGAAAACATTTTTTATCTTAAAAAATAAAAAATCTATGATAACCAAATTTGGTAGGTAGGTTTACGATATAAAAAGTAAACTATACACCAAAACTTAGATTTCTAGGTTACAAGAAAAAAAATTATAATAAAATAATATTTAAAATGGGTAGTTAAACAATAAATAAAAGTCTGGACGCAGCAAGTGCGTTATGGAAGTGTATTTTCATAAAAATGTTTTTAATAGCAAATGCGAGCAGGCATCAATCTGATTACCGGTATATCCTATGTAGTAGAAACAATGTACTATATTTTATCAAAATTCCTTATCGTTTGAAAATGTACAAAAATTTTCCGAATCTAAACTTAAATGTTGGTTTCTTAGTCAACAAACCTTACGCTAATAGCAAATTGAGTTATCAAATTTGAAGGAATTAAAGAAAATTCGCTACCAAAACGCACTTACTGCGTCCAGATTTTTTTCTTACAAACATGCATCATATTTCGATAAAAAATGCAAAAATGCATAACAAATTTGTTCTACGAAAATTAGCTAAAAATTATAGACCGGTAAATCATAAACTTCACTAAACCTACAGCGAAAGCATCAACTTAACTAAACCGACAGCCAAAGCATCAGAGAAAGGGTCTATTTGAAATGAATTTTCTGTAAATATTTTAGTAAAATAAAGGGCAATGACGGTTGAAGCTGAAACTTAAGGGTTCACAGAACACTCTTCTTGCAACATTTTCTTTTCACAATCCGTATTTGTTTCACGTTCTTTGCCTAAACATTGCCAATTTTAACGTTTCACATTGCGACTTTGATGTTTTGAGGAAAACTCAAAATTTTTGTTCTTTAACTGCCCATAACTTTAAACTTAGAGACCTTAATTTTGGTACATGGTTCACTCTTTATAATGCAAATACGTATACCAAATTTGGTTGCCCCTACTTTGTTATTTTTTAGAAATAAAACAAAAAAAAATCCGGGAAAACCCGGGCCGATTTTCCTAGCTAACGAACTTATCCAAGCCACTTGCAAAAGGAAGGTACTCACCAAATTTGATCAAGATTGGCCAATTTTTTTTTGAGTTATCAGTGTGATACATACATACATATATATATATATATATATATATATATATATATATATATATATATATATATATATATATATATATATATATATATATATATATATATATATATATATATATATATATGAGACATATTTCGTTCTCGGGTTGAACCGCGTCCAGAATTTATGAAAACTCGACGTTTCGGCTCCTGATTTGGAGCCATTTTCAAGAGATAAAGGAAATATGTAAGGACACTCTAAGGCCTCATTCTGCCTACTCCTTAGAGCAGTGGACAAAGGTGGGTTGGGTTGTTGTAGCTCGATTACGGGGCCTCAAACTGCCTACTCCCCAAATCTCGCCGGAGATCGTCTGTGGGGTCTCAGTGTGTTCAACCCTAGGCCTCAGATCTCTCTGATGCCTTTTTTATCTTTTATATTACCGAGCTAAATTTTGGTAGGTAATTTACTTATAATGATATAAATCCGCGTATCAAATTTGGTTGTCATTACTTTGTTATTTCCGGAGATATGAATTTTTTTCGAAAAAAAACACAAAAGTTTTCGGGAAAACCTGGGCCGATTTTGCTGACTAACGAGCCTATCCAAGCCACTTGCAAAAGAAAGGTATTCACTAAATTTATTCAAAATTGGCCCATTATTTTTTTGAATTACCGGTGTGATACATACATATATATATATATATATATATATATATATATATATATATATATATATATATATATATATATATATATATATATATATATATATATTAACATATAACAATTGAAACTGACCCCGGATATGTGTTTCTAGGGGACCTAATTAGCGCTCATTTGAAAATTCAAAACTCGGGATCTCCTCATTAGTGATTTTTTAAAAAGAAAATTCACTAAAAACTTAAATATAGCACTAAAATTTTATAGTCTATATATTTTATATATATATATATATATATATATATATATATATATATATATATATATATATATATATATATTATATATATATATATATATATATATAGATAGCAAATATGTGAGAAAATAGGAACATTATTGTAGAGTAAAACGAGCAATGTACATAAAATTAATACATCCTAAAATTTAAATGCCCTGTATAATTGAAAGTGTAAAATATGTTAGGGTAAAATAAGAAATAGCATTAGGTAGCAGAATAAAGAACAATGTATTCCTTTTTTATTCATAGAATTTCGCTAGAATATAAGGATTTTATTTTATTCTTAGGTAGTAGGCATATGTACCATATTATACATTTATAATATTAAGGAAAAAATAAGTTTTTTGTAAATAATAGTTTTAAGCAAAGACGCAGTGTTAGTTGATAAGGATAGTTTTTTTTTGGTGCGTGTTTCAAAAGGAATAGTGCAAAGGACAAAAAGTTAGAACAATGAAATAACGAAAGACCTATGAACTTTGTTATCGAGACACAGCGCGAAAAGGTTTTTGTAACACATGCATAGTTTATTTAAAGCGTCGACGGGAGGTCGAACAGGACAAGAAGTAAAGACAATTAGAAACTGAACTGCGAGATGAACACAATTAGTAACTGAGCTGCCAGAAGTGGAACTGGACAATCGATAACTGAACTGCGAGAAGACAATTAGTAGATACAAGGCAAGTGCCTTGAAATTACCATCAGAAAAATTGTGTGAAAGAAAATTAAATACCTGATACGAGGCTGGTGAAGACAGTTCAATAAGATGGAAATTAATAAATAATTACTGCAAAGCTGCCAAATCCAAATAGAAGAACAAATAAATAGTAATAATCACAGAAAAAATGGAAGGATCCATCAAGACAACATTCAGTAAGTCGTTCTAGAACTATATCGGAATAAATATGATGACTCTTTTTATATAGTGTGAATAGCTTTTAAGGATATTTTCGTTTCATTTAGGATGTTAATGTAAATTTTAGTTCACTAAGGGGGATGTAATATAAAGGCCGAATCATTGTATTATAGTTAGATAATTCATTTTGTTAACTAAATTTGATTTTACATATTTGAAATAACCTTTTGTTAATAGAAATTTATTAATTTGATCAATCTGTTTAATCTTGACCTAAAATCAAGCAAATATTAATGATATGGAAAAGTAAGGCTATTTTTCACCGTAAAATTAAAAAAAAAGTAAAATCAAAAGACCCAATCATACATATATTTTTTTGAAATTTCCAAACACTCAGGAATACTAGAATTCATAAAAACGATATATTAAACAAAAATGATAGCCCAAGCACAGAACCCCACCCATGAGATGAGAGAAAAATTTAAAATCACAGCAGTAAGTAAATATTTTTTTGGCATAATTTCAGGATTTTTAATATTAGCGTTTTTTTTAAAATAGAGACGCAATTGCATTCTCATGCTCTACAATTAAAAGTGCAGGTATAAATAAATTAAGTAAAAGAAACCACACTAAATACCACAGCAATATATATATATATATATATATATATATATATATATATATATATATATATATATATATATACAGTGTGGAACAGCCAAATGGAATAAATTCGATAACGGATAAATGAGGGGGTGTTGGGAAAAACGCTTGGACACGTCGATTTGTATTTTTAACTGCGCATCTTTTTCAAGAAAAAAAAATTATATAGGGTGCGTCATGTGACAGTGGCCAATACCAACTTTCTTATTTTAAATACAAGCCCCTGTATATTATTAATTTTTTGGATTCTTCAGAAAATTCTAGACATAATTCATGTACAATGTTCTATACCTATCTTCAACTGTTTCGGAAATATTAAGTATTTTCAGATTTATTACAAAAATTAACATTAAAAATAGAAAATTATTTTATTTCACAAATTCGCTACATTGCATTCAATACTTATTTCCCATTCAGCTCTTGATAATGAGAAAGTAAACAAAAACCATTCCTGCGTTTCTTTTTACTGATATGAAATGAATCAAAAACAAAAACAGTTTTCTTTCTGTTCGTATAAAACTCGTAGCCTTAGCAACTTGTTGTCTGCCTGCATGACAGTAGTGATTAGTGTCAGTGATATTGTCGTTTGAATTTCGTTAACTGTACGTAATAATATCAGAAAAATGGTTCATTTAACAGAAATGCACAAAATAACCATTCTACAAATGATTGGTTATAGAGATAACACACGGACACAGATGGAAGTGTCTCGCTTATTTCACGAAAAATTTCCAAATTTGCCGCCTGTATCCCAAGGAACAATTAGCAAAATAGAAAAGCAGTTTCGCGAGCTTGGTCATGTGAGACAGATAAAAAAAGTAGCTGCCAATGCAGTAAGTGATGATACGAAATTGGATATTACGCTTGAGTTTCAAGAAAACCCACATACTTCTGGTCGACAAGCAGCCCAACTATTCAACGTTAGCCACACAGCAATTTTTCGAACATTAAAGGAAAGTAAAATGCATCCCTATAAAATGATACCAACTCAGGAGCTCATGGAGGACGATTTCGATAGGAGAACGTATTTTTGTGAACAAATGATGGCAATGTTAGATAACAATGTGATCCAATTAGAAGATGTTTTGTTTTCTGATGAGAGCACATTTACACTTCACGGTCATGTCAATCGTCAAAATTGCCGCTATTGGTCTAATGAGAATCCTCATTGGATGAGAGGGGAACATACGCAATATCCTGAAAAAGTTAATGTTTGGGCAGGAATTGTTGGAAATCATATCGTAGGTTCCTTTTTCATTGATGGCAACTTGAATGGGGATAAATATTTAGAACTGCTCCAAAATAATGTCGTGCCAACTTTGACAAACTTATATCCAGATCCAGCAAACCCACAAGTTCCTGCCAATAAAATATGGTTTCAGCAAGATGGAGCACCGCCCCATTACCAAATCAATGTCCGGCAGTACCTGAACCAAATTTTTCCAAATCGGTGGATAGGGAGGCGCGGATCGATAGAATGGCCAGCACGATCTCCTGATCTGTCGCTATTAGACTACTTTTTGTGGGGATATGTCAAAAGTATTGTATACAAAACTAAGCCCCTCAACTTAGATGACTTAAAAAGACGAATCACGCTTGCGATTAGATCAGTCACGCCTGAGATGTTGAGTAATGTTAGAAGACATTTCTATACCAGATTAGCATGTTGCCAAGATGTTCGTGGCGAGCATTTTGAACATTTACTACATTGACATTAATTTTTTTTTGTTTTTTTAAATTATTAAGAAATAATCAGTATTTCTTATTAGAATTTGTGAAATAAAATAATTTTCTATTTTTAATGTTAATTTTTGTAATAAATCTGAAAATACTTAATATTTCCGAAACAGTTGAAGATAGGTATAGGACATTGTACATGAATTATGTCTAGAATTTTCTGAAGAATCCAAAAAATTAATAATATACAGGGGCTTGTATTTAAAATAAGAAAGTTGGTATTGGCCACTGTCACATGACGCACCCTAAATATTTTTTTTTCTTGAAAAAGATGCGCAGTTAAAAATACAAATCGACGTGTCCAAGCGTTTTTCCCAACACGTCCTCATTTATCCGTTATCGAATTTATTCCATTTGGCTGTTCCACACTGTATATATATATATATATATATATATATATATATATATATATATATATATATATATATATATATATATATATATATATATATATATATATATATATATATATATATACAGAAAATCTGAATACATTAAATCTGCAACTGACCTAATATTCTAAAGGCTCTAATTCGCTATTATTAGATTTTTTTTTGGAAATTCAAAAAGTTGTTACCTCTCTAAAAGTTAATTTTTTTTAAATGAAAATCTCTCAAATGGGGCTTCTAAGAACATAAATAAATATTTTATAGAACAAACAGTTACGTGAAACCATTCTATTTGAGAATTATCTACCACATTACGTAAATACCGGCAAGTATTTACATATTTTAATCAAATATTTTCACACATAAGCACATTAAAGCTACTGTCCCACTGTCCAGTCCACACCAATTATCTATAGCTGTAAAATATCAGACGATAAATAAATCATGTGCTTATAAAACTCTTATCTCTTATGTTATGCAAAGAAGTGTGTGTTGCCAGATGGTATTGGTAAAAAAGTCATGTCGAGATACCTGGACCCGTTATGCGGTCTGTCTGCAAGGCCCTGGCTCCGCTAACCAGCCTTTGACCCGTGATGATCTTCATTATACATACACTGTGTTTCTATAACTCTCAACTCTTCATAGATTTCAACTACATATTCGACAATGTACTTGTACGAGGGCACATCGTCAAGCTACGACTCTGACTGACGTATTTATAGGTTATTTATGTGGCTGCCACTCTATTTTTAGTGAATTTTCAATCAGAAAAATTCGCTAATAGAGAGTTCATGATGATTCTTCAGGTGAGCGCGAATTCGGGTACCTAGAACGCAAAACCAAGGTCCGTTAAAATTTGTATATATATATATATATATATATATATATATATATATATATATATATATATATATATATATATATATATATATATATATATATATATATATATATATATATTATTGCATGCACAGACATGCCTATATATTAAAAAAAATGTTTTAAAATAAACACATACCTGGAAGTAAAAATCCAATTTATTGTCCTAGCTATAGTCAGACACATGTGGTAAATTGCAGCCTTTTATCCTACTGAACCTACAATTTAAAAACAATTAAATATAAATATATTCGTCAATGAATAGATTTTGACATAGTTTGAATTTATTAGTTAAGGCATAAAAAAAACATTTTGTATCAGAAAACATTGAACAATTAAACTCACAATGAATGAACTGCTTAACAAAATACAAAGTGATATAAACCCGGTATAGACAGCTACAAACACAAACAAGCTGGTAAAAGACCAAATTTATAAACTGTCTTCGACAGAACAAAGTGAATTTAAATAGAAATGTGATTAGCGATTTTAACCAAATGTGTTAATATGTATAGAAAATAAGTAAAAATTTGTTAATTATCAATAAGGGAAACTATGTGTTAGTAATTATTCTAGAAAAATAAGGTTTAATGTGTTAATGAATGATAGGTTATAAATTTTAAAACAAACACAATTTGACTTACATGGGAATATTGAATTATATGCAGGAAATGACTTTCTTTTGACTAATGTAGTTAAATCATGTTATTGGCTTATCTGAAAACAGAAAATGGTGATTGGTAGATAAACAAGTTTAAATAACAATTAACAACTGTGATTCGAAGTTACAAAACAAAAGATAAAAATTAGAACTTCCGGGAGGAAGAACGAGAGATTGGGAAGAAGACGCTGGTAGAAAGAAGAAGCTAGTAGATTGCAGCAAGAGAAAATGTTCAAGAAAGTTAATGTACATGATTAAAAACTAGAGTGAAAGTATTTTATAGGTTATACCTACCAGCAAACAGCTATACAACAACTCTAATCAAGAATACTCGTACATAAATTGGGTAAAAACAGTGAATAAGCTAGAAGATTGACCCACGCCAAGCAGACTCAGGGGTAATGCATCAATAATTGTTAAAAAGTGTATTATATATTCAAAACAAGAAATGAACCTGTAAGTTTTATAAAGGAATAATATGTCAACGTCAATCCAAGAAGTTAAATGTCATTTGCAAAGGCAATCATACCAAAATAAGAACTAAATATAAAATATTTATGAAGTACTTGTGAGAGTCACCAGAGGGCGATAAGTAGACGTAAGAAATTCAACCTTATTTCCTCCATTTTAATATTTTCGTTGCCAAGCAACAAAATTCACCTGAAACGACGTTACCATGGTGATAAATAATTGCCAATGAAACTATTCAGATCCGTCATAGCAAGTCATAACATTTTTTTAAACAAAGCATTGGAAATAAAATTCTCAATAATAAGTCATAATTGCATTAATAAAGCTGGCATATTTGTATGTTAAAATTAGTAATATACGGGATCCCAAGTAAGAATTTAAATTTATAAAATTAAGTCAATAACCAAACAAAAAGCTTTTTGATATAAATAATAATAATAATAAATATATATATTTTTTAAATTTCAAATTATATATTGCTCATTATTTTATTTTCTGTAAATGTCACACATATCTGTCCATTGACCAATTAATCCTCTAGCCGTATATAAAAAGTTCAGCAAATATAATATATATGCACCAAGAGTAACAATTTTCGACATTGGTGGACCCAACTATTAAACATTCCCTGTAGGTAAGAAGAGTATCAACAAAATAGCTGTGGCATAGTAAGTAGATCAAAAACCAGGTAGATATTTAATTTGATAAGATTATATATATATATATATATATATATATATATATATATATATATATATATATATATTTCTTAATAAACTCATAATTTAATTCAGTATAATAATATAAAAAAAAACAAAACAAAAGGCGCCCAACAAAAACATAATAAAACAAATAACACAAATATCAACACCTGTATTTAAATAAAAATACAGTAAAAATAATAAAACCAACAAAAACTTTAATAACACATTTATTTCAATATTACAATAATCAATTTCAAAAGTACAATAAAACACAATACACTATACAAAAATACAATATATATAAACACCCTTACAATACAAGAACCACCCCCGAAACACAATAATATATATATATATATATATATATATATATATATATATATATATATATATATATATATATATATATATAACCTCGGTGGTTCAGGGGTAAGAACGTGTGCCTTTGAACCGAAGGGTACTGGGTTCGATCCCAGGGTACTCCTTTCACTTTTTCAGGACAAACTGTAAAATTAACATTAACCGAGGTTCTGGCATTGTATTTGAGCAAGTTGAATGTCTGCACGTTCCGCCCTTCGGAGGGGACGTAAAGCCGTCGGTCCCGTGTCCATGCGATGTTGGGCACGTTAAAGATCCCTACCCTCCTTACAGAAAGACAGGGGTTCGGCAAAATTTCCAGGATAGTGAGGTGAAACTGCTCCCTGGCGTCGGTGATTGGCCATAGTCGCGGAAATAGGCCGACGTTAAAGAAACAAAACACACACACACACACACACACACACACACTATATATATATATATATATATATATATATATATATATATATATATATATATATATATATATATATATATATATATATATATATATACTTTATTTGTTTGCTGTACGTTTGTGATTTCTTATTGGTTTGCGTGGACTGCAGTTTCGAACCGTCCCGGTTCATCATCAGCACGCTACTGGCTGCTATCGCTCCTGTCTGGTCTACGTCGGAGATTGTAGGTGGCGCACGCGCCGTGAGCTTCTAGTGGTCGGTTTCCTGTTCTCTGATTGGTTGTGCCTTCGGACTGTGTCGTGTGTATCGGTCTTCTGTCTTGATCACTGTGGTTTAATAATTTGTCTATTTGTATGGCCTTTATTAAGTTTTGTTTAAATGTTTGTACTTGGATTTGTTCTGGCATTAATTGTTTTCTATTGTTTGTTTGTTGAATGTAGTATTGTTCCCAGATTTCCATTTTTTTGTGGTCTTTAACATGTTTCATAAAGATATATATATATATATATATATATATAAAGATATATATATATATATATATATATATATATATATATATATATATATATATATATATATATATATATATACGAGGGATAACTCAAAAAATACTAAAAAAATTTCAATCAAACTTGACAAAAATCTTGTTTGGGCGAAAACCTAGGTCGAGTTCGTTAATCAGCCTTTATGAAGTTTTTCCGGTGGAAAAACGGGGAAAACTTTTTGAAAACGCTGTATTTTTGTAGACATCAGAGTAACTGTAATGATACTGTACAGGTCGCTAGAAATAGTGCAAATAAACCTGTGTTGTGAATTTTAAGTAATTTGGTACACACTATTTAGAGTTTTTTCCAAATTAAAAATAGGATCCCAAAGATGAAACGACTTAGTGGGTAAAGCCCAATGTCTGACAGACAGAGTAGTTAACTGCCACGCGTAGATTGATTCATACACTAGGTATAAACCATACATCAACGGTAACCAAACTAAATATTTACTAGGCATAAAACATACTACCCGAACCAACAAACCAACAATCGTGAAACCTCGACCGTAATTATGGAAAATGACAGACGACATGAAATTAAAAATTTGACAAGTGACTGTTATTTAACTGGGGGATTCAATCAATTATTAAAAGACACTATATTTGCAGCTTTATGAACGGCCCCAAATACAGTTTTAGCGCAGCACATACATATTCTGTTGTCACATAATATAGTAGAAATTTAAACAAAATTAAGTAAAGTCTGTAAAAATGATTCTAAAATAGTTTCTTTTATCTTTAAACTTAAACATAAGACGTCATATAGGACCGAAACAATCCTTGAATGTGTTTCAATGGCAATTCTACTATTTCTGTAATTAATTGTTGCGTATACTTTTTATATACTACCCCGGGGATGAAGCCTGTGTCAAGTATCATGTAGACAAAACGTTAGTTGACGTATTAGCAGACACCGCATTGGAAGCGTGCTGGACTGCTACGCAGAAGGTTGCATGTTCGAATCCTGCTCGATGAATGTATGTTTTTTATTTTTTATTTTGACATTTGGAGAAACAAAGGTGCACAGATTTCATACGTTTTGAACAAGATCTCATTTTTGTTTAAAACGCCTGAACAAGTTCGTCACCTTTGAGTCTGAAATTATAATTTTCAGCAGACATTTTGTTATTGTTGATATTGAAAAAACTTGTTTGATGAGGTTGACTAAAACGAAATCATACTGCCGATTAATAAGGAAAAATAACTGCTAACTTCATAATTTGGCAGATACTTTACTTTTCTAAATATGAATTAAGTTTCCTTCTAGAAAGCTTTAATGAAATTTGTAATACAAGTTTCTTTTCAAGAGACTTATACTCTCTACAGATATAGCAATATTTAGTTCTTGAGCTTCAAACAAAATTAGTTTTGGGCATTTTTCTCAAAAGGAGTTACATCACCAGATTTTTTTGATAATAGAGAGTTATCGATGGCAACACTTTAGAAAGAATTCTTCAAATGTGCGTGTACTAGGACCTCTAAAATCGATCTTTAGGTCAAAACTGACGGATGTCGGGTCTAGACGAACTCGGAGAGAGGTTATCTCTCTTTGAGCTTCAAAACGGGCAAGCGACTTCACTCACATGGTAGTACACCTGTCAAACAAACTTTCACCCCTAAAAAAGATCTACTTCCGTAGTGAGCTAGATTTCATGGGTTAAATTTAAGCAATAAGATGGGGGGACTGGAATAGCTCACTCACAATGAATCTTATCTAATCTAAGGCTTCTGTCACTGGTGTAGCGAGTAGA
This sequence comes from Tillus elongatus, assembly GCA_964006375.1. Lineage (NCBI taxonomy): Eukaryota > Metazoa > Arthropoda > Insecta > Coleoptera > Cleridae > Tillus > Tillus elongatus. Next base: position 183,384,689 of record OZ023264.1, on the reverse strand, counting down.
TGTTTCACCCGTTGCGCTAACTGGGACCGCTATAAAAATGTTATACATCATTGGGAAAAGTGTGTTAAAATAAAGGGCGACTAGGTTGAAAAATTTCAGAATGTGTGTTTGCACCCTATTGGGAATTATGTAATTCAGTTAATTGTTAATAAAATACATTCTATGACAAATAGTGGGCAACTTGTAACTATAGCATGGTTAAGGGGTCATTGTGGCATACAGCACAATGAGACTATTGACGAAATTGCGAAGATGGCGGTGGATAGGGGAGAGAAGGCAGAATACAAAACTCCATATTCAGATTACTATACTACGATTACAAAAAGACAGAAACAACTATGGCAAATAAATTATACATCTGATTAAGCTGGGGAAATGTATAAACGTATTCAGCCGGAACTCCCCTCTAAACCGTGGTTTTATTATGGAAACTTCTCAAAAGAGGAAAAAAAATATATGTCGTTTAAGAACTAATCATGCATTATGTCCAGCCTATTTGTTTAAAATTAGATTAAAAGACAGTCCACATTGTGAGTGTATGGAATATGGAGATATCGAACATGTCATGTTATCATGTATATTAAGAAAGGACGAAATAGAAACATTTTCGTTAATTATCCAAAAACTTTCTGTAAATAAACCCTTTAACCTAGCTCAACTATTAGCCACAAATGATATAGAAATATTTAAAGCTTTTAACAAAAATATCAAAAATATGAAAATCAAAGTATAGAGTACAAACCTAGCGGCAACTTTCCGAAATTTGGAAGTAGTATTTTCTTTCTCCCAGTACTTAGCGACTTTTAATTCCATTCTTAAATTTAATACAAATAATAATAGACATACTTATATTAAGTAAAGCCTGTAAAGTAGAATTGTAATTAGTTAATAGTGAATATTACCTCTAGATAGTTAATAAGTTCCTATTGTCTTTCCTAGTGTTTGACACCTTTCTTATAGCGGCTCAGTCTGTGATGTTGAAAGCTCTGAAGAGCCCCAGTAGCGTATACGTATCCCTGTAGGCAACCATCTCCTCACAATCCTTTTATTTATTTATTAAAAAAAAGTCTTTTGAGAAAAAAAATTAAAAAAAAATAGAAATAAAAGATTGCAACATAAAAAAAGAAATAAAAAAAAAGACAAAAAAAGAGAAATAAAAAAAGTCCTAAGAGAAATAAAAGATTAAGATTAAAAAAAAAAGAAAAACCTATATAATCAAGGATGAATACTTGTATTTAGAAGTAGCATAGAATAAATTTAAATATGTATATTCATATACAAAAAGAAAAGTGTAAAGGTGATCTAACGACTTTAGGATAGGGTAGCAGAGGAGGGACATTATGTGCTAATGGCTGATCAAAGCCACAGCCAGTAAACCAAACACACACACACACACACAGGTTGAAAAATGATAATAAATAATTATCCTGGCTCTTCATTATATAGGTCAGAGACGAAGCATAAAGGTCCGGCCTCGTATAACAACCAACGCTTGATATATTCCATCTAGTTATCAGACAATGTTTGATGTTAGTTTTATGTCATAAAAATAACAGGATCCGCGCTAAACTTATTATTATACCATTGTTGGCAGTGTAGTGGTAAATGATTACCAAAATTGCGATCTAATCATTCCAAATCGTCAGATTTAGTCGCCGTTGAAACCATATGGGTAATTGATGTCAGATGTCAAATGAAGAGGTCGGTCATGTCGGACCGTATTATTCCTCGGCTTGTAAACACTTCAATCTACGAGGCGCAAAAATTTATTTTTGAATGTAGGTGTAGCAAGGTGTGATTTTATTACCACAAAAACATAAGTCTTTATCATCGAATACGTTAGGTTATAAGAAAATCATATCATTAGTTTCAAAATTTTGACACACTTAGATAATACATGTCCGAAACAGGCACTTTTCGAACATTATTTAGAGACCACAAATCACCACAACACATCTTTTTAAACCGACCTGACGATCGTTTTACTAACAAAGTTAGCACCATGAAAGATTTCATCCTCTGATGACGCTAACTTTGTTAGTGAAGCGATCGTCAGGTCTTTAAAATGATGCGTTGTGGTGATTTGGGTTCCTCAAGTGTGCTTATCAGTGCTCATCACAGGTGTCAATCTTCACTTAGTCACTTTCGAACATTGCAATAAAAACATAAAATATTTAAATGGTGGAATTTTACACATGTTAATTTAACTTGAGTTAATGTCCAATAAAATCCCCCATTTGAGGATGTCAGCAAATGTTGAGCAAACCCTTCTGGACTCTTGCTAAATCTATTGGGAATAATTTCTGCAAGAGCACGTTCCCACCTCTTGTTTCAGGGGATGAAATTGTTTCTACCGCCCTGGTCAAGGTTGAACTTTTTGCCTCGTTGTTCGCCGGCAATTCTACTTTCAACCCACCTTCAAATGTTCAACCACCAACAGTCCCCAATGTCGGGCTTAAAATGACGGATATTATTTTCAAAACTAAAAAGGTACGAAATATGCTCTCCTCTCTGTCTCTGGCCTTGACGAGATCCCAGCATTGTTCTCAAAAAATGCGCATCAGAACTTGCTCATGTCCTGACTCGTCTATTTCAGACATCTTCTAATAGAGGCATATTCCCTAATCACTGGAAAACTGTTCGAGTACAACCCGTCTCCATGAAAGGATCCAAAGTGATGGAAAAGTATCTAAACACTGAATTACAAAATTTTCTTTAAAAACACAGTCTAATCCACCACAGGCAGTATGGATTCCGTCAGCGCAGATCAACTGCCGACCTCCTTTCTTTTGTCACCCATTTTTAGAACAAGTCTATGGAACTGCACGGTGAATCCCAGGTTGTCGCTCTAGACATATCCAAAGCATTCGACCAGGTCTGGCACGCAGCGCTGCTTAACTTCCGGCCTATGGCCTACCACCAAAATTCTGTACCTGGACAGCAAATTTCCTCTCCAACCATAGCATTTCTGTTGTCGTGGATGGCCATTCCTCTAAACTGTATCTAATTAATGCAGGAGTTCCTCAAGGTTCAGCTTTAGCCCCTACTTTGTTTCTTCTCCACATCAACGACCTCCTCTCTAGCACATCCTTCCGAGTTCACAGTTACGCGGACGACAACACCCTTCACTCAAATATACAATATTCCTAGCCTGTCTCTTTAGCCCAATTAGATGAGGATCGCAGACTCATAAAGGGTTCTGTCTCTGTGGATCCCCAAAAAATATTAAGCTGGGGAAGTAGAATGCTTGTACAGTTCAACTCCACCAAATATCAGTCTTGCTTTCCATCTCATAAGAAATACACCAGCCCTAGACCCATCACAATGAACAACCAAGTTGTTCAAAGTAATGAGTCCTTTTCACTTATTGGCATTTCTGTAGATCGAAATCACAATTGGCACCAACATCATCAGAAGCGGCTGCTAAGAAATTAGGTTTCCTCTTCTGGGCTCGCAAATACTTTTCACCAGCTAATCTCTATACCTTATATACTTTACAAATAAGGCCAAACCTCGAATACTGCCCACACATCTGGGGTGCCGCTGCCGCTTCTACACTTGCTATCCTGGACTCCATTCAGAAGAGCGTTATACGTTTCATCGGTGACCTTACCCTCACCCAAAGGCTGCCATCCCTCGCCCACCGACGTGCCGTTGGTGACCTCTCTCCCTTTTATAGATATCTGCACGGGCACTGCTCAGAGGAGCTTTCTTCCATAGTTCCTCCGCCTGCTGCCCCCAACAGATCTACCAGGGGAACAGAGAGAATGCACCCTTTTACTGTCCAGGTCACCAGGCATAGAACATCTTGTTATGCCCGCTCTTTTGTCCTGAGGACTTCCAAGTTGTGGAATTCCTTGCCGGCACATGTTTTTCCTTCTCCTCTGAACCTCCAAAACTTCAAGTCCAGAAATAACAAGTTTCCTCTTTCCTCCTTGTCGACACCCACGGTACGATAGTATTTAGGCTGTTGTAAGCCCTCGTGGTGTGTTGTTTAAATATAAAAAAAGAACTAGTATTCCAATTCGAAGTTCAGTTTACTTTAATAAACCTTTTATTTAGACTTTTTAGTGAATTTTTATTAAAAAAATTCACTAATAGAGAGGTATCGATGGTGAGACTTTGCAAAAATTCTTTCAAATGAGCGCGAATTAGGACCCCTAGAACCCATATCCGGGGTCAGTTTGAATTTTTATATGCTTATATATATATATATATATATATATATATATATATATATATATATATATATATATATATATATATATATTATATATATATATATATATATATATATATATATATATATATATATATATATATATATATATATATATATATATATATATATATATATATATATATGTATCCGTCTGATAACTCAAAAAATAATTAACCGATTTAGATGAAACTCGGCAAGTGCCTTTCTTTTATTAATGGCTTGGATGAGTTCGTTGGCCAGGAAAATCGAACGGGGTTTTCCGGGAAAATTTTGAGTTTTCTTTCAAAAAAAATTTTTTTTTCCGAAAATTTTGATAAAATTTGGTCTACATATTGCTTTGGGAAATACCTAACTATATGCCAAAATTCAGCTTTCTAGGGTTACAGAAAATTGAGCTATTCAAATTTGAAACATGTTTAAATCATAAGTATGTGGTTGCTGTTGGTTAGTCAATGCTTTTCTTATTGACTCATGAGATTCATTCATCAACCTTCCATTGACTTCTGCTTCTGCCGCTGTTACAGTCCTTTTATTTAGATCTAGAGTTGTAAAGTTTTCTGTATCATTTGGGATATAATTTGTTTGCTTTTGTTACTGACCAACAAAAGATATGATAAAATTGGACAAAGAAAGGGAATATAACATATTAACAAGGCTATTTTTGGCTCAACAGCATTTATTAGTTTTCGTAATTGTTTTTTTATCGGGTTTTTGTTACTTTGACTAGACATATTTTTATTATGATTGGTACTACTAAAAGTAATTAAAGTTTGTCTCATTCAATATTAAATTTATTTTAGTGTTAAAATAGAAGACGATGTGATATGGTCCAAAATCTGATTGATATTTTGTTGGTATGTACTGTAAAAAAGCAAATTGCAGTTCAAAAAATCTAGACGCAGCAAGTGCGTTATGGTAGCCAATTTTCATAAAAACATCTGAAATCTCAAAAAATAACAAATAATAATAATAATTTTTATTGACAAAAGACTGAGACTGGACATTGTGGCTGGAAACTGAAACAAAAAGTAGAATAACCCCAAAAACTACAACAATAATAACAGAGTTATGCGCTATCTTTTTTGATACGTATTTCGACAACGAAGTTGTCTTCATCAGTAGCTGTAATTAACCGATTTCGATGAAACTTGGCAACTGCCTGTCTTTTATTAATGGCTTGGATGAGTTCGTTATCCAGAAAAATCAGACGGGGTTTTCCGGAAAAATTTTGAGTTTTCTTTCGAAAAAATTTTTTTTCTCCGAAAGTAACAAAGCTGTTTCAATGAAATTTACTATATATGTTGCCTCAACCTTACTACGTACCAAAATTCAACTTTCTAAGTTTAGAGAAAATTGAGTTACTCAAATTTTAAATTTTCTTTCGAAAAAAATTTTTTTCTCCGAAAATTACAAAGTTATTTTAATGAAATTTTGTAGATATCTTGCCTTAGGAAAAACCTTACTACGTATTGAAATTAAACTCTCTAAGTTTATAGAAAATTGAGTTATTTAAATTTGAAGCATTTAATAAAAATTCACTACCATAACGCACTTGCTGCGTCCCGAGTTTTTATATTTTCTTACATAATTGTGACCACCATAATTTATGAAACCGTTTCTTTTAAGTGATGCATTTTACTTGAGGTTCTTTATTACGAGTCCAGGTAGATTATTTCAAATAACATAGGTTGATTAAGATATGCAGGCGACTGAATGAGGTCCTAATCGTGTTACCCTGCCTTTGACCCATGATGACCTTTATTACACATGCACTGTGTTTGTAGGACTCTGATTGATTCCGTTTGAAGCGACGAACAATGTATTTTTGTGTCCCTTATATCGTAAAAATAACCGTTTCCATAGCCGACTGATTATAGCACCGTTATTATAGTAAATATGATACATAATTCGTGTGATATAATAAGGTATAATACTGTAAGATATAATATTAAATATTAACCGAAACAATATTCCGTCTGTCAAAGATTACTGGATTTAGTAGCTGTTGAAAATCCATGGCTAATTGATGTCAGATGTCAGATATCTTAGGAATTAATAAGAAACGTGAAACTTTAATTATTGTTTGGATCTTATTAGTATTTTATTTATGACACATCAACGAAATAAATATTATGCATTGCCATATTTGGTGAAAATAATAGGAAGATTTATTATGAAGTATTTGATTTACCATTCATGATTAGAGGTAAATACTAAAACTTATGCACTAACTGCTATCTGATATGCTAAAAACCACTTTTAGTTAATCATCGTTGAGAAAAGTCAATAATGAAGAGGTCACAATGGTGAAACTCATTTCTTAAAATGAGCGAGAGTTAAAGTCCTTTGTGTTTATATAAATATATAGGGTGATTCACAACGCAATGGACACATAATGTGTATGTGTAGAGGACCTCAAAACATGCCGATTTTTTATATAAAATTTTTCTCTGACGCCCATGGTTGGTGAGATATTGACCTCGAAAGATTCTTTAAAATTTACAAGAAACAGCTGTATTGCAGCAGTGTGCCAACATAGAACAACCAAATTTGGTAGATGGTTTTCTTGAAATTGAAAGTGGACATAAACTCAAAGAGGGGTGAACTATGGATGGGTCACCATTTTAATGATTTGATTTTTTTAAACCCTTACCTAATTAAAAGTTAATGTCCATCAATTTTATAGGAGATTAAATTTTCCATCTTTTTCTTCTCTTGTTAATTTTTCCACAAATCACTCGTTTTTTAGTAAATTAGGATTTTTATTGTTGAGATCAAAACAAACTTATTTCCCTTGAAGACTTTATTAAACACTAACATATGTGAAATTTAACAAACGCTATTAGAAACGAATAAATAAAAAAAAACATAAAAATTCCAGATATTGTTCAAAATGACTTCCATTTTCTCTCACACATAACTGCACCCTTCGTCGAAAATTATATTCGAATCTGTTAAGCAATTGGATGCCACTTTTAATAATGGTCCACTTATTATTGATGCGACTCCACAAATCTTCCTCAGTTTGAACTGGTGTCAAATACACAGATTTCCTTAAAGCCCCTCAGAGAAAAAAGTCACATTTATTCAAGTCTTGTGATCGTGCTGGCCAATGTTGAGGCAAATTAATTCCACGACCTATCCATCGATTTGGAAACTGTTGGTGGAGTGAAGTGTGGTGGCGCCCCATTATGCATAAACCACATTTCGCTGCGCAGTTGTAAGGGCAGCTCCTCCAGTATCTCAGGAAGCCGTTTAAATGGTTTGGCAAAATAACCGGCTCAACCAAATGTCCTCCAACAATACCTGCCCACACATTTATTTTAAATTCTCTTTGGAAATGGTGGGTTACTGTAGCATGTGGATTTACATCCGAATATTCGTGGCAGTTGTGCACATTCGTAATCCCTCTCCTTGTAAAGCAAGCTTCATCCGTAAAAAGAATGGTCTTGAGAAAATCAATGTTCTGATGTACCATGAAATTACAGAAAGACAGTCTTGCCTCTAAATCCTGCGGTAGCAGTTCATGCAATTTTTGAAGGTGATGGGGATGCAGCAGATTACGTCGGATAAGTCTATGGACCGTCGGCTGTGATTTTTGACACTGCCTGGATAGTCGTCTGGTGCTAGTTTGAGGCTCACTTTCAATATTGTCTAGAAGACGCTCCTCAGTTCGTGCGTTCAGTGCATGAACGCGTCCTCCAGCATTTTTTATGGAAAAGAAACCCCTTTTCCGAACTCTGCCTTCAACATTGGCAAAGGTTTGATGATGTGGTATATTACGATTAGGAAATCTTCTTCGATATACCTCCAGCCATTTTGAGAAACAAATTATTATCACAAAAGAAAACAAGGAACACAAGACAATAATTATTGTAAAACTTAATAAACTAAAGTAATATCAGATTTGACAAGAACTTAACCTAGCAACAAATGTCTTGCAGAGCGCCCAAGGTCTCCCCTAAGAGAGTTTGATGTTTAATAATATTATATATATATATATATATATATATATATATATATATATATATATATATATATATATATATAATTTTGCTTTGATCTCAACTCTACAAATCTCAATTTTCTCAAAAACGGGTGGTTTTTCAAAAAATTGACAAGAGGAGAAAAAGATAGAAAATTTAATTTACTATAAAATTGATAGACTTGAACTTTTCATTAGGTTAGAATGTAAAAAAAAATCAAATCATTAAAAGGGTGACCTACCCCTAATTCACCACTTTTTGAGTTTATATCTATATATTTTTGTCAAATAAAGATGTAGATAAAATAAAACCATCTACTAAATTTGGTTCTTACATGTTAGGGCACTGATGCAATACAGGGGTCTCTTGTAATTATTAATGAATCTTCCGAGGTCAATATGTCACCAAGCATGGGTGTCAGAAAAAAAATTATATACAAAGTCGCCATGTTTTGAGGTCCTCTACACGCACACATTCTGTGTCCACTGCGTTGTGAATCATCCAGTATATTATTTGGTTTATTGTCAAAATAATATATATATATATATATATATATATATATATATATATATATATATATATATATATATATATATATATATATATATATATATATATATATATATATATATATATATATATATATATATATATAGGGTGGCACATTGAAAACGAAACAGACCGATTTGCGTCCAGAGATTTTTTTTTTAAGAAACGCTGAAACACGTCAATTTTAATATTGAGGGGAACATGACATAAAACTCAACTTTGTCACATTAGCCCTTAAGGGTGGTGATAACAACCCTTATATTTTAAATAGGGAACATGGGTCGAGTGTTACATCATTTGAAAGCTCTTTCATTTCTGAATTCAGCATACAATTTTTTTTGGAAGTTTTATAAACTAGTTTAAAAATTATTCACAGTTGGAGTTGCAAAAACGTATTTCATTTATTGTGATAAGAAATGCACTAATTGGTCAATTTTTCGTTAAAAGAAACTAAAAAACAAAACCAAGCGTTCAAAAATGTTTATTCAGTTAAGTAAGTGTTCAAATTGTTGACCACCAGCTTCCATACAAAAGTACAAATTTTGTTCAAAACGAGCTCTGACATTTAGGAGCATTTGTGGAGTTATTAGACCGCATTCTTCAACAATGCGTCGTCGTAATTCTTCCAGAGACTCCGGCTCTGATGCGTAAATTCTACTCTTTAAATGGCCCCATAGAAAGAAGTGTAAAGGAGTTAAATCCGGTGAGCTAGGGGGCCACTCAATAGCACCTCTACGCCCAATCCATTGTCCTGGAAACTCTCTTTTCAAAAACTCCCTAACACGTTGTGAAAAATGCGGAGGAGCTCCATCTTGTTGAAACACTAATTTATTTTCTTGATAGCGATCATCATTTTCAACAATTAGTAGATAGTAAACGATATCTTCTAGTAACTCCAAATACGTTTCGCCACTCAACTTGCCATCAAGAAAAATTGGTCCGATTAAACGGTCTCCAAAAATTCTAGTCCAGACATTCAGTTTCTGTGTGAACTTCGTGAAAATTTCTTGGATTATTATCTGCCCAATAACGACAATTATGACGATTGACTGTAGAGTTTAATAAAAACGTACACTCGACTGAAAAACAGATATTGAACAGAAAGTTCCCGTTATCAGCTATTCGTGTAGTCATAACTTCACAAAACTCCAGCCGCCGATCAAAATCATCTTCATTCCGTTGTTGTAAAAGATGAATTTTATACGGGTGAAATTTATGATGCTTCAATATTCGCTGAATAGTTCTTCTTTTGATGTTTGAAACAGTGGCCAATTTTCCCGTGCTCAAAGTTGGGTGTGCAGCAATTTGTCCTAAAACTTCAATCTCAGTAGTCTAACTTCTAACCGGAAATTCACGTTCAGGATCCCGTTTTTTGTTGGCTACTGAACCACTTTGTCGAAACTTTGCAACTAACTCCAAAATGTATTTTTTGTTAACATGTCTGTTCGGATGTCGTTCATTAAACAAATTTGCGGTACGGTTGGCACAGTCATCCTTTTTGAAAAAAGAGTAATTATTTCAACTCTTTCTTCTATAGAATATACCATTGTGAAATTAATTTTCGGTAGTACTATCAAGTATCAAATCGACCGATAAACTGAAATAATAAACCGCTTTTCTCTCATTCCGATAAGAAATGTTCTGACGGTAAATTTTTGTTTGCAAACCAACAAAACATTGACTATCAGCACATTTCTTATCGGAATGAGTGAAATGCGTTTTTCCATCTTCAACTGTGAATAATTTTTAAACGAGTTGATTAAACTTAGTGTGCTGAATTCAGAAAAGAAAGAGCTTTCAAATGATGTAACACTCGACCCATGTTCCCTATTTAAAATATAAGGGTTGTTATCACCACCCTTAAGGGGTTGATGTGACAAAGTTGAGTTTTATGTCAAAACATGTCCCCCTCAATATTAAAATTGACCTGTTTCAGCGTTTCTTAAAGAAAATTTTCTCTGGACGCAAATTGGTCTGTTTAGTTTTCAATGCGCCACCCTATATATATATATATATATATATATATATATATATATATATATATATATATATATATATATATATATATATGTATGTATATATATATATATATATATATATATATATATATATATATATATATATATATATATATATATATATATATACGTTTATACGTTTACACAAAAACAACTGAAGAAAATAATAGAACCATTTTTATGCACTTGGCACGTGTGCTTGTTTTGTGAATGGCTTGGATGAGTCCATTGGCCAGGAAAATATGACTGGGTTTGACGGGAAAATTGGTTTACTTTCGAAGAAGTTTTATATCTTCAATAACAAAACTATGGTAATCAATTTTGTATGCGGGTTGCTTCTTTACATTGTATATATTATATGCCAAAATTCAGAGAAAAAGAAAAAGTTATATGCATTAAAGAAATTGGTCGCGCTAGAGGTCAAAATGGTTGCATGACCACAATATTATATGTGGTTAACAAAATCGATTAAATATTACAAAGATTAGGTTTTTTGAAAAGTTTATGGTTTTTATTCTAGAAACATCAAAGTGGCGATTAAAACATCAAAATTGGTTGTTTTTAAAGAAAGATTTTGAAACGAGTGCAGGTTATCGACAATAAATATTGCGTAATGTAGTGTGTTTAGCAAGCTCTCATACTTCTATTTCGACCATTATTGTTCTTAATTTGACTAAAATATTTACAAAAAATTTATTTGAAGTAGACATTTGTGACATCAGATTAAATTATACAGTTTGTGATATAAACGTGTTATATACCTTTATTTAACACAATAAAATTGAAAAATCTTTCTTCAGTCGATAACGTGATAAATGGGTAAACCATGTGTGACCAGTAGTAAAAGTTCCAATGCAACAAGTGCGTTATGGTAGCACATTTTTATAAACTTTTTTTGGTAATCTAAAATCTTACTGTTATTTTACACTTTTACACAATGAAATTCCCATTTGAAGCAGTCATAGAAACACCCAGCGGGTGATTTAAAGCTTCTGTTTATGAACTCTCTCCTGTGCATCCAATGTTGTATTGTTAATTAATTTCAAAAGGCGAGTATTGTTCATGGCTTCCATAAACGTTTAATCAAATTATTTGTCATAAGAACGGTCGGCATATTCATGAATATAAGTTATTATAACGGCAATAGAGTTTCTAAGAACCACCTACTTGCATCAGGTACTACCGGTATTACAAACTGGGTGTGTTAATACACCTCAAATACAAATATATAAACTGCTGCCCGAGTGTCTCTGACTGTGTTCTATGTATGCCCATATGTATGTGTATGCTTTCTGCTAAGGCTAAAACTAACTGTTGTGTTGCTATACTCGTACGTTACATAGTCCTTTAATGGAATCGTTTTACTACTTTCCTTGATTATCTCTATTTTGTATGCAATGTAAGATGCATAAAGTACAGTGACGGATTTTATTAATTTCCAAACCAAAGAGACTTAATATTTGGACTTTAACATTTGTAACGCCTTACACGTTTCTCTTTATGTTCCACTGTTATAATTCCAATCATAGACATAATTGTCCTCTATGGCGTCATCACTTTTCTCCATCGAATAACTGAATACTCTCTGGTTTAATAAAGAAATTCTAAAATCTAAAATTAACGCGATTTTATTTTCTACTGTTCTAAAGATAACTGTGTTACGGTCATAATCGTAACGCTTTTACTGAGACAACAAAAGGAAAGTCTAAATGATAGTAAGCTACCTCAATGCGAAAGTCGATGCTTGGATTCAGAGAAACTAATGGAAGTCGACTCGTAATTTCGCTTCCATGGCGCTCCTGCTGACTTTACATAATGAGCGTCAAGCATTTAATTTTATTCACCTCCGTCACTCCATCCTAGCCTCGCCTGAATATGAAAGAATATTAAACATCTGCAAACTGGAAGGTATATATGTGACAAAAAAATGTCGTTGTACTTAAATGAATTTCCGAGTAAAGAGGATATATAAAAAACTTCACAGAAGGTTCTCGAACATTTTAAGAAGGCAATGAAGCACTTGTACCTCACTGACGGGCGAGTCCATCATGCGTCCCAAAGGCAAATTATCAATTCTAAGGCAATAAAAGGTGAATAAAACGATATAACGTCGATCTGTTTAATATTTCAAGAGCACTCCAGAGCAAAAAATGTACATCTAAGGAGCTGTGCGACGCATTTGCGTTCCCCTCTCATATCAAGTGAGAATGTCGTTACTGGTTTCGGCCAATGAAATTCAAAATCAGCTTCGCGTAATCAGAGTAGACGTCTGAGAAGATATGCTCCATATAAGCAATATTCGAAGGGGAAATGAGTGGATTTTACCGAATAAGACTAAGGACTTCGCGTCTCTGGAGGTATCTAGTGCACTTGCCCATTAAGTTTTGTTAATGTGGTTTGTTAGCAATCAACAGTGTGTAATCCCCGTTCTCAACAGATGGAAGCGGTAAGTCTGCAGATTTTCCTTGATATAGAGGGCGAATTTTTCTGAGCATTTCTTTTTATTGCAAATTACAGGGGTTCTTCGATTCGGTTTTTTTGTTTTCTTTTCTGGTTTTTTATTTCGTTTTCCGCTGTTTTCTCATGTCTACTGTTCCAGTGGCTTCAATAGTTTCTTTAGAACTAACGCTGTTGCAACGGCCTCACCATGCTGCTGCAGACTTCCTGCATGCCTTCTGGGGAGCCAACACTCTCCTTATACAAACACCTGTTGCAAGCGGTCTCTACGCTTTTGTAAAGCGGCATAGGCTGCTTCTAATCAAGTTTCAGTTGCTCTAGCAGCGGCATCATAAATCACAGGGCCTAATACAACGGCTCGACCTCACCCTATTGATCAGCTGGAGAATTCTTTCAGCACAAGCGAGTTTATTTTAATTTATCGACTGCATGATAAAATCTTAGTCAGTACAAAGTTTCTTTTACCTGATAACAACCGCATTTCTTTAGATCAATTATTTTAAAAGTTATATAAGATTATAAAGGGTCAAAATATAATGGAGCACCCGGTATTTGTTATAATTAGGCCGTTTTTCTCACAGATGTCCATGAACTCCTTTCTTCTTTTATTTATTTTCCCCGATTGAAATATTCGAGATAGCATTTTTCGTGTGTTTGCCTGCTATTGTTATAAAGTCTTGTGTTTCAATTTTTACATGTTTATATATATATATATATATATATATATATATATATATATATATATATATATATATATATATATATATATATATTGTACATGCCTTCCTTTTGCAAGTGGCTTGGATAAGTTCGTTAGTCAGGAAAATCCGCGTATTAAAATTCAGCTCTCTATGTTAAAAGACAAAATCTCGGGACGCAGCAAGTGCGTTATGGTAGTGAATTTTCATAGAAATGATCTGGCGCAAAATATTTTATTATAACTTTTTTTCTTGTAACATAGAAATCTAAATTTTGGTGTATAGTTTACTTTTTATATCGTAAACCTACCTACCAAATTTGGTTATCATAGATTTTTTATTTTTTAAGATAAAAATTTTTTTCAAATGAAAACTCAAAATTTGTTCAGAAAACCTCGTCCGATTTTTCTGATTAACGAACTTATCAAAGCCATTTACAAAAGAAATGTACATGCCAAATTTTATTAAAATCGGCTTATTATTCTTTGAGATAAAAATTTTTTCCGAATGAAAACTCAAAATTTTCTCGGAAAACTTCGTTCGATTTTCCTGACTATCAAACTTGTCAAAGCCATTTACAAATGGAAGGTACATGCCAAATTTTATTAAAATCGGCTTATTACTTTTTGAGATAAGAATTTTTTTCGAATGAAAACTCAAAATTTTCCCGGAAAACCTCGTCCGATTTTCCTGACTAACGAACTTATCCAAGCCATTTACAAAAGAAAGGTACATGCCAAATTTTATCAAAATCGGCTCATTATTTTTTGAGTTATCGGTGTGATACACACACACACACACACACACATATATATATATATATATATATATATATATATATATATATATATATATATATATATATATATATATATATATAAATATAAATATAAATATAAATATAAATATATATATATATATATATATATATATATATATATATATATATATATATATATATATATATAAACATATAAAAATTGAAACTGACCCCGGATATGGGTTCTAGGGGTCCTAGTTCGCGCTCATTTGCAAAAATTTTTTCAAAATTCAAAAGTCGGGATCTCCCCATTAGTGAATTTTTTCTACGAAAATTCACTAAGAAGGTTTGAAGCAAATTTATTTTTCATTAATTAAATCTGATTCAAGAAAGTTAAAACGTCAAAATTGATAATTATGATGGTAGGAGTACGAATGTGAGTGAAAAATACGACAAGAAATGACTAACGAGCTCCTAGATATGTGTGTAAGTCGTTATTTTCCTTTATTTCGTTAAAATATGAGCAAAAAATCCATTGTAAATCAAAATTGTTTTGTATAAATAGTAGACGTTAGACGATTAACATGTATTACGGGACATACCTGCTAGTACATACATGTCGAGCGTAGCCAAGTTGGCTAAGGCGTGTACATCGGATAATGGACTCCTACATGACGAGTTATAGTCCCAGTGAGTGACTTTTTTTTAAATCAATTTTAGTGAATTTTCTTTAAAAAAAATCACTAATGAGGAGATCCCGACTTTGAATTTTGAAAAAATTTCTTCAAACGAGCGCTATTTAGGACCCCCGGAACCCAAATCCGAGGTCAGTTTCAGACTTTATATGTTATATATATATATATATATATATATATATATATATATATATATATATATATATATATATATATATATATATATATATATATATATATATAGATTTATGTGTCACACCTATAACTCAAAAAATAATAGACCGACTTTGGTGCGTACCTTCCTTTCGCAAGTGGCTTGGATAAGTGCGTTAGCCAGGAAAATCCGCCGAGGTTTTCCCGAAAAATTTTGTATTTTCTTTCGAAAAAAATTGAAAAAAATTTATAACTCCAAAATTAACAAAGTAAGGGCAACCAAATTTCATTGGCGGGTTTATATCATTATAGGCAAGTTACCTACCAAAATTTAGCTCCGTAGGTTAAAGGACAAAAAGTTACAGGCATTCAAAGAAAAATAAATTTGGGTTTTCCTCAAAACGTCAAAAATCGCGATTTTAAACGTCAAAATTGGTGAGTACCTTTCTTTCGTAAGTGGCTTGGATAAGTTCGTTAGCCAGGAAAATCCGCCGAGGTTTTTCCGGAAAATATTGTGTTTTCTTTCGAAAAAAATTTATATCTCCCAAATTAACAAAGTAAGGGCAACCAAATTTGGTAAGCTGGTTTATATCGTTATAGGTGTGCTACCTGTGCTCTGTAGGTCAAAAGACAAAAAAGTTATGGGCATTCAAAGAAAAATAAATTGGGGTTTTCCTCAAAACGTTAAAGTGACAATTTAAAACGTCAAAATTCGCAACATTTAGGCAAAGAACTTGAATCTAATACGGGCTTTGGAAAGAAAATGTCTCAAGAAGAATGTTTTACAAACACTGAAGTCTTAGTTTCAACCGTCATTGTCCTTCATTTTACTAAAATATTTCCAGGAAATTCATTTCAAATAGACCCTTTCTCTGATGCTGGGCAGTAGCCTTAGCTATAGAGTTTAACGTTTAATGGTATATAATTTTTGTCTAATTTTCGTAAAAAATCAATAAAGCTCAATATATCCGTTATTATACAAGATATGAAAAAATATTGTATACATTAATTATACGGTGTTTTGAGCTACATCTTAAAAAATTATTGCGACAATCACAGGCTGGCCCATAAGTCGTTGGTGATACAAATAATTTTTTTTTAGTGGAAAACGCCTTATGTTTTTGCATTTTCCATCGAAATATAATGCAGGTTTGTGAGTTAAGAAATTCTGGAGCCAGCAAGTGCGTTATGGTTGCGAATTTTGATTAAATGCTTCATATTTGAAAAGCTCAATTTGCTATTAACCTATAAGGTTGACCAAGAAACGGATTTTTTCGGTTACACTTTAAGTTTACCTTTGGAAATTTCTGTACGTTTTCAAACAATCAAGTTATTTTGATGAAACATGGCACATTGTTTTTACTATATATGTTATACTGGTAATAAAATTTGATGCCTACTTTCTAAAAAAAAAAACACACACATATTTGCTATTAAAAACATTTTTGTGAAAATTCACTACCATAACGCACTTGCTGCGTCCCGAACTTTTTTAAATCTCATTTCACTTTACCGTTAGCTAATCAGATTGTTGTTATTCCGATTAATTTTTAGCGAGTTTTTGTATAAAAAATAATCTGATAAAGAGGATATGAAACTTTTAAGACTTAATTCATTTTAAACAGCATATCTGGTTGTTTGTTCTTACCCTAACTTAGTGAAACCGTTCCATATGTAACACAATCGGAGACTTTTCCCGTGGCTTCACAAGTGCTTGTTTAAGTGAATTTTATTTAAAAAATTCACTAATGAGGAGATCTTGACTTTTGAATTTAGAAAAAATTGCTCAAAATGAGCGCGAACTTGGCCCCCTAAAACCCATATCCAGGCTCAGTTTCAATTATATATATATATATATATATATATATATATATATATATATATATATATATATATATATATATATATATATATATATATATAAAGAGTGAACCAGTTACCAAAATATAGGTCTGTAAGTTTAAAGACAAAAAAGTTAGAGCCATTTAAAGAAAACAAAATTGGGGTTTTCCTCAAAACGTAAAAAGTCGCGATTTGAAACGTCAAAATTGACAACTTTTAGGCAAAGAACCTGAAAGCAATGCGGATTATGTAAAAATCCTAAAGTTTCAGCTTCAACTATCATTGCCCTTCATTTTAATAAAATATTTCCAGAAAATTCATTTCAAATAGAAAGTTTCTCTGATGCTTTGGCAGTAGTTTTAGTTAAGTTTGTGGTTTAACGGTCTATAATTTTCAGCTAATTTTCGTAGAAAAAACTCGTTATTGAAGAGTCCTCGGCTTTGAATTCTAAAGAGATTTATTCAATTGAGCGCAAACTAGGCCACCTAGAATCCATATCTGGGTTTTCTTTCTGTTTACATATATACAGGGCGACGCATTTCTACGGTAAAGCTCAATATAATTGTTATTATGCAAGATACACGAAAAAATTGTACACGTTACTTATAAGGTGTCTTGAGCTGCATCTTATAAAATTATTATGACAATCACAGGCTGGCCCATAAGTCGTTGGTGATACCTACAATCTTTTTTAACATTCTTTATTGCATTTTTCATCGAAATATGATATTATGGTGCGTGTTTAAAAAAAATCGAGACGCAGTAAGTGCGTTTTGGTAGCGAATTTTCATTAAATGCTTCAAAATTCAATAACTCAATTTCCTATTAACCTAAGGTTCGTCAGCTAGGAAACGAGTTTTCTCGAAAACATTTAAAGTTTATTTTCGGAAAAGTTTTGTACATTTTAAAACAAGTTATTTTGATAAAATATGGTACATTGTTTCTACTATATAGGTTATACCGGTGACCAAATTGACGCCTGCTTGCATTAAAGAGACATATTTGCTATTAAAAATATTTTATGAAAATTCACTTCCATAGTGCACTTGCTGCGTTCAGACTTATTTATCCTCGTCAATAATTTAGTTATGTGACTTTTTAGTTGCTGAATCTAAGAGAGGGTATATTGGTCTGAGAACCCTGTATAAGATATCGTCTCTTACAGAGCTTTCAGCTGCGATGACCGTTGCCAGTAACCAGGCCATGGTTGCGCTTTACCTATCATGGTTGTTGCTTATGGAAAGGTGGTATGCTTTGGTTTTTTGTTGGTTTCGACAGAACTCGGTAACAATTTATCAGACCTTTAACAGTTGGGCCGAACGTGATGGTGTGTTTCAGGCCCGATTTCAGGGTTTCCCGTAGACCGGGTATCTACCTACATCACTGCGGACAGCTCTCCAGGCTAAAATGCCGTCAGCCGAGTCTCACCAGTAAAATATTCTTTTTGGGAGTAACACATTTCATATACACTACATAAATAAAATGGTATAAAAGCTGTTTCGCTAACAATTTTAGTTGCGTGAGTCTAAGTTTGAATCTTTATTCTTCAAAGTATCGAAGATTTATTATTTTCCTTCAAAGTTTCAAACAAGTTGTTATTTTATTTCATTGGTAGTTGGAATATTGAAAATGTAATAAATCCCCCGCTGTTGATCGAACTTATAGATGGCTTTAAGAATGTCAAGCCTGTCGACCGACCGGTCAATGTAGGAGTTCGTCGAATCGTCACATGCTCACATGTTTATATGCATAGTGCATATATATTCACATGCAAACATACGGGGGCATCTTTATTTGGTTTATCTATTTTATCAAAAACGGCCTGGAAACCAAAAATATTTAAAAAAAAACAGTAAATAATGTACCTATAACCATGCAGTTGTAATTGGTAACTAAATTAAAAAGGTTAGGACGGAGCAAGTGCGTTATGATAGTGAATTTTCATAAAAATGTTTTTAATAGCAAATATGTATTTTTTTTAAGAAAGCAGGCATCAAGTTTGGTTACCAGTATAACCAATATAGTCGAAACAACGTACCATAGTTCATCAAAATAATTTTATTGTTTGAAAATATAAAAACCTTTTCCAAAAATTAACTTAAAATATTCCCGGAAAAAACGGGTTCCTGACCAACCAACCTTAGGTTAATAGCAAATTGGGCAATTAAAATTGAAAGCATTTATTGAAAATTTGCTACCATAACCCACCTGCTGCGTCCAGAATTTTTATTTTTACACAGGCGCATTATATTTCGATGAAAAATGCAAAAGTGCAAAAATGAAATGAGATAAGGAGTGTTCGATTAAAAAAGAAAGAAAATTTGTATCACCACCTGTGATTGTAAAAATAATTTTATGAGATGCTGCTCAAGACACCCTATAATTAGCGTATACAATTTTTTCTAGTATCTTATATAAAAACGGGTATATTGAGCTTTACAGTTGAAATGCGTCACCCTGTATATATGAAAACAGATAAAAACTGATAGTAACCCCGGATATGGGTTCTAGGAGGCATAGTTATCTACGGAAATTTGCGAAAAATTATAGACCAGTAAACAATAAACTCTATAACTAAAACTACTGCCAAAGCATCAGAGAAAGGTTCTATTTGAAATTAATTTTTTGGAAACATTTTAGTAACATGAAGGACAATGTCGGTGAAAGCTGAAACCTAGGTTTTTTTAAAACACTCTTCTTGCTATATTTTTTCTACGTAACCCCTATTCGTTATAGGTTCTTTCCCTAAATGTTGCCAATTTTTACGTTTTAAACCGCGACTTTGACGTTTTAAGAGGAAAATCTCAATTTTTTCTTTAAATGCCTATAACTTTTTGTCTTTTAGGTTATAGATCTAAGTTTTGGTACTTAGTTTACTTTTTATAACGTACGTGTAACGTACCATGTACCATGTTTGGTTGCTATAACCGGAGATATAAAAGTTTTCCAAAAGAAAACACAAAATTTTCAGGGAAAAGCTGAGCCGATTTTCCTGGCTAACCAACTTATCCAAGCCATTTGCAAAGGGAAGGTACTCACCAAATTTGATTTAAATCTCCCTATTATGTTTTGTGCTATGTTTCTCTTAGTTTGACCCACGTATTTAGGATTACAATCTTTGCAACTTACCTCATAAATACCCGACATTTCAGTGTCTTTGCCTTTGTAATACGAAAGACAATGATAAAGACACTGAAATGTCGGGTATTTATGAGATACGTTGCAAAGATTGTAATCTTAAATACGTGGGTCAAACTAAGAGAAACATAGTCACCAGATTTCGTGAACATCTCGTACATTTGCGATATGGTACGGTAGACAAATCATATGTGGCACAACATGTATGGGATAATAATCACCACATTGACAAGGGAAGTTTGAAACTTGTCAAAAATGTTAGACATCAAACTATGCTTGATGCTTTTGAAAGCGTTTATATATCAAGGTCGATCAAAAACAAAACGTCATTGAATCGTGGGGCTTCTTTAATTTCAAGCCCTTTATTTTCACTTTGCATTTGACCAGCTAATCTGTCTGGCAGACTAATAAATTATTGTCAATAACTTGGCCGGTCTATACAGATACTAGGCTATACGTTTAGTTCTCGACTTAAAAATCCCCTTTTGTTTTTTTGTATCTAAGAAGTCAATATAAATACTTGTTTTTATGTAGAATTTTAGTTGGAATATTCATCCTCTTTGTGTGGTAAACAGTCGTTTTTGTTTTTTAAAACAGATGTGACGGTTATTGGTCTGTTCGCCAGATGTGCTTGTAGGCGCTCGTCATGATCTCCAATAGTCACATAGTGAAATTCTAGATCAAAAAGAACATGAGCTTCCTTAAATATCGCGGTACCTTTTATTTTAAGACAATTATCCTTTAAATTAGATAAAAGCTCATAAATTTGTCAACCAGAAGATTAAAGTAGTTCTTCGACTCCGCTCGTTCAATATTGACACAATAAACAAACGATGGGTTGCCGACTATAATTTTTACTTCGGCTTAGTTCGTCTACCTAGGTGCGGTATAAATGCATGGTAGCTGCTAATTTAATTTAGAATCTTTTCATCCTCTGATGATGACGACGTGGTCAGTAAAACGATCGTAAGGTCTTTTTAAAACATGTGTTGTGGTGATTTGGGTTCTCCAAGTGTACTTATCAGTGCTCATCACAGGTTCCAGTTTTCACATAGCGGTAACGAAGACCATGAAAAACGAGATCTTGATGCAAACGTATTAAATCTGGACACCATTATTCCTACCAAATATTAAAGTTAGTGAAATAAATCGAAATGTTACATGCATCGGGCGGCAATCGAACCCGCGCCGCCCGCGAACATTCTCCCGCATATTCTGAAAGTAAATGTGTAAGTAAACAACTAATTACAGAATAAATTAAATTGTGATCCGTTGGTAGATCGTTGAAACACATTCGACTGACTCGTCTTAGACGGCCTCTTATTTTTAAGTTTAAAAATAAATAACAAACTGTTTTCAAATTATTTTCATACGTGATTCAGACGTGATGTGATATTACTTGAATGAAACATATAATGTCCTTGTATTTACAAAAATTAAATTTTTAGTGCGTCATCTCTTAGAAAACGGCTAATTTACAAATTATTGTGACAGTCGCTATTTTCAGCAGCCATTTTCAAGATATTATTAATGTAGGTCAGGTATTACGTTTTAGTTTGAACTACGTTTTTATTAAAAATCCAAATGGCCTGAAATTTAGGAAAGTTGTTCTTGGATATTTATTCTAGGCGACGAGTGTTTTTAAATGAATTCTGTGACAAAAATAGTTAAATCATGGTTTGACAAAAACGTCATATTTCTTTATAAGCGATAGTTCCTCAAAAATTTGTTTATTGCCTTCCTTATACCTTGATCTTATAGGAAATATGGAAAAATCTAAATCAAAACTGTTATCAAACGCGAGGAGTATTTAGTACCTCTTGTGTGATGTGTCCCACGGTCAGCATCATTTTATTCTGTGTAGTGATAGACGTTTTACAAAGTTTATGGAAACACTATCAAATTATTAGCAGTCCCTCGTATACGCTGCATCGAGTGTTACTCCGTTAGCTATGCCTGCATGACCGGACGTTATCGGCTTCTGTATTGATTGCAACTAAATTTATAATCATCATATCTATTAATTAATTATTCGGTTTCTGTATTCACATACTGATTAGGAGTGCTCATAATAATTTTAGGAAAGTTTAAAACTTCATATCACATGTATAGTTTTATTTTATCTACATAACCAAATTACATTTCGAGGATGTAAAAATAATATTTCTTTGAAAAAGGAATGTTGTACTACAGAAAGCATATATATATATATATATATATATATATATATATATATATATATATATATATATATATATATATATATATATATATATATATATATATATGTTGCCCAATAGGTCTGTATTTACAAAATTAATCATTATTCACACAATAATCAATCTGGGGATCAAGCAGCTTAACAATGTGATACTATACCTGGAACATATGAGTTAATCTTTTTGCAGTTATGTTATTTCAGCTCAAGAGTGCAAGAAAGCGAATAAGTTGCTACTAGTGAATTTTTTAAATAAACGCGAATTCGGGCCGCTAGAACCATTTCTTTATTTTGCTAATATCTTGGACGACTTTGTAAATCAGTTATAACGGACATTTCCCCCCCAAAAATATACAAAAATATTTTTGAATACGCTATATTTTTGAAAGTGTTAGAGTAACTGGAATTACACTTCACATGTAGTTATAAATGGTGTAAATAAATCTCAGTTGTAAATTTGAAGTAATCTGGTTTACAAAATTTGGAGTTTTTTTCTAAATTAAAAATAACATCTGAAAGACATGAATTGAAAAGACAGAGTAGTTAGCGGCCATTCGTAGATTGATACATACTGATATAAATCATAATTCAACGATAATCAAACAATACAAATAACACGCGTAAAACATGCTACCCGAACCAGAGATCAAGAAAACTCGGCCACTTAAACCTGAAAATCGATTAAATTGTTTATCAACATTTACGACGTTAGAATGGCAGATGACATAAAATAACAAAAAGATTGTTTCTCAAGTGGGGGATTCAATAAATTTTTATAATACACTATATTTGTAGCTTGATGAATGGCCCCAATTAATTAAAGGTTTAGACTGAAAATGTAGTATATAGCTCTCCACTATATACTACATTTTCAGTCTAAAAATATAAATTTCAGGAGACATTTTTTAATGTTAGAATTAGTGCATTTTCAGTAGGAAAATTAATGAATAATGGAACGTACATTACTGACTAATAAACTGAAACATATTTGAAGCTCTAAGCCCTTTATTTTCTCAACAGACACCCTAATTTAAATGCGGTGACTAGTATCGGTTTTTAAAGTTATGAATATAAAATGAAATTTGATTGGATGTAATAATATTGTTAAAATTTCCTTGTGGAAAACACGGATTGATATTTCACGACTGCAACAGTAAGTAAGAGGTTTCATACTACTCTTAATTGTATTTTTAATTTACACTGGTATTTTCATTAACTTTAATAATAGTAAATGTTTACCTACATATTTTTAATCAATAATATACAAACATATATTTAAAATTATTTAAGTTAAGCAAATATTTGTATTATACTAGTAATCAAGCCCACTGATTTTTAATCGATACGATAGTCCTCTTTTCTAGGTTTTGGAGCAACTTAATGATTACAGTTGCTTAGAAATTATCATAAGAACATTTCACAAACTTTTTTTGTTAAATCGTCATATAAAAATGCGCTACCATAATGCACTTGTTTTAATTAAATATAGTAAATTATGAAAATACATTAGTTTCATGCGGTTATAATTGTGGTGAGAATGCATCTAGCCTTACATACTTTGTCCCTATATTAGGGTAGAAGTGGGTCAGGGCTCACAATTCACTAAATTGTTAGTTGGTTGTATACAGTCTCTAATATTTAACACGTTGTGTTATTTGGAGCTGCCGTGACAACATACTCCTTGCTTCCGCAACAAGGTGGCGGCACGTGCTTCGTGTCTTACATCTCACTTAGTGTTGGAAGGCTGGCTACCATAGCCACATTACGTTACAGATGTATTTTCGCTGCAATTAGTATGCCGTACTGAAGAGCTCTAAAGAGAGTAAAACCGGTCTACGGTTCTAACTGTGGTGAGAATGCATCTAGCCTTACATACTTCGTCCCTATATTAGGGTAGAAATGGGCCAGGGCTGACAATTTTCTAAATTGTTAGTTGGTTGTATACAGTCTCTAATATATATATATATATATATATATATATATATATATATATATATATATATATATATATATATATATATATATATATATATATTTCAACAACACACCACGAGGGCTTACAACCTAAATACTATCGTACTGTGTGTGTCGACAGGAAGGAAAAAGGCAACTTTTTAATTCTGGGCTTGAGGGTTTGGAGGTTCGGAGGAGAAGGAAAAACATGTGCCGGCAAGGAATTCCACAACTTTGAAATCCTCGGGACAAAAGAGCGGGCATAACAAGATGTTCTATGTCTGGTGACCTGGACAGTAAAATGATGCATTCGGTCTGTTTCCCTGGTAGATCTGTTGGGGGCAGCAGGTGGAGGAACTATGAAAGAAAGTTCCTCTGAGCAGTGCCCGTGCAGATATCTATAAAAGAGAGAGAGGTACCCAGCGGAATGCCGGTGGGAAAGTGATGACAGCCTTTGGGTAAGGGTAGGGAGGGTCACTGGTGACACGTGTGGCTCTCTTCTGAATGGAGTCCCAGATAGCGAGTGTAGAAGCGGCAGCGGCACCCCAGATGTGGGAGCAGTATTCCAGGGTTGGCCTTATTTGTAAAGTATATACGGTATAGAGATTAGCTGGAGAAAAGCATCTGAGAGCCCGGAAGGGGAAACCTAATTTCTTAGCAGCCGCTTCTGCAATTGATGAGACATGTTGGTGCCAACTGAGATTTCAATCCACAGAAATGCCGACAAGTGAAAAGGACTCATTACTTTAAATAACTTGGTTGTTCATTGTGATGGGTGTAGGGCTGGTGTATCTCTTATGAGAAAGAAAGAAAGACTGAGATTTGGTGGGGTTAAATTGTACAAGATTTTTACTTCTCCAGTCTAATATTTTTTGTAGATCCACGAAGACAGAACCCTCCACGATCCTCATTTAATTGGGCTAAAGAGACAGGCTTAGAATGTTGTATATGTGAGTGGAGGGTACTGTCGTCCGCGTAACTGTGAACTGGGTTGGATGTGCTAGAGAGGAGGTCATTGATGTGGAGAAGAAACAAAGTAGGGGCTAAAGCTAAACCTTGAAGAACTCGTGCATTAATTGGACACAGTTTAGAGGACTGGCCATTCACGACAACATGCTCCGGTTGGAGAAAAAAATTGCTGCGTAGGTACAGAGTTTTGGTGGTAGGTCATAGGCCGGAAGTTTATTAAGAAGCGCTGCGTGCCAGACTTGGTCGAATGCTTTGGATATGTCTAGAGCGACAATCTGGGATTCACCGTGTAGTCCCATAGACTTGTTCCAAGAATGGGTGACAAAGGAAAGGAGGTCGGCAGTTGACCTGCGCTGACGGAATCTATACTGCCTGTCGTGGATTAGACTGTGTTTTTTAAGAAATTTTAGTAATTCGGTGTTTATATACTTTTCCATCACTTTAGAGACGACTGAAAGGAGAGAAATAGGTCTGTAGTTGCTAGGAAGCGCTTTGGATCCTTTCTTGGGGGCAGGTTGTACTCGAGCAGTTTTTCGGTTATTAGGGAATATGCCTCTATTGTATTGTATTTAACACCTTGTGTTATGTTAGCTGCCGTGACAATATAATACTTGGTTTCGCAACGGGGTGGCGGCACGTTCTTCGTGTCTTACATCTCACTTATCGTTTGCCATGTTGGAATCATTTACAATCAACAAAATACTCTTGCATTTTTCGTGAAGTTAGTTTTCTGCTTCTAACTTGGAAGCTTGAGAAAAGAGGTAGTTTACTTAAAAAAACAGTGGCGTATCATAACTTTTGAATCATAACTTCATATAATTGTAGTAATCTACTCTCCTTAGGAAGACCTTCTCATGAAATGCATTTAGGATCCATGGCTTGACCACAAAGAAAATATTCGTATTCCTGTACCCATAAACTTCTGAAAGGTTATATTACCCGAGTCTTAACGAAAAAACCTCTTTTTTTTCATTTCAAAGTTATTGCGCCTACTACTAGCAGACAGACGTACAGGTTGACAGACAGACCGACCAAGAAACAACCATTTTCGTTTCAGAAACAAGTTTTCTATATGTTTTGAAACTTTTTACGTCGTTTTAGTAAAAAAAAGCCGAAATTTCTATTGCCGATATTCCACCCCCACACATTCTACCCCTAATTTAATTTCAGCACAGAATACCAGATGTTCGATGAAATTGAAAGTTTTCTAATAAACAAACCCTAAAACGTTATATTCCTCGAGTTTTACCGAAAAAAATGTAAGTTTTATTTTATTTCATATTTTTATTTATTTCAACAACACACCACGAGAGCTCACAGCCTAAATACTATCGTACCGTGGGTGTCGACAAGGAGGAAAGAGGCAACTTGTTAATTCTGGACTTGGCGGCTTGGAGGTTCGGAGGAGAAGGAAAGAGATGAGGCTGCAAGGAGTTCAACATCTTGGAAGTCCTCGGCACAAAAGAGCGGGCATAACAAGATTTTCTATGTCTGGTGACCTGAACAGTAAAAGGGTGCATTTGCCCTGTTCCCCTGGTAGATTTGTTGGGGGCAGCAGATGGAGGAACTATGGGAGAAAGCTCCTCTGAGCAGTGCCCGTGCAGATATCTATAAAAGAGAGAGAGAGGTCACAAATGGCACGTCGGTGGTCAAGGGATGGCAGCCTTTGGGTGAGGGTAGGGTCACCAATTTGACGTATATCTCTCTTCCGAATGGAGTCCGGGATAGCGAGTGTAGAAGCGGCAGCGGCACCCCAGATGTAGGAGCAGTATTCGAGGTTTGGCCTTATTTGTGAAGTATATAAGGTATAGAGATTAGCTGGTGAAAAGTATGTGCGAGCCCGGAAGAGTAAACCTAATTTCTTAGCAGCCGCTTCTGCAATTGATATGACATGTTGGTGCTAATTGAGATTTCGATCCGCAGAAATGCCAACAAGTGAAAAGGACTCATTACTTTAAATAACTTGGTTGTTCATTGTGATGGGTCTGGGGCTGGTGTATCTCGTATGAGATAGAAAGCAAGACTGTGATTTGGTGGCGTTGAATTGTACAAGATTTTTACTTCCCCAGTCTAATATTTTTTGGAGATCCACAGAGACAGAACCTTTAATGAGTCTGTGATCCTCATCTAATTGTGCTAAAGAGACAGGCTTAGAATATTGTATATTTGAGTGGAGGGTGCTGTCGTCCGCGTAACTGTGAACTGGGTTGGATGTGCTTTAGAGGAGCTCATTGAAGTGGACAAGAAACCACGTAGGGGCTAAAGTTGAACCTTGAGCGACTCCTGAATTAATTGGATACAGTTTAGAGGAATTGCCATCCACGACAACAAAAATACTCCGGTTGGAGAGCAAATTTGCCATACAGGTACATATTTTTTGTGGTAAGCCATAGGCCGGAAGTTTATTAAGCAGCGCTGTGTGCCAGACCTAGTCGAATGCTTTGGATATGTCTAGAGCGACAATCTGGGACTCACCGTGTAGTTCCATAGACTTGTTCCAAGAATGCGTGACAAAGGAAAGGAGGTCGGCAGTTGATCTGCTCTGGCGGAATTCATACTGCCTGTCGTGAATTAGACTGTGTTTTAAGAAATTTCAGTAATTCGGTGTTTATATACTTTTCCATCACTTTAGAGACGACTGAAAGGAGAGAAATCGGCCTGTAGTTGCTAGGAAACGCTTGGGTTCCTTTCTTGGGGACGGGTTGTATTCAAGCAGTTTTCCAGTTACTAGGAAATATGTATTGTAAGATGTCTGAAACAGATGAGTCAGGACAGGAGCAAGCTCTGGTGCGTATTTTTTGAGAACAATTGCTGGGATCTCGTCAAGGCCAAAGGCTTTCCTGTTATTGAGAGGTTATTAAGAGAAGAGAGCATCTTTCGTACCTTTTTAGTTTTGAAAATGATATCCGTCATTTTATGCGCGCCATTGGGGACTGTTGGTGGTTGAACAATTGGAGGTGGGTCGAGAGTAGAATTGCCGGCGGACAACGAGGCAAAAAGTTAAGTCTTGCCCAGGACGGTAGAAACAATTTCATCCCCTGAAACAAGAAATGGGAACGTGCTTTTGCAGAAATTATTCCCAATAGATTTAGCAAGAGTCCAGAAGGGTTTGCTGCCGTTGGAGCTTGAGAGGACTATGTTTTTGATGTGGTTATTAAACGAGTTTTTTGCCTCAAAAAGAATGCGCACATAGCGGTGTCTTGCGTCGTCCCCTACCCTCTAGATCGAATTTACCCGAAACAATCGGAACTGTTCGATTGTCGGGTGCTAACTGTTTACCAAATTTGAAGACGATATCTCAATTCGTTCTAAAATTATCGTGGCTACAAACGGACAGACATAATACCGACCGACAGAGACAAAAAATCTCATGCACAGATGATGTTTTATATATGTTTTGACACTTTTTACGTCGTTTAACGAAAAAAAAATGTTGTAATTTTTGTCGCCGATGCGATACTTCCACACGTATTGACGATGTGAAAGTAATTATATATATTTTAAGATGTTAAATTAATGAAAATAAACGAAAGGTTTCATTGGCAAGTCCAATTCTGTCCGTGCAGAATAACAACAGACGGACACAGGCACGGACACACCGGACAAGCGGGTACCCGATGGTCCAGGAGGTCAACAAACTCCACCTGCCACTGTGAAGACACAACACACACACAACACGTACGCACCTTGTGCTGATTACCAGACACACGAGACCTCAGACCTAGACCCGGCCCTCTTTGTATTTATACATCTTTTGTAAGCTGTTCAGTTTCCTATTAGCGATTTTTCGAAAAAAAATAATCGCTAATAGATATATGGAAAGTAAGTTTTCCAAAAATTCAAATTGCTTGTATAAGTGTATTATTATTAACCAGGCACACCAAAAAGACTTTTAATCTTTTTTGTAAACATTCTAATTACTCCGAACGTATTGAATATTTTTGATGACATTTAGCTCACATATTGCCCTCACAGATAATTCTTTATTTACCAAAGCACAGCTATCTAGGTCCACAGAAAAGTGAGTTAATTCTGTAGATTTTTATGAAAATTCGCTACCATAACGCACTTGCGGCGTCCAGACTTTTTTTCTACAATTTTAGAAATCTGAGGCAAGAAATACTTACCGCACGCGGACTTTTGCTAAATAATCGTACTAACATAATCTTGTAAAAGTCTGGACGCAGCAATTGCGTTTTGGTAGTGAATTTTCATGGAAATGATCTGGCACCAAATATTTGTTATAACTTTTTTTTGGTAACATAAAAATCCAAATTTTGGCTATAGTTTACTTTTTACTTTTAAGGAAACTTACAAAAAGGAGGTACATGCCGAATTTTATCAAAATCGGCCAATTAGTTCTTGAGCTAACGGTGTGATACATACATACGTACATATATATATATATATATATATATATATATATATATATATATATATATATATATATATATATATATATATATATATACAGGCTGTCCGGAAATTCTGCGTCAAGACTTCAGTAATGGGTCATTTTTACTTCTTGGTATTTCTGTGGATCGAAATCTCAATTGGCACCAACATGTCACATCAATTGCAGAAGCGGCTGCTAAGAAATAAGGTTTCCTCTTCCGGGCATGCAAATACTTTACACCAGCTAATCTCTATACCTTATATACTTCACAAATAAGGCCAAACCTCGAATACTGCTCCCACATCTGAAGTGCCGCTGCCGCTTCTACACTCGCTATCCTGGATTCCATTCAGTCATTTACGTCTCATCGGTGACCCTACCCTCACCCAAAGGCTGCCATCCCTTGCCCACCGACGTGCCGTTGGTGACCTCTCTCTCTCTCTCTCTCTCTCTCTCTCTCTCTCTCTCTCTCTTATAGATATCTGCACGGGCACTGCTCAGAGGAGCTTTCTTCCATAGTTCCTCCACCTGCTGCCCTCAACAGATCTACCAGGGGAACAGAGCGAAGGCACCCTTTTACTGTCCAGGTGACCAGACATAGAACATCTTGTTGTGCCCGCTCTTTTGTCCCGAGGACTTCCAAGTTGTGGAATTCCTTGCTGGCACATGTTTTTCCTTCTCCCCCGAACCTCCAAACCTTCAAGTCAATAATTAACAAGTTGCCTCTTTCCTCCTTGTCGACACCCTCGGTACGATAGTATTTAGGCTGTAAGCCCTAGTGGTGTGTTGTTAAAATGAAAAAAAAGGTGGTGATTGCTCACAAGAAATTAGGGCCACAAAGTCCTATAACAATTTTTCGAAAACTCGATATTAACGGAGATACACGTGTCAAATTTTTGTTTAAAGTTTTTCTCAGATAATTTTTTTATACTGTTTTGATTTTTTTCAAATCTTCCACATGTATTACTAGTGCCCTTGTAAATTTATGTTTCAACTATGACGCAAATGCTCCGGTGCCAAAGGGCCTAACCTGACATTAACCTTCGATCTATGGACCACATTTTTTGTTGTTGTTTTTACCAATTTATGAATTTAAAGAGCACCACATTAAAGAACATCAAAAATTATTCAAAAAACTATATCTTATTGCGATACGATAAAATGAACCGATTCTGAATAAAACGACTTGAAACATTTTCATGCTTATACGTTGCTTTAAACTGATGTTACTAAGGCGAATTTTGTTAAAAAAATTCACTAATAGCAAAAGTTTGTGGCTGAAAGAACTGTTCCAAGGTAATAAATACCTGCAGCGCTACCACTACCATAACTTCCTGCCAACATTATTTAAAGGACACATAGTTGGGATAAGAGCAGAAGGTAGATCAAGGGAAAAACTTCCAGAAAACCTTCCATAAATAATGAAGCATGAAAGCTACAATGAAATGAAGAAATGTTGAACACAGAGAGCCATGGTTGCGATAACAAGGCGACATCGCCTTTTTTCTCCGTAGGGGTCGTTCGCGTCTTTGCCGCCCCGATAGCACCGCAGCTTTTAGCTTATTGTGCATACCCTTAGTCTTTTCTACTCCACCCATTCCAAAATCACTGTGCCTTGAACTAGTCTGCACAGCAATTGGTAGGGTGAAGTTTATATTGCTCTGTCCGCTCTAGGCTGACCGTAGATCAGTTGTCTTTTGTGGTCCAGAGCTTTACACTCGCACATGATGTGCTGGGCTGATAATTCCCCGTCGCCGCAGAGTCTGCATGCCAGGTCCCCCTCGAAACGCCCCATTTTATGCAGGTGTTTCTTGACGGCCATGAGCTGTCCTCTGCTAAGATTTAGCAGCTCCAGAGCTCTCTTTGAACTGGGTCCCTTCCCATGTCTGAGCCCTGGACAGTTTGCCCAGTACACCTTATGTTAGTTTCTGACCCAGGACTTAATGGATCCCCTCGCAGTGCTCTTCGTCATGTCCAGGACCGGTTCTGGCCTCATAAATGGTTCTGCTGACCCTCTCTTCGAGAGACTGTCAGCTTCTTCATTGCCTTTGATCCTCCGAGTGACCCGGCACCCAGATGAGGGTGACCTCATTCTGCCCAGCCAGATAGCTCATCTCGTCTCGCCATTCACTTACCAGCCTGGAATTTACCCGTGTGCTACTTAGGGCCTTAAGGGCTGCTTGCCTGTCTATGGCTATGAGGATCCGCTCGTTGGTGCAGCCCCTCCCCTTGTTCTTTCGCATGCAGTGCAGAATGGCGTACATTTCAGCCTAAAAGACCGTTGCATGAAATACTGTGACATACCCTCGGCTCTTTCAAATAAACGCCAACTACTTTCCCATGCTCCCCGCCTGATCCGTCCTTGAACCAGACGAGCGTGTCCCGTGGTAGGCCCGGCGTCTCTCCCCGCCATGCCTCGCGGTCGGGGTTTTCCACTGTAAAATTGTTTTCCCTACAGATTCGCGGGCAAGCGAAGTTTGACCTTATCTCAAGCATGGGCTCCTTCACTATCTCCTCTGCGTTGATCTTCAGTCTATCATTGCAGGCTAGTCTGTATAGTCCTAGCCTGGCCTCCCCCATGATAACTAAGTGTAGAGTGGGAGTGGGGTGCAGATCCAGCAGCACCTCCATGGCGGCTGTTGGGGTTAAAGTCATGGCCCCTGTGATGCCCAGGCAAGCCATCCTTTGGATCTTGCCTAGTTTGTTTGGCACTGGATTGTGTCACCTTAGGCTACCAGACCAGTGCCGCGTATGTTAACGATGGTCTGACCACCCTTGTGTACAGCCAGTGGGCCATACTAGGTCTTAGTCCTCGCGTTTTTCCATATAGTCGCCTGGTGACGGCTAGGGTCATAACTGCCTTACGCAGCACTTTTCCAATGTGACCATTCCAGGTTAGCTTAGAGTCCAATACGACCCCCTGTCCCTGAGCATAGAACCGATCCACCTGCAGCAGGTCTCCTCTATTCCCCTCTCCCTGACAGCTGCCAGTACCGATCCGAATGAGGTGTTCCTGAAGGCCCCCTCTATGTCTAAGAAGGCGCCCAGCGACACCTCCCTGTTCTCCAGCGTATTCTCCAGTTTCAGCACCAGTTGATGCAGTGCTGTTTCTGTTGAGACTCCTGCTCTGTATGCATATTGTCCGCAGTTTAGGGGATATTCTTCCAGTACATGTGCCGGTCGAGCAGTTTTTCCATTGTTTTTAGCCAGAAAGACATCGCCCTTAGACTGTGATTATTATATGGATTTAACAGATTCTAAATCAAGTTAATTGAAAATAATGTTATGGTTACATTTTTAACTTATTTGTCAATGACGACGAACAAAATTCGAAGCACTTTAAGTTTCACCCTCCACTCTTAAACTTTTTAAGACGTCATACGTGTACATATTCCTCAATATTAATTTATTAAACATACATTGTATACTAGATAAACATAAGAATTTTTGTTACCAAACCCACCAGACGTGTACCATGAAGGTGTCAATGTCATATAAGATAGATAGATGGCAGCCCTGAACTCGACCTCATAGATCTTACGCAACTTGTACAGTCACGTATCATATTACAATGTTATATGCCTTTTAAGATATGACATCTATTTTTATTGATGTGATAATTGGTGCATACTATAAGAATTCTATGCAAATGCATCACTCTATAAATTGTACAAACATTCTAGATATGTTAATTATTTCATAGCCCACTTGTGCTGCAATAGTATTAGAAGGTAGGCGTGATAAAAGCGATAATAAAAAATATGAAATTTTACACTCTCTATGATCCTAATTTGGTCAGTGCCCACGGTGTAGTATGCCAATGTCACGTGTGTAAAGACTAAATAAGAAAAAAGTGTCATTGCATTCCAGAATCAGTTTTTTTAAAGCAAATACAATAATACTCTCTCTCTCTCTCTCTCTCTATATATATATATATATATATATATATATATATATATATATATATATATATATATATATATATATATATATATATATATATATATAGGGTTTTCCAGCTAAAATAATTTTGTTCCCGGTATGCCTCTATGTATTCGTCAACTTTGTTTTCTTAAATTAATTAATTCGTTGTTGCCCTTACTCGGTGAAACCGTTCTATACTGTGGTAAATCCAGAGAAATAGTCCCCACGCCTGTATTTAGTTTACTTTAATTAGAATACCTTATACGTTTTAATATTTTAAGAGAACATTTAATGCCATATTGCCGGGGGTGGATCCTTCTTGCGGTGCTGGACTTGACAAATGAGCGCGTCGACGGCGAGCGCCGGTCGGTATCAACTTCGACAGGTGGTAGTGGACTTTTCCTTTACGTGATAGTAAAGGATTTTTTCACGCCCGAGGAGGTACCACCCCTTACATCAAGGTGAAGTCTCAACGGACGTTTCCGGTTCTGGTGTATGAGTCAGTTTCCCTTATAAACAAAAATGATGATGGCTCCTCCTTGTACAAAAGATTCCGGAGATAAGATACCCCTCCATTCGGATCTCCGGGAGAGGGATGTGCAGGGGGCGCGGGCATCAAGATTTAACATATTCTTCTCGAATATACGTGCCTAAATTCTAACCTGAACTGCGGAGGCCTTTGCAGTCAGCAATTCTTTAGCCAATATGGTTCAGCAACCTACTTACTTTCCTCGCATTCCAACACACAGTTCGAATCTCTTGGATCTCCTTCTTACTACAAAATCTGAATGCTATAAGACATCAGTCACCGCCGCTCAGACCACGGCATGGTCACTGCTTCCTGCGCAATGCAACCCGAGGTCACACAGTTATCACACCCACGTATCGTTTGGCACTACAACTCCGCGAACTGGGACGAAATGCGGAATTACTTTTCCTCATTTCCATGGGCGTCTGTCTGCTTCTCTCATCCTGTCCCGTCTGATATCTCACAAAACATCACCGAAATTATCTAAGCTGACATGGAATTATTTATTCCACGTACACATAAAACCTCTTAAGCCACTTAAAAGCGCTGGTTCTCTAAATCCTGTGACAAGGCCAGACTTGAAAAGGTCAAAGCTCACAAAACGCTTCTACACAATCCAAGTCAAAAAAACCGTCAAGCATTTAACGAAGCAACAAACCGCTCTGTCCGCATTCTTTCCGAGGCAAAAAACTCGTTTAATAACCACATTAAAAACAAATTCCTTTCAATCTCTAACGGCAGCAAACCCTTCTGGACACTTGCTAAATCTGTTGGGTATAATTTTTGCAAGAGCAGGTTCCCACCTCTTGTTTCAAAGGAGGAAATTATTTCTACCGCCCTGGGCAAGACTTTTTGCCTCGCTGTTCTCCGACAATTCTACTCTCAACCCACCTCCAAATGTTCAACTACCAGCAGTCCCCAATGGCGCGCATAAAATGACGGTTATCATTTTCAAAACTAAAAAGGTACGAAAGATGCTCTCTTCTCTTAATACTAGGAAAGCCTCTGGCCTTAACGAGATCCCAGCAATTGTTCTTAAAAAATGCGCACCAGAACTTGCTCCAGTTCTGACTCATCTGTTTCAGACATATTACAATAGAGGCATATTTCCTAGTAACTGGAAAACTGCTCGAGTACAACCCGCCCCCAAGAAATGATTCAAAGCGCTTCCTAGCAGCTACAGGACTATTTCTCTCCTTTCAGTCGTCTCTAAAGTGATGGAAAAGTATATAAACACCGAATTACTAAAATTTCTTGAAAAACACAGTCTTATCCACAGTCAGCGCAGATCAACTGTCGACCTCCTTTCCTTTGTCACCCATTCTTGGAACAAGTATATAGAACTACACGGTGAATCTCAGATTGTCGCTCTAGGCATATTTAAAGCTTTCGACCAGGTCTGGCACGCAGCGCTGCTTAATAAACTACCGGCCTATAGCCTACCACCAAAACTATGTACCTGGACAGCAAACTTCCTCTCCAACCGGAGCATTTCTGTTGTTGTGGATGGCCATTCCTCTAAACTATATCCAATTAATACAGGAGTTCCTCAAGATTCAGCTTTAGCTCCTACTTTGTTTCTTCTCCACATCCTCTCTAGCACATCCAACCCAGTTCACAGTTATGCGGACGACAGGACCCTTCACTCAAATATAAAATATTCTAAGCCTGTCTCTTTGGCCCAACTAGATGAGGATCGCAGACACATGGATGGTTCTGTCTCCGTCGATCTCCAAAAATATTAGACTGGGGAAGTAGAAATCTTGTACAATTCAACCCCACCAATCTCAGTCTTGCTTTCTTTCTCATAAAAGATACACCAGCCCTAGAACCATCACAATGAACAACCAAGTTATTCAAAGTAATGAGTCCTTTTCTCTTGTTGGCATTTCTGTGGATCGAAATCTCAATTGGCACCAACATGTCACATCAATTGCAGAAGCGGCTGGGTTTCCTCTTCCGAGCCCGCAAATACTTTTTACCAGCTGATCTCTATACCTTATATACTTCACAAATAAGGCCAAACCTTGAATACTGCTCCCACATCTGGGGTGCCGCTGCCGCTTTCACACTCGCTATCCTGGACTCCATTCAGAAGAGAGCTATACGTGTCATCGGTGACCATACCCTCACCCAAAGGCTGCCATCCCTTGCCCATCGACGTGCCTTGGTGACCTATCTCTCTCTCTCTCTTTTATAGAAATCTGCACGGGCAGTGCTCAGAGGAGCTTTCCTCCATAGTTCCTCTATCTGCTGCCCCCAACAGATCTACCAGGGGAACAGAGCGAATGCATCCTTTTACTGTCCAGGTCACCAGACATAGAACATCTTGTTATGCCCGCTCTTTTGTCCCGAGGACTTCCAAGTTGTGGAATTTCTTGCCGGCACATGTTTTTCCTTCTCCTCCGAACCTCCAAACCTGCAAGTCCAGAATTAACAAGTTCCCTCTTTCCTCCTTGTCGACACCCACGGTACGATAGTATTTAGGCTGTAAGCCCTCGTGGTGTGTTGTTGAAATAAAATTAAAAAATCCAACAAATTGCTGTATTATATATAATGTAGCCTATATAAATTACTTACGTAGTTATAAACTAACGAATAATAAATTACAGGAAAACTGTTAAGTAAATGTATACTTAACTAAATGTTTGTAGAGTAAGAAAAAGACAACGTATGCAGAAATGCATACTCTAATGATAGGCACACATGAAGAACAATAATGTTTTCTAAGAAACAATGAGCATGTCCATCTGCATACGCATTGTTTAGTAAAATAATATCTCATCTCGCTGCATATTATTATTATTATTTTTTCTCCCTTGCGTTGATAATGAAAGTAAAGCCGACAGTTGAAAGATGTTATTGTCGCTGCGCCTAGTACGAAATACGAAATTATACGTCCTGGCCAGTTTTGTTTTGGCAAAGCGAAAGCAAAGCATTAATTTAAAATGTTGCCGAAACGTTGTTTTGTTCTTATTTTGCATCTACCCAGTCGCTTCGTTTTGCTTTTGTTATTCTTTCATCTGGTGTGCGATTTACGTTCATCAGATGTTGCACTTGTGTTCTGTCTTACCTGGTAACATTAGGATTTTTTATATAGTACACACACACACACACACACACACACACACACACACACACACACACACACACACACACACACACACACACACACACAAAGCCGCAATTGAATTATAGACGTTTACCTGATGGAGTGCCAAATAAATAAAAGATTGATGATCATCTTTTATTAAAAGAATAATTTACAATAAAAAACAAACAAATTAATTGATTACTTCCTACCTGAAGAGATATGGTCTCAGATTACTCTTAGTACATCCAACTAAAGGCCAGGATAAACGACGCGTGAATTGTCATTCCACAAGCCTAATCGTCTAGGCCGAGTACCTGCACAAGATATAACATTTCTGGACGCAGCAATTGCGTTATGGTAGCGAATTTTCATCAAATGCTTCAAGTTTGCATAAGTTAATTTTACATAAACCTATATATGAGCCGTCTAGATGCAAAGGCCGCCAAGTCACACACAAGCGTTTTTTTTTTAATTTCAACAACACACCACGAGGGCTTACAGCCTAAATACTATCGTACCGTGGGTCTTGACAAGGAGGAAAGAGGCAGCTTGTTAATTCTGGACTTGAAGGTTTGGAGGTTCGGAGGAGAGGGAAAAACTTGTGCCGGCAAGGAATTCCACAACTTGGAAGTCCTCAGGACAAAAGAGCGGGCATAACAAGATGTTCTATGTCTGGTGACCTGGACAGTAAAAGGGTGCATTCGCTCTGTTCCCCTGGTTGATCTGTTGGGGACAGCAGGTGGGGGAACTATGGAGGAAAGCTCCTCTGAGCAGTGCCCGTGCAGATATCTATAAAAGAGAGAGAGGTCACCAACGGCACGTCGGTGGGCAAGGGATGGCAGCCTTTGGGTGAGGGTAGGGTCACTGATGAGACGTATAGCTCTCTTTTAAATGGAGTCCAGGATAGCGAGTGTAGAAGCGGCAGCGGCACCCCAGATGTGGGAGCAGTATTCGAGGTTTGGCCTTATTTGTGAAGTATATAAGGTATAGAGATTAGCTGGTGAAAAGTATTTGCGGGCCCGGAATAAGAAACCTAATTTCTTAGCAGCCGCTCCTGCAATTGATGTGACATGTTGGTGCCAATTTAGATTTCGATCCACAGAAATGCCAACAAGAGAAAAGGACTCATTACTTTGAATAACTTGGTTGTTCATTGTGATGGGTCTAGGGCTGGTGTATCTCTTGTGAGAAAGAAAGCAAGACTTAGTTTTGGTGGGGTTGAATTGTACAAGATTTCTACTTCCCAAATCTAATATTTTTTGGAGATCCACGGAGACAGAACCCTCCATGAGTCTGCGTTCCTCATCTAATTGAGCTAAAGAGACAGGCTTAGAATATTGTATATTTGAATGGAGGGTGCTGTCGTCCGCGTAGCTGTGAACTGGGTTGGATGTGCTCAAGAGGAGGTCATTGATGTGAAGAAGAAACAAAGTAGGGGCTAAAGCTGAACCTTGAGGAACTCCTGCATTAATTGGATACAGTTTAGAGGAATGGCCATCCACAACAACAGATATGCTCCTGTTGGAGAGGAAATTTGCTGTCCACATACAGAGTTTTGGTGGTAGGCCATAGGCCGGAAGTTTATTAAGCAGCGCTGCGTGCCAGACCTGGTCGAATGCTTTGGATATGTCTAGAGCAACAATCTGGGATTCACCGTGTTGTTCCATAGACTTGTTCCAAGAATGGGTGACAAAGGAAAGGAGGTCGGCAGTCGATCTGCGCTGACGGAATCCATACTGCCTGTCGTGGATTAGACTGTGTTTTTCAAGAAATTTTAGTAATTCGGTGTTTATATACTTTTCCATCACTTTAGAGACGACTGAAAGGAGAGAAATAGGCCTGTAGTTGCTGGGAAGCGCTTTGGATCCTTTCTTGGGGATGGGTTGTACTCGAGCAGTTTTCCAGTTACTAGGGAATATGCCTTTATTATAAGATATCTGAAACAGACGAGTCAGGACAGGAGCAAGCTCTGGTGCGCATTTTTTGAGAACAATTGCTGGGATCTCGTCAAGGCCAGAGGCTTTCCTGGTATTAAGAGAAGAGAGCATCATTCGTACTTTTTTAGTTTTGAAAATGATATCCGTCATTTTATGCGCGACATTGGGGACTGTTGGTGGTTGAATATTTGGAGGTGGGTTGAGAGTAGAATTGCCGGCGAACAACGAAGCAAAAAGTTCAGCCTTGCCCAGGGCGGTAGAAATAGTTTCATCCCCTGAGACAAGAGGTGGGTACGTGCTTTTGCAGAATTTATTCCCAATAGATTTAGCAAGAGTCCAGAAGGGTTTTCCGCCGTTGGAGCTTAAGAGGACTTTGTTTTTGATGTGGTTATTAAACGAGTTTTTTGCCTCAGAAAGAATGCTGACGTAGCGGTTTCTTGCGACGTTAAATGCTTGACGATTTTCTTGACTGGGATTGTGTAGAAGCGTTTTGTGAGCTTTGACCTTTTCAAGTCTGGCCTTGTCACAGGATTTAGAGAACCAGGGCTTTTGAGTGGCTGAAGAGGTTTTCTGTGTACGTGGGATAAATAATTCCATGCCAGCTTGGATAATTTCGGTGACGTTTTGTGAGATATCAGAGGGGTCAGGATGAGAAAAGCAGGCAGACGCCCATGGAAATGAGGAAAAGTAATCCCGCATTTCGTCCCAGTTTGCGGAGTTGTAGTGCGAAACGATACGTGGGTGTGATGACTGTGTGACCTCGGGTTGCATTGCGCAGGAAGCAGTGACCATGCCGTGGTCTGAGCGACCAAGGGGGCGGTGGCTGATATCTTATAGCATTCAGGTTGTGTAGTAAGAAGGAGATCCAAGGGATTTGAGCTGTGTGTTGGGATACGAGGAAAGTAAGTAGGTTGCTGAACCATTTTGGCTAAAGAATTGCTGACTGAAAAGGCCTCCGCTGCTCTCCCTTGTGGATTGGTTTTTGAAGATCCTAGCCATTCCTTATTATGTACATTGAAGTAACCAAGAATAGTGACCTCGGAGGAAGGATATTCAGAAATCAGATAGTCGGTTTTTTCTGAAAGGTAGTCAAAGAGCTGGACAAAGTTGTTGTCAGAAGATGACCGGTAAATGCAACAGATGAATTTAGTTACAGCCCTGAGAAAAAGTTTTATCCATAGTATGTCTTTTCTTCCAGCTTCTAAATTGGGGAGTCTGGTGCAGGGTAGATTGCTACGGACGTATGCGCACACGCCTCCATGCAATCTAAAGGAAGTAAGGAGCCCATACCCCGGGAAATTAAGGTGATTAGTGGCTGTTTTGGCACTGATTTGGGTTTCGGTGAGGAGGAGGAGTTGGGGCCTGTTAGCCTGGAGGAAATGGTGGACGGAGTTCAGGTTAGAATTTAGGCCACATATATTCGAAAAGGATATGTTGAATCTTGATGTTGGCGCCCCCTGTACACCCCTCTCCCGGAGATCCGAATGGAGGGGTATTTTGCCTCCGGAATATTTTGTACAAGGAGGAGCCATCATCATTTTTGGTTATAAGGGAAACCGCTCATACAACATAACCGGAAACGTCCGTTGGGACTTCACCGGCCCCTTGATGTATGGGGTGGTACCTCCTCGGACGTGAAAAAATCCTTTACTATTACGTAAAGGAAATTTCCACTACCACCTGCTATGGATTGGATTGGATCAATGTCTACCCTTTAAAAATAAGATTAATAATGGGACTATCAATTGTCCTAGTTATGCTTTTCGACATAGTAGGAGGATACAAAACATTATCATTTTGCATCCATGCCTATTGTCGTTAATTTTGTGTAAAACGCAAAAGAAAGAAAACTATTTAAAATCAAGTTGCAGCACTTTGCAGGAAACTTTGACGCTTTAATGTAACTAAGTACACAAGTAGATTAGAAGTGGGAGTTCTGGGACAGCTTTTTTGTCATTCCCTAAATCTAGGAAACAACGAACCGGCAAGCACCATAAATCACCCGAAAAACACCTGTTTTCAACAAATTTAGTCGAACTAGTGGTAGTTTTTCCCTACATTTGGGAAGATTCACGCGGGGCGCCAAGCTTTTTTTTATGTCACAGATCTAGTGTGCTTTATGGGGGTTTTTAGAGAGAGAGAGAGGATATAGCCTGAGCTCTGCGTGCGAGAGAGACAAGCTCCGCCTTAGAGATGTCCGAGTGATTCCAATAGTCATGGCGTCAACTGGTGTGGTTTCTAAGAATCTTCGAGAGGACGTTAGGAGACTGGGACTTGGAGAGCATCTTTATTTGGTTATGCATACTTTACTACAATACTTGCAACTGCCCACGCCACGAGTTACAGCACCCTGTATAATCCTGTTCCTATATCTCGTGTTAATATAGTAATAGGATGGAAGCAGTCGTTCACCGCAGAAATAATAAAAACGCTGAATAATTATAGTCAGCATAATTATTTAGTTTAAGTTGTTTTCTTTTATAATGTTAACTAAGCATATTAGAATTTATATATACATGTAAGATACAATATTATGTTAGAATTTTTTACGAGTGTTTCAACATTAAACATCGTGTATTTCTCCTTTGTTTTAAAATTATAATTAAACTTGTTGTAATTTCGAAATAAAGTTTTTTGTTTTGAAGTGCCAAAAGGGCACTATCCAAACTCGCGCCGAGCGATGATTCCTGGGAAATCAGGATATGTTGTATTGTCGGTCAAGGCCCGATATCTTGGAAAGGGCTTCATCTGAGCTCAGTCTCTTTGGTATCTGACATACCTGGGATTAGTGAATGTTCCCCTTTGAGGGAGAGTGAAAGCCCTTTAGGCTAAAGTCGATAATAATAATAATAATAAATTATATTGGGAGCCGATGCTTTCTAGATGTCTAAAGGCATCAGGTTGTGGCTGTAGTGGAGCTAATACTCGATGAACATCTTTGTTATTATGATGGGAATACCATTCGGCATCTGCATTATTCGAGGGGCAGGCTAATAAAATTAAAATGTTAATAGCACGGTCAAGTTCGAATCTCGAAACAGCAACAAAGCAGCATGCAAAACTTGTTCATTGGTGCCCCCTCTAGTTTTAAATTTGGACACTGACCGATAAATCCATTTAAATGATTACTTCGTTTAATTCTCTGACATGCGGACCTGTTTCACGTAAATTACAGGTGAATCTCTGGTACGTCAAATTATAAACCTTGTAATTTGGGTTATCTATCATAATTTGCATGAAATTAGGGATTTGCTTTGACAATGTAATCAAGCAACACTGCTACATGTTAATAATGTAAAAGAAAACAATACAAAACGAAGAAGACTGTTGAAGATTATGTTTCTTGTTTTGGGGTCTTGTCTACCAAAATACATATGTAAATCGTACCATGCACAAACATTATAAGAAGTTTGATTTCTTAAAAATTGGTAGGGATAAGAAAATAATCTTTCAAAACGTTAATTCATAAGGTTCGTAGCTTGCAAGAATATGCATGCGTAACCATATATATATATATATATATATATATATATATATATATATATATATATATATATATATATATATATATATATATATATATACAAGCTGGCGCATTGAAAACGAAACAGACCGATTTGCGTCCAGATATTTTTTTAAGAAACGCTGAAACACGTTAATTTTAATATTGAGGGGGACATGTTTTGACATAAAACCCAACTTTGTCACATCAACCCTTTAAGGGTGGTGATAACAACCCTTATATTTTAAATAGGGAACATGGGTCGAGTGTTACATCATTTGAAAGCTCTTTCTTTTGTGAATTCAGCACACTAATTTTTTTGGAAGTTTTATCAACTCGTTTAAAAATTATTCACAGTCGGAGTTGCAAGAACGTATTTCATTCATTGTGATAATAAATGCACTAATTAGTCAATTTTTCGTAAAAACAAACTAAAAAACAAAACCAAACGTTCAAAAATGTTTATTCAGTTAAGTAAGTGTTCAAATTGTTGACCAGCATCTTCCATACAAAAGTACAAATTTTGTTTAAAACGAGCTCTGACATTCTGGAGGATTTGTGGAGTTATTAGACGGCATTATTCAACAATGCGTCGTCGTAAGTCTTCCAAAGACTCCGGTTCTGTTGCGTAAATTCCAGTCTTTAAATGGACCCATAGAAAGACTAAAGGAGTTAGATCCGGTGATGTAGGGGGCCACTCAATAGAATCTCTACGCCCAATCTATTGTCCTGGAAACTCTCTCTTCAAAAACTTCCTAACACGTTGTGAAAAATGCAAAGGAGCTCCATCTTGTTGAACCACAAATTGATTTTCTTGATAGCGATCATCATTTTCAACAATGTCAATTAGTAGAGGATAAACGATATCTTCTAGTAACTCCAAATACGTTTCGGCACTCAAATTGCCATCAAGAAAAATTGGTCCAATTAAAAGGTCTCCAAAAATGCCAGTCCAGACATTCAATTTTTGTGGAGTTTGAGTGTGGACTTCGGGAAAATTTCTTGGATTATTATCTGCCCAATAACGAAAATTATGACGATTAACTGTAAAGTTTAATAAAAACGTACACTCGCCTGAAAAACAGATATTGAACAGACAGCTATTCGTGCAGTCATAACTTCACAAAACTTCAGCCGCCGATCAAAATCATCTTCATTCAGTTGTTGTACAAGATGAATTTTATACGGGTGAAAATTATGATGCTTCAATATAAGCTGAATAGTTCTTATTTTGATGTTTGAAACAGTGGCCAATTTTCTCGTGCTCAAAGTTGGGTCTGCAGCAATTTGTCCTAAAACTTCGTTCTCAGTAGTCTCATTTCTAACCGGAAATTTACGTTCAGGATTCCGTTTTTTGTTGGCTACTGAACCACTTTGTCGAAACTTTGCAACTAACTCCAAAATGTTTTTTTTTGTCAATATGTCTGTTCGGATGTCGTTCATCAAACAAATTTGCGGTACGGTTGGCACAGTCATCGTTTTGAAAAAAAGAGTATACTCTTT
This sequence comes from Tillus elongatus, assembly GCA_964006375.1. Taxonomy (NCBI): domain Eukaryota; kingdom Metazoa; phylum Arthropoda; class Insecta; order Coleoptera; family Cleridae; genus Tillus; species Tillus elongatus. The sequence goes on along the minus strand of OZ023264.1, from coordinate 183,340,146 downwards.
CTTCTACAGAATACACCATTGTGAAATTAATTTTCGGTAGTACTATTAAGTATCAAACCGACCGATAAACTGAAATAATAAACCGCATTTCTTTCATTCCTATAAGAAATGTTCTGATAGTCAATTTTTTGTTTACAAACTAACAAAACATTGACTATCAGCACATTTCTTATCGGAAATGAGTGAAATGCGTTTTTGCATCTTCAACTGTGAATAATTTTTAAACGAGTTGATAAAACTTCCAAAAAAATTAGTTTGCTGAATTCAGAAAAGAAAGAGCTTTCAAATGATGTAACACTCGACCCATGTTCCCTATTTAAAATATAAGGGTTGTTATCACCACCCTTAAGAGGTTGATATGACAAAGTTTAGTTTTATGCCAAAACATGTCCCCCTCAATATTAAAATTGACGTGTTTCAGCGTTTCTTAAAAAAAAATATCTCTGGACGCAAATGCGCGCCACCCTATATATACAGGGTGAGTCTTAAGTAATGGTACACAGAGCAATGGCAGATTCTTGATTAAAAAATTATGCGATTTAGCTAGATTTATGTTATTCCAAAAGTTAATAATAACCGAGATACAGGGTGTCAAAGTTGAAAAATGAAATCCCATTTTCTTTAATATCTCTGAAACACTTCGAGATAAATGCACGAATTTTTATACTCGGAGGTTTTTTTGGGATGAGTAATTCTAATTCGTCAATGATTTGGATGTATTTTGTAGAGGGAGCCACAGGCGGCTATCACGACACATCTGAAGTATATAAGGTATAGAGATTAGCTGGTGAAAAGTATTTACGAGCCCGGAAGAGGAAACACAATTTCTTAGCAGCCGCTTCTGCAATTGATGTGACATGTTGGTGCCAATTGAGATTTTGATCCACAGAAACAAGTGAAAAGGACTCATTACTTTGAATAACTTGATTGTTCATTGTGATGGGTCTAGGGCTGGTGTATCTCTTATGAGATAGAAAGCAAGACTGAGATTTGGTGGGGTTGAATTGGACTAGATTTCTGCTTCCCCAGTCTAATATTTTTTGGAGATACACGGAGATAGAACCTTCTATGAGTCTGCGATCCTCATCTAGTTGGGCTAAAGAGACAGGCTTAGAATATAGTATATTTGAGTGGAGGGTGCTGTCGTCCGCGTAACTGTGAACTGGGTTGGATGTGCTTAGAGAGGATGTCATTGATGTGGAGAAGAAACAAAGTAGGGGCTAAAGCTGAACCTTGAGGAACTCCTGCATTAATTGGATACAGTTTAGAGGAATGGCCATCCACGACAACAGAAATGCCCCGGTTGGAGAGGAAATTTGCTGTCCACGTACAGAGTTTTGGTGGTAGGCCACAGGCCGGTAGTTTATTAAGCAACGCTGCGTGCCATACCTGGTCAAATGCTTTATATATGTCTAGAGCGACAATCTGGGATTCACCGTGTAGTTCCATAGACTTGTTCCAAGAATGGGTGACACAGGAAAGGAGGTCGGCAGTTGATCTGCGCTGACGGAATCCATACTGCCTGTCGTGGATTAGACCGTGTTTTTCAAGAAATTTTATGTATGTCGTACTGAAGAGCTCTAATGAGAGAGAAACAGGTCTACGGTTCTAATTGTTGTGAGAATGCATCTAGCCTTACATACTTTGTCCCTTTATTGGGGTAGAAATGGGCCAGGGCTAACAATTTACTAAATTGTTAGTTAGTTGTATACAGTTTCTATTTTTTTAACACTTTGTGTTATTTGGAGCTGGCGTGACAACATACTACTTGGTTGCGCAACTAGGTGGCGGCCCGTCCACCACTCACTTAGTATTGAAAGGTTGGCTACTATAGCCGTATTACTTTATAGGTGTATTTTTGCTGCAATTAGTATGCTGTACTGACGAGCTCTAATGAGAGCGAAACCGGTCTACTGCTCTAATTGTTGCGAGAATGCATCTAGCCTTACATTATTTATATATCAGATATAATTGATTTTTATTCTTACAGTTCTATACTTAATTAAATTGAAATATTAAAAAATTCTATGCATTTTAGGTCGCATTGTCACCTGGCTTAATCATCGGTGAAGTAATTACTGAATGCGCTGCTCATATTCAACGGAAAACCTGTTTACTAGCATTTCCATAATGCGATACAAATTATCTGATAAGAGGACCTCATTCTAACACGCATTCAAGCCCAATCACCACATAATTTTCTTAATTAATAGAACCTTTGATAATCAATCCTTTATAAAAACACAGCATATTAGCTATGTCCACCTGCGTTATCTCGGTTGAGTGGAAAATACGAGAGGTTTCCATTTTATTATCTCCACATGCAAGGCACAAGAGTAGTGTGCGTTGTTCAGCGCCAGCAAGCGTTCGCATTTCCTGTGTGAACTGTGTCATTAGTGATTCGTTCTGTAGATTTCTAATTAATTAATCGAAAACGTTATAACCTTGACTCGCTAAACACGAGTAACTATGAATTTACCCCAGTTCGTAAGAGATAAGATTAATTGTAGACGAGTACAGTGGGAATACTCCGTGTAGAAATAATTATTCATTATTTATTGCTGATCTGTACCTCAAAGCAAAACTGTATTAAGGCACAAAACATAATTTTCCGGGAGGATGCTTTTTCTCACAATAACGATTTCATGTGAAGAAAAGGTAAAGGTAAGATGCTTACTGGCAATTAGGCCATTGCTGACCCTTTTTGCTCATCTAAACTAACCTACCCTCCACCTTGAGCTCGATCTCAACCACGACAGTGATTTTGAAAAATCATCCGCCGCCGGTGAGTCTCGAACCGGCGTCCTCCGAGTCCGTATTGGAAAGTCTGAATCGATTTTTCCGCACGGTCACGGAGGCGCTTTCATGTGACGAAAGACTCAGTGTGATTTAGTAAATCTAAAAGCAAAATTTAGTGGCTTACGTAAACTTCGGTTCTTTAGATTCACTTTTACTATGACTGGGAAATCGTCTAGCATATTATAGACTCATATTGACCAAAATATTGAAACTAACAAGCCAAAGTGCTTGATAGGCCCTTTGATACTTATATCATCTTACAGTTTCAACGCGATGCCGCCGTGTCGCCACCATCGCGACTCTGTCTAAAGCAGTTTGTCCAATTTATTGTAGCGCTCATATTAGTGAATTTTCATTAAGAAAATTCACTAACAGAGGGGCATCGATGGTAAGATTTTTGTAAAATTTCTTCAAATGAGCGCGAATCAGGGCCCCTAGAACCCAACTCCAAGGTCAGTTGAAAAGTATATATATATATATATATATATATATATATATATATATATATATATATATATATATATATATATATATATATATATATATATATACAGGTGGCGCATTGAAAACGAAACAGACCGATTTGCGCCCAGAGAATTTTTTAAACAGACCGATTTGCGCCCAGAGAATTTTTTTTAAGAAACGCTGAAGCACGTCAATTTTAATGTTGAGGGGGACATGTTTTGACATAAAACTCAACTTTGTCACATCAACCCCTTAAGGGTGGTTATAACAACCCTTATTTTTTAAATAGGGAACATGGATCGAGTGTTACATCATTTGAAAGCACTTTCTTTTCTGAATTCAGCACTTAAATTTTTTTGGAAGTTTTATTAACTCGTTTAAAAATTATTCACAGTTGCAAGAACGTATTTCATTCATTGTGATAAGAAATGCACTAATTAGTAACTTTTCGTTAAAAAAATAAATAAAAAAAACAAAACCAAACGTTCAAAAATGTTTATTCAGTCAAGTAACTGTTCAAATTGTTGACCACCAGCTTCCATACAAAAGTACAAATTTTGTTCAAAACGAGCTCTGACATTCTGGAGCATTTGTGGAGTTATTAGACGGCATTCTTCAACAAAGCGTCGTCTTAATTCTTCCAGAGACTCCGGTTCTGTTGCGAGAATTCTACTCTTTAAATGGCCCCATAGAAAGAAGTCTGAAGGAGTTAAATCCGGTAATCTAGGGGGCCACTCAATAGCACCTCTACGCCCAATCCATTGCTCTGGAAACTTTCTGTTCAAAAACTCCCCAGCACGTTGTGAAAAATGCGGAAGAGCTCCATCTTGTTGAAACACTAATTGATTTTATTGATAGTGATCGTCATTTTTAACAATGTCAATTAGTAGAGGATAAACGATAACTTCTAGTAACTCCAAATACGTTTCGCCACTCAACTTGCCATCAAGAAAAATTGGTCCGATTAAACGGTCTCCAAAAATGCCAGTCCAGACATTCAATTTCTTTGGAGTTTGAGTGTGGACTTCGTGAGAATTTGGATTATTATCTGCCCAATAACGACAATTATGACGATTGACTGTAGAGTTTAACAAAAACGTACACTCGTCTGAAAAACAGATATTGAACAGAAAGTTTCCTTTATCAGCTATTCGTGCAGTCATAACTTCACAAAACTCTAGGCGCCGATCAAAATCATCTTTATTCAGTTGTTGTACAAGATTAATTTTATACGGGTGAAATTTATGATGCTTTAATATTAGCTGAATAGTTCTTCTTTTGATGTTTGAAGCAGTGGCCAATTTTCTCGTGCTCAAAGTTGGGACTGCAGCAATTTGTCCTAAAACTTCAATCTCAGTAGTCTCATTTCTAACCGGAAATTCACGTTCAGGATCCCGTTTTTTGTTGGCTACTGAACCACTTTGTCGAAACTTTGCAACTAACTCCAAAATGTATTTTCTGTTAACATGTCTGTTCGGATGTCGTTCATTAAACAAATTTGCGGTACGGTTGGCACAGTCATCGTTTTTGAAAAAAAAAGAGTAATTATTTCAACTCTTTCTTCTACAGAATACACCATTGTGAGATTAATTTTCGGTAGTACTATCAAGTATCAAACCGACCGATAAACTGAAATAATAAACCGCATTTCTCTCATTTCTATAAGAAATGTTCTGACAGTCAATTTTTTGTTTACAAACCAACAAAACATTGACTATCAGCACATTTCTTATCGGAATGAGTGAAAAGTGTTTTTGCATCTTCAACTGTGAATAATTTTTAAACGAGTTAATAAAACCTCCAAAAAAATAGTGTGCTGAATTCAGAAAAGAAAGAGCTTTCAAATGATGTGGAATTACTTGCCGGCACATGTTTTTCCTTCACCTCGAAACCTTCAAGTCCAGAATTAACAAGTTGCCTCTTTCCTCCTTGTCAACACCCACGGTACGATAGTATTTAGGCTGTAAGCCCTCGTGGTGTGTTGTTGAAATAAATATAAAAAAAAGATGTAACACTCGACCCATGTTCCCTATTTTAAATATAAGGGTTGTTACACCACCCTTAAGAGGTTGATGTGACAAAGTTGAGTTTTATGTCAAAACATGTCCCCCTCAATATTAAAATTGCCGTGTTTCAGCGTTTCTTAAAAAAAATTTCTCTGGACGCAAATCGGTCTGTTTCGTTTTCAATGCGCCACCCTGTATATATATATATATATATATATATATATATATATATATATATATATATATATATATATATATATATATATATATATATATATATATAAACATTTTAACTGACCATGGAAATGGGTTCCAGAGTCCCTAATTCGCGCTCATTTAAAGAAAATTTCCGAAAGTCTCACCATCGATGCCTCTCTATTGGTGAATTTCCTTAATGAAAGTTTACTAATAGAAAAAATATGGTTATATTTTGCATCCCTGTCGTACTCCTTTCCTATTTTATGTTCCGATTTGATATCCAATCATGACTACCTAATCATTTTTCGAGGTCTGCAAAATCAATAAAGGTATGCCCATATTATTTGACTTCACCTTGTATAAAACAATGCAGGTATTGCAGTCGCGAGTCAAGAATCACATTTGGCGAGAGATGCAAGTTAAAGAAGCGTAAGTCCCGGGTCGAGGTTATTGGCCAGTGGCAGAGATTTTCAGTCATGATATATTGGTATTCCTTTTTCCAAACTGTATTTTTACACACCCACAGATAAGCATATGCGATGAAAACTGGCTTTTAAACGATCGCAAGAGAATCTTCAGTTGAAACGGACCGCCCCGTGCGCAAATATTTTTTATATTCCTTATAAGACTTTGAGACATGTCCCATAAATATTGCACGCTTAAATTCTTGGATGATTTTGTTTCCTTTTGTTTTTGTTTTGGAAATTTTACGCAAATAATATCACGTTATGTGTGACATCCCTGACCTCGTGGTTGTTAATTGGTTTAATAGAGGCTTGTGGTTTTTATAAACGGTTGGGTTTTTTATAGTTGATGGTTTATATTGAATCAATGTGGATTTTTAACCTGGCTATTAACTACACACTAGGTTATTCAATTTTGCTACCTGTAAATTTATCCCAGAATTAATTATAATGAATGTATAGAGTTCGTTTACCCCAAAAAATAACCATGTGACAAAAAAAGTTCGGGATGCAGCAAGTGCATTATAGTAGTGAATTTTCGTAAGAATTGTACACTATTAGTAACGTATATTATTAAAACTAATTCCTTAAATTTAAATGGATCTTGGAGATTGGTTTTAGAAGTCCCAATAAGCGACTACTTAAAGAAATTTCTATTTTCTATGGAGCTAGAAAATTAAAATTTGGTACATATACGGTGGCCCATTGAAAACGAAACAGACCGCTTTGCGTCCAAAGAATTTAAAAAAAACCGCTGAAATACGTCAATTTTAATATTAAGGGGAACATGTTTTGACATAAAACTCAACTTTGTCACATCAACCCCTTAAGGGTGGTAATAATAACCCTTATATTTTAAATAGGAAACATGGGTCGAGTGTAAAATCATTTGAAATCTCTTTCTTTTCTGAATTCAGCACACTATTTTTTTTATCAACTCGTTTAAAAATCATTCACAGTTGAAGATGCAAAAACGCATTTCACTCATTCCGATAAGAAATGTACTTGTTGGTTTGTACACAAAAAATTGACTATCAGAACATTTCTTATCGGAATGAGAGAAATGCGGTTTATTATTTTAGTTTATCGGTCGGTTTGATACTTGATAGTACTATCGAAAATTAATTTCAAAATGATGTATTCTGCAGAAGAAAGAGTTGAAATAATTATTCTTTTTTTCAAAAACGATGACTGTGCCAGCCGTACCGGAAATTTGTTTAATGAACGACATCCGAACAGATATCTTAACAGAAAATACATTTTGGAGTTAGTTGCAAAGTTTCAATAAAGTGGTTCAGAGCCAACAAAAAACGGGATCCTGAACGTGAGTTTCCGGTTAGAAATGAGACTACTGAGATTGACATTTTAGGACAAATTGCTGCAGACCCAACTTTGAGCACGAGAAAAGTGGCCACTGTTTCAAACATCAAAAGAAGAACTATTCAGCGAATATTGAAGCATCATAAATTTCACCCGTTTAAAATTCATCTTGTACAACAACCGAGTGAAGATGATTTTGATCGGCGGCTGGAGTTTTGTGAAGTTATGACTGCACGAATAGCTGATAACGGGAACTTTCTGTTCAATACCTCTTTTTCAGACGAGTGTACGTTTTTATTAAACTCTACAGTCAATCGTCATAATTGTCGTTATTGGGCAGATAATAATTCAAGAAATTTTCACGATGTACACACTGAAACTCCACAGAAATTGAATGTCTAGACTAGCATTTTTGGAGACCGTTTAATCCGACCAATTTTTCTTGATGGCAATTTGAGTGGCGAAACGTTTTTGTAGTTACTAGAACATATCGCTTACCCTCACCAATTGACATTGTTAAAAATGATGATCACTATCAAAAAAAAATCAATTCGTATTTCAACAAGATGGAGCTCCTCCGCATTTTTCATAACGTGTTAGGGAGTTTTTGAACAGAGAGTTTCCAGAGCAATGGATTGGACGCAGAGGTGCTATTGAGTGGCTCCCTAGATCACTGGATTTAATTACTTTAGACTTCTTTCTATGGGGACATTTAAAAGTAGAGTTTTAGCAACAGAGAACCGCAGTCTCTGGAAGAATTACGACGACGCATTATTGAAGAATGCCGTCTAATAACTCCACAAATGCTCCAGAATGTCAGAGCTCGTTTTAAACAAAATTTGTACTTTTGTATGGAAGCTGGTGGTCCACAATTTGAACACTTACTTAACTAAATAAACATTTTTGAATGTTTGCTTTTGTTTTTAGTTTTTTAACGAAAAATTGCCTAATTAGTGAATTTCTTATCACAATGAATGAAATACGTTCTTGCAATTCCAACTGTGAATAATTTTTAAACCAGTTGATAATACTTCCAAAAAATTAGTGTGCTGAATTCAGAAAAAAAAAGAGCTTTCAAATGATGTAACACTCGACCCATGTTCCCTACTTGAAATATAAGGATTGTTATCACCACCCTCAAGGGGTTGATGTGACAAAGTTGAGTTTTATGTCAAAACATGTCCCCCTCAATTAAAATTGACGTGTTTCAGCGTTTCTTAAAATAAATTTCTCTGGGCGCAAATCGGTATGTTTCGTTTTCAATGCGTCACCCTGTATATGTAAATACTGCACGTCACTTTTAAAAAATTGTGTTACAAATTTCGTTGGTTAAAAAAGTTTTCCAGAAAAAAATTAATTACTTACAAACGGAATGTACGTGCCAAATTATCAATATGGCAGGTATTTTTCCTTATTAATTGCTAGGATAGTTTTCTTTTAGTGAACCCAATCGAATTAGTTTTTGCAAAAAAGACAACCAAAAAGGTATTTTACATAGATTTTACTATGGAAATTGAGTTATCGGATTTGAAATCTTTTGACGAAAATTCTCTACCATAACGTACTTGCTACACCCAGACCCTCTTCATAGCTTATTTACTGTTGCAGTATACATACTTTTTTAAATGATAAAATATTCTAGCTCTCTATGTGAAACTGACAAACAAGGCAACCTCAAATTCATTTTTGGAAAAATATTTTAAACAAATGAAATGAGGTAAAAGTTTAACCATAAATTGAAAGTCTTGGTTCGCGGCTTCGTCACTGGAGTTCTTCCCCTTCTATATGCGTATAACTACCCTCAATGCATAAAGAGTAACAATATAAACAAGTAAAATTTCTTCGGAACAACCCCCAAGAAAGTTGATGGACCTGCGGTGAATAAAGGTTCTGGGCGAAGCAAACAGGATTTTAAGGAAGTATAGCTACAAAATGGGTAAAGGGTAGCTTATAGAGGTCCAGAAAAGTTGTTTTTTTTCGAACTTTCCGCTCTATTGTCTTTTTATCTTCTTCCCTGCCCAGAACCGGTATTCACTCCCGGTCCTGCAACTTTCTTAGCGGCCGTTTGGAAGAAATTTTTCTTGTTGTATGTGCATCCAGAACTGATTTTTTTCTAAAAGTCGCCTATGTGCTAAACTGCAAATTTACCGAAAATTTAATTTTTATTTCCAAAAGTAATGCACCTGCTAAATTATAAACGTGGCAGGTATTTTTCCTTATTAATCGCTTTGATGATCCATTTTAGTCAACTCAATCGAACCAGTTTCTGCAAACCAATAACAAAAAAGGTTTTTCAAAAGAAATTTGTAGTTATTTTTCGAATCTAGTACCCGCGCTGCCTTTACATAGGTTTTATTATGTATCAAAACTGAAGATTCTAGTTTAATGGGAATTGAGTTATAAATGTTTGAAACATTTTTACAAAAATTCGCTACTATAAGGCACTTGCTGCACCTTAACTCTTTTCAACACTTATTTACTATTGCTGTATCCATACTTTTTGAAAATGAAATAAATATAAACACCACAAAATTTTGAAATTTTAATTTCAATAATTTACACTGTACAGCTGATTAGATATATACAATTTCAACTGCTTTATGATACTTATTATGTGGTTTCATTTACTTCAAATGTTCCATAAAGAGTAAATGTATAATAGAAATATAATATAAAAAGTCGAAGACGCAGCAAGTGCGTTATGGTACTGAATTTTCATTAAAATGATCTGGCACAAAATATTTTATTATAACTTTTTTTTCTTGTAACATAGAAATCTAAATTTTGGTGTATAGTTTACTTTTTATATCGTAAACCTACCTACCAAATTTTGTTATCATAGAATTTTTATTTTTTAAGATAATTTTTTTTTTTAAATGAAAACTCAAAATTTTTCCGGAAAACCTCGTCCGATTTTTCTGATTAACGAACTTATCAAAGACATTTACAAAAGAAAGGTACATGCCAAATTTTATCAAAATCTACCCATTATTCTTTGAGATAAAAATTTTTTTTGAATGAAAACTCAAAATTTTCCCAGAAAACCTCGTCCGATTTTCCTGACTAACGAACTTATCCAAGCTATTTACAAAAGAAACGTACGTGCCAAATTTTATTAAAATCGGCTAATTACTTTTTGAGATAAGAATTTTTTTCGAATGAAAACTCAAAATTTTCCCGGAAAACCTCGTCCGATTTTCCTGACTAACGAACTTATCCAAGCTATTTACAAAAGAAATGTACCTGCCAAATTTTATTAAAATCGGCCCATTATTTTTTGAGTTATCGGTGTGATACATATATATATATATATATATATATATATATATATATATATATATATATATATATATATATATATATATATATATATATATATATATATAAACATATAAAAATTGAAACTAACCCCGGATATGGGTTCTAGGGGTCCTAGTTCGCGCTCATTTGCAAAAATTTTTTCAAAATTCAAAAGTCGGGATCTCCCCATTAGTGGATTTTTTCTACGAAAATTCACTAATAAAACGTAGTTCTAGATTGCTTTTAAACAAATTGAATCACTTTCATTAAAATTTCTATTTATTTTCATTTTTCTGATATCTACACATTTAGATGAGAGATGCGGATGGTTATTGTGCCATATTTTCGTAGCCTGTCCGTTTAAAACTTAATTTGTAGATTTTGTTTGCAATGGCAGCGGAACCCTGATTTATCTGTCTGACCTTGTCTAACATTATGGGCATCCATGTAGAGGTAATTTCAGGTCACATAGTAGATTATGATTTTTTATTTGGTTATGACTCAAGATCTACTAAACCAGTTGAGTTTAAATTTGGTAGGTAGACGACTTGTACAATGTGTACATCTCTGTCAGTTTAATATTTCTAGTATTTTAAAAGGTAATGCATATTCAACCAGTTTTCTTCACTTTTTTCTAAAAATATTTGAGTGTCAATACTGTCTAACGAACTCATCCAAGCTATTAACAAAATGAAGGGATCTGCCAAATTTGGTTTCGATTGGTGTAGTATTTTTTAAGTAATTATATATATATATATATATATATATATATATATATATATATATATATATATATATATATGTATGTATCACACTGATAACTCAAAAAATAATGGGCCGATTTTGATAAAATTTAGCACTAAATCGCTTTGATAAGTTCGTTAACCAGAAAAATCGGACGAGGTTTTCCGGGAAAATTTTGAGTTTTCATTTGAAAAAAATTTTTATCTTAAAAAATAAAAAATCTATGACAACCAAATTTGGTAGGTAGGTTTACGATATAAAAAGTAAACTATACACCAAAATTTAGATTTCTATGTTACAAGAAAAAAAAGTTATAATAAAATATTTTGTACCAGATCATTTCTATTTCTATGAAAATTCACTACCATAACGCACTTGCTGCGTCCACCTTATATTTGGGTTCTAGGGGCCCTAATTCGCACTCATTTGAAAGCAATATCCAAGGTCCTTTTGAATTTTTATATGTTTATATATATATATATATATATATATATATATATATATATATATATATATATATATATATATATATATATGTATATATATATATATATATATATATATAAACATGTAAAACGCCTGGACGCAGCAAGTGCGTTATGGTAGTGAATTTTCATAGAAATGATCTGGTACAAAATATTTTATTATAACTTTTTTTTCTTGTAACATAGAAATCTAAATTTTGGCGTATAGTTTACTTTTTATATCGTAAACCTACCTATCAAATTTGGTTATCATAAATTTTTTATTTTTTAAGAATTTTTTTTTCAAATGAAAACTCAAAATTTTTCCGGAAAACCTTGTCCGATTTTTCTGATTAACTAACTTATCAAAGCCATTTACAAAAGGAAGGTACATGCCAAATTATATCAAAATCTGCCCATTATTCTTTGATAAAAAATTGTTTCGAATGAAAACTCAAAATTTTCCCGGAAAACCTCGTCAGATTTTCCTGACTAACAAACTTGTCAAAGCCATTTACAAAAGGAAGGTACATGCCAAATTTTATTAAAATCGGCTTACTACTTTTTGAGATAAGAATTTTTTTCGAATGAGAACTCAAAATTTCCCCGGAAAACCTCATCCGATTTTCCTGACTAACGAACTTGTCAAAGTCATTTACAAAAGGAAGGTACATGCCAAATTTTATTAAAATCGGCTTATTACTTTTTGAGATAAGAATTTTTTTCGAATGAAAACTCAAAATTTTCCCGGAAAACCTCATCCGATTTTCCTGAATAACGAACTTATCCAAGCCATTTACAAAAGAAAGGTACATGCCAAATTTTATCAACATCGGCCAATTATTTTTTGAGTTATCGGTGTAATACATATATATATATATATATATATATATATATATATATATATATATATATATATATATATATATATATATATATATATATATATATATATATATATATATATTTGCAAAAAATTTTTCAAAATTCAAAAAACGGGATCTCCCCATTAGTGAATTTTTTCTACGAAAATTCACTAAAAATTCAAACGGACCTTAGATATAGGTTCTAGGGGACATAATTCGTGTTCATTTGCAAAAATTATCCGAAAGTCTCACCACCGTTACCTGTCTCACGGTGAAAATTTCTTAATTAAAAGTCGCTAATTACTTAAACGGACTATAATGTAGGATTCAATATTTTATTGAAGGACATTCTGATATAGTCTATAAATGTGTAAAAAGTTTTACACAAATCGTGTTAAATCTAATAAATAATACATCAAATTTATAGTGTGTGAAGACATAACCACATAAATCTGCAATAGTGTTTGAATAAAACCGCATAAAACAGATGAAATTACATACACTTAGTGATTTAATAAAGTTCACTCTCTATTTTTTTATTGCTCGCCCGATCATCATATTAATAAACTAAGTAGGCCGTAACTAACTTATTTTACGTGACGTACTTTCCATCTGTTTGCAGTTTGGCTGACACTTTTTAAGTCACGTCAGGCATTTGCGACATGCAGTTTCTGTGTTATCAGATTTCCTGTCATTTTCATTTTTATCAAGCTGCCTTAATGTGACCACATCGATGACACATTTCAAGATAAACTCATAATAAACAACATCAAAAACTCTGGACGCAGAAAGTGAGTTATGGTAACAAATGTTCATAGAAGTATTTCAAATCATGGAAAATAACGAAATAATCAGTTGTAACTATTAATTTTTTGACCTGACCTGCTTACTATTGTGATTATAAATGAAGATTATTAGTATTATTATCGACTTTCAGTCTGAAGGGCTTTCACACTCCCTCAAAGGGGAACATTCACTCATCCCAGGTATCTAAGATACCAAAAGTATTGAGCTCAGATGGAGCCCTTTCCAAGTTATCGGGCGCTGACTGACAACGCGACATATTCTCATTTCCCAGGAATCTCCGCACGGCGTGGGCAGTTGCAAGTATTACTGCCTTCTGCATAACCTTATAAAGATGCTCTCCGAGGCCAAGTCTCTTGACGTTCTCTCGAAGATTCTTAAGAACCACATCAGTTGACGACATGACTATTGGAATCACTTTGGACACTATCTGCCCTCCACTGTCTCTTTACTTGTATCTCCAGGTCTCTGCACTTAATGATCTTCTCGTTGTACTTTATCTCTAGATTATTAGTTCGACGCCAGTTTGTCGACATGTGCCTGGGAGGTCTCATTCAGATGTCGCCCATGGAGAGGCTTCTGCATCCAGGATTGCAGCTTGTCCTGATCAGTCCGATGATGACTTTGTATTTAACTTTCTTTTAATTGTAGCGGTGTTGAATCATCTGCATCGCATATGGTACGGTGTAGTTCAGAAGTAAGCGCCTGCTGATGGAAATATGTATGCAAGTTCATTATCTGCTGGTCCAACTGTTTACCAATATCCAACACTCCTCTTCCACTTTGGTGTCTAGGTAGTAACTCGCTCGCTAGGTCGCTCGCTAGGTGGTAACTCGCTCGATAGCACTACGGGGGTGATGCATTTTGGATCTTGTAAGGAGTGTTCGCACCTTCCGTTGTGGATTTTCGATTTCCGTTTTACTCCAACTCACAATCCCAAATGAGTACATGTGGCTATAAATAGTGCAAATAAACCTATGTTGTGAATTTTAAGAAATTTGGTGGCAATATTTAGAGTGTTTTCCAAATTAAAAATAAACGATACAGTGGTTAAAGTCCAATGCCTGACAGACAGAGTAGTTAACTGCCACGCGTAGATTGATTCATACAACATGTATAAACCATACATCAACGGTAGACAAACTAAATATATACCAGGGATAAAGCACACTACCCGAACCAACAATCGTGTAATCTCGGCCGCAATTATGGAAAATGACAGATGACATGAAATTAAAAATTTGCCAAGTGATTGTTATTTAACTGCGCGGTTTAATCAATTCTTAAAATACGCTATATTTGTAGCTTTCTGAACGGCCCCAAATACAGTTTTACCGCAGCATAAATATATTATGTTGTCGCATAATATAGTAGAAATGTAAACCAAATCAAGCCAAGTCTCTATAAAAATGATTCAAAAATCGTTTCGTTTATCTTTAAACTTAAACATGAAACGTCATATAAGACCAAAACAGTCGTGGGATGTGTTTCAATGGTAATTCTACCAATTCTGTAATTAATTGTTATGTATACTGTGAATATAATATCGCGGGCATGAAGCCGATCTGAAGTAGCATGTAAACAAAACGTTAGCTAACGTGTGATTACATAACGCAGAGACAACGTCGTTGTCTTCTAAGCAGAAGGTTACGCCATCGAATCCAGCTCATAGAATGTATGTTTTTTTAAGTTTTATTTTAACATTTGGAGAAACAATAGTGCACAGATTTCGCAAGAATTTGAAAATTTGAACACGTTGTTATTTTTGTTTAAAACGCCTGAATAAGTTTGTCACTTTTGAGTCTGAAATTATAATTTTGTTATTGTTGATATTGAAAAAGTCTGGACGCAGCAAGTGCGTTATGGTAGCAGATTTTCTTTAAAATGTTTTTAATAGCTAATGTCTTTCTTTGATCAAACTTGGTTGCATATATAGTAGAGACAATGTACCATATGTCATCGAAATAATTTTATTGTTTGAAAATATATAAACATTTTTCAAAAGTCTGGATGCAGTGTGTTATGGAAGTGAATTTCCATAAAACTGTTTTTAATAGCAAATGCGAGCAGGCATCAATCTGATTACCGGTATAGCTTATGTAGTAGAAACAATGTACTATATTGTATCAAAATTACTTATGGTTTGAAAATATACAAAAATTTTCCGAAAATAAACTTAAATGTTGGTTTCCTAATCAACAAAGCTTACGTTAATAGCAAATTGGGTTCTTGAAATTTGAAGGATTTAATGAAAATTCGCTACCAAAACGCATTTACTGCGTCCAGATTTTTCTCTTACAAACGCATTATATTTCGATAAAAAATGCAAAAATGCATTAACTAATTTGTTCTATGAAAATTAGCTAAAAATTATAGACCGTTAAACCATAAACTTCACTAAACCTACAGCGAAAGCATCAACTTAACTAAGCCGACAGCCAAAACCTCAGAAAAGGGTCTATTTGAAATGAATTTTCTGTAAATATTTTAGTAAAATGAATGGCAATCACGGTTGATTCGCTATTTGTTTGTCCTACATAAGTTTGGGAACAGTCGGAACAAGGAATTTGGTAAACTCCGTTGGATTCGTTTGGAATCGTATCCTTGGGAGTTTTTATTAGATTTGACAGTTTTTGCTCTGTTGTGAATACGGTTTTGATACTATGGGTTCTAAGAGTTCTTAGAGTGTCCTTACATATTTCCTTTACCTCTTGAAAATGGCTCCAAAACATCGAGTTTCCATAAATTCTGGACGCGGTTCAACCCGAGAACCAAGTGTGTCATATATATATATATATATATATATATATATATATATGCATAAACACAGATCTCCTTATTAACGAATTAAAAAAAATTCGCTAAAAACGGGTTTGATTAGGTTGACTAAAACGAAATCATACTGACGATCAATAAGTAAAACTAACTGCTAGGTTTATAATTTTGCAGATACTTTACTTTTCTAAATATGAATTAAGTTACCTTCTGGAAATCTTTTGTATAACTTTAATGAAATTTGTAATACAAGTTTCTCTTAAAGAGACTTACACTATCTACAGATATAGCATTTTTTTAACACTTTGTGCTATTTGGAGCTGGCGTGACAACATACTACTTGGTTCCGCAACTAGGTGGCGGCACGTCCACCACTCACTTGGTGTTGAAAGGCTGGCTACTATAGCCGTATTACTTTTGGTGCATTTTTGCTACAATTAGTATGCCGTACTGAAGAGTTCTAATGAGAGCGAAACCGGTCTACAGTTCTAATTGTTGCGAGAATGCATCTAGTCTTACATACTTTGTCCCTATATTGGGGTAGAAATGGGCCAGGGCTGACAATTTTCTAAATTGTTAGTTAGTTGTATATAGTCTCTATTTTTTTAACACTTTGCGTTATTTGGAGCTGGCGTGACAACATACTACTTGGTTCCGCAACTAGGTGGCGGCACGTCCACCACTCACTTGGTGTTGAAAGGCTGGCTGCTATAGCCGTACTACTTTATAGGTGTATTTTTGCTGCTATTAGTATACTGACGAGCTCTAATGAGAGCGAAATCGGTCTAGGGTTCAAATTGTTGCGAGAATGCATCTAGCCTTAACATTATTCTACTTTTTTAAGCGACTTAGTTGAAATGAAAATAATTATGTAATATCAGGAGACCTAGATACAATATTTGAAAGACCCAACCACACAATGGTAAACTAGTAAACTGATAATAGCATACAAAATTCAGATCTACATTTAAACAAACGTGATCACAGTGCGTTAAATACAAACAAAACTTCAATAAAATAAGAAATCAATTGTGTACGCTCACTTGTTTAGAAAACAAAGAGACCTAATTCTCCTTTGTAAAGTAATATAACCAAATAAATAAAAACCGTGAAGATCTATCACTTTCTTCGACTAAACATGTAAACTACTGGAATTGGTATTACAAGAACAACAAAGAAATCATTCTGTTCTACAAAAACAAGACCATATTTCATATTCATGACGGATTTTACATAATTGTAACAAAAAGGCAACTGAAACAATTAACGGTCGCAGAAACAAGAGTGAAAACAATGAGTTTCACTTAAAAAGCAGAATAAAAGTGGTTGAAGCAGTTCAAGTGCAGAAGGTACAAAACATCATCCGGTCGAGGACTAAAGAGTTTCCTGACAATGACCATGTGAAGGTAACATGCCATTTTATTATTATACACATCGTAATAGAGCCGGATTAAGAGAAATTTGCGAGTTTGCATTAAAATACCTTACCCCAGAACATCACACTGACAAAACATATATTTTTTAATTATTTCTGAACGTCATAACATCTGGGTTTGACATGACTGATAATTTTAATCCATTTATGGGCTTCATTTCGTCCTGGACACGGTATGTGGATGCCGTGTTGGTGTTGTAGTCAGCTACCTTAGAGCAGCTTCACCTGTTCCTGGGTTGGTTTAACGATCCACATGTCAATATTAACTTCACCATGGAACTTGAAGAGAACATATCCATTAGTTTTCTGGATCTGAAGTTTACAAGAAAGGAAAACTAAATTGAATTCGACATATATAGAAAACCAACACAAACAGACCACCTAATCCCATATAGATCTTGCCACCATATGTCCCACAAGTTGGCGTCTATAAGATATCTGATTGATAGACTGTTTCGAGTCCCATTGTCGGGGACGAACTTTAATAACGAGGTCAATGTTATTAAACAACTAGCAGTAAATAACGAATACCCTGTCAGTATAATAGGCAGACTGATAAGAAAAAAAAGCCGTCAGCTCTTGAGAGGGACAAGCTCCAATCTCTCGTCAGCCCAGCCTGAGAGTCCTGCATATTTTCCTCCCACATACTGTGGCCCTATCACTGCTGCAGTCTCTGGTGTCTTAAAGAGAGATAATATCAAGTTCGCATACAGGTCAAGGGATACTGTTAAGAAAATTCTGGTTCATAATAAGGATTCTATTCCTCACCTCAAGATGTCGGCGCTACATTGTCTCACCTGTGGGGACCCCCAATGTAACACTGTTCATATTTTTTATTTTTTTATTTCAACAACACACCACGAGGGCTTACATCCTAAATACTATCGTACCGTGGGTGTTGACAAGGAGGAAAGAGGCAATTTGTTAATTCTGGACTTGAAGGTTTGGAGGTTCGGAGAAGAAGGAAAAACATGTGCCGGCAAGGAATTCCACAACTTGGAAGTCCTCGGGACAAAAGAGCGGGCATAACAAGATGTTTTATGTCTGGTGACCTGGACAGTAAAAGGGTGCATTCGCTCTGTTCCCCTGGTAGATATGTTGGAAGCAGCAGGTGGAGAAACTATGGAAGAGAGCTCCTCTGAGCAGTGCCCGTGTATATATCTATAAAAATGAGAGAGGTCACCAACGGCACGTCGGGGGGCAAGGTATGGCAGCCTTTGGGTGAGGGTAGGGTCACCGATGAGACGTATAGCTCTCTATTGAATGGAGTCCAGGATAGCGAGTGTAGAAGCGGCAGCTGCACCCCATATGTGGGAGCAGTATTCGAGGTTTTGCCTTTTTTGTGAAGTATATAAGGTATAGAGATTAGCTGGCGAAAATTATTTGCAGGCCCAGAAAAGGAAACCTAATTTCTTAGCAGCCGCTTCTGCGATCGATGTGACATGTTGGTGCCAATTGAGATGTCGATCCACAGAAATGCCAACAAGAGAAAAGGATTTATTACTTTGAATAACTTGGTTGTTCATTGTGATGGGTCTAGCGCTGGTGTATCTCTTATGAGAAAGAAAGATTGATATTTGGTGGGGTTGAATTGTACAAGATTTCTACTTCCCCAGTCTAATATTTTTTGGAGATCCACGGAGACAGAACTCTCCATGAGTCTGCGATCCTCATCTAATTGAGCTAAAGAGACAGGCTTAGAATATTGTATATTTGAGTGGAGAGTACTGTCGTCCGCGTAACTGTAAACTGGGTTGGATGTGCTAGAGAGCAGGTCATTGATGTGGAGAAGAAACAAAGTAGGGGCTAAAGCTGAACCTTGAGGAACTCCTGCATTAATTGCATACAGTTTAGAGGAATGGCCATCCACAACAACAGAAATGCTGCTGTTGGAGAGGAAATTTGCTGTCCAGGTACAGAGTTTTGGAGGTAGGCCATAGGCCGAAAGTTTATTAAGCAGCGCTGCGTGCCAGACTTGGTCGAATGCTTTGGATATGTCTAGAGCGACAATCTGGGATTCACCGTGTAGTTCCATAGACTTGTTCCAAGACTGGGTGACAAAGGAAAGGAGGTCGGCAGTCGATCTGCGCTGACGGAATACATACTGCCTGTCGTGGATTAGACTGTGTTTTTCAAGAAATTTTTGTAATTCGGTGTTTATATACTTTTCCATCACTTTAGAGACGATTGAAAGGAAAGAAATAGGCCTGTAGTTACTAGGAAGCGCTTTGGATCCTTTCTTGGGGACAGGTTGTACTCGAGCTGTTTTCCAGTTACTAGGGAATATGCCTTTATTGTAAGATATTTGAAACAGATGAGTCAGAACAGGAGCAAGTTCTGGTGCGCATTTTTTGAGAACAATTGCTGGGATCTCGTCAAGGCCAGAAGCTTTCCTGGTATTAAGAGAAGAGAGCATATTTCGTACCTTTTTAGTTTTGAAAATGATATCCATCATTTTATGCGCGACATTGGGGACTGTTGGTGGTTGAACATTTGGAGGTGGGTTGAGAGTAAAATTGCCGGCAAACAACGAAGCAAAAAGTTCAGTCTTTCCCAGGGCGGTAGAAACAATTTCATCCCCTGAGACAAGAGGTAGGAACGTGCTCTTGCAGAAATTATTCCCAATAGATTTAGCAAGAGTCCAGAAAGGTTTGCCGCCGTTGGAGCTTGAGAGGACTTTGCTTTTCATGTGGTTATTAAACGAGTTTTTTGCCTCAGAAAGAATGGGGACATAGCGGTTTCTTGCGTCGTTAAATGCTTGACGATTGTCTTGGCTGGGATGTTGTAGAAGCGTTTTGTGAGCTTTGACCTTTTCAAGTCTGGCCTTGTCACAGGATTGAGAGAACCAGGGCTTTTGAGTGGCTGAAGAGGTTTTCTGTGTACGTGGAATAAATAATTCCATGCCAGCTTGGATAATTTCGGTGACGTTTTGTGAGATATCAGAGGGGTCAGGATGAGAGAAGCAGACAGACGCCCATGGAAATGACAAAAGGTAATCCCGCATTTCGTTACAGTTTGCGGAGTTGTATAGGAAGAACAGGAAGAGCACTAGGTACCAGGGTCTCTGAACATCTTAGAAGCAGTAATAACGTCAAAAACACCACTTCAGTCTTTGGTTTCCACCTCAGAAATAGCGGCCATACCTTTGACAAGGAGAATGATGCTAGAATCCTTCACCCATCTAGTTTTGACATGGAACAGTTTGTCCTGGAAGAAATGGAGATTTACAAGTACATAAATGGCTCCAATAGTAATGTTCTTAATGTTTCAAACACCAGCAACTTGAACTTTCCTTCCATTTACAGAAATTTTATTGAATAAACTTTCAATGGTAGCGCTCTAGCTCCATACAATTAAAGTGCTCTTTTGGTACCAAAGTCAATAATAACCTTCTTTTCACGCAGACTAAAACCTGAGTGAATAGACTTTCATTTGCAGAAACCTGACTGGTTGGAGTTTCAATAATAGTGCTCCGAATGACGTGTGATCGATTCCAGCCATGGAGCAAAAAATCGGTTGCTTCTTTGGTTCTCTGTCTGCGCCGTTGACATTTTCTCCGCCCGTCGTAGGTCACATGTCACTTTTAGCTGTCATGTCACTTGTCACTTTCAGTTTGTATTTTTATAGTTAAATCTGCAAAGATCCACGTTGGCCATTTTATTCGTCTGCTACAATTGGGTTAAAAAATAAGCGTCACTTGCATTCATCTCCTGATTTCGTCAAGTTTTGTGATGTTCCTACCTTCTTGTTTTGGCAGTTTTTGTTTGGGATCCTGAAGGCAATGGATGAAAAGCCAAACTTTGGCTACATTTCATATAGCATTTTCTGTAATTGAGACAGGACTAGTAAGTATTTACTCAAAAATAGCATTCATGTCCTTCTTTTCTTTCTGAATTTCACATGTTCAGATGTTATCGGGGAGTTCTGCTCGGCTGTGCAGCCTGCTTTGCTTTTATGTTTGTGCTTGTCTATAGATTTTTATACAGTTGACTAGTTTGAATTTTAACTTGTTCCTTGTGACTCCATAAGAGTGTTGTTCATATAGTGGGACCCCAGTCCCGTTTTTTAAGTTTTTTAAATCTTAAATTGTACATTTTATAGAAATGTTTTATAACTCCTGACACTAATGTCAATTTAAATATTGCATGGCCGTTAGGGCTACTCTGTATTATGACATTTAGCTTTGCTGGACCTTGTATTCTTTCTGTAGTTGCAGTGTTACTCACTCGCATGGTAAACCTACCAGAAACATAGTTTCTGACAACCACCTTTTACATTCTATGTCTAAACCCCTGAGGATGGCTCAATAATGGGCCGAAACGCGTAGGGTTTTAATAATAAAAATCAGTTGTCTGGTAGTTAAAGCCTTTTAATTTCCCTTAATCAATTTTTTTGTTAGTCAAAAGTAACACACAGACAACTATTTGTTCCTTAATTGCAATTTATAATAATAACACTTTATTTTTTAACATACACTTGATTACAAGATTAAAATATAAAATATATGATGCACAGTATAAGGAAAATACATACCAAAAGTCAGGACGAAACAAGTGCGTAATGGTACAACATTTTTACAGAAATAATCTACGAAATTTATCTATATGTATATATATATATATATATATATATATATATATATATATATATATATATACAGGGTGGCGCATTGAAAACGAAACAGACCAATTTGCGTCCAGAATTTTTTTTTTAAGAAACGCTGAAACACGTCAATTTTAATATTAAGGGGGACATGTTTTGACATAAAACTTTGTCACATTACTCCCTTAAGGGTGGTGATAACAACCCTTATATTTTAAATATGGGTCGAGTGTTACATCATTTGAAAGCTCTTTCTTTTCTGAATGCAGCACACTAATCTTTTTGAAAGTTTTATCAACTCGTTTAAAAATTATTCACAGTTGGAGTTGCAAGAACGTATTTCATTCATTGTGATAAGAAATCCACTAATTAGTCAATTATTCATTAAAAAAAAACTAAAAAACAAAACCAAACGTTCAAAATTGTTTATTCAGTTCAGTAAGTGTTCAAATTGTTGACCACTAGCTTCCATACAAAAGTAGAAATTTTGTTCAAAACGAGCTCTTACATTCTGGATCATTTGTGGAGATATTAGTCGGCATTCTTCAACAATGCATCGTCGTAATTCTTCCAGAGACTCCGGTTCTGTTGCGTAAATTCTACTCTTTAAATGGCCCCATAGAAGGAAGTCTAAAGGAGTTATATCCGGTGATCTAAGGGGCCACTCAATAGCACCTCTACGCCCAATCCATTATCCTGGAAACTCTCTGGTCAAAAACTCCCTAACACGTTGTGAAAAATGCGGAGGAGCTCCATCTTGTTGAAACACTAATTGATTTTCTTGATAGCGATCATTATTTTGAAAAATGTCAATTAGTCGAGGGTAAACGATATCTTCTAGTAACTCCAAATACGTTTCGCCACCCAAATTGCCATCAAGAAAAATTGGTACGATTAAAAGGTCTCCAAAAATGCCAGTCCATACATTCAATTTCTGTGGAGTTTGAGTGTGGACTTCGTGAAATTTTCTTGAATTATTATCTGTCCAATAACGACAATTATGACGATTGACTGTAGAGTTTAATTAAAACGTTCACTCGTCTAAAAAACAGATATTTAACAGAAAGTTCCCTTTATCAGCTATTCGTGCAGTCATAACTTCTCAAAACTCCAGCCGCCGATCAAAATCATCTTCATTCAGTTGTTGTACAAGATGCATTTTATACGGGTGAAATTTATGATGCTTCAATATTCGCTGAATAGTTCTTCTTTTGATGTTCGAAACAGTGGCCAATTTTCTCGTGCTCAAAGTTGGGTCTGCAGCAATTTGTCCTAAAACTTCAATCTCAGTAGTCTCATTTCTAACCGGAAATTCACGTTCAGGATCCCGTTTTTTGTTGGCTACTGAACCACTTTATCGAAACTTTGCAACTAACTCCAAAATGTATTTTCTGTTAACATGTCTGTTCGGATGTCGTTCATTAAACAAATTTGCGGTACGGTTGGCACAGTCATCGTTTTTGAAAAAAAGAGTAATTATTTCAACTCTCTCATCTACAGAATACACCATTGTGAGATTAATTTTCGGTAGTACTATCAAGTATCAAACCGACCGATAAACTGAAATAATAAACCGCATTTCTTTCATTCCGATAAGAAATGTTCTAATAGTCAATTTTTTGTTTACAAACCAAAAAAACATTGACTATCAGCACATTTCTTATCGGAATGAGTGAAATGCGTTTTTGCATCTTCAACTGTGAATAATTTTTAAACGAGTTGACAAAATTTCCAAAAAAATTAGTGTGCTGAATTCAGAAAAGAAAGAGCTTTCAAATGATGTAACCCTCGACCCATGTTCCCCATTTAAAATATAAGGGTTGTTATCACCACCCTTAAAGGTTTAATGTGACAAAGTTGAGTTTTATGTCAAAATATGTCCCCCTCAATATTAAAATTGACGTGTTTCAGCGTTCCTTAAAAAATTTATCTGGACGCAAATCGGTCTGTTTCGTTTTCAATACGCCAGCCTATATATATATATATATATATATATATATATATATATATATATATATATATATATATATATATATATATATATATATATATATATATATATACATACTAGTCTTGGATGTGGGTTCTAGGGGTCCTAGTTCACGCTGATCTGCAGAAATTTTGTGTTTTCTTTCGAATTTTTTAAAATTTATATCTCCGGAAATAACAAAGTAAGGGAAACCAAATTTGGTGTCCAGGTTTATATCATTATAGGTAAAGCACTTGGCAAAATTTAACGCTGTAGGTTTAAAGACAAAAAAGTTATAGGCATTTAAAGAACAATAAATTGGGGTTTTCTTCGAAACGTCAAAGTCGCGATCTAAAATGTCAAAATTGGCAACATTTAGGCAAAGAACCTGGAACTAATACGAGCTTTGGAGAGAAAATGTCTCAAGAAGAATGCTTTACAAAGCCTGAAGTCTTAGCTTCAACGGTCATTGCCCTTTCTTTTCCTAAAATATTTCCAGAAAATTCATTTCAAATAGACCCTTTCTCTGATGCTTTGGCGGTAGCCTTAGCTATAATATAGAGTTTATCGTTTAATGGTATATAATTTTTGTCGAATTTTCGTAAAAAATCAATAAAGCCCAATATATCCGTTATTAGACAAGATACGAACAAAAATTTTATACATTAATTACCGGGTGTCTTGAGCTACACCTCCAAAAAATATTACTACAATCACAGGGTGACTCATAAGTCGTTGGTGATACAAATTTTTTTTTTTTTAAATCGAACGCGTCTAATGTTATTGCATTTTTGCATTTTCCATCAAAACATAATGCAAGTTTGTAAGAAAAGAAATTCGGGACGCAGAAAGTGCATTATGGTGGCGAATTTACATTAATTGCTTCAAATTTGAGTAGCTCAATTTGATATTAACCTGTAGGGTTGATCAAGAAACCAGTTTTTTGGGAACACTTTAAGTTTACTTTCGGAAATTTTTGTACATTTTCAACAATGAAGTTATTTTGACGAAATATGGCACGTTGTTTCTACTATATAGGTTATACTAGTAGCCAAATTTGAGGCCAGCTTTCTTAAAAAAAAGACACATATTTGCTATTAACAACATTTTAATGAAAATTCACTACCATAACGCACTTGCTGCGTCCAGACTTTTCCTTTTGTTAATTGCTTGGATGGGTTTGTTAACCAGCCTAATCAATCCACTTTAAAAAAAGTGTTTTTTAAACAAATTTGGCGTTAAAAGGTTTTTGTTTTGTTGGAGTATGTAATTACATAATTCAGCGATATTTCACTACATTATTTTTTAGGAGCTTTTATGCTGTATGGTCTAAGTAATATTTATAGATTCGGTGTAGTCACATCGGGTTACTAAAGAAATAGATATCGTAGAATTGTAACAATATACAGTGCACGGCGTATCGAGCGTCCATTAGAAGTATCTACAAAACTATACCGATTTTTAATCTGAAAATTTGGTCACTTGGGTTTTCTGGATAGCTGAATTTAACAAAAATATACACGTCATCATACCACTTCCGGTTATACCGGAAGTGGTTACTAACTTTGTTTTTTCAAATGAAACATGACATTTTTGAGTAGAGTTTTGGATTTATCGTAAAATTTTAGGTTGACTTTTGATAACATACCATATGTAAAAAATCAGCCGTTTTGGAGTTATATCGATTTTTTTAAAACTTAAAAAAAAATTATGTATGTATATTGAGTGGTATATCTCCGGCAAATATGATGTCAGCGATTTGCAATTTCGTCTGTGGTTTTTCAAGATACAAGAGTATCGTGAAAATAGGCAAATGCGTTGATAGCATATACAGGGTGGAAGAAATTCACATACCAACTTGGACAATTTCGGACCCCTATAACTTGCTTACTTCAAATGGAACACCCTGTATATTTTTATCTTATTGCTTAGATATTTGCATTATCTTTCGATTTATATCAGCATGTCCTATACCTAAATGCAACAGTTATCCAGATACTGGAACATTTGTATAATGATAATGTTATAAGGCTAAGGGTGCACAATATTTCAGTAGAGTGCCTTGACGGAAATGTTATTCTTCATGAACTTCAATAATTATTAATTGTTGGACACCCCATAGAACAAAATTATAAATGAGAATACCATAATAATAATCTGTTTAGGCAACTAGATAAACAATTTATTAAGTACTACACAACTAAACCAATGAAAGTGAGAAAAAATGTGGCAACTGGAATGATAAGGAACAATCTAATAAGTAACATGTATATAAACAATGGGTGTTCAAGAAAGATGTTCAAAAGTAGCTCCATTTTTTAGCAAACAGCAATTAATTCGCCTTAAAATTTCATTGCTCGTAGCACGTTTTATACTTTCTCTGCTTATTTCATTGAAGGCGGCACGTACTCTTTCTTGCATATTCTCCTTTGTGGTTATAGGGTCTTTATAAACTTTATTTTTAATAAAGCCCCATATGAAAAAATCTAATGGAGTTAAGTCAGGGGAGCGTGGTGGAAATTTGTAGGGCCCATTGTTCGCAATCCACTTGCCACTGAACATTTCTTCTAATGTCGCACTGACTTGATGAGTAGTATGTGGTGGAGCACCGTCCATTTGATAAAAAGCGTTTGATCTTTCCCTAATTTCTAAAGTTTCTAAAGCATCTCTCACTACGTTTTTTAACAACCACACATATCGATCCCCTGTTAAGTTTTCGTTATAAAAATACACACACAAAATACGAGAGTCTTTGACGGCACAGAACACATTAAAGCTCCACCGGTTTTGGTAATTTCTTTCTCTGCAGATATGCGGATTTTCTGCAGCCCAGTAATGACTGTTATGGCGGTTAAACACGCCGTTTTTTGTAAACTTTGTTTCATCAGTCCATATTATACTTTTGACAAAGTTATCGTCTTCTTGAATTCTTGTCAGCAACCACTCACAGTAATTCACACGACACAATAAATCTTCAGTTTTCAAATTCTGAACCAAATGGAGCTTAAAAGGTCGCCAATTATACTTTCTTAAGATTCTGTGGATAGACCTGGTTGATATTCTAAGATCCCTTTCAGCCTCTTGTAGGGAATTTTCAGGATACGAATGGAAGTATCCTAGTACCATGGCTTCATCGTCTTCGGTATAACGGTTTTGCCTGCTAACAATTGGTTGAAAGGAACCAAACTTTATACAATTATTAAGCAGACGTTTGATGGTATGTTTATTCGGTCTGGGGCGATCTTGATACCTTTCAGCGAAAACTCGGCAGGTTCTACTCATAATGCGATTGCATTCGCCGTATGTAACTAATAAATTTAGAAAATCTTCATTAGAAAACCCCAAACGCGACATATTTGTTGATTGTTATAAACAACTGTCATGAAGTAATGACGTTGCTAAGAATAACATTTCCGTCAAGGCACTCTACTGAAATATTGTGCACCTTATAACATTATCATTATGCAAATGTTCGAATATCTGGATAACTGTTGCATTTAGGTATAGGACATGCTGATATAAATCGAAAGATAATGCAAATCTCTAAGCAATAAGATAAAAATATACAGGGTGTTCCATTTGAAGTAAGCAAGTTATAGGGGTCCGAAATTGTCCAAGTTGGTATGTGAATTTCTTCCACCCTGTATATGCTATCAACGCATTTGCCTATTTTCACGATACTCTTGTATCTTGAAAAACCACAGACGAAATTGCAAATCGCTGACATCATATTTGCCGGAGATATACCACTCAATATACATACATAATTTTTTTTTAAGTTTTAAAAAAATCGATATAACTCCAAAACGGCTGATTTTTTACATATGGTATGTTATCAAAAGTCAACCTAAAATTTTACGATACATCCAAAAAACTCTACTCAAAAATGGCATGTTGCATTTGAAAAAACAAAGTTAGTAACCACTTCCGGTATAACCGGAAGTGGTATGATGACGTGTATATTTTTGTTAAATTCAGCTATCCAGAAAACCCAAGTGACCAAATTTTCAAATTAAAAATCGGTATAGTTTTGTAGATACTTCTAATGGACGCTCGATACGCCGTGCACTGTATTATAAATTATTTAGTGATATTACAAGACATCTTTTTATCAGCCGAATATCGTTGGGGAGAATTAGTAAGAGCAGTCCCCATTTTCTGATCAGAATTCAATTGAATTCTGCTTGTTTTCTCCACAAACAAGCTTATACATTTACACATACAATATAACCAAATGCCAGTCATTGTTAATAAAATATCTAGTTGCACCAAATGTCAAACTAACAGTAGAATAGCCTATTATATCTATAATATTGTTACAAAGCACTTCAATATACGTAGGTGCGGTGTTGCCACATCTCCAGAATTTCCCCAACATCTGGGAATTTTTGCACAATCTGGCAACACCGCCTCCCCACCCCCCTGGGGGTGCCTGGGGTGACCCCCCACAGGCGAAGTCTCAACCCTCTAGGACCAGAAATAACGAAGTTACCAACTTGTACCCCGTCGGAACGGATAACTGAGGTCTGCACATTCCGAACACCCTGTATATACACCCTGTATACGCAGAGGACCCTTACACCCTGTATACGCAGAGAGATCTTATAGTTCGAGAAACACCTCTTGTGTAACATAGGAGTGGTGACCACATTTGGATCATCCTGTATACACATCCCCCTGTATACACACGGGACCGATCTGTATTCACAGAACCTTCTAGTAAAAGAAGGTCCTGGAACGTTCTGGAATGGAACGCTCTAGAAAGGAGGGGAAGGTACGGCGAGTATATAAAAGCGAAAGCAAGCCAGCCCGAGTTAGTTGAGTTCAGTAAGAGAATGTGGTAGTGACTTGAAGCAGTGTAAAGTGTTAAGAGAGTAGTGACTGTAGTACCAGATTAGTGACTTTTGTTGAGAGTAGTAATTGTAAGGCCAGTAAATGAAGTGTTTTGTGAGAGAGACATTCTAGAAATTTTATTGTATCCATATTTAGAGTGTAAATAAAGTTGTTTTGTTAAAATTAAAAGTCTCACTTATCCAGAACCCGGAGAAAACGCAACAATATCATGATATATGACCGCAAGATAATACAGTTGATTAATCCCAACTCATTATTATTACTATTATTATAATAATTACACAATACATATAACTATTCAGAAATTCAGAAGCTTATTCTTATCAAGTCGATCACTTTCAAGGCCCACTATAATGCTAGTATAGAATTGATCATTGATTTGTAAACTATTGTTCAGACCTACCTTCACTCCATAACCTACAAAAAGCTATTAGTTTCATGTCAAATTTGTTTACGTAATGTGACTGACAGGTCACTTGCTTTTTATTTTCTTCTCTAAGCTAGTGGGAGTGTTTTTAAGGCGTGAACTTGACTTTGATGTCAAGCTGTCACTCACCAAATTGTTATCTAATATCGAAAAGTGTGTCGTGCTTTATTGGAAACTTAATACGTTTCGATGTGTCGATGTGTATTGATTTATCTTTTGTTGGAGGCAGCTATGTTGTTTTGTTTGTTACAATGGGAGTCGGCTCTGAAAAGAACGTTTCAGCAGTTGTATCTAATAAATGTAATTTAATTTCATTGTGTGTAGCATTGTCTGGATTGAAAAAAATTATCAAGGCGTACGCAGCAAGTGCATTGTGGTAGCAAATTTTAATTAAAATTTAAACTTTAAATATCAATAGCTCATTTTTGCGAAGACTCCGTTACTCGCGCCTTCAAATCAAATACTTTGTCAGTCTTGCTTTTTCTCTTTGCGACACGGCTTGCACCGTTTACGCGACGTATCCTCTCTTGCAGTGGCGATTTCTCCTAGTGAGCTAGGTGTGCGCCGCACACCCTAAAATATAATCAAAATGTGTATGTGTGTAAATATGTTTTATTTCTTTTTCCCTTAGTCTTAATACATTACCTATTTTATGACAATCGATTTAATTTACTTATTTAATTTCATAAATAGTCGGTTAATAGTGACTTGGAATGAAGTAGGTACCACGTCTTCATTTTCAGAGAATATGAGTAGGTCAATAGCAACTGGGTGTGCGTTAATATTTCCGAACAACTTCAGTCGATCGAGTGGTATTGGTATACAATGCAGTCCCCCACCGACGTGTTTAAAATAGTGAGGAAAATACCATTGATTTTAACACTGCAGTGAGCTGTAAAAGCATAGCTCAAGACAAATGAAAGGAACAACGTTTTGATAGCATTATTTACAAACATTATGACTGCGCTTGCAGAGACCACACTATTCTAGAATCAAAGACTATAATACATTTTAGTGAATTTTCGTAGAAAAAATTCACTAATAGGGAGATCTCGACTTTTGAATTTTGAAAAAATGTTTGCAAATGAGCGCGAACTAGGACCCCTAAAACCCATATCCGGGGTCAGTTTCAATTTTTATATGTTTATATATATATATATATATATATATATATATATATATATATATATATATATATATATATATATATATATATATATATATATATAGGTATCACACCGATAACTCAAGATATAATGAGCCGATTTTGATAAAATTTGGCATGTACCTTCCTTTGATAAGTGGCTTGGACAAGTTCGTTAGTCAGGAAAATCGGACGAGGTTTTCCGGGAAAATTTTGAGTTTTCATTCGAAAAAAAATTTGTATCTCAAAAAATAAAAAAAGGTATGATAACCAAATTTGGTAGGTAGGTTTACGATATAAAAAGTAAACTATACACCAAAATTTAGATTTATATGTTACAAGAAAAAAGAGGTTATAATAAAATATTTTGTGCCAGATCATTTCTATGAAAATTCACTACCATAACGCACTTGCTGCATCCACGCTTTTTACACATTTTATTATTTAGTACCATATTAACACTGAACTACTTTTAATGTTTTCAGTTTTCACCCCGTTCCGGACAGTGCTAACGCTAACACAAATTTGTGTGAAGAGAAGAGCTTGATAATAATTTCATGTTTTTTTCGTGTTTTAAATGACTTTAATTTGTTAGTGTTGCGGTGGGAGATTAATTATTTATCTACCTATTATTCTCATATAGGTACTATATATATATATATATATATATATATATATATATATATATATATATATATATATATATATATATATATATATATATATATATATATATATTTAGTCTTAATAATTTTTAAAACTACCACTAACAGCAACTCGTTACCGCACACCCGAACTTTTTGGTCAGGAGACGCCACTGCTCTCTTGTATTATTACTGTTCGTTTCTTTATCATTATGCTGATTGGTCCTTGATAATAATTCTTTAAGTCGCTCAGAAGCGGACACTGACAAGTAAGTTATTTTTGGCCCTCTTAAAAACTGCCCTTGAACAAGTTCTTCTCCGAAGCGTCTCAGAAACAGACGTCCAGGAATCTGTTGGTTTTCATTTCCCAAATATATTATTTAGGAATTTATTCCTGATACATTCAGCACTGACAAAACTATTACCATGTTTTCCCTAGCAACATTATACGTCGAACACGCCTTTCGGCCATGTCCACTGCTATTTTAGTAGTGCTATAATATGATATTATTTTCGGTTTATTCTTATCACCTAGGTATCCTTATATATCTTTCCATCTAGATGTATACTTGATATTAACAGTACATTTTAACGATTTTTTCGTAAAACGAAAAATTCGCTAATGACGAGATCTGTGAAATTTTCAAAAAATTTCTTCAAATGAGCGCGAAGTAGGACCCCTGAACCCATATCTGTGGTCAGTTTAAAATTTTATATATCACACCGATAACTCAAAAAAGAATAGGCCGATTTAGATGAAATTTGGTACGTACCTTCCTTTTGTAAGTGGCTTAGATAAGTTCGTTGTCCAGGAAAATCGGGCCAGTTTTTATAGGAAAATTTTGGGTTTTCTTTCGGAAAATCTGTGTATATATGATTATTACAGCTTTGTACCACGTTATTTGTGGCTATAATGTCACTATGTGAAGACTGGAACCTGTGATGAGCATTGATAAGTACACTTGGAGAAATCAAAATCACCACAACACATTTTTTAAAAAAGACCTAACGATCGTTTTACCAATACTTATACAATTCTCAGGTAGACGAAGAAAACGATGGTAAACGGAGGCGCATCGTTTATCTATTGTGTCTCTATTGCACGAACAATGTTGACGACCTGCCTTGATCTTATACATAACAAATTTATGAATTTTTATTTATAATATATATAATATGTCTATTTATATTATTTGTGTTGCAATTTATGTATATGTTTCAATGTAAATGTAAAGTTAAAAATTGCTTTATACATAATCAATCTTACTTCAGTTTAAATTATACCAGCTATCTTAATCGCAGTGGACGTGCCGCCACTCACTTAGTGTCGAAAGGCTGGCTACTATAGCCATATTACTTCATAGGTGTATTTTCGCTGCAATTGGTGTGCCGTGCAGAAGAGCTCTAATGAGAGCGAAACCGGTCTACGGTTCTAATTGTTGCGAGAATGCATCTAGCCTTACATACTTTGTCCTTATATTAGGGTAGAAATGGGCAAGGGCTGACAATTTACTAAATTATTAGTTGGTTGTATACAGTCTCTATTTTTTAACACTTTGTGTTATTTGGAACTGGCGTAACAACATACTACTTGGTACCGCAACTAGATGGCGGCACGTCCACCACTCACTTAGTGTCAAAAGGCTGGCTACTATAGCCGTATTACTTTATAGGTATATTTTGGCTGCAATTGGGATGCCGTACTGAAGAGCTCTAATGAGAGTAAAACTGGTCTACGGTTATATTGTTGCGAGAATGCATCTAGCATTACATACTTTGTCTCTATATTAGGGTAGAAATGGGCCAGGACTGACAATTTACTAAATTGTTAGTTGGTTGTATACAGTCTCTATTTTTTTAACATTTTGTGTTATTTGGAGCTGGCGTGACAACATACTACTTGGTTCCGCAACTAGGTGGCGGCACGTCCACCACTCACTTAGTATAACAAATTCTTTTTTAGTAAAATTTTAACCACTTGAAATTCTACAAAAAATTGTTTAATATTATAAAGTTTTGGTACCTGTTGTCTTCGTTATGTTGTCAATCCTGTTGACGTCTTACCACTGTCATTTATCATTATGCTTGACAATAATAATAAAAAGTTAAATGATGCTGCTCTTGATGGTTCCAATTTAATTTTCTTGAACTCTTTGTATAAAGTTTCTCTTTCGCAACTGCTTCACTCATATCTATGCAGTTTTCGTTACCTTGGTAACCATGAGGTAACGAAATTCTAATCACTACTTATTGATAAACAACAGAGCTATGACAACCAAATTTGACATATATGTTTCTACTATAAAACTTACCCTACACACCAAAATTCAGATTCTAAGTTAAAATTTAAAAAAAGTTATAGGCATTGAAAGAAAAAAAAATTGGGTGCCACTGGTGATCAGACGAAAGCACAAGAACAATATATTTTGTGTGATTAACAGAAACAACTAAATATTACATACAACGGTTAAGTTTTCTTGGCGCAAAAGTGTCAAGATGTAGCAGAAAAAATATTTTGAAAATTTTATAATTTATTCTTGAAACGTCAAAGTCGCGATTTGAAACATCAAAATTTGTAATTTTCAGACAACGAATTTGAAGCAAATACGGATTATGTCGAAAAAATCTCTTAATAAGTTTTTCACAGAGCCTTAAGTTTCAGCTTCAACCATCATTGTCCTTCATTTTACTTATATACTTTCTGAAAATCCATTTCAGTAGACCCTCTTGCTGATGCTTCGGCAGTAGTTTCCGCTATAGAGTTTATGATTTAATAGTCTATATCTACGGGACTCCAGATTAAAAAAATATTTCGAAAATTTTCATGAGTAACTTTGAAGATCATCTAAATGTACCCGAGTTAGAAGCAAACATTATTTCCAAATATAAATATGCTTCTATTACTTCCGTTGATATTGAACGAAGTTATTATTGTAAGACATGATTTATGTTTAATATACTGTTTCGTATAGTTTTGTTAATCTTTTTATTTTATCAAAACAAATTAATTATGTATAGTCTTATGAATTATGATGAACAAAAACTTGCATTTTCTAACAAATTGTGTTTTATTATTGTCAAATTAATTTTACTAAACCTGAAGTTTCATTTTTATCAAAACTGCTTACGAAAATTAAAAAAAAAAACACACAATAGTATCCATAATCAGTGACGTAGCAAACTCAATATTATGCATAATTTGTTGCTTTTTTGTCTAAAATCTTTGCACAGTCTAATCCACGACAGGCAGTATGAGTTCCGTCAGCGCAGATCAACGGCCGACCTCCTTTCCTTTGTCACCCATTCTTGGAGCAAGTCTATGGAACTACACGGTGAATCCCAGATTGTCGCTCTAGACATATCCAAACCATCTGATCAGGTCTGGCACGCAGCGCTGCTTAATAAACTTACGGCCCATGGTCTATCACCAAAACTCCGTACCTGGACAGCAAATTTCCTCTCCAACCGGAGAATTTATGTTGTCGTGGATGGCAATTCCTCTAAACTGTTTCCAATTAATGCAGGAGTCCCTCAAGGTTCAGCTTTAGCCCCTACTTTGTTTCTTCTCCACATCAATGACCTCCTCTCTATCACATCCAACCCAGTTCACAGTTACGTGGATGACAGCACCCTCCACTCAAATATACAATATTCTAAGCCTGTCTCTTTAGCCCAATTAGATGAGGATCGCAGACTTATGGAGGGTTCTGTCTCTGTGGATCTCCAAAAAATATTAGAGTGGGGAAGTAGAAATCTTGTATAATTCAACCCCACCAAATCTCAGTTTTGCTTTCTATCTCATAAGTGATACGCCAGCCATAGACCCATCACAATGAACAACCAAGTTATTCAAAGTAATGAGTCCTTTTCACTTGTTGGCATTTCTGTGGATCGAAATCTCAATTGGCACCAACATGTCACATCAATTGTAGAAGCAGCTGCTAAGAAATTAGGTTTCCTTTTCCAGGCTCGCAAGTACTTTTCACCAGCTAATCTCTATACCTTATATACTTCAAAAATAAGTCCAAACCTCGAATACTGCTTCCACATCTGGGGTGCCGCTTCTGCTTCTACACTCGCTATCTTGGACTCCATTCAGAAGAGAGCTATACGTCTCATCGGTGACCCTACCCTCACCCAAAGGCTGCAATCTCTCGCCCATCGACGTGCCGTTGGTGACCTTTCTCTCTCTCTCTTTTATAGATATTTGCACGGGCACTGCTCAGAGGAGCTTTCTTCCATAGTTCCTCCACCTGCTACCCCCAACAGATCTACCAGACGAGCAGAGCGAATTCACCCTTTTACTGTCCAGGTCACCAGACATAGAACATCTTGTTATGCCCGCTGTTTTGTCCCGAGGACTTCCAAGTTGTGGAATTCCTTGCCGGCACATGTTTTTCCTTCTCCCCCGAACCTCCAAACCTTCAAGTCCAGAATTAACAAGTTGCGTCTTTTCTCCTCGTCGACACCCACTGTACGATAGTATTTAGGCTGTTAGCGCGCGTGGTGTGTTGTTTAAATTTAATAAAATGAAATGAGCATTGTTTTAAATTTTTTTTGGTCTGCATTTTTTCGTGCCTTGCTTATGAGATACAAGATGTAAAGTTAAAATTATTGAAATCAAAGAACACTTCATAAATAAATCCGCTTTTATCAAGAAGTTATAGAAAATAGGCAATTAATTACCTGTCCTAGGTAGTCTTCATGGTCAGTTATATAACCTAGCTTCTGTTTAAGAAGGTTTTTGTTGGATTCTTTTTCAGACTTAAATGCGCATTAAACCATCATATGTATAATTTTGAATGGTGTTTAATTTACACAAAATTTACATACTATCTCCCTAAATAATTTACCTTGTACATGTCTAAGAAAATTGTGGTCATTTCTATAAATAATTTTCAGTCCGTATATTATAAACACTTATAATACCCAGGGCTGTGGTTTTATTTTTATCTTCCTCATTCACAAGAAAGCACACATAACGTGCAAATGGTGGCGTTTTAATGGATATAATGCATATAAATAGAAGGTGAATTATGCACCTCTTACAGCTAAATAGTTTGCAAATTTTCTGAAACATTTCACGGAACATGCCGACAAACTATTCGCAAGAGCCAGTATTAAATCACATGAAATATCTCGGTGAATATCTCACAGTTCAACATGCAAACAGAGTATATTTACTCGCATGCACATAGAAATGGATATTTTGTTAGAACATCTCGCTATTAAGTCATCAAATGGCATGAAGCCTCTATGACACTGACTGACCTGTATGGTTGGTTGAATTGAATGTTGGTTAGATATATTATGGTAATTTTCTTCACAATTTTGTTCCAAGTTATATTTGTGACACGAAAAGCAAAGAGACTAAAACAGATAACTAGGAAGGTTATAGGAGTTGTCTTTTGGTCTTAAGCAGAGACTGTTCGAAAAGATCTTAGTGAAATAAATATTTCACTGCCCCTTATATACTTATTATTATAACTTTTATAGCTAAGAGAAAACGATAACCGTTTTTTTTTTAGATCACCCATATGAGTATTGCAGATCCTCCAAATAGTGATTAATTTTACACACAAAACTTAACGTTAATTACCCCACATAAAAAAAATCTAGACGCAGCAAGTATATTATAGTATCGAATTTACATTCATTTTAGTGGCAAATACATGCCTTTTTTTTCTGATAGGCATCAATTTTGGTATAACGTATATTTACGTAATGGTAGCGAATTTTTATTAAATGCTTCAAATTTGTATAGCCCATTTTTATATAAACCTTAAATACTAAGTGGTAAGACACGAAGCAAAGTGCCGCCACCTAGTTGCGGAACCAAGTAGTATGTTGTCACGCCAGCTCCAAATAACACAAAGTGTTAAAAAATAGAGACTGTATACAACCAACTAACAATTTAGTAAATTGTCAGCTCTGGCCCATTTCCTCACTAATATAGGGACAAAGTATGTAAGGCTAGATGCATTCTCACCACAATTAGAACCGTAGACCGGTTTCGCTACAATTAGAGCTCGTCAGTACGGTATTACTTTATAGGTGTATTTTCGTTACAATTAGTATGCCGTACTGACGAGCTCTAATTAGAGCGAAACCGGTCTACAGTTCTAATGGTGGTGAGAATACATTTCGACTTACATACTTTGTCCCTATATTAGGGTAGAAATGGGCCAGGGCTGACAATTTACTAAATTGTTTTCAACCTCTATATCTCCGACATGGCTGAAACTAGATGTCCAAAGTTCGGCTACGCGGATGACTGGGTACTAGCCACACAACACCGTCTCTTTGAAGGAACAGAAACTGTCCTCTCTTCAGACTTGGCGAGCTTAGGGACGTATTTCCGTAAATGGAGACTGAGGCCAAACCCCAATAAAACGGAGACGGCGTGCTTCCATCTCTCTAACAAGGCAGCGAATAGACAGCTCCAGGTCTACTTCAAGGGTACTTTACTACGCCACAACACACACCCGAAATATCTTGGTGCCACACATTGACCTATAAGAGGCATCTGGAGAACACGTCTGCGAAGCTGGGAACTCGGAACAACATCCTCCACAAGCTATGCGGTACCACAGGGGGCTCAACCGCTGAACTATTAAGATCTTCAGCACTTGGACTGGCTTACTCAACTGCAGAATACGGCACACCGATCTGGCGAACAGTACGCATACCCAAAGGGTGGACACACAACTAAACGAGACCATGAGGATAATCAGCGAAACGCTAAAATCGACTCCTGTCGAATGGCTACCAATACTGAGTCATATACCTCCTCCAGATATCCGGCGCAAGGCAGCTCTTCTCCGAGAATATAAACGTATACAAGGCAACCCTCAACTTCCCATACACCAGGACACGGTTAAATCGTGCAGAAACAGACTACGATCCAGAAGACCGACCATAAGAACTGAAAGAGAACTACACACGTCACAGTTCGACCCCTTACATTATTGGGAGCGAAAATGGACAGACAACTGCCCCCATCAACTCAGAAATCTTCCGTGCATAAGAATGAAACCTTCCGCCTTCGAACAGCCCGCAAAATATGGACATCACTGAACAGAATACGCACCAATCATGGCATATGCGCGGACTCACTACACAAATGGGGGAGGGCGCAATCTGCGAGGTGTGACTGCGTAGCGCAAAAGCAGACCGTCCAACTTATGGTGATGGAATGCCCAAACACAGCATATGAGGGAAACTTTGACGACTGCCTGGTGGCAACTGACGCCTTAATTGACTATGTATCAAGTTTGAATATGTGCTTGTAAATTAGAATAACTTTTAATTTCTTTTTGTACACTTTTATGTCTTTTATGACATGTGCAGCCATACGATAAATAAATAAATAAATAAATAAATATATATATATATATATATATATATATATATATATATATATATATATATATATATATATATATATATATATATATATATCGCGCTCATTTGAAGAAGTTGTTTCAAAATTCATTCAGAGGCCGCGATCTGCTCATTAGTGAATTTTTTTAAAGAAAATTCAATAAAACGCTGTATGATTTGTGATCTGTGGCAAAATCGTAACAAGTTTCAAAACAATTGTCAAATCAACAAAAATCTGCAAATCTTTTAATTCAATTAAGAACAATAGCTGTTGAAATAAGCACCAAGACATTGCTTAACACACTCCTTGCAATATCCGTTGTTCATAACGCGCATTCGTTTTAGAATCTTTGTTTAAAACAATCAGTTTTCGACCATCAAATTTTCAAAGTATATTTGTGATATTTATTGGAAGTTTTGTGTCTCTTTTAGTAACTTTTTTAGACTCCATGCAACCAGAAGAAAGCTTATTACTTACGATTGAGATCTGAATTTTGGCATATATCATACGTTGCGTACAATATATTTGTTATTTTCGAAGATACCACAATTTTCAAAAGCATATCCAAAACTTTCCTGGAAGACCTGATCAGATTTTTGTCGCTAACAAACTTATCCAAGCCATTTACTGAAGGAACACGAACGCCAAGTTTCATAAAAATAGGTCCATTATTTTTTGAGTTATATAAACATGAAAAGTCTGAAAGCAACTCTCTCTCATATGGGTAACAGGAGCCCAGCTCGCACCCAGTTGAAGAATTCCTTCCATATCGTCACGTATGGAAGTATCACATCGGCGATAAAAGTTTCAAAAGTGTTTTTCGCTTAAATGTCGTAAAAGGTATAAAAAGTTCTGGATGCAGCAAGTGCGTTATGGTAGTGAGTTTTCATAAAAATGTTTTTAATAGCAAATATGTGTGTTTTTTCAGAAAGCAGGCATCAAATTGATTACCAGTATAACATATATAGTAAAAACAATGTGCCATGTTTCATCAAAATAATTTTATTGTTTGAAAACGTACAAAAATTTCCGAAAGTAAATTTAAAGTGTAACCAAAAAAATCCGTTTCTTGGTCGACCTTATAGGTTAATAGCAAATTGAGCTTTTCAAACATGAAGCATTTAATCAAAATTCGCTACCATAACGCACTTGCTGCGTCCAGAATTTCTTTACTTACAAACATGCATTATATTTCGATGGAAAATGCAAAAACATAAGGCGTTTTCGACAAAAAAAAGTACCACCAACGACTTATGGGCTACTCTGTGATTGTAGAAATATTTTTTCAAGATATAGCTCAAGACACCCTATAATTAAAGTATACAATTTTTTTCATAACTTGTAGAATAACGGATATATTAGGCTTTATTGATTTTTTACGAAAATTCGACAAAAGTTATATACCATTAAACGATAAACTCTATAGCTAAGACTACTGCCAAGCATCAGAGAAAAGGGTCTATTTGAAATGAATTTTCTGGAAACATTTTAGTAAAATGAAAGACAATGACGGTTGAAACTAAGACTTCAGGGTTTGTAAAACATTTTTCTTTAGACATTTTCTTTCCATAGCCTGTATTAGATTCAAGTTCTTTGCGTAAATGTTGACGTTCTAAATTGTCACTTTGAGGTTTTGAGGAAAACCCCATTTTATTTTTCTTTAAATACCCATCACTTTTTTGTCTTTTGACCTAAATTTTGGTAGGCAATTTACCTATAGCGATATAAACCAGCGTGTCAAATTTGGTTGCCCTTACTTTGTTATTTCCGGAGATATGAATTTTTTTCTAAAGAAAAC
Organism: Tillus elongatus; assembly: GCA_964006375.1. Classification (NCBI taxonomy): domain Eukaryota; kingdom Metazoa; phylum Arthropoda; class Insecta; order Coleoptera; family Cleridae; genus Tillus; species Tillus elongatus. The sequence goes on along the minus strand of OZ023264.1, from coordinate 183,299,684 downwards.
ACAAAATTTTTTGGGAAAACCTCGGCCGATTTTGCTGGATAACGAACTTATCTAAGCCACTTACAAAAGGAAGGTATTCACCAAATTTTGTCAAAATCGGCCCATTATTTTTTGAGTTATCGGTGTGATATATATATATATATATATATATATATATATATATATATATATATATATATATATATATATATATATATATATATATATATACACATACATATATATATATATATATATATATATATATATATATATATATATATATATATATATATATATATATATATATATATATATATATATTGAAACTTACCCTGGATATGGGTTCTAAGAGGCCTAGTTCCCGATCATTTGAAAAATTTTTTTCAAAATTCAAAAGTCGGGATCTCCTCATTAGTGAATTTTTTTTAAAGAAAATTCACTAAAACATGATTTGGGCACGAAATTTTCTTTCTGTCTATAGGTCTGTCTGTTTATAGCCACGATAACTTTAGAACAAATTGAGATATCGTCTTCAAATTTGGTATACAGTTAGCACTCGACAAACTAACGATTCGGATTGTTTTTATCTAAAATCGCTCCAGGGGGTAGGGGATGAATAGAGGGCGTTTTGGTGAAAATTGACATTTTTTCGTTAAAACTCGAGTAATATAACGTTTTAGGGTTTATTTATTAGAACACCTTTATTTTCATCAAACATCTGGTATTCTATGGTGAAATTAAATTAAGGGTTGAATGTGTGAGGGTGGAATATTACTGCCAAAAATTTCAATTTTTTTTGTCAAAACGGCGTAGAATGTCTCAAGACATATAGAAAACTTGATGCTGGAACGAAATATTTTTTTGTCTGTCACTCTTCTGTCGGACGGTCTGTCGGCATGTACGTCTGTCTGTTAATAGGCGCATAACTTTCGAATGAATTGAGATATCATCTTCAAATTTAGTATCCCGTTAGCACCTGACAAAGGAAAACGTCGAATTGTTTTTGGGTAAGATCGCTTCAGGGGGTAAATAACGGGTGATTTAGGGAAAATAGACAGTTTTTCAATAAAGCTCGAGTAATATAACGTTTCAAAAGCTTATGGGTACAGAAATACAAATATTTTCTTTCTGATCGTGTCATGGGCCCTAAGTTCATTACATGAGAATGTCTTTCTTAAGAGAATAAATTATCACAGCTATGTGGAAGTTATGGTTTAATTTGCAGCACATTTTTTTTTCAAAAGTCGCGATCTCCTTATTAGGAAATTTGTTTACGAAAATTTCGTAACATATAGTCAGGATAATAATTTTCTGTGTAATAACTTTGTATTTTTTATTAAAGGTATTAAATGTCTGTAAGTATACCATTTGTTTATCCACGATGTTCACATAGTGGTCTAGATGATATGCAAATGAGCAAACTTCTACTAATTATCTAATTATTCTTACTGTAAATTAGTACTATTCGTTATAATTAAAATATGAATCTAGTAGTCTGTATCGTAGAAAGTAACGGCAAATGTTTTTGTGTGGGTTGGTACAACTGTTCCTGCATTATATGGATGATGTTGTCAATTAGCAACACCAGAAGCCTAATGTGATGAACTTGTTTCAATAATTGTAGAAGCCACCCATTACTGTACTTCTCCGAATCACATGTCATTACTCTTTAATTAATTTAGTTAATTTGTGACACGAAGATAGTAAAATATGGTGATCTCTTAATTGATACATGTCACCTGTTCTGTGCTTATTATAAGCATATACAGTTGGACTCCTTGAAAAATGGGACACGCTAATCCGATTTTTACATTTAATTTTTAATAAGAAAGCATTAAAAATTTAAACATTATTTTAGGAAAACCTATGCCTACATACATGCATACCATTTATGGTAATTTTTTATTGACTTTCGTTCTAATTTTCGCAATACATACTTTTTAACAGATTTATTTAAAAAAAAAAATCCGTTTATGACGAGATCAAGGCTTTAATGGCAGGTTTTCAGACAAATTATACACAAATTATATCACATTTGCCTACGCTCGGAACATACAGGGCGTTTAAGAATTAAAAAAGCATAATTGGACTATAAACCCCTATTCAAAGTAGATGGCTTTCTGAAATGTGGTAGGTGTAGCTTTTAACGAATTAAAAAAAAATTCGCCAATGAGGAGATCTGTGATTATATATATATATATATATATATATATATATATATATATATATATATATATATATATATATATATATATATATCAAAAAATTGTGGGAAAGCCGTCAGTTGCAAAATAAAACTCTTTATTATAGGCCGAGATTTCGGAAAAAATTTAGTTCATTCTTAAGGCTACAACATGGAAAGAAAAAAAAAACAATTTACATGGGAAAAATATAAAAGTTTAAAATACTTACATATAACGTGAACTCTACTAAACTAATTATTCAATGACAAACAAAAAAACCTTTTTATAAATTTGACTGAAGTCGAAAAGTGCCAAACTGACATATAAAGCTAACTATAATCTAAAATTTGAAATTACTTTTAACGACAATTTAATAAACTTAAACAAAAATAATAATTTTAGAAATCACTACCCCTATTTATATTTCCTAGACAAAACAAAAAAACAAATTCAATTAGATAATAGTTAGCTTTATATGTCAGTTTGGCACTTTTCGACTTCAGTCAAATTTATAAAAAGGTTTTTTTATGTTTGTTATTGAATAATTAGTTTAGTAGAACTCACGTTATATGTAAGTATTTTAAACTTTTATATTTTTCTTATGTAAATTGTAAACTTTTTTCTTTCCATGTTGTAGCCTTGAGAATGGAATAAATTTTTCCGAAAGCTCGGCCGATAATAAAGAGTTTTATTTTGCAACTGACGGCTTTCCCACAATTTTTTGATAAATAACACTATTACGGTCACAAAAACTTGATACACTATATATATATATATATATATATATATATATATATATATATATATATATATATATATATATATATATATATATATATATATATATATATATATATATATATATATATATATATATATATATATATATATATATATATCGTACCGATAATTCAAAAAATAATGGACCGATTTTGATCAAATTTGGTGAGTACCTTCCCTTTGCAAGTGGATTTGATAACGTTAGCCAGGAAAATCGGAACAGGTTTTCCCGGAAAATTTTGTGCTTTCTTTCTAAAAAAATTCATATTTCCGGAAATAACAAAGTAAGGGCAACCAAACTCGGTTCCCCTATTTGCATTATAAAGAGTGAACTCTGCACCAAAATTTAGCTCTCTAGCTTTAAAGACAAAGAAGTTATGGGCGGATAAATAAACAAATTTTGGAGTTTTCCTCAAAACGTCAAACTCTCAATTTGAAACGTCAAAAATTGGCAATGTTTAGGCAAAGAGCCTGAAACAAATACGGATTGTGAAGAGAAAATGTTGCAAGAAGAGTGTTCTGCAAACCCTTAAGTTTCAGATTCAACCGTCATTTCCCTTCATTTTACTAAAATGTTTACAGAAAATTCATTTCAAATTGACCCTTTCTCTGATGCTTTGGCTGTCGGTTTAGTTAAGTTGATGCTTTCACTGTAGGTTTAGTCAAGTTTATGGTTTAACGGTCTACAATTTCTTTTAGCTAATTTTCGTAAAACATATTCGTTAATGCATTTTTGCATTTTTTATCGAAATATGATGCGTTTGTAAAAAAAATCTGGACGCAGTAAGTGCGTTTCGTAGCGAATTTTCGGTAAATTTGCAGTTTAGCTCCCGAACGCTTTGCAAAAAACTGTTTTCAGAAACCTGCCTAGGGCCCCACCTGGATCCACAAATCCCAAGAGAAATTTCTTCCCAAGGAAGTTACGAGACCAGGAATGAGTATGGGTGTTGGGCGGGGTAGGTAGTAAAAAGGAAATATGAGTAGAAAATACGAATAAAACGGGCTTGAAAGGTGTCCTTTTCACATTTTGAAGCCATATCCCCTTTAAACGCTGCCTACCCCGCACGGCAACCCAATCCCCCCAGGTGCCGTAACGTCCTTGGCAGGTATGAAGAAGACATTTTTCTTGTGGTTTAAGCAGCGAGGGTGGTTGTAGGCACGCGAGTGGGGAAGGAAAATCTCCGCGACGAAGCAGCTACCCCCAACCCCCCCACCGCTGCCGTAAGTCAAACCGGGGGGTTCAGCTTCCTCGTAGGCACTTTCCTTCCCCCCTCGTGTGCATACAACCACCCTCGTTGCATAAACCACAAGAAAAACTTCTTGTTCATACCCTCCAAGGAAGTTACGTGACCTGCGGCGAATTGGGGTGCTGTGCGGCGTGGGCAGGGTTTAATGTGGATATGGCTTCAAATAGACGGCTTTCAAGCAGTTTACTTCGCATTTTCTGCTCATATTTCCTTTTTACTACCTACCCCGCCCAGCAGCCCTATTCACTCCCAGTCCCGTAACTTCCTTGGAGGGTGTGAACAAGAAGTTTTTCTTGTGGTTTGTGCATCCAGCTGGGGTCCTAGTAATGTTTCTGAAAACAAGCTTGTGAAAAACCTTCGGGAGCTAATCGGCGAATTTTCATTAAATCCTTCAAATTTCAATAACTCAATTTGCTATTAACGTAAGCTTTGTTGGTTAGGAAACCAACATTTAAGTTTATTTTTGGAAAATGTTTGTATATTTTCAAACCATAAGTAATTTTGATAAAACATAGTACATTGTTTCTACTACATAGGCTATACCGATAATACAGATTGATGCCTGCTCGCATTTGCTATTAAGAACATTTTTATGGAAATTCATTTCCATAACACACTTGCTGCATCCAGAATTTTGAAAAATGTTTATATATTTTCAAACAATAAAGTTATTTCGATGAAATATGGTACATTGTTTCTACTATATAACCAACCAAGTTTGATGCCTGCTTTTATCAAAGAAATACATTTGCTATTAAAAATATTTTAAAGAAAATTCGCTACCATAACGCACTTGCTGCGTCCAGACTTTTTAGTGATTTGTCATTAAGAAAATTCACTAATAGGGAGGTATCGATGGTGAGACTTTCGGAAAATTTCTTTAAATGAGCGCGAATTAGGGCCCCTGGAACCCATTTCCATGGTCAGCTAAAGTGTTTATATATATATATATATATATATATATATATATATATATATATATATATATATATATATATATATATATATATAAACATACAAACATATAAAAATTACCTTGGTTTGGGGCTCTAGGGACACAAATTCGCAACCCTCCGGAAAAATTTTTCCGAAAGCTTTTCGTCGTGATCTCTCTATTAGCAAATTTTCTTAATGAAAATTCGCTACAAACAAAGAAGGTCAAACAATTATTGTGGCATTGTGTTTGAGCAAGTTGACAGCCTGCGCGCTCTGCCCTTTGAAGAGAGCGTAAAACCGACGGCCACGTGTAAGGGTCATGCATTGCAGCATAAACATCTTTACTCTCTAGTGAAAAAAACGAGTTCGATAGAAAAGCTGTGAGGTAATACTGCTCGCTGACGTCACAATGCAATACAATTTTGGTATTATATTTTCTGTGTTGGTTTTCATTTCATAATTTATCTGCCTCTGTTTTTCCTGCGTTACCTTTATCTTATTTTTCAATTTTCTTCCTCTTTTACTGTTTTCGTCCTTACTTCATTATTACTCCATTAATATAGCTCATAGATTTTCCATCTTGTTTTCTTTTTTCAAAGTGTACTATACTTCAAAATTATTAACTTACAGCGTCTCCTCTTCTAAGTAAATTGTACCAACAACTGAGTTTTCATTGTGTAACACATGACAACGGACGGCTTCGCTGGGGTGATGCTCGGGAGCGGGACTCGATGGATGTTGCCTTGAGTCTTAACACTGTTAGGTGTCAGGTTTGGAAGAACCTGAGGGGAGCTGAGATCTCTAGGGGTGGATTACAACTGCAGATTAGATGCTGCTCGAGAGCGGGACTTCATGAAAGCGCCTCGAGGCAAACACTGACGGATGTCGGGTCCAGACGAACTCGGAGAGAGGTTATCTCTCTTTGAGCTTCGAAACAGGCAAGCGACTTCACTCAGATGGCAGTACACCTGCCAAACAAACTCTCACCCTCAAGAAAAGATCGACTCCCCCAGGGAGCTGGAATTGATGGGTGAAATCTAAATAATTAGACGTGAGCCACAATAGACCTAAAGTCGCGGTGGAAGGACTGGAATAGCCGACTCACAAAAAAAATCTAATCTAATCTAATCTAAACACACGACAAGTCACAGATAAAGGGCCGTCAGGATATGATTTAATTTTCAAGTAGAAAAACACATTAATCGACACTCACCGGTTAAGTTGACAGAAGAGAAGGACGTGCTTGTAGTTTCTAAACCTGTGCAATAAAAGATAAACCACTGTAAGTGTCCAGCTCAACCTTGTCTAACCTAAATCCCCCATTTAACCAGGAACACTCTCCAAACGTACCCGCAACTTTACATACCCAGAGGTTATGACACCTTACAGACCAATCCAGGTCTTAAATTTGTGTGTCCCGCCCGGGGGTCCTCCACTTGACCCCTGCCGGCCAGACAAAGGAGACTTGATCACTATAACTGCGTGGGACAGGCTAATTAGTAACTATATAACTACAGCACACGTGGCTTTTAATATAACTTCTAAAAATCTAGCAATTGTCAGTAAATATTTAATCCCCCCTTTTTTTTAAATTTCAACAACACACCACGAGGGCTTACAGCCTAAATACTATCGTACCGTGGGTGTTGACAAGGACGAAAGAGGGAGCTTGTTAATTCTGGACTTGAAGGTTTGGAGTTTCGGAGGAGAAGGAAAAACATGTGCCGGCAAGGAATTCCACAACTTGGAAGTCATTGGGACAAAAGAGCGGGCATAACAAGATGTTCTAAGTTTGGTGACCTGGACAGTATAATAACCAATCCAGGTATATTTTCCTGGTAATTACTGCTATCTGAATTATATTATTAGCTACAATGAACCAAGACATTTAGCGAGTAGGTACTCGCCTGAGCTGCAAAATTCAGTTATCACATAAACTAATATACACTGTATTAAATATAATTAATCTTTTATTATAACATTAAACTACGCACAAACCCTTCCGAACCGACTCTCTTTAAACTAGTAAATGTGTGAAGCTAGATATGTTTCAGATGCATTAAACGTTTCAGTTTCTTTATGTTATCTATGCATAAAGATTAGGTGGTTGATGGAACCTCAAACCGCTTGAGCTCCCCTTCGCCGTGTCGTCAAGTATCATAAATTAGTGAATTTTTTAAAATAAAAATTCACTAAAAACATCAGATGGTACAGTTTCTACTAAAGATTATGTTTAAAACTTACGTGACGCAAGTATGTCTTTCGTCACACGTTACGAGAAGGGGATGAATCTCAAAGGTTGGAATTTTGCTTAATTTCAGGTGAAAAATTTCTTGAGGATCGAACTTATGTTACACTTGACTACATCAAATATTTAGTACTTTTCTGAAATGTCAGTTATGAATTACACAGGTCTAGCTGCAAATTGAAACTACAGGCAAGATCACGAATTATTTATTAGTCGGAGATAAATGTAGAGTAGACTCTGCAAAGTTCTCATTACAGCTAAGACAGAAACCTTGAGAGACGTAGAGACTTATTTAGATAAGAAATGTAACAAGTGCATTCATGAATATGTGAATATACAAAACCGTGATGGATTATGTCAGTAATATTATGTGTTTCCCTGTCTTCTTGTTCCCCATTTAGTATCAGCAAAGTGGTAAATATTCATGCATACAGTGGCGTAGCTTGACTGTGTTTTAAGGTACTTAGTCTTTAAACCAAAAAAAGTCTGGACGCAGCAAATGCGTTAGGGTAGTGAATTTTCATAAAAATGTTTTTAATAGGAAATAGGTCTCTTTAATGCAAGCAGGCATCAATTTGGTCACCGGTACAACTTATATAGTATAAGCAATGTACCATATTTTATCACATTAACTGGTTTGAAAATGTAAAGAAATTCCGAAAATAAACGTAAAATGTTTCCGAGAAAACTCTTTTCCTAGCCGACGAACCTTAGGTTAATAGCAAATTGAGTTGTTAAATTTTGAAGCATTTAATGAAAATTCGTTACCAAAACGAACTTACTGCCAATCAATTTGTTTTACACGCATGCATCATATTTCGAAAAATGCAAAAATGCAATAAGGAAAGTTCAAAAAAGTTTTAGGTATCACCAACGACTTATGGGCCACCTGTGATTGTCAAAATAATTTTATAAGATACAGATCAAGACACCCTATAAGTAACGTATACAATTTTTTCTCATATCTTGCATAATAACAATTATATTGAGCCTTACCGAAAAAATGCGTCACCCTGTATATATGTAAACAGAAAGTAAATCCGAAAATGGATTCTAGGGGGCCTAGTTTGCGCTCATTTAAAAAAAAAATAGAATTCAAAAGCCGCAGTCTCCTCATTAACGAATTTTTTCTACGAAAATTAACTAAAAATGATAGACCGTTAAACCATAAACTTAACTAAAACTACTGCCAAAGCATCAGAGAAAGTGTCTATTTAAAATGAATTTTCTGGAAATATCTTACTAAAATGAAGGGCAATGATGGTTGAAGCTGAAACTTAAGGGTTTGCAGAACACTCCTTACATAATCCGTATTTTTTTCAGGTTCTTTGCCTAAATATTGCCAATTTTGACGTTTCAAATCGCGCCTTTTTACGCTTTGAGGAAAACCCCAATTTTTTTCTTTAAATGCCTCTACCTTTTTAGTCTTTAAACTTAGAGACCTAAATTTTGGTAAATAGTTCACCTTATATATATATATATATATATATATATATATATATATATATATATATATATATATATATATATATATATATATATATATAATTGAAACTTACCCTGGATATGGCTTCTAAAGGGCCTAGATCGCGATCATTTGAAGAAATTTTTTCTGAATTCAAAAGTCGGTATCTCCTCATAAGTGAATTTCTTTTAAAGAAAATTCACTAAAACAAGCACTTGTGAAGCCGCGGGAAAGGTCTACGACTGTATTAAATATGGAACGGTTTCACTAAATTAGGGCAAGAACAAACAACCAGATATGCTATTCCAATTAAATCAAATCTCTCCTCTTTATCAAATTATTTTTTATACAAAAACTCGCTAAAAAATCCATCGGAAAAACAACAATCTGGTTAGATAACGATAAAGTGAAATGATACTAAAAAAATTGATAAAAAGTAAAGTCACTAACTAGGATTCGAACTCGTCATGTAGGAGTGGATTATCCGATGTACTTGGCTTAGCGCACTTGGCTACGTTCGACATGTATGTACGAGCACGTATATCCCTTAGTACATGTTAATTGTCTAAAGTCTTTACTATTTACACAAAACAATTTTGATTTACAATGGATTTTTTGCTTATATTTTAACTAAATGAAGGAAAATAACAACTTAGACATATATCTAGGAGCTCGTTGGTCATTTATTGGGGTATTTTTCGCTCACATTCGTACTCCTACCATAATTATCAATTTTGACGTTTTAACTTTCTTCACCGTGACGGATCCCTCGGCCCAATTGTGTCCCTGTCAATCCTTATAATTTAAGGAACAAAAAACACATATAACGAAAAAAAAATGCATTCAATATATAAGTCTAGATACGAAATACAAAAGTAAATGATTTATGGACGGGAAAAGCATTCAGATGTAATGTTAATTAAACAAAAAATGTAAATCATGTCTGTGTTATGACAACAAAAGTAGAATATATATGCCATGTAGAGCGGATCCAAAGCAAGAAAATAGCTAAATGCGCGAATGGTGTAAACACCACAGCGAAAATACCAAAATCACACACACAACTTTCTTCAATCAGATTCAATTAATTAAAAATTAATTATGCTCTAACTTTTTTGTGTTTTAACATAAAATCTGAATTTTGGTACTCTTATGACAGAAACCAGCGTACCAAATTTGGTTGCCGTTACCTTGTTATTTCCGGAGATATAATTTGTTTTCGAAAGCAAACACAAAATATTCCGGGAAAACCCGCATATATATATATATATATATATATATATATATATATATATATATATATATATATATATATATATATATATATATATATATATATATATATATATATATGTATATATATATATATATATATATATATATATATATATATATATATATATATATATATATATATATATATATTTAAGCATCACACCGATAATTAAAAACATAATTGGCCGATTTTGATCATAGTTGGTACATACCTTCCTTTTGCAAGTGGCTTGGATAAGTTCGTTAGCCAGGAAAATCGGTCCTGGTTTTCCCGGAAAATTTTGTGTTTTCTTTCGAAAAAAATTATAAATAGTAGTTCTAGTTATAATGCACTTAGTTTACTCATCCCCTTGATGACGCTAACTTTGTTAGCGAAACGATCGTAGGGTAAAAAAACTGTATTGTGATGAATTGGGTTCTCCAAACTGTACTTATCAGTGCTCATCACACGTTCCAATCTTCATTCATATATAATTACGTAATGGTTTTTGGATTTTTTCCAAGTATTCGGTCCATTCCAATGCCCAGACTTTCTTAATGTAGAGATAATGTGTTACAGTAGCGGCTCGAGCCTTAATGCATTGGGGGTGCGCAAGAAAAAAAGTTCGGGATGTAGCAAGTGCGTTATGGTAGTGAATTTTTATTTAATGCTTCAAATTTGAATAACTCAAGTTTCTACGAACTTAGAAAGCTGAATTTTGGTGTATAGTAGGGACTTACCTAGGGAAATATATCAAGCAAATTTCAGCAAAATAACTTTGTAATTTTCGGAGAATTTTTTTTTCAAAAGATAACTCAAAATTTGAATAATTCAATTTTCTAAAAAAGTAGAAAGTTGAATTTTAGTGTGTGGTAAAGTCTTCTATAAGGGAAAATATCCACCAAATTTAGTTAAAATAGCTTTGTAATTTTCGGAAAAAAATTATTTTTTGAAACAAAACCCAAATTTTCCCGGAAAACCTTATCCGATTTTCCTGACTAACGAACTCATCCAAGCCATTCATAAAAGAAAAGCACTTGCCGAGTTTCATCGAAATCAGTTGCTTATTTTTTGAGTTATCGGTTGGATACATACATACAGATATATATATATATATATATATATATATATATATATATATATATATATATATATATATATATATATATATATATATATATATATATATATATATATATATATATAAAACTGACCCCGGATATGGGTTCTAGGGGCCCAAATTCGCGCTCATTTGAAAAAATTTTTGCAAAGTCTCTCCATCGATACCTTCTATTAGTCAATTTTTTTAAATAGAAATATACTAAAAATGAAGCGCTCGCCTTTTTTCCCCGAAAATGTATTATAAAAAAACCTTACTAAACTAACAAAAGTTAATAATTATTAACTATACTTATCAAGTTTTCCTCTAGTAAGTTACAGGTTATAGTAGTTAAAAAGTTAACCTTTAAATTAAAAATATTCACTGAATTAATCACAGTATCACAATTATTTTGTCCACGTATTGAGCAACCCGAACTAGTAGCCATAATAATAATTGTCTTGTTGGAACATGTAAACAACAACGAAATGATCTAATTAAAATCAATCCGACGCGCAGCACTACACGAAAATTACTAAACACATGCTGGACACAGACACGCTCTGCCAAAATTCCACTGCAAACTGCAAGTGTGGAATTTGAGAGCGCACACCAGATTGCATATTCGGTCGTTTTCGACGATGATACTCGATCGTTTCGCATTGAAGTATCGCATTTCCTCAAGAGCGCCGAAAAATACACACCGCCGGCAACTGATGTATATATGGATATTTGGATATGGATGTATATAACGATAACGTCAGCAACCAATCATTAACACTATACTTATTCTGATGCTGTATTAATGGCTACCGACTCTGCGATCCTCGTTATACTAATTTTGTTTGTTGAGTGCAGGAATACAGGAGATAAAAAAGCAAATAAAAATTTATTAAAATATAGCATAGCAAAAATATTAATTTTTTTCCACGGCAGGCGGCAGTGCGCGCGCACTGGCGCACTAATTGAGCAGCCGCCCCTGATTTGCTAATAAGTTGATCAAATCCAGATACGCCTCTACCTGTTGCAAACTTCAGCATATTGCGACAAAAATTCATTGTAACTTTTTGTCAAGGTGGGTAGAATATTGAGTAATATTTCATCAACTATCAAGGTATCAAGACTTCGTAAATTGTATTATCTTATTCATGTGCGAGAAAAGGCTTAACTGTAAATCTGGAATTTATGCACTACTCGTAAATAGTCTGGTTGTCATAAACCACATGCACGCCTATGTACACACATTTCAAATCTGATCCGGTAAAAGAGCAACCAATCTCTCTGTACAGGTTATTCATGTGTGAATTATTAAATTCATGCTAATTATTGCACTGGTTTATATAGCTCAACGTTAATGATGATAAATGGACGACTCGTTTCAATGTATGCAAGCACTGTCTATTACCATGTATGCTGTCCTGAGAAGAAAACACTATGACGATATAGATGACGATCTGGACGGAAACAGATTGATCTCGATGTTTCTTTCTATTTGCATACATCATCGCCAAAGAAGTCAGATGTAATGTAGGGTTTTATGAGGCAGGTTCAAAAGTCTGGACGCTGTAGGTGCGTTATGGAAGCAAGTTTGGATGCCCCATAATTAATTGGACATTAGCTAAGGGCTGATAGCTGGTACAAAAATAAAGCGATTGAGCTCAACATGCCTTAGTAAAATGTTACTCGTTTTCGTTTTCCAGGGTGTTTAACAAAGTGTAAGGAATGTATTTTCTAGCCCTGGTCATAATGTCATCTTATTATGAAAACACTCTGTACAAATTTAACAGACACATTCTTAGGTGAATACGTTTTACTGGTCACGTCAGGTCAGGTCAGGTCAGTATTCCCATTAGATCTAAAGTGTCAAACGATGAGCGTTTAAAAATTGTTTACTTAAAGATAGACGTGCGGGGTGTGTGTGGTTATAATGCAGCCCTCTTAGACTCAAGGGCCTCGTACTATTCATTTATATTCCCATTAGCATCGTTTGAAGTAAACCATACCTAAATCAGCACCTGTGAAATATTTTCGTAACATTTTGGGTGCAGCAGGATTGAGAGCTACTATCACTGAACCTACAAGAATTAATGGGACATCAGGAACGCTTATAGATAACATATTCACAAATGTAGGCAATTTTAATGCTAACAACACGGTATTTTTGCAATCAGACCATCTGGCACAAAAAATAGGCATGTGTATTAATTTAAAAGTTCTTGAAAAAGCAGGAAAAGCAGAGTGTAGAAGCTTTTCGGAATATAATCTAGAGATTGTAAACTGTAGGTTAAAATCGTTGGCATGGGATGAAATAATGGAGAATGGTAGTGCTGAAGACTGCTACAACGTGATATATCAAAATTTAAAGTTAATAATGGATGAAGTATGCCCTAAGCAAATGAGAAAGTTGAGAAACTGTGGGGATGATTCAGTGTGGATTACTGAGCAGATAAGGCATAAATGCAGGGTAAAGAGGCAGCTTTTTGATGGGCTTAAGAGAGGAAGTGTTAGTAAGGAGACTTATTGTAACTTTAAAAATAAGTTGACTCGTGAAATAGAGGAGGCAAAAAAGAGAAACAATACCAACTATATTTTGGACTCAAAGAACAAAGCAAAAACAACCTGGAAATTTGTCAACAAGTTGACTGGGAGGCAGCATGAAGGAGATAAACAGTTTGATGTGCGGAATTTTGCAGACGGGAAAGATTATGTGAACACATTGACATCGTTGAATAATAAATTGGTGAATATGTGTCCAAAATATACTGCGCCGGAAAGGCGCTTGGACTCTAGGAGTCCTAGTGCACTGGGCAACACCATGTTTTTGAAACCCACCGATAGAGAAGAGGTAGAAAATACAATTATGCTGCTTAAGAACACTTTGGCGGTTGGTTTTGATGAGATGCCGGTATCATTGTTAAAGTATTGTGCACCGACCCTAGCTGACCCATTATCAGAGCTAATTAATAAAATGTTTGAACAGGGTATTTATCCAACCAATTTGAAGAAGGCAGTTGTGATTTTGTTACACAAGAGTGGTGCGATGACGGAACTGCTTAATTATCGACCTATCTCTATAAATCCAAACATCTCTAAGGTTATAGAAAAATAATTTCTGCAAGGATGCTTGATTTTTTTGAGAAAAATTACATTATAAATCAGTATCAAAATGCTTACTTAAGGGGGAGATCCACAGTGAGGTCGATTTACCAACTGATTGAGGAAGTTATGGATGGAATTAATAAGGGGGAGAAGGTTTTGGGGGTTTTTATGGACCTGTCCAGAGCGTTTGACAGCGTGGAGCATGAAATACTGTTGGGGAAGTTGGAAGCCTTAGGTTTTCGTGGGCTGTTGACAGAACAACAGGCAAAAGAATGTATTCCGCATGGGAGAGCATTGACAGAGGAGTGCCACAGGGATCCGTTTTGGGGCCTTTCTTGTTTCTCATCTATGTGAATGAGGTACCGAGTCTAACACCACATAGAACGATCTTGTTCGCTGATGACACCTCATTTGTAGTAAGAGACCTAAACAGTGTAAGAGAAAAGACAGTTAGTGCTTTAGATGATTTTAATAGATGGTTTGGTGAAAACGGTTTGCTTTTAAACGTAAATAAAACGGGCCTCGTTGATTTCAATAGAGTACATGACACACAACTCTCTGTTAATGATCTGCAAATGAATTTTAGTGAGAGCATAGTGTTCTTGGGAGTGAAGCTGGACAGTGACCTGAGTTGGAGAGCTCATGTGGAAATGGTGGCTGCGAAGGTGGCAGGTTACGTGTGTGCGCTAAGAACAATCTCATCTTCGGTGGATGTGTCCGCCAGTCTGTCAGCTTACCATGCTTTGGTGGAGTCCAGAATTAGATATGGAGTAATCTTCTGGGACAATTCAGTAGAGGCAAATAGAATTTTTGTGCTTCAGAAGGCGTGTATACGAGCTATTTTTAATTTGAGGGGTAGAGAAAGTTGCAAGGGGGTGTTTAAAAGTAATTGTATACTTACCTTTGCTTCTCTGTATGTGCTTGAATGTTTGTGTTTTGTAAAAAAATATTATGAGTTTTTTGTAGGTAGTGAATTAATTCATTCACACAACACAAGGGGCACTGTAAGACCTTACCTTTGTCAGCCACAAACCCGGCTAGCTAAAGTACAGAAAAGTGTAAAAAATCAATTGATAGTGTTTTACAATCATTTACCTCATAGTCTAAAAGATCTGAGTGAAAATAAATTCAAATTAAAAATGAAATCAATTTTAATTGAAAAAGAATTGTATAGCATAGACGAATTTTACGGAATTGATTTTTAGGGAATATAATTGTGAAATACAGGTTGTGTTTTGACTTTTGGCTGATACTTTTGTACATTGCCTGTGAGCTTTGCCTCCTGTATCTTGTTTTTTATTTATTTTATAGACTTTTATGTGTGTGTATATGTATGTGTGTATATAGGTATGTATATATGTGTGTGTGTATGTATGTGTAGATGTGTGTGTATATATATATATATATATATATATATATATATATATATATATATATATATATATATATATATATATATATATATATGTGTGTGTGTGTGTGTGTATCTATATATAGTTTATCTGTTGTTTGTATGCTGTTTGTGTGTGTGTGTGCAGGGTGGTGCATTTTATGTACATTTTCACTGTGTTCAATTGTCTACTTTTAAGTGACTATTAATACTTGTTGTTTTGACTTGTTTGTCCTTTATAGGGTCATGTTTTATATTATTCTGGATGTATATTTTTTTTCTGTTATATTTGTTGACGTATCCAATAACGTTTGTTATAAGTGGATTAATAAATATTATTATTATTATTATTATTATTATTACGCATTTGTGCGTTAGCCATGACCTGAGCTGCATTAAACTATGCTCGATATTAGTGAAATTTACAGTGCACGTTATATATACCTTTATTCAGGTGAGTGAATATCACAGAACACATGTTGTTGTCTGTTGTACATGTTCTCATTTGTTTCAGTTATAAATTGAAAAGTAATTTGAATAAGTATATAATGTAAATGTGGTTTTAGGAAATCATTTAATAATTAGCTTATATAAAAATACAGTGTATCTGAGTTTGAATTAAGTTTGTTATTTATACGAGGCTAAGTTATAAATTGAGAAGTAATTATCTGATTTAAATAAAGTGGCTTTATGAAATAATTTGAGAATTATCTAAATTTAAAAGAGGTTTATTATTTATACGAGGCTAAGTTATAAATTGAGAAGTAATTATCTGATTTAAATAAGAGGGCTTTATGAAATAATTTGAGAATTAGCTAAGTTTAGATTAGGTTTGTTATTTGCGCGAGGCTAAGTTATAATATGATAAGTAATTATCTGATTTAAATAAAGGGGCTTTCGAGAAATAATTTGACTAATAGCTAAGTTAAATTAGGTTGTTTATTTGTACGAGCTTAAGTCAACAATCATAAATCAAGTAAGAGTTGAGTTATGTCAGTTTGCATTAAGTGAGTAAAGTAAAGTCTGTTTGAAGGTAAATTGATGATAGTTTGGAAGGTGCGGGAAGCACCTTCGCTGTTTGCTCACCCAGTAGGGCGTCATACTGGTAGAGGCGAGCTTTTGAGCTGGGTTACGTAATCACAACACGGTGGCTTTTAGTGGCATCGTCACACTAAGGCAGGGTTACAAGGTAACCATTGCACCTATCCCTGTTCGATGCGTGGATACCAGAGAGGGCACATTGTCGGGTTCACTATTTGTGTCTATTGCACTGCTCAGTATTCATGTTGCCGGGACCATTGTTGTATTTGTCGATCTGGTAGCTTGTCCGAGACACTGTGGCCAGTTCACCCGTTGGTCTCATTGCACGGTCAGTCCCAGTGTAGGAGTGGGGGTACTTGGAGAAGGGCACAGTGTTGACGAGTCCATTGTGTCAATTGCACTTCTCGGTTCTCAACTCTGGCTGTAGCGAGCACTCTAGGTGAGGCATTGAACTGTGCCTCATTGCACTAGTGTTCGGGTACAGCGCCCAACACACAGGCTAAACTATTCTTTTGGAAGCTATTTGAGTAACTAATGTTTGAATAATTATTGTTTGAGTAATTATTATTTGAGTAACTCTCGTGTGAGTAATTACTTAAGTAATTATTGTCTGAGTAATTATTGTTTGATAAACTGATTGTTGAGCAGTTAGAGACATTGTTGAGAAGCAGTTCTGAGGCACTGATGTGCGCTATTGAGAGATTATGATGTGGCTCAGTGTAGCCTTGAGTAGGAAAAGCTGTTAATATTGAAGTTGCTTACTGGAGAATTATGTGGAAACTGCTCGCAATGTTAGTTTGCTCATAAATAGTGATTGATATTGAGTCGCCCAGTGGAGCGTGTAATTGGTAAATGATTGATAAACTAATAATTGAATGCCCCTTGTATATATGTTAGACTGTGCTTTAGACGAACAATCATGTGTTCAGATATATTTTTAATTACAGGTTAGTAATGTTGTTACTGGACACATTTGGCACCCGCTCGCCCGGCTCATTACGCCCGTACATTAAGGCTTTGCCGTCATTTTGACAAGTAATAAACCTTTTGCCTTTTACATGTTTACTCTTAAGTAGATAACACAACTGCTAAGTAATATATCGACTGGTGATTGATTGTTGAGTTATGTAAATATATTATGTGACCGTTAGTCGATTGTTATTCTTATGATTGGTTACTTCTATTGTTTACTAAGAGGGTTGTAACCTTATGTCATTGAAGGGTTGCGTTAGATATAATAATTCAATATATATATATATATATATATATATATATATATATATATATATATATATATATATATATATATATATATATATATAACGTACCTCTTACAAAAGTTTTGTTAAAACTATTTTTTCAAATATCTTGAAAGTGGTTCAACATATTATTATAAAATGTGGCATGATATTCTCGGGCATCATGGGTAATACGATTACGGTATGAATTTCACCACTGCCGCCAGGTGGCGCCACCGACTGCAACACTGGTTCCTTAACACGGTCATCATTTTTTGTCCACCCTGTATGCACATTTTCGAACAAAAATAAAGAAAGCCCATTTAATTTCAAAGAAGCAAGGTATACTTCCCAGAAGTCGAACAAGTTGACCGTTTGCAAAACAAACGTCCTTTTTCAATGAAAAGCAAAATCTGTATTTACTTTGTTGCTAAGTATGTTATGGTATAAACTAGGAACTTGTTTACTATAACTTTTCAAAATCGGCTGACATTAAACAAGTATCTTTGTCACTTTATTCTTTTGCGTTAAAATGCGCCCTCATAATGATTTTTTAAATTCACAAATGCGAGATGTGGTGTGTCTTTATGCTCAGGAAATTTTTTGTTCGCACACTATTTTGAGCTTTATGCTGATAGAAGGCAACCAAACCATAAAACTTTCAACACACTGTACGATAGATTAGGTTAAACTGGCTCATTTCATTCCAAAAACAGAAATACAGGAAGACCGAGTGTAATTGATGCTGATATGGAAGACGAAATCACAATTCGTATTGTAGAAGACGCGGAAACCAGCACGAGACGTGTTAGTGCAGCAACGGGTATAAGCAAATCTTCGGTGTCCAGAATTATACACAAAGAAAAGCTGCATCTGTATCATTTAACTCGAGTTCAGCAGCTGTTACCGTAGGACTTACCAAGAAGACTTCAATTTTGCCTACTTGCTATTTAGATGATTCAATCTTCTACAAGCAAATCTTATTTACTGATGAAGCCTCATTCACCAGGAGATGTATGTTCAATTTGTGGAATAGTTATACCTATGCGATTGAAAATCGTCATGCTATCCGCGTACATAATTTTCAGCGTGAATTTTCAATAAACATTTGGTGTGGCATTCTTGTAAATTGCATTGTGGGTCCATTTGAACTGTCGCCTAGACTTAACGGAGCAAAGTATCTCTTGTTTTTGAGAAATAATTTACCGATCATTTACCTTTAACTTTAAGGACTCTTGGTTCATGCATGAAGGTGCTCCAGCAAATTACATCCGAGATGTGCGAAATTATGGGAAAAGATCGTACAGGATGTTAATGATATCAGAGTTCAACAAATTTCATTTTTTAAAGTTAGATTATTTTAATAAACAAGTGTGAAAATGCATTGCTGTAAATGGTGAACACTTTAAGCACTTACTTTGATTTGTTGTGGTTTTTCTTCTAAAGTTGCAGTTTAATTTTAGATCAATTTAATTAGATAGAGTGATGCAATTTGTAACAGTCTTTCCGGTACTAAGTGAGATATAAGACACGAAGGACGTGCCGCCACCTAGTTGCGGAACCAAGTAGTATGTTGTCACGGCAGCTCCAAATAACACAAAGTGTTAAAAATAGAGACTGTATAGAACCAACTAACAATTTAGTAAATTGTCAGCCCTGGCCTGTTTCTACCCTAATATAGGGATAAAGTATGTAGTAAGGCTAGATGAATTCCCACCACAATTAGAACCGTAGACCGGTTTCTCTCTAGTTAGAGCTCGTCAGTACGTCGCTGAAATTAGTATGCCATACTGACGAGCTCTAATTAGAGTGAAACCGGTCTACAGTTCTAAATGTGATGATAATGCATCTAGATTTACATACTTTGTCCCTATATTAGGGTAGAATTGGGCCAGGGCTCTATTTGTTAACACTTTGTGTTATTTGGAGATGCCGTGACAACATACTACTTGGTTCCGCAACTAGGTGGCGGCACGTGTTTCGTGTCTTACATCTCACTTGGTGTTGGAAGGCTGGCTAGCATAGCCGTATTACTTTATAGGTGTATTTTTGCTGCAATTAGTATGCCGTACTGAAGAGCTCTAATGACAGCGAAACCGGTCTACGGTTCTAATTGTGATGAAAATGCATCTAGATTTACATTCTCTCTGGTATACATTTTGTTAACTATTTCTTTTTAATTAATAGTTTTATAGATGTTATTTTATTTAATGGCTTTCTTGAATTCTTAATAAAAATGTTTATTTCGATAACGTACATTTTATTGTGCTAAAAAGTATCTACAACAGATACACATAATTTGCACTAAGATCGAAGCCTTTGAAAATACATGGTGGTGGTGCAGGTATTTATGACCTTGGAACAGTAATTCCATCAGCCACAGACTTGTGCTATTTTATATGATATACAAATATATACAAATACCTACAGATTATTTTGTATTATTTATCTAGAAAACAGAATTATGTTACCTATATACAAATATATCATATTTAAACTTATTTATAAATATTATTTTTGCTCTCTTTTTTCTTATTATTTTTTTCTTATCTTTTTTTGTTTTTCTTTTACTTTTTCTTTATTGAATCTTTTTTTATTGCTTTTAGTGAATTTTCTTTAAAAAAATTCACTAATGAGGAGATCTCGACTTTTGAATTTTGAAAAAAATTCTTCAAATGAGCGCTAATTAGGCCCCCCAGAACACATATCCGGGGTCAGTTTCAATTTTTATATGGTACGCGGGTTTATATCCTTAAGGTAAGCTACATACCAAAATTTAGCTATGTAGGTTAAAAGACAAAAAAGTGATAGTCATTTAAAGAAAATTAAATTGGGGTTTTCCTCAAAACGTCAAAGTTGCGAATTAAAACGTCAAAATCGGCAACATTTAGACAAATAACTTGAATCTAATACGGGCTATGGAAATCAAATGTCTCAAGAAGAATGTTTTATAAACCCTGAAGTCTTAGTTTCAACGGTCATTGTCCTTCATTTTACTAAAATGTTTCCAGAAAATTCATCTCAAATAGACCCTTCCTCTGATGCTTGGCAGTAGCCTTAGCTATAGAGTTTATCGTTTAATTGTATATAATTTATGTCGAATTTTCGTAAAAAATCAATAAACCTCAATATATCCGTTATTATACTAGATATGAAAAAAATGTGTATATATTAATTATAGGGTGTCTTGAGCTACATCTTAAAAAATTATTTCCACAATCACAGGGTGGCCCATAAGTCGTTGGTGATAATTTTTTTTTTTTTTAATCAAACACGCCTTATGTTATTGCATTTTTGGATGCAGCAAGTGCGTATTTTGATCAAATGCTTCATATTTAAATAGCCCAATTTGCTATTAACCCATAAGGTTGACCAAGAAACGAGTTTTTTCGGGAACACTTTAAGTTTACTTTTGGAAATTTTTGTACATTTTCACACAATAAAGTAATTTTTATGAAATATGGCACATTGTTTTTACTACATAGGTTATACTGGTAACCAAAATTGATGCCTGCTTTCTTAAAAAGAAAACACACATATTTACATTAAAAACATTTTTATGAAAATTCACTACCATAACGCACTTGCTGCGTCCAGAGTTTCTTTTTTTTCCTTATTATTTTTTTTAATTTTTTTTTTTAAAATTTTTGTGTTTTTTTTTTTGGTGGCGAAAATACATAATGTTTGCGCATAATCGTCAATTTAATTTCATGGAAAAAATACGTTTATTTTGAAAATGGTCAACTTTTTCGACTTCAAAGAAGTATACCCTTTTTTGTGTGTAAATAAAAGGGATTTCTTTATTTTTGTTCGAAAATGTGCATACAGACAAAAAATTATGACCGTGTTAATGAACCAGTGTTGCCGTCGGTGGCACCACCTGGCGGCAGTGGTAAAATTCATACCGTCATCGTATTACCCATGATGCTCGAGATATCATGCAACATTTCATAATAATATGTTGAACCACTTTCAACATATTTGAAAAAATAGTTCTAAGGAAAATTATTTAAACACCCTGTAAAACGAAAACGAGTGACATTTTACTAAGGCACGTTGAGCCTTATCGCATTATTTTTGGGCCCCTTAGCTAATTTCCAATTACTGGGCAGACTGTCCAGGGCTCAGGCATGGGAGGTCAGTAATTGAGGAACCCAGTCCAAAGAGAGCTGTTGAGCTGCTACATCCTAGCAGAGGACAGCTGAGGGACATAACAGGACTCTTGACGGGACACATGATTGTCAAGAAACACCTGTATAAAATGGGGCAGTTCGAGGGGGACCCGGCATGAAGACTCTGCGACGAGGGAGAGGAATCAACCCAGCACATCTTTAAATTTTGTTTAAATCGTCAAATCATTTAAATCGTCAAATCGTTTAAATTACTTTAAATAATCACTGACAATATCAATAGGTAGTACAGATAACAGAAAGAATAATATAACACCTTTTTTAAGATACTTCAACATCCACCGAAACTGACTGTGTTCACTCCATGAAGGCTCAGCAAAGAGTCCTCGCTAATGTCTCGGGTTCTGCAAATTGTTAGTTGCTGCACACAAAAATTCTTACTGTGACGGTTGGTGGCTGTGCGTGAGCTCTTTCTAGCCTCTATTCTCCGAATGAGATAAAACGAGACCTCCAATCGGTCGCACCTTCCGTGTTCACAGTTGAAGGCTTTTGCCGCTAATTCTCTACAACGTCCTCAACGGTCTTTCTTGGGTGAGATCACCGAAAATTACAGATAAACAATATTTTGTTGTCGAACATTCCTAGCGTATATTTTAAATGCCTATTTTGTTCCTGGAAATATTTGTTCAGTAATAATGCAAGGTAGTTACTCATGGCAAACATATATTGAATTTTAACGTACAAATTAGAAATGCAGTAAAGAAATTTACGGTACTTGAAGATTTACCGACATTCCATGAAAATAATTTCGAAACCAAAACATGAATTGCCTTACAGATATTGGATTGTCGGCTCTTAATTAAGTCTCTTACGGGTTTATTTTGAATAATTAAAGCAGTAACGAAACGTAATAGTTACAGCGTAAAGCTCTGGACCGCAAAAGACAACTGCTCTACGGTCAGCCTAGACCGGAGACAGAGCAATATAAAACTTCACCCTACCAATTGCTGTGCAGACTAGTTCAAGACACAGTGATTTTGGAATGGGTGGAGTAGAAAAGACTAAGGGCATGCACAATAAGCCAAAGGCTGCGGTGCTATCGGGGCGGCAAAGACGCGGACGAGCCTTAAGGGAAAAATGTCTAATTGATTATGGGGCAGCTTGTATACCTAAACTTCTACACCAAAAATGATGTAGTACCGATGACGCAACACCAGATGATGCAATACCGGTTATGCAATACAGTATGATGAAATACCGGGTGACGTAACACCAGGTGACGCAATACAAGGACTATTGTTGTGTCAGTGGAAGCCCCTAACCCGCCGATGTTGAAAGTAACCTTTGATTATTTCGTGCTATTTCAAAAAGTTTCAAATTGATCGGACTCCATGTCTGAAGTCATTAAATTTTGTGGCTTCACTTTGCGGAGCTCTAAACTTTACAAACATGTAACTTGCGATAATCCGTGGTTACTTTCAATAACTTAAGATTACTATTGCTTATCTTATCTCCCGATGCAATCACATGTCGGGCAACGCTAGATTTTTCTGCTCTATTGAATCTGAAATGAGTTATGTGCTCTTTGAATATTGCTATTGACCTCCGCGTTTGCCCAATATAGATTTTTTTACAGGATTATTACAGGATGTTTGATAAGTGCCCGATTTTTGTCGAAAGTCAACAGTATCTTTTGGTACATCCAAAAGGCTCTTCAACGTTATAGACAACTCTTTTGTAAGAAAAGGATAGAAAGGAAGTACAGCGAACTCTTTGAGTGGGTCCTCGGTTTCAGACTTCAATGTCGTAATGTTACTTATCGGGCTTCTAGTATCATCAACGATATAAAACTCTGGTTCAAGTTCCTTTAAACTGTGAGGGCGAGAAGTGTTGGTTAATATTATAACTATAACTATATTTTAAAACCTTAGGCAACTATACTCCTATAAAACTATCTAATTCCGTTTATCTGTACATTTTCAAGTGAAGCTAAAGGCAGCCAGTTACTTGGTTTGTTTACACCAACACAGTTATCAAACGCTTGTGGCTTTTCCTCAACTTCCTATTTAAATACCTCCGTCACTTCTGAGTGAAACAGATTTCGATCTCAATGTTGGAAAGTGCAAGTATGTATCTCCAGTCAAGTACGAATAGATCTTAGTACAGTCGTAAAACGTGTTCTTAATTTGATTTTTGTTTGATAGAAATGCGTTTACGTGATGAATATTCACGTTTTGTGTAATAATAACTCAATGATGCGTTGCAAGTTGAGAACTGAGAGATACTAGACACTCAAGTGTGAAGAGCCTGTGTCCATCGAGTAGGAAACTTGACCACGAATGACGTCCACTGTAAATAAGAGCAGTATGTTTTATGTATGACTAAAACTGTTATGTTTTGGCAATAAGTTCAACACTTAATCTATAGCTACGTTCATAATTAAGTGGCTTCTAACGAGACCACGGATTTGCGACGTTTTGACCTTACGATCGTTTCGTTGACAAAGTCAACATCTTCAGAGGAAGATAAATTCTATATATATATATATATATATATATATATATATATATATATATATATATATATATATATATATATATATATATATATATATATATATATATATATATATATATATATATATATATATATGTATGTATGTATCCGAGCGATAACTCAAAAAATACTAAACTGATTTTTATAAAACGTGGCAAAAAATCTTGTTTGGGAGAAAACCTAGGTCGAGTGCATTTTTTAAGGCTTTATGCTCAAGTTTTTCCGGTGAAAAATCGAGGAAAACTTTTTGAAAACGCTATATTTTTTAAGTATCAGAGTAACTGGAATGAGACTTTATATGTAGGTATAAATGGTGCACATAAACCTATGTTGTGAATTTTAAGTAATTTGGTACACAATATTTGGAGTTTGTTCAAAATTAAAAATAAATTCCAAAGACATGCGTTGTGACGACTTAGTGGTTAAAATCCAATGCCTGACAGACAGAGTAGTTAACTGCCACGCGTAGATTGATTCATACAACAGGTATACACCATACATCCACGGTGACCAAACTAAATATATACCAGGCATATACATACTACCCGAACCAACAATCGTAAAATCTCGGCCACAATTATGGAAAATGACAGATGACATGAAATTAAAAATTTGCCCAGTGATTGTTCTTATTTTAGGTTAATGAGAGAATAGGTTGCTTTTCGATTAAGAATTTGAGTTTATATGAAAAGCTTGTGAACTAAATAATTACCGAAAACATCAAAGTCGTTTGATCATATTAGTTGTCCAAGACGCTAACCGATAAAATATTTTATGTTATTAAATCAATTCTTTCACACAGGAACAGTACGTATGCAATCAGGACTGTAAAATTGTGGAAATATTGCTAAATTTGAAAATAATTTAATTCTTTATTTAAAATCGAAATTCAAAAATTAATGATGAATATATAACTCTTGGATAAATAAACCTCACAAGCGACAACGTTGATAAAACCGATTGTCGTACGATCACCGAAGTTAAGCAACCTCGGGCAAGATCAATGCTTGGATGGGTGATCGCCTGGGAGCATCGTGTACTGTTACCTCTTTTTTTAGGTAGATAGATCTACCATCGCCCGAAATATTTGGGTTAATAATCACCACGTTAATGGGGATAATCTAAAACTAGCTAAAAATGTTAGAAAACCAAGACAATTGAACGCCTTAGAAAGTATATACAGGGTTGCGCATTGAAAACGAAACAGACCGATTTGCGTCCACAGAATTTTTTTAAGAAACGCTGAAACACGTCAATTTTAATATTTAGGGTAACATGTTTTGACATAGAACTCAACTTTGTCACGTCAACCCCTTAAGGGTGGTGATAACAACCCTTATAATTTAAGTAGGGAACATGGGTCGAGTGTTACATCATTTGAAAGCTCCTTCTCTTCTGAATTCAGCACACTAATGTTTTTGGAAGTTTTATCAACTCGTTAAAATATTATTCACAGTTGGAATTGCAAGAACGTATTTCATTCATTGTGATAAGAAAAGCACTAATTAGTCAATTTTTCGTAAAAAAAACTAAATACAAAACCAAACGTTCAAAAATGTTTGTTCAGTTAAGTAAGTGTTCTAATTCTTGACCACCAGCTTCCATACACAAGTACAAATTTTGTTCAAAACGAGCTCTGACATTCTGGAGCATTTGTGGATTTATTAGGCGGCATTCTTCAACAATGCATCGTCGTAATTCTTCCAGAGACTCCGGTTCTGTTGCGTAAATTCTACTCTTTAAATGGCTCCATAGAAAGAAGTCTAAAGGAGTTATAGCCGGCGATCTAGGGGGGCACTCAATAGCACCTCTACGCTCAATTCAGTGCTCTGGAAACCCCCTGTTCAAAAACTCCCTAACACGTTGTGAAAAATGCGGAGGAGGTACATATTGTTGAAACACTAATTGAATTTCTTGATAGCGATCATCATTTTCAACAATGTCAATTAGTAGAGGGTAAACGATATCTTCTAGTAACTTCAAATACGTTTCGCCACTCAAATTGCCATCAAGAAAAATTGGTCCGATTAAACGGTCTCCAAAAATACCAGTCCAGACATTCAATTTCTGTGGAGTTTGAGTGTGGACTTCGTGAAAATTTCTTGGATTATTATTTGCCTAATAACGACAATGATGACGATTGACTGTAGAGTTTAATAAAAACGTACACTCGTCTGAAAAACAGATATTGAATAGAAAGTTTCCGTTATCAGCTATTCGTGTAGTCATAACTTCACAAAACTCCAGCCGCCGATCATAATCATCTTCATTCAGTTGTTGTACAAGATGAATTTTATACGGGTGAAATTTATGATGCTTCAATATTCGCTGAATAGTTCTTCTTTTGATGTTTGAAACAGTGGCCAATTTTCTCGTGCTCAAAGTTGGGTCTGCAGCAATTTGTCCTGAAACTTCAATCTCAGTAGTCTCCTTTGTAACCGGAAAGTCACGTTCAGGATCCCGTTTTTTGTTGGGTACTGAACCACTTTGTCGAAACTTTGCAACTAACTTCAAAATGTATTTTCTGTTAACATGTCTGTTCGGAAGTCGTTCATTAAACAAATTTGCGGTACAGTTGGCACAGTCATCGTTTTTGCAAAAAATAGTAATTATTTCAACTCTTTCTTCTACAGAATACACCATTGTGAAATTAATTTTGGGTATTACTATCAAGTATCAAACCGACCGATAAACTGAAATAATAAACCGCATCTCTCTCATTCCGATAAGAAATGTTCTGATAGTCAATTTTTTGTTTACAAACCAACAAAACATTGACTATCAGCACATTTCTTATCGGAATGAGTGAAATGCATGAATAATTTTTAAACGAGTTGATAAAAAAAAATTAGTGTACTGAATTCATAAAAGAAAGAGCTTTCAAATGATGTAACACTCCACCCATGTTCCCTATTTAAAATATAAGGGTTGTTATCACCACCCTTAAGGGGTTGATGTGACAAAGTTGAGTTTTATGTCAAAACATGTCCCCCTCAATTTTAAAATTAACGTGTTTCAGCGTTTCTTAAAAAAAATTCTCTGGACGAAAATCGGTGTTTCGTTTTCAATGCGCCACCCTATATATCGCATCACAAAATGTGTGATTCTCGCTCCGCCTCCCATCTAGTCATTTGATAGAGAGCTTTGTAAGAAATATATAAATACCGACACAAGCGCGCGAGAGATAAGGAATCAATACAGATATTTCCGACAAACGAAAATATCAGCAAGGGATCACTAAGCTGTCAACTGGTGTAATAAAGGGAAGTTCAATAACCTATTCCGGTAATTAAGGATATAATACACAAAGGTTGCGTCTGCTACTTAAAAATTACACTCTCTTTTTTCGGCCTTTTACCTCAAAGTCTATTTAAATACCTGTAGAAGTAGAAATCAATTAGAATATATTCATCCTCTGATGACGCTAAGTCGGTTAGCGAAACGATCGTTAGATCTTTTAAAATGTGTTGTGGTGATTTGGGTTCTCCAAGTGTGCTTAGCTTAGCTCACTTAGTGAATTATGGCTTCCAGGTCAACGGAACTGAATCTTTACCGAAGTTAAGTTGTAAGATTTGACCAATAGGTACAGATATCGCTTGTTTTAAATCCTGCAAACGAAAATAAGTAATGTCATTAATTTTGATTTAAAATTTTCGAACAACACAAAAGTGGGTCAAAGTTAATATGCATAATATGCTTTACTGGTCAGAAACCAATCCTCATTGGATGGAACAAGGAAAATCGAAACTCAATTCCTCGCTTTAACACGTGTATCCTAAGTTTTTGACTGATGTAAGTTTATTTTTATTTATTTATTTCCATGCGAAAAATCTACTATTGCTTTTGTACAGGCCTGTAAATTTAAAGCATGTCGAACTGCAATTAGTTTAATTAAAATGTACAAAAAGACTCTTAAGTATCATGTTATTATTTTATAATGTAAATCATTAAACAGGTAGGAGAAAATAATTATGTTGTAAAATTATTTTTCATCATTTTGTTACACTTTTTCAACAAGATAGATTTTGTAGATATCTGCATCTGACACGTCCATCAAAAAGCTACTAGCAATGAGAATTCAGGTACGAAATTTCCGTGATCTATGGCCAAGATTTCTCTAACCTTGCACAATTAAAGTTTGTTTATACAATTTAACGACCTACTTATTATAATAATTGCGTCCGTTTAAGCAGTCTACAAGGGTGAGTAAAAATATTTACACCTCAAAGGATAATATGATGTTTTTTGTAGGTGATAACGAATTATGCATTAAATGTATTGATAAGAAGCAAGTCGGTGATGGAAAAAACAGTTTAATTTCTTTATACACGAAGCAACACGAAGTTAGAAAATTAAAATTGTGTAAGATTACAAAAGCTACCCAGAAGAAAACTTAATTTATATTTAGAAAAGTAAAGTATCTGTCAAATTATAAACGTCGCAGTTATTTTTCCTTATTAATCGCCAGTATGATTTCGTTTGAATCATCCCATTTTGAAGTCATCATGGTTACAAACTTTTGGGTTTAGCGAAAAATGAATAAAGACTACAAATTTGACCTTTTTAAAGTTCTTGTGAAAGTAGGTACCTCTAATTTTATGATTTAATCAAATACGAACGGCGGTATTTATAAAAAAAAATCTTCTCATGTTTTTTACAGTGTCAACGGTATTTTTACTACGACAAAATTCCCATTATCATTCTATATATATGTTCATTATATATTATTATTATTATTAGTGTTATTAGCGAATTTTTCATGAAACGAAAAATTCACTAAGGAGGAGATCTGTATATATATATATATATATATATATATATATATATATATATATATATATATATATATATATATATATATATATATATATCGTACCGATATCTCAAAAAATAATGATCCGATTTTGATGCAAATTGGTAGGTACCGTCCTTTTGTAAGTGGCTTAGATGAGTTCGTTAGCCAGGATAATCGGACCAGTTTTTCCGGGAAAATTTTGAGTTTTCTTCCGGAAAATTTTTGCATCTCCGAAAATAACAGAGCTTTGACAACCAAATTTGACGCATACGTTTCTACTATCAAAATTGTTCTACGCACCGAAATTTAGATCTCTAAGTTAAAATTAAAAAAAGTTATAGACATTTAAAGAAAAAACTTTGGGTGCCACTGGTGATCAGAGGAAAGCACAAGAACAAAATATTTTATGTGATTAACAAAAGCAATTGGATAATACACACAACGGTTAAGGTTTCTTGACCAAAAAATCAAAAAATAGCAGAAAAATGTTTGAAACATTTTATAAATTTCCTTCTTAAAACGTCAAAGTCGTGATTTGAAACGTCAAAATTTGCAATTTTCAGACAACCAATCTAAAACAAATACTGATTATTTAGATGAAGTGTCATAATAAGCGTGTTTTACAAAGCCTTAAGTTTCAGCTTCAACCATCATTGTCCTTCATTTTATTAAAATAATTTCGAAAACTTATTTCAAATGGATCCTCTTTCCGATGCTTTGGCAGTAGTTTCAGCTATAGCGTTTATGGTTTAATAATCTATATTTTAGCAAATTTTCGTAGAAGAAGGGGAGCCCATGTTTGAAATGAGGTCCGACTTCGCGAGCCAGCGAATCTGCAGGGAAAACAACTTTACAGTGGAAATCGCCGGCCGCGAGGCATGGCGGGAGGAGACGCCGGGCATACCACGGGACGCGCTCGTCTGGTTCACGGACGGATCCCGCAGAGAGCGTGGGACGGGGGCAGGTGTTTATTTGGAAGGACCTAGGGTAAGTCATGGTATTTTCCTCGGAGCCCATGCAACGGTCTTTCAGGCCGAAATGTACGACATCCTGCACTGTGTGCGGGAGAACAAGAGGAGGGGCTACGCCAACAAGCGGATCCTCATAGCGACAGACAGCCAGGCAGCTCTTAAGGCCCTAAGTAGCCCACGGGTAAATTCCTGGCTGGTGAGTGAGTGCCGAGACGAGACGAGCGACCTGGCTGTGCAGAATGAGGTCTCCCTCATCTGGGTGCCGGGTCACTCAGGGGTCAAAGGCAATGAAGAAGCTGACAGTCTCGCGAAAGAGAACCATTTATGAGACCAGAACCGGTTCTGGGCGTGACAAAGAGCACTGCCAGGGGAGCCATTAAGTCGTGGGTCAGAAACCAACACAAGGTGTACTGGGCAGACTATCCAGGGCTCAGACATGGGAAATGAATAATTGACGAACCCAGTTCAAAGAGAGCTGTGGAGCTGCTAAATCTTAGCAGAGGACAGCTCAGAAATATAACTGGTCTCTTGACGGGACACATTGCCGTTAAGGAACACCTGTATAAAATGGGGCGGTTCGAGGGGGACCTCGCATGCAGACTCTGCGGCCAGGGGGAGGAATCAGCCCAGCACATCTTGTGCGAGTGTAAAGCTCTGGACCGCAAAAAACAACTGATCTACGGTCAGTCTATGCTGGAGACAGAGCATTATAAAACTTCACCCTAACAATCGCTGTGCAGACTGGTTCAAGACACAGTGATTTTGGAATGGGTGGAGTGAAGAGACAAAGGGCATACACCATAGGACAAGAGCTGCAGTCCCATCGGGGTGGCAAAGCCGCGGACGAACCCTGTGGGAGAAAAAAAAATACTGAAGGCAATTTCTGTAAAAAAAAATAGTGATTTTTTTCAATTTTGGTCCTAAAGCTGTTTGTGAATAATTATATCTTGGTAGGAGTGTAAATAGCTTGGAGAGGTTCGTCGACCACGAAAATCGGACCAGTTTTTCAGGAACCTTTTAAGTTCATTTTCGTAAAATGTTTATACTTTTTGAAACAACACAGCTATTTTAATGAAATATTATAGATTGTTACTACTATATAGGTTATACTGCCAACCAAATGTCCTTGTTTCAAAAACAAGACATATTTGCAATTAAAAACACTTTTACGAAAATTCGCTACCATAACGCACTTGCTGCGTCCAGACTTTTAATATTATTGCTTTATTTGATAAAATTTTACATTATGTCTAGTACAATAAGTATGGTACTTGTGCTGTATCTTACAACATAATCTGGGTAAGGTTTTATCCGGATGAACTTGAAAAATAATTAATAACCTTAAAATATGCTTGTTAATTGATTTAAGATTTTAAAACCACAATTCCATTTGGAGAAACCCTCGTATTCGAATTGCATGACGTAGATTGTTATGAATAATAATGTTGGAGATCTAGTCAGCTGTTTAAGTTAATTTGAGATTGTTTTCCTTTCATCTTTGTCCCGTATTACTTTCTTCACTGGTTTCTTCAGTGGCTGCAAAACACACTTCCTCACGTTCAAAATACATAACTTTCAATTTTCTTATTCATCAGGTAACATTTCCTTGTCTAATGATAATAATAAAGTCGGTTAATGCATCTTTAAAGAGTAAATTGAGGTTGTGAATACTATATCTGCGGCTGAACAATTGTTTACTTAACATAACATGATTTATTGTCCAAGGACCGCTGTCATCATTGATTTCTATGGTTATGTTCTACTTTTCTCACCTAGAATAAAACTTAAACAAAATTAATATGTGCAGGCTTGATGGTCCCGTGGTAAGAACGTGTCGATGTAAAACTACTAGCAACAATATTTTCCAATCCATGAATAAGTCATTAATAAATGATGTTTTGATAAAAATGTTACCTATCGGGCTTTACATTACTATTGGAATCATTTTTTAAACAAAAATTTGTTTGCAATGTCTGCTAGATGTCTAGTTTCTAAAACACATGCTTGGCAAGGATATCTTTGTTAGTTTTAACGGTGCTGACTTCTCTACAATTACAGTTCGTGATGCCCTTAAGCCGTTAGCAATTAATTTCTTCTGTGTTGGATAATACAATTATACAAATTACCATAAGAAACTAATTTCAAACCATTGTTAAAGTAAACTCAAGAAGCATGTTAATTTATTATGTTCTTTTTATTTGCCTGTCTTTCTTTATTCCAAATCTTCTAATAATCTTAATTGTGGTCAATGCTAAAAGTATATGCTCTCTTCTCTTAATACCAGGAAAGCCTCTGGCCTTGACGAGATCCCAGCAATTGTTTAAAAAAAATGCGCGCCAGAACTTGCTCCTGTCCTGACTCGTCTGTTTCAGACATCTTACAATAGAGGCATATTCCCTAGTAACTGGAAAACTGCTCGAGTATAACCCGTCCCCAAGAAAGGATCCAAAGCGCTTCCTAGTAACTGCAGGCCTATTTTTCCCCTTTCAGTCGTCTCTAAAGTGATGGAAAAGTATATAAACACCGAACTACTAAAATTTATTGAAAAACACAGTCTAATCCACGACAGGCAGTATGTATTCCGTCAGTGCAGATCAACTGCCGACCTCATTTACTTTGTCATCCATTCTTGGAACAAGTCTATGGAACTACACGGTGAATCCCAGATTGTCGCTCTATATATCCAAAGCATTCGACCAGGTCTGGCACGCAGCACTGCTTAATAAACTTCCGGCCTATGGCCTACCACCAAAACTCTGTGCCTGGACAACAAATTTCCTCTCCAACCGGAGCATTTCTGTTATCGTGGATGGCCATTCCTCTAAACTCTAATTAATGCCGGAGTCCCTCAAGGTTCAGCTTTACCCCTACTTTGTTTCTTCTCCACATCAATACCCTCCTCTCTAGCACATCAAACCCAGTTCACAGTTACGCGGACGACAGCACCCTCCACTCAAATATACAATATTCTAAGCCTGTCTCTTTAGCCCAATTAGATGAGGGTTGCAGACTCATGGAGGGTTCTGTCTCTGTGGATCTCCAAAAAATATTAGACTCTTGTATAATTCAACTCCACCAAATCTCAGTCTTGCTTTCTATCTCATAAGAAATACACCAGCCCTAGACCCACCACAATGAACAACCAAATTATTCAAAGTAATGAGTCCTTTTCACTTGTTGGCATTTGTGTGGATCGAAGTCTCAATTGGCACCAACATGTCACATCAAGTGCAGAAGCGGCAGCTAAGAAATTAGGTGTCCTCTTCCGGGCTCCCAAATACTTTTCACCAGCTAATCCCTGTACCTAAGATACTTCACAAATAAGGACAAACCTTGAATACTGTTCCCACATCTGGGGTGCCGCTGCCGCTTCTACACTTGCTATCCTGGACTCCATTCAGAAGAGAGCTGCGAGTCTCATCGGTCACCCTACCCTCACCCAGAGACTATCATCCCTTGTCCACCGACGTGCCGTTGGTCACCTTTCTCTCCTTTAGTTCCTCCACCTGCTGCCCCCAACAGATCTACCAGGGGAACAGAGCGAATGCACCCTTGTACTGTCCAGGTCACCAGACATAGAACATCTTGTTTTGCCCGCTCTTTTGTACCGAGAACTTCCAAGTTGTGGAATTCCTTGCCAACACATGTTTTTCCTTCTCCTCCGAACCTCCAAACCTTCAAGTCCAGAATTGAGAAGTTGCCTCCCTCCCCCTTGGCGACACCCATGGTACGGTAGTATTTAGGCTGTAAGCCCTCGTGGTGTGTTGTTGAAATTAAAAAAAAAAAAGTTGAAGTCATACATAGAGCCCCAGGTGAATTAATCTAACACATAAAACGACTACATACAGACTTTGAGACCTCTTCTCTGGCTTCACACTGTTAGATTTCGTTTCTGTAAGTAAATAACGTAGCGAGCACGTAAGCTAACTAGAGAGTGGCCCTTCAGAATTCTAGATGTTGTAGGATATTCCACAACGTTTCCGTAACCGGTTTCGCTACTTGACAGTATCCTCAGACAGATAAAAGTTGAATTAATACGAGATCATGACAACTATAAATAAACATCATCTTATATCTAAAATTCAGAAGGGCTACTTGCTCTAGTTAGCTTACGCGCTGGATACGTCCTTCATTTACAGAAACGAAACCAAACAGTGAAGCCAGAGAAGTAGTCTCCAAGTCTGTATGTAGTATGGACCAGTTTCACCAAGTAAGGGCAACAACAATCAATGAACATAAAACGACACTAACGACTGGCGTTGATTTGACTGTTGGATGACACCCTGGCTTTTCTGTCGTATTCAAACGCACTTCGTGGATCACTAGACGTTTTGAAAACCATAGCCTTTTTTAGTATCTGTATTCAAGCTGGGCAGACCTCACTCTGGTAAGTCTTCCTATAGGTACTTGGAAAGGTAGGCGATGTTTCCGCTTGCATTACCATTGATACTGTCACTGCCGCCGATGCGTGACCATGGATAACCCAAGAGCTGCAGGCGCTGACGCCACTATATAGATGACGTAGCCATTGTCGCTGTATGCATCGATTCATTTGGCAGATGTCATATTGTTGGGCAATGTGGGAATTTTCTTTAAAAAATTCAGAAATGTGGAGGTCCGACTTTCGAATTTAAAAAAAAATTCTTCAAATGAGCGCTATTTAGGACCCCTGGAACCGAAATCCGAGGTCGGTTTCAGACTTTATATGTTATATATATATATATATATATATATATATATATATATATATATATATATATATATATATATATATATATATTATGTACACTTGGAGAAATCCCAAATCACCACAATACATATTTCAGAAAACGATCGTAAGGTCTCTGAAATATGTGTTGTGGTGATTTGGGGTTTCTCCAAGTGTACTTATTAGTGCTCGTCACAGGTTCCAGTTTTCACCTTTTATATATATATATATATATATATATATATATATATATATATATATATATATATATATATATATATATATATATATATATATGTTTATATATTTATGTGTCACACCGCTAACTAAAAAAATTATGGACCAATTTTGATAAAACTTGGTGAGTAGCTTCCTGTCGTAAGTGGCTTGGATAAGCTCGTTATCCAGGAAAATCGGACTAGTTTTTCCCGGAAAATTTTGCGTTTTCTTTTGCAAAATTTTTATATCTCCGGAAATAACAAAGTTAGGGCAACCATATTGGCTACGAGGGTTTTTATTATAAAAAAAACCATGCAACAAAATTTGAATCTCTACGTTAAAATAAAAAAAAGTTATAAGCTTTTAAGTTTTTCCTCTTAAAACGTCAAAAAAGTCCCGATTCGAAACGTCAAAATTGACGTGTTCTAGATAGAGTAACTAAATGAATACCGCTATGCAGTAAAAATGTCGTAAGAAGTTAGAAAGCCTTAAGTTTTAGCTACAATCTTCATTGTTCTTTATTTTATTACCCTATTTGCTAAAAATTAATTTAAAATATACCCTTTATGTGATGCTTTGGTAGCAGTTTCAGTTATTTATTTATTTCTAATAATCAGATTACGTTATTAGTTGGTGTTTTTTTTTAATTGAGAAAAGTGGAAGCTTCTTATGGAGAAACGGTGTTGGTAAGGAGTTTCTCCTTTCTCTGGACTTCTGTAAGGTGAGCTTTTTACAGTTTGCATTTCTAGCTTCGTTGTAGTATGTTTACCCTTGCTTTAGGTCTCTTAATTGTATTGTGGAGTTGAGATCACAGCACTTGTCTGATCATTAATGCATAAAGGGGTTCCTGTAAGCATGTTTCTAATTTTTTTTTTCAAAAAACGAACAATACGCTAATTTGCTAATTTACCTACAAATGCTTTTAATCACACCGATAACTCAAAAAATAATAGGCCGATTTTGATTAAATGTGGTGAATACCTTCCTTTTGCAAATGGCTTGGATAAGTTCGTTAGCCAGGAAAATCAGCTCAGGTTTTCCCGGAAAATGTTGTGTTTTTATCCGAAAAAATATATATATATCCGGAAATAATAAAGTAAAAGCAACCAATTTTGGAAGGCTGATTTATATCATTATATGTAAATTACTTACCAAAACTTACCCCTCTAGAAAGAAAAATAAATTGGGGGTTTCCTCAAAACGTCAAAGTCGCAATTTAAAACGTCAAAATTTGCAACATTTAGGCAAAGAACTTGAATCTAATAAGGGCTATGGAAAGAAAATGCCTCAAGAAGAATGTGTTACAAAGCCTGAAGTCTTAGCTTCAACCGTCATTGTCCTTCATTTTACTAAAATGTTTCCAGAAAATTTATTTAAAATAGACCCTTTCTCTGATGCTTTGGCAGTAGTCTTGGCTATAGAGTTTAATGGTATATAATTTTTGTCCAATTTTCGAAAAAAATTAATAAAGCTCAATATATCTGCTTTATACAAGATACGAGAAAAAATTGTATACATTAATTATAGGGTGTCTTGAGCTAAATCTTAAAAAAAATATTCTACAATCACAGGGTGGCCCATGGGTAGTTGGTGATACAAATTTTCTTTTTTTCTAGTCGAACACGCCTTATGTTATTGCATTTTTGCATTTTCAATCGAAATATAATGCATGTTTGGAAGAAAAGAAATTCGGGACGCAGCAAGTGCGTTATGGTAGCGAATTTTCATTAAATGCTTCAAATTTAAATAGCTCAATTTGTTATTAACCTACAAGGTTAACCAAGAAACCAGTTTTTTCGGGAACACTTTAAGTTTACTTTCGGAAATTTTTGTACATTTTCAAACAATAAAGTTGTTTTGATGGAACATGGCACATTGTTTCTACCATATAGGTTATACTGGTAATCAAATTTGATGCCTGATTTCTTAAAAAAAACATATTTGCTATTAAAAACATTTTTATGACAATTCACTACCATAACGCACCTACTGCGTCCAGACTTTTAATTTATGAAATAATCATTCTGAGTATTACATACAGACTTGGAGACTACTTCTCTGGCTTCACTGTTGGTTTTCGTTAAACTAAAGCATGAGAATAGTAGAGTGGTATAATTCACTAAGTCCTAATTGGTATAAGGATAACATTTATACAAATGGTTATTAGAAATTAACTTGGTACTATTGTGAGATCATTCGTGTTCGAAAAATAACTATAAATCAAACAATATCTGTGCAGCAATGGCAACAATAAACAGCCACTATTGTACTTCCAATCAGAATGGCCGCATTTACTTTAATAACCGCAAGTTCAAAACATAGGCGCACGTTGTAGCATAATTATTTTATAAAAATGTTGTATATAAAGTAAAAAGTCTGGACGCAGCAAGTGCGTTATGGTTTATGGTAGTGCATTTTCATAAAAATGTTTTAAATAACTACATAATATGTCTTTTTTAAAAACAATAATACTATTATTTATTGAAGTAAATTGTACACTACCATAAATAAGTTCTAAACTCTAATACAATTTGGTCTAAGATAGGTTCCAAATATTATTGTCTTCACAAGTCACATTCTGACATGTGGGTTCTAGGCGGCAAGTTCGCGCACATTTGAAGCAATCTTCTCACAATTTAAAAGCCGCCAAGCAAAGTATCAAGGAAAGGGTCTATTTAAAATGGTTTTCCGGGAAAATGTTGAGTTTTCTTTCGAAAAAATGTTTTTCTCCGAAAATTACAAATATATTTCGATGAAATTTGGTGTACATATTTCTTTGGGAAAGACCTAACTATGTGCCAAAACTCAGCTTTGTAGGTTTACAGAAAATTGAGATATTCAAATTTGAAAGATTTATTTTTAATATCACCGCGTTTCATTGACAATGGCAAACCTGGCTTATATGAGATCTAGTATGTCATTGCCTGGCAACGGAACATTTGATATTGTTGCGCAGGTCTGTTAGACGCTGTAACTGACGTCTATCGTATGGTATGAAATTGTTTATATGTTTATCTGTTTCAGTTGGCAAACTACTTGTGTTGGTGGTGGTGGTGGTGAAGGTATTTATGACCTTGGAACAGAATTCCATCAGCCACAGACTTTTGCTATTTTATATACACAAATATATACAAATACCTTAATAATCTAGAAGACAGAATTATGTTACCTATATACAAATATACAATATCTAAACTTATTTATAATTTTTTTTTTTTATTTATTTATTTATTCAATCCACCATTACACGTGATCATACACAGAACTTAAGATTCTAAACACTTCCAAATACCAGAAATTTCTTAATACAACTAAAATATATTTCCTTGGATACCTAAGTCAACATGACTTGTTTGTATCCTTTACAGCTAACTCCACATAATCGCCAGTACAGTAATTTACACCGCTTAATATCCACAATATTAACTTTTTTTCCCTCTTTTTTTTGTGCCCCTATCTAACCAGATGTGCCCCGATCCTCAAAAGATGAGAGATGCGACTTTAAACCAAAACAATGTCTTAGTGTTAACCTCAGTAGGGGAATCAACAGCATATCCTACACTCAATACAGTTCATTTTGTCAACCCTTAGTCTCCCTTTTTCATATCTTTCTTCTGCATATATGATATCCATACAACCAACACCTCTATACCACCGACAACCAAAATGTTCATACACATCATCGTACTCACCCACCCAATTCTCCACTCATGCATATTATATTTACACACACATATGCACACAGACACGCACTCACGACAGCACACTCCCACACAGCACACACTTACTTTCCCTGCACCTTGTCCAGGCAACACATCCACTCCACTTTCTCCATACCACTCAACTATCATACTGCTCTCTACTTTAACATTGCTTTCAGTTCGACCTGTTTCAAAATATATAATGATGTTTGCTCTTTTTCTTTTTTTCTCTCTTATTTCTTTTTTTTTCTCTTCTTTTTTTTCTTTTTTTTTCTTTTCTTTAATATTGTTTTACTTTTTAAAAATTATTCTTGTTTTTTTTTCCGTTTTTTTAAATTTTTCTTTCTTTTTTTTTAATATTTATTTTTTTATTTTTTTTTTATTTCTTTTTTTTCCAAATATGGTATTAGATTGTTTATATCTTTATCTGTTTGAGTTGACAAATTATTGTGTTATTTGGGACATTTTTATATACAAGTGCAAATTATTCCTTTACGATTTTATTAATGTTAGTGGGTGGACTAAACAGTGTTTGTTATGTTTTATTAACACATATAAAGGATCGAAGTTTTACAAAAGGAGCTGATATGCAACAGGTTAGTTATTTTCTCTCTGATGCTTTGGTGGTAGGTTTAACGGTCCATAATTTTTAGCTAATTTTCATAGAAAAAATTCATCAAGAGGAGACCGAGACTTTTGATCTTACTTACATATATACAGGATGACGCGTATCTACGGTAAAGCTCAATATAATTATTATTATACAAGAGACGAGAAAAAATTGTAAAAGTTAATTATAGGGTATCTTGAGCTGCATCTTATAAAATTATTTTGACAATCATCGGCTGGCCCATAAGTCGTTGGTGATCCCTACAATCTTTTTTCGAACAGCCTTATTTTATTGCATTTTTTATCGAAATATGTTTGTAAGAAAAAAATCAAGACGCAGTAAGTGCGTTTTCGTAGCAAATTTTCATTAAATGCTTCAAATTGCAATAACTCAATTTGCTATTAACCTAAGGTTTGTTGGCTAGGAAACCAACGTTTAAAGTTTATTGTAGGAAAATTTTTGTACATTTTCAAACAATAAGTTATTTTGATATAATATGGCACATTGTTTCTATTATATAGGTTATACCGGTAACCAAATTGATGACTGCTTGCATTAAAAAGACATATTTGATATTCAAAGCATTTAAATAAAAATTCACTGCCATAACGCACTTGCTGCGTCCAGACTCTTTAGTGAATTTTCTTTAAAAAAATTCACTAATGAGGAGATCCCGACTTTTGAATTTTGAAAAAATTTCTTTAAATGAGCGCCAATTAGGCCCCCCAGAACACATATCCGGGGTCAGTTTATATGTTTATATATATATATATATATATATATATATATATATATATATATATATATACAATATATATATATATATATATATATATATATATATATATATATATATATATATATATATATATATATATATATATATATATATATATATATATATATATATATATATATATATATATATATATATATATATATATATATATATATATATATCACACCGATAACTCAAAAAATAATGGGCCGATTTTGATTAAATCTGGTGAATAAATTCCTTTTGCAAATGGCTTGGATAAGTTCGTTAGCCAGGTTTTCCCAGAAAATTTTGTGTTTTATTTCTAAAAAAAATTATATCTCCGGAATTAACAAATTAAGGGCAACCAAATTTGGTATATCCTTATAGGTAAGTTACCTACCAAAATTTAGCTATGTAGATCAAAAGACAAAAAAGTTATAGGCATTTAAAGAAAAATAAATTGTGTTTTTCCTCAAAATGTCAAAGTTGCGATTTAAAACGTCAAAATCGGCAACATTTAGGCAAATAACTTGAATCTAATACGAGCTATGTACATCAAATGTCTCAAGAAGAATGTTTTACAAACCCTGAAGTCTTAGCTTCAAACGTCATTGTCCTTCATTTTACTAAAATGTTTCCAGAAAATTCATTTCAAATAGACCCTTTCTCTGATGTTTGGCAGTAGCCTTAGCTATAGAGTTTATCGTTTAATGGTATATAATTTTTGTCGAATTTTCGTAAAAAATCAATAAAGCTCAATATATCCGTTATTATACAAGATATGAATTTTTTTATATATTAATTATAGGGTGTCTTGCGCTACATCTTAAAAAATATTTCTACAATCACAGGCTGGCCCATAAGTCGTTGGTGATACAATTTTTTTTAAAATCAAACACGCCTTATGTTATTGCATTTTAATCGAAATATAATGCATGTTTGTAAGAAAAGAAATTCTGAATGCAGCAAGTGCGTTATGGTAGCGAATTTTGATCAAATGCTTCATATTTGAATAGCCCAATTTGCTATTAACCTATAAAGTTGACCAAGAAACGAGTTTTTCCGGGAACACTTTAAGTTTACTTTTGGAAATTTTTGTACATTTTCACACAATAAAGTTATTTTTATAAAACATGGCACATTGTTTTTACTATATAGGTTATACTGGTAACCAAAATTGATGACTGCTTTCTTAAAAAGAAAACACATATTTACAATAAAAACAGTTTTATGAGAATTCACTACCATTTGCTGCGTCCCGAGTTTTGTTTTACTTACATTTGAACAATGATTATTGTGCCTTCTGAAAAATGCTTTTAGCACACCGCTGGTTAGAAAATTTTATTTGAGAAAACTACCAAGGAACGTTAAGTAGATACTTTAAGGAAGGCAATAGCGTATAATAGATGGGCCGTTAGGTCTGGCATTGATTACTTTCGGGAGGGTGGAGTTCAGTGAATTAAAGTTTAATATACTATGTGAGCTGCAGAGAAAAATATCACCCAGGTGCAAGGCTTCGTTGCCTAACTTAAAAATAAACACAATGGCATTTAGATGTTTTGTAAAATACGAGGGTCGATCAATAAATACTCGTGTTGGGAATGAAGACGCAGGTTTTCACATTAAAAAAAAATCTTTCCACGTAATCTCTTTTTAGGTTGATACAGGTTTCCCAACGTTTCTGCCATTTGTTTAACGCCACTTCAAAAATACAAATTGTCTAACTCTTCAAAATACGCTTTTGTCTCGGTGACAACCTTCTTCTTTAAGTTGCTTTTTTCCCGAGCCATGATTTCAAGTTGAGTGACAAAAATAAGTCGCTGAGAGCCAGGTTGGGCGAGTACGGTGGCTGCGGCAGCAGTTCGTAGCGCAGTTCATGTATTTATTTATCGTATGGCACACATCACATAACAATATCGTGTAAGTCAATGGTACAGCATATAGCACAATGAAGAACATAAGAATATAACATCATTCACAATTGAATGTCCAAATTATTTATATAATTAATTGAGACTGGTGTCACTGTCAGGAAATCACCCGTATGATCCCCATGTGCCCTCAGGTTGCAATGCTCCGTGATGTGGAGGATCGTCTGCCTTTCAGCACCGCAGTCACACTGTGGGGAGGGTTTTATGTTCCACTTGTAGAAGACATCGGCACACCTGTCATGCTTGGTTCTAATCCGGTTAAGTGTTGTCCATATCTTGCGTGGTAGTTCGGAGTAGTTGTTATGTACGGCATGTTGTGGAGCTCTGGTTGGGCTGCCTCGGTCCAATTCCGCCTCCACTGGTTTACTGGATTGAAGTCATCGGCCACCAGGTCTCCAGCTGTTCTGATTGGGGGTTTTCTTGAGCGTAGCCTATTCCTTCCTATGTCATCGGTATCTGTGTTTATTGGTAGTGGTGGGTTTTGAAGAATCTTGTTGTATTCTCTGACAAGTGCAGTGGATCTCCGTATCGCTGGGGGTAGAATGTGACTCAGAACTGGTAGCCAGTAACCTGGTGTAGATCCATCTGTGCCCGAGATTAAGCCCATCGTATGGTTCAATTGAACGTCGATCATTTTAACATGTGGGCGTTTTGCCAGACCGGAGCACAATATTCCGCCGTAGAGTAAACGAGCCCCAAGGCGGAGCATCGAAGCCTGGTAGCGGAGGAACCCCATGAAGTGCCGCATAGTTTTTGTATGATGTTATTTCTTGTTTTAGGTTTTGAGGCAGTCTTAGTTAGGTGTTGTCTGCAGGATAAAGTTCTATCAAGAGTTACTCCTAAGTATTTAGGATATCCGTTATGGTGAAGCAGCCTGTCACCGAAGTACACGTTGAGTACTCTATTGTCCATGCGGTTGTTTAGGTGAAAGCATGCCACCTCCGTCTTGGCTGCACTAGGTTTGAGTCTTCAGTTGCGGAAGTATTTCCCTAGGGTGCCCAAATCGTCAGTTAACGTTTCATATGTTTCTTCCATCAATTTGCTTCTGGTTGCTATTGTCCATTCATCAGCATAGCCAAATTTTCTGGATCTTGTTGTGGGCATATGGGCGAGGTAACAGTTGAACAGGAGTGGAGTCAGAACCGAGCCCTGAGGCAGACCGTTATTAAGTTTCTTCCAATCGCTCAGAGCATTTCCCATGACGACCCGGAACAATCTATTGCTCAGCATGTTATCAGTCACTCCCACAGTTGTTTTGCAGGGTATTTGACGAAAGAGTTTGTAAAGCAGTCTTTGTTTCCAAACAGTGTCATATGCCGCAGTTAGGACTATGAATGCGACAGATGTTTTTAGCTGCATCTGGTGCGCATTTGTTGAGAACAATTGCTGGGATTTCGTCAAGGCCAGAGGCTTTCCTGATATTAAAGAAGAGAGCGTCTTTCGTACCTTTTTAGTTTTGAAAATGATATCCGTCATTTTATGCGCGACATTGGGGACTGTCGGTGGTTGAACATTTTGGAAGTGGGTTGAGAGTAGAATTGCCGGCGAACAACGAGGCAAAAAGTTCAGCTTTGTCCAAGGCGGTAGAAACAATTTCATCCCCTAAAACAAGAGGTGGGAACGTGCTCTTTCAGAAATTATTCCCAATAGATTTAGCAAGAGCCCAGAGGGGTTTGCTGCCGTTGGAGCTTGAGAGGACCTTATACATACATATATAACAGAGATATTAGTTTACATGTGATACTTTTCATATATTTTCATACAATACTTCTATGTTTTTGTTTGTTTTAAATATGACGGATATTCTTTTTTTGAGCTATTTGCACTTTTTATTTGGTATATAAGGCATTTTTAAGGATTTTTCATTCTTCAAATAAATTATTCAAATATCCCTCCTTACTGATAAATGTTATTATGA
Organism: Tillus elongatus; assembly: GCA_964006375.1. Taxonomy (NCBI): domain Eukaryota; kingdom Metazoa; phylum Arthropoda; class Insecta; order Coleoptera; family Cleridae; genus Tillus; species Tillus elongatus. Next base: position 183,255,422 of record OZ023264.1, on the reverse strand, counting down.
AACAATACTTAAATTCATATCCATCCGGGACCTAAATACAATAATGCCTAGAGATATTTTAGCAAAAAATTGTTGCACCTGCTATAAACTGTAAATATCATGTATCTTGACGCCTACCTATTGAGAAAAAAACTGTTAGCTCTTTGTTACAGTTCGATCATGAATAAGTCGTAGAACTTTCCATTTATAATTAAAGGGAATCTGAGAGGATGATTTTTTACTAGGAGCGTTTAATAATACTAGAAAGAAGACGGTTTTTAACGTTGCCACCAGCAATAATAGCTAATGGTTAGGACGTATTGACTAGCGAATTGATACTTTTCTTACATAATTTTAATGATTACTGATACTGGTATTAGATATTACATAATTTTATTTTTCTAATAATGCAGCGGTGACCAGTGGCCCCTTGTTCGAATCGCAACACTGGCCGTCACTTAAAAATACTACTAACTAGCTTTTGCTCGCGACTTTGGCATGGGTTTTTTGAACGGATTAAAAAATATCCTATTTTTTGCATACAAACCTTGTTAATTTCACCTCACTTGCACACTTAGGGGTTGAATTCCGAAACTATTATTTGTCTTGTGGAGTATTTGCTTCATTCGAGTAAAAACAACCGAAAATATTTATTTCCATGAATATGTTTCGACCCCGTAAAACTACTTAGAGGTGAAATTTTGGGAAATGCTGAAATACCCATTCATTTTTATTTTATTTATTAGCGAATTTTTATTAAGAAATATTCGCTCCGTTAAAATTTTTATATGTTTATATATATATATATATATATATATATATATATATATATATATATATATATATATATATATATATATATATATATATATATACCTGTGTGTGTGTGGGCGTGTATCCGAGCGATAACTAAAAAAATTCTAAACTAATTTCAATAAAATTCGTTAATCAGCCTTTATGCTCAAGTTTTTCCGGTGGAAAATCGAGGAAAACTGTTTTAAAACGCTATATTTCTTTAAGTATCAGAGTGACTAGAATAAGACTTTATATGTGGCTCGAAATAGTGCAAGTAAATCTATGTTGTAAATTTTAAGTAATTTGGTACACAATATTTAGAGTTTTTTCCAAATTAAAAATAAAATCCCAAAGACATGCGTTGAGACGACTTAGTGGTCAAAGTCCAATGCCTGACAGACAGAGTAGTTGACTGCCACGCGTAGATTGATTCGTACAACAGGTATAAACCATATATCAACGGTAACCAAACTAAGAATATACCAGGCATAAAACATACTACCCGAACCAACAATCGTTAAATCTCGGCTGCAATTATGGAAACTGACAGACGACATGAAAATAACAATTTGGTAAGTGATTGTTATTTAACTGGGGGATTCAATCAATTATTAAAATACACTATATTTGTAGCTTTATTAACGGCATCAAATACAGTTTTAGCGCAGCACAGATAGATAATGCTTTGGTTTTAGACTGAAAGTGACGCATAATATTGTAGATATGTAAACAAAATCAATTCAAGTCTATAAAAAGGATTCTAAAATAGTTTATTTTATCTTTAAACTTAAACATAAGACGTCATTAAGACCAAAACAATCTTTGCGTGTGTTTCAATAACAATTCTACTAATTCAGTAATTAATTATTACGTATACTTTTCATGTACTACCTCGGGCAAGAAGCCTGTGTCAAGTGTTATGTAAACAAAACCTGAGTTTACGTATTACTAGATAGCTCAGTGGAAGCGTGCTACTCCAGCTTGATGAATGTATGTTTTTTTATGTTTTATTTTGACATTTGGAGAAACAATAGTGCACGTATTTCATACGTTTTGAGCAAGATCTCCTTCTTGTTTATAACGCCTAAATAAATTTGTTACCTTTGAACCTGAAATTATAATTTGGTTATTGTTGATATTGAAAAAACCGGTTTGATTAGTTGACTAAAATGAAATCATACTGGCGATTAATAAGGAAAAATAACTGCTACGTTTATATAATTTTTATCTGTTTACATATATACAGGGTGGCGAATTTCTACCGTAAAGCTCAATATAATTGTTATTATACAAGATACGGGAAAAAATTGTAAATGTTAATTATAAGGTGTCTTAAGCTGCATCATAAACAAATATTGTAACAATCACGGGGTGGTCCATAAGATGTCGGTGATGCCTAATATTGTTTTTTTTTTCGAACACCCTTATATTATTGCATTTTGCATTTTTATCGAGATATGATGCATGTTTTTAAGAAAAAAATCGAGACGCAGTAAGTGCGTTTTGGTAGCGAATTTTAAATAACTCATTTTGCTATTAACCTAATGTTTATTGGCTAGGAAATTAGTTTCTCGAAAACATTTAAAGTTTATTTTCGAAAAATTTTCAAACAATAAGTAATTTTGATAAAATATGGTACATCGTTTCTACTATATCGGCCATACCGGTAACCAGATTGACTCCTGCTTGCATTAGCAAGACATAATATTTGCTATTAAAAACATTTTAATGAAAATTCACTTCCATAACGCACTTTCTGCGTCCATACTTTTTTGATCTTTAGAAAATTAGTTGACTTATTGTCTCAAAAATGGTACCTGTGAATTTCCTATGGTCATAAAAAATAATTTATGGCCAATTTGGCTGTAGTTGATAGAGGGCGATGCTTGCGATACCCTTCGGGTCTTAAAAATACATCATTTAATTGAAACATAGTATTATCTTGTAATTATTTATAGGAACATTTATTTAACAAAACGCATGACATGTAAAGTTTGTCTTTGAAAAGCACTTTTAACTATGCCTGCTAGCATTTTAGTTATCAGAAATGCGTATAAATAAGTTCATTTCTCTCCTGGTCGATAATGCTGTCAAGCACCGAAACCAGTTACATGGAAGAAAAGCGATACATATGAATCCAGAAAAGAAGGATGCAGATCTGTATTTTTTTTTATTTCAACATATCGTCAGAAAGCTCACTCTGCCTCTAAAAGAGGCATGCAGACACAGAAAGCCGTACTCTTAGAAGTAGGATCTAGCCCATTGTTTTTTAAATTTCAACAAACACCACGAGGGCTCACAGCCTAAATACTATCGTACCGGGGGTGTCGACATGGTAGAAAGAGGCAACTTGTTAATTCTGGACTTGAAGGTTTGGAGGAGAAGGAAAAACATGTGCGGCAAGGATTTCCACAACTTGGAAGTCCTCGGAACAAAAGAGCGGAGATAACAAAATGTTCTATGTCTGGTGACCTGGACAGTAAAAGGGTGCATTCACTCTGTTCCCCTGGTAGATTTGTTGGGGGCAGCAGGTGGAGGAACTATGGAAGAAAGCTCCTCTGAGCAGTGCCCGTGCAGATATCTATAAAAGAGAGATAGAGAGAGGTCACCAACGGCACGTTGGTGGGCAAGGGATGGCAGCCTTTGGGTGAGGGCAGGGTCACTGATAAGACGTATAGCTCTCTTCTGAATGGAGTCCAAGATATCGAGTGTAGAAGCGGTAGCGGCACCCCAGATATGGGAACAGTATTCGAAGTTTGGCCTTATTTGTGAAGTATATAAGGTATAGAAATTAGCTGGTGAAAAGTATTTGCGAGCCCGGAAGGGGAAACATAATTTCTAAGCAGACGCTTCTGCAATTGATGTGACATGTTGGTGCCAATTGAGATTTCGATCCACAGAAATGCCAAGAAGTAAAAAGGACTCATTACTTTGAATAACTTGGTTGCTCATTGTAATGGGTCTAAGGCTGGTGTATCTCTTTTGAGAGCTGAACCTTGAGGGACTCCTGTATCAATTCAATACAGTTTAGGATAATGGCCACGACAACAGAAATGCTTCGGTTGGAGAGAAAATTTGCTGTACAGGTACAGAGTTTTAGTGGTAGGCCATAGGTCGGAAGTTTATTAAACAGCGCTGCGTGCCAGACCTGGTCAAATACAGAGACAGAACCCTCCATGAGTCTGCGATCCTCATCTAATTGGGCTAAAGAGACAGGCTTAGAATACTGTATAACTGTGAATTGGGTTGGATGTGCTAGTGAGGAGGTCATTGATGAGGAGAAGAAACGAAGTAGAGGCTAAAGCTGAACCTTGAGGGACTCCTGTATCAACTGAATGCAGTTTAGAATAATGGCCACGACAACAGAAATGCTCCGGTTGGAGAGGAAATTTGCTGTCCAGGTACAGAGTTTTGGTGGTAGGCCATAGGCCCGATGTTTATTAAGCAGCGCTGCGTACCAGACCTGGTCGAATGCTTTGGATATGTCTAGAGCGACAGTCTGGGATTCGGCGTGTAGTTTAATAGACTTGTTCCAAGAATGGGTGACAAAGGAAAGGAGGTCGGCAGTTGATCTGCGCTGATGGAATTCATACTGCCTGTCGTGGATTAGACTGTGTTTTTTAGGAAATTTTAGTAATTCGGTGGTTATATACCTTTTCATCATTTTAGAGACGACTGGATGAGAGAAATAGGCCTGTAGTTGCTACTCGAGCAGTTTTCCAGTTACTAGGGAATATGCCTCTATTGTAAGATTTCTCAAACAGACGAGTCAGGACAGGAGCAAGTTCTGGTGTACGGAGTTCAGGTTAGACCTTAGACCACATATATTAGAGAAGGATATGTTAAATCTTGATGCCGGCGCCCCCTGCACACCCATCTCCCGGAGATCAGAATGGAGGGGTATTTTATCTCCGGAATCTTTTGCACAAGGAGGAGCGATCATCATTTTTGTTTATAAGGGAAACCGACTCATACACCAGAACCGGAAACGTCCGTTGGGGTGGTACCTCTTCGGGCGTGAAAAAAATCCTTTACTATCACGCAAAGGAAAAGTCCACTACCACCTATTACCTACCACCTATTAGCATAGAACGTTTTTACCAACTAAGGTCAACAAGAATTAATGAATTTAAAATTATGTTATTTATAAGTACAAGCTTCTTTGTAAGACTTATGCCCAGTTTCACAAAGCTCGAAATATTTAATACTTAGCAGTTAGTTAACCAAGGCTTAATACAAACAACCACAGCATCAAAATATTTGGTTGTCACGACAAAAATCCGATTCATAATCTGCGATTGGTCGTTTAACCGTCCGTTAAATATATATTCGAGCTTTGTGAAACTAATCAATGATGATATCAGGGAAAATATGAATTCAGTTGTCACTATAACACCCTATATCTCTTTTAATTTTGAAATCGAATCCTTCAAAATGACAAAAAATATCCAAAATTAGCTATATTTAACAGAAGAAAGGATTCTACTGAAAGAAATTTGGAGAAGAAAGGCAAATTGTGTTAAAAATATCCTGGTACAAAGTAAATTCCTAGCAACGATTTTTAAAGGGCACATACTTACTTGATAAAAGAGAAGAGCTTTACCAAAAGGAAATCTGTTGGTAATTTTGTCCGAATTATTGAAATATGGAAGCTACGAGTTGAAAGATGCTACTAGTAAGAGATAGTTATGGATACAACAAGGAGTCATCGCCTTTAATAAACCATACTGCGCATTAATGAAGCAGTTAGTCAAAGATTGTCAGATCTCAAAGACAATTGATCGAAACTTGGTATTTGGTTAAGTGTACTTGCGCACCACTTCTTGAAGTTGGCATTTAGTGCACAGACTATAAATAGATTGTACTTTATAATGTTAGTTTGTATTATTGAATACCTACAATCGTTTTTGAGTGTGTAGGTGTCATTAGAGGATGGGATGTATTAGTATAAGTACGGAGAGTGCTATGAAACTTGAAACAATAGATGTCATTTGATTAAGCGGTTGGTTGGGTCCATTGTGGCGGTGTCTGCTTACCCAGGACCACCTACTAAGATACTACATTCTAATTGACGGTTTAATTATAACTGTACAATCTACATCGAATTAGTCACTGTCTTAATATGCAGTTCTTTATAAAAGTACAGTGGTGTCAACTGGTTAAAGACAAATAATATTATAGCAGTAAATGACACTACAACGACATCAAAACAATACCTTTAATGTGTTATTTCTGCATGTCTCGATTTCAGCGCCGATGGGAAAATTACAAGTAGTCAGAAATTTAAATTCAAAGACGTTTATCTGCCTTCATAGGGATAAAGCGTCGTCCACAGCTACTTAGATTCCATTATGTATGTGCTCTGTCTATGTGCTTTAGAGCTGTCTGTGCCTCTTTCCACGATAAATAGTAACTCCTTAACGTTTGGATTCAGAGAAGGTAGGTCAGCTGAGAATGCCATGGCTACCCTGACTCAGCATATATACAACGCGATAGATAACCGGGAACCATGCATGGGTGTCTTTATAGATCTAAAAAAAGCATTCGATACCGTGTATCACTCAATGCTGCTAGACTGTCTGGATGCAATAGGCATTCGAGGCATTCTATACGAATTATTGAAGGACTACCTGTATGACAGAACACAAAGGGTACGGATCGGTGATGCGTTTAGCGAGTATAAATCTGTATGTTTTGGCGTTCCGCAAGGTACTGTGTTAGGGCCCCTGTTATTCATTATTTATCTAAACGAATTGCTTCTGCTTGACCTTGATGGTATTATCATAAGTTTTGCTGATGATACAGCTATATTTTTTAAGGACAAGACTTGGTCAAGTTTAAAAACTAAAGTAGAAAAGGAACTTTCTAAAATAATGCATTTTTGCTGACAGGAGGTTGACTGTAAACATTGAAAAAACATATTTCTTACCATTTGCGTCGTATACTAATAGTATGCCAGATTACTGTGAACTAAGAGTGGAGAATAATTGTCAGTGTCAAAAGACAAAAATAAAGATGACAACTACATATAAATACTTGGGTATATACTTGGATCAGCATTTAAGATGGGATAGTCAAATATATAGTTTGACAAAGAAGGTACGATTCCTGACCTGGAGGTTCAAGAGCTTTCGCCAGATATTTTCTGTACAACAGCTGTTTCTTTTGTATAACGCTCTGGTTAAACCACATTTAACATATGGGATACTTCTTTGGGGTGGTGCTACAAACAATTATATATGCATGCTGGAAAAGGTGCAAAAATGGATCCTCAAAATAATACTTAACAAGAATATTACATATCCAACGGAGAGTTTATATACTGAGTCCAGTGTGTTCGATATTAGACAGTTGTTTTGCTTTTCGCTTTTAAGTTGGCAGCATAGAAACGTAAATCAAAGATTAGGTATAAGCCATGAGTATTTTACTAGAGGAAGTCTTCAGGCGGTTTGTGTGCCTAGAGTCAGGAAACCGCTATGTCAACGAGCGTTTTCTTATCTTGGCCCAAAGATTTATAATACAATACCGAGCGAATATAAGAGAATAAATGGAATTAACTTGTTTAAGGCAAAAATCACAGAGTGGATCAAGGCTAAATCCAGAATGGAGATTCACAGTATCATAGATATAAAAAATGTTTACTATTCTCAGGAAAAATAGATATATTGGTGTATTTTATTGGGAAAATCAGTTTGCGTACGGTTAATAAATGATTAAGCCGGTGAATATGACTGATCGTATGTGTGTATATTAGTGTGTGGAATATAAGTATACAATTGGGCGAGTGAATGCGTTTGTGGATGTGTGTGTGTGTGCGTGCGTGCGCGGCCGTGTTTGTGAGAGAGTAAGTGAGGCGTGCAAGTATATGGGTGAGTATATACGTATGGATGTGTGTTCGGGATGTTAATTTATAAAATGTACTAGTCTTGTAGTTATAAGTTTGGAATTAGGCTTAATACGTCATTTTGGTGGTGATAAACTGTGGTTCGCTAGTCTTGGGGCAGTGTAGGCGACTGTCTCGCAAGAAAGAGAGGGAGAAATGTGAATTGTGGTCCTGGGGATGGGGGCATACAAGCATTGCTTTATAAGACCTTCAATCCCGGGGATTATACTACATGCCAGGATTATGCGTCTGGTTTTATATGTGTGTGTGTATATATGGCATACTTTCTTCGCATCACGCGTAGTTTTTTGTTTTGTTTTAATGTGTTCTTTGTTTAATGTGTGCTCAAGTCACAGACTTAGCACAGTTTTGTAATTTATTTATTTGTCCATTTTCTGATGTATGCTTAGTCTAAAAAGTTGTTTTGTGATATCTTTACTATTTTGTACAGATGAGTGAGCAAATAAATATTATTATTATATTATTATTAACGCATGGAAAATTTCATTATGCCCTAAAGAACTAAAAAATAATTCCCACACATAGAAAAGGTCCACACAAAAAGCCTAATTTTTTTCTAAAATATTTGAAAAGATCGTGGGTGCAAGGATAATGGATTATCTTCTGAAACATAATTTACTTAACGATGCTCAGCACAGATATTGTGTAGGGCGCTCGACCAATACTGCAATAATTACTTTTTTGGATAAACTGTACCGCGATTTTGCTAATGGTGAGCCTTGTTCGAGTCTATTTTTGGACCTGAGCAAGGCTTTCGACTTAATCGATCATGATGTGCTTGTGTCTAAGCTTGATTCCATCGAAGTCAGAGGAGTGGCTCTTGATTGGTTAATCAGTTATTTAAGCGGGAGGCAACACATTGTCACACTCGGTGGTATAAATTCAGATGTACTGACGGTAAAGAGGGGTGTCCCGCAAGAATCTGTGTTGGGCCCTTTACTTTATTTAATCTATGTTTCGGACCTGTCGCTTAATGGCTGTATATTGTTTGCGGATCATACGTCAGTGTTACTCACTAGTAGAGACGTTTCGTCATTATCGGAGAAAGCAAACGTTGTCTTGGTGGAACTGAATCAATATTTTAAAGAAAGTAAACTTGCCCTCAAAACAGGTAAATCGATATGCCTTAGCTATGACATTTGGGCAGCTGGACGTTCTTTGGGGAATCCTGTGGTTTCTCTTGGTGAACTAAAGAATACTACTCAATCAAAGTTCTTGGGAGTTACATCAGACTACAGACCAGGGTGGTCGGCTCACATTGATGGGTTGTGTACACAGCTTTCGACGGCTTGTGATACAATCAAATAGCTGAGATATACTGTTGACCTTGGGGTGTTGAAGTTATTCTACTTTGCACACATGCACTCGAGAATCTCTTTCATAATTCTGAGGCAGGGTCCCACTGCTGACTTGGTGAGAGTGTTGAGAATGAAAAAAGGGCAAAAGGGCAAAAAGGCAAAAGGGCAATTCGGTTTATGACGAGAAACACTATGCAAACCAGTTGTAGAGGTTTTTTTCCCCTTTTGGGAATAATGACTGCCCCCTGTATGTATATTTACCAACTTTTACTATATGCAATACAAAACAATATATATATATATATATATATATATATATATATATATATATATATATATATAATTAAATTGACTTGTTTCATGGAAATTTAATATTACATACCAACCCAGACGTATCACAAGCGTCTCGCGACAGTAAAAACTCAGTTGCATTGATCATGCGCACTTCGAAGTATATTTTGAGTAACGAAATAAAAGACCTCCCTGGCGTACTGTTTACACACAATCCTCCCAACTGACTTTTCTGAAGTGCCCTGACATCAGTTCACCTAATAAAAATCTAAAACAAGGAAAAAAGGAAAGTAGATTATGCTCACATGAATGGCAGGGTTGATTTTGTTTCCCCTTTTAGGTTTTAATTGGGCACACTGATGTCGGGGCAGGTAAGGAAGTTCAGTTGGGAGGATTGTGTACAAAGAGCACGTCAGGGAGGTCTTTTATTTAGTCCTGATCAGGACTTCGAGCACACCAATGAACTGGCCCATTGTTACAAATGACACGATTATTAAAATTTTGGTACCAAAATTCTTTGACGATCCAGCATTGTGAGCTGGACAACCGTCTTGTTGGTACTAAATCTCGTCTAAATTATCATGAACTCTTCTAATTGTTGGTAAGATATCATTTCTCAATAGATTAAGACACCTTTCCCGAGTTAAATTATTTTCAAAAAAGAAAGGACCAACAATGAAGCTAGCTGATTTTTTTAAAATTAACTGTCTAATCTACAAATAAAAGTAACAGTTTTTTATCTAATAAGCGGCACCAAACATTAATACCAAATCTGTCTTGCAATCGTCTTTCTGCCTTTAGATGGAGATTTTCATTCACACAATAATGCCTATTATGGAGATTATACACACCACAATTTGTAAATCTGGGTTCATCAGTCCATATTAATTTCAAATGAAAATTTTCATCTTGCTGACATTGTCCTTGATACCATCTGCAGAATTGAAGTCGCTTAGGGTAATCGTAAACATTTAAGTATTGTACGATTGTAGGTTTGTATGGATGGTAATGGCTTTGTTTTAATACACGGTGTACCGTACTTTTTGGAACGTCAATTTGTTCACAATAAAACCGAACAGATTGCGGAGGGTTATCGTTTAAAACCTATAAGACGACATTATTTCTTTCTACATTTCTAGGCATTGGTAGTTTCTTTGCGTGGAAGCTACCGTCGTTCCATAGATTGGTCACTATTCTGCGAAAAATTTTGGTGTTTGGTTGTCGTCTTTCTGGGCAGTTGTTTTGATATGAATTTGCAGCTGTCTAAGTATTTCGGTGTGAACGAATATAACATTCCAACATGTCAAAATGTCCTTCATTACTGAACATATTGTTGAATAATATTTAAAATAAACAGGAAACAAACTATTTAGTACAAAATTGCAAGCAACGTGTTAACCCATTTCCGGCCGCTGATGCGTTTACGCATCAGTCATATAATATTTTTTTTCTGTGCAACCACCTTAAGCAAAATCGAATACAGCTAATGTGCGATGTTATATAAAGATGCTATTATCTAATGAAAAATAAAAGACACGTATATCATAGAATATCTATATTGGAGAAATTATTGAAATAGGAAGAAATTAGGATTCTTGTCGGCATATACTTGTATTTGTTCTTACAAATGGTAAACAGAAGAATGAGCTAAAAATTCTTGAAAGTTCTATTGGAAACCTAAAGGAGAAAAAATTAAATGAGAGTCCTTCAGAAAATTTTCGAATGGAAAGAAAAAACCAGCAGCTAAACATGTGTGATGCGTATGCGCATCAATGGCCGAAACCGTCAACTTCTGCACTTCTGCATGTCGAGACGTGTTAGAGCACTGTGATGTATTCTGATTCCAGATTACGGATATAATAGCATTAGTTTGTTTCCTGACTGTGCTACGTTAGGTTAGTGTTGTGAATTGTGAAGTGATATTTTTTGTCGTGTGAGAAAATGCCGCAATTTCTTACCCAAAGAGAATTAGAACTTGCTTTAGAGGAGATCGTGCAAGAATTAGCAGATGATCGAGGTAAAATAAAATTATATTTATAATTATTGTGTGCTCGTGAAGTAATTCTTATGTTTGTTTTTTATACAGATAATAATGTAGATGCAGTGTATATACCGCCAGATGTAGACGAACTAACTGACGAAGAGATTTTCGAAGAAGACTGTGAGAAAGTAAACGAATTCAATGATATTGCAGGGACATTCGAAATTCATACAGCCGATGACGATTTGCTTTATGACTCGGATGATGAATGTTTGGCAGCGAAACGTAAGAAGTTGTTACCATATAAAGGTGTAGATCGAAAACCTATCTGGAAAACAGGAGAACACTTGCATAATTCAAACAGCAATCACGATGTCAAAGAAAAAGAAAATATTGCTAGGCTGAAGAATGAGTTAGACGGCAAAACACCTTTAGATTTATTTTTTATGTACTTTGATGATGAAATGCTTGAAAACATAATTCAGTATAGTCAGAAATATGCACGTGACAATAACAGACATGACTTTATAATCGACAAAGATTATTTGCTGAATTTCCTGGGTATCATGATTTTATCTGGGTACCACACTCTCCCTCAAGCTGACTTATATTGGTCTACAGAAGAGGACAAAGGCTTGAAAATTGTAAAAGATTGCATGAGTCGAAACAAGTTTAGAAATATGAAGAAAAACATTCACCTGTCTGATAATAACAATTTAGACATACATGATAGATTTGCCAAACTTCGGCCGTTTTTCGACCTCCTGAATAAAAAGTTCATGAAGTTCGGTGTGTTTTCGACTTGTTTGTCAATAGATGAACAAATGGTGCCCTATTTCGGACGACATTCATGTAAAATGTATATGAAAGGCAAGCCTGTCAGGTTCGGATTTAAATTATGGTGTCTCTGTTCATCTGATGGCTACCTCTACCAATTTATTCCGTATGCTGGTGCATCCACAGAAAAAACTCCACTTGGTTTAGGAGGCCAAGTTGTGGTCAATTTATTATTAGTCATCAAAGAAAATGCCGCACACAAGGTTTTCTTCGACAATTTTTTCTCCTCCTATAAACTATTTTCAGTTCTAACTGATAAAGGATACTCTGCCACTGGTACGATACGCGACAATCGAACAGGAGTTTGTCCACTGGAGACAAACAAAATAATTTCGAAGAAGCAGCGTGGGTCACATAGCTGCGCTTATGATGAAGAGGCTGGTATATCACTTGTTCGATGGAATGACAATTCAGTGGTGACGGTGATAAGCAACTGTTACAATGTTCAACCTATGAATATAGCGAAGCGATATAATCGAAAAGAGAAAAAAATTGAAAATATAAATCAGCCTGCAGTGATTTCCCATTACAATAAATTCATGGGAGGGGTAGATTTACACCATAATGCAATAGCAAACTATCGTACCAGGATCTTGGGAAAGAAATGGTGGTGGCCTTTATTCTCAAATGCTGTTGATAGTACTATTGTAAATGCTTAGAAACTTTTCAATCTGGTTAATGAAAAAAAGATGTCACAACTTGACTTCAAGTCATATATTGCATACCGTCTCTTGAAAATCGAGAATCAAGGAGGCGAACAATCTTCAAGTCGGGTATCCATATCTAATAGTATACCAACTGAAATACGGACAGATAAATTTGACCATGTGGTGGTTCAGGAAGCAACGAAAGCTAGACGACGATGTCGATTATGTCATAGTGCAACAATATATATGTGCAAAAAGTGTAATGTACATATTCACGCTAACTGCTTCGAAGAATTTCATAAGAAATAATGTTTGTACATTATATTTTTATATAGTATCAGTTAGCACTTGTATTGCATATATTTGGCCATTGATGCGTTTACGCATCAGCCTGTAATTCACTAATTAAATAAAAAATATTTTTTTGTTTGTTGGTTTTATGTTTAGAAACTTTATTGTTGCTGGAGAAAATGAGTGACATTCAATTTTGAACGTTTTTTGATACCTTGGCCATAAATGGGTTAAATACACCTCACATTGTTCAGATAAATAAGAATGACAGTATTCTTAATTATCGCAATAGTGTTATATCCATAGCAACCTTTCTTCTGTTGTTTTTCAGTTGACTTACGTTTAAAAATCAAACAATTTTCAAAGGCGGATTCGTAAATCATTAATCTGCTTTTTATTTAGTTCTATTAGTAAATTTAGTTGTTTACTAGGTTTACCTATTTAATTAATTTATAACAATCTTTTAGGATAATGCTGTAATGTAAAATATTATTTGCAATAATGGGCCGATTCATTGGTTTGCTCAAAGTTATATTTTTTTATCGTGAATCATTACGGAAAATTATGTTAAAAGTAGAAGTTAGACTCCATGGCCTACTGCTTTTTAAACACTTTTTTTGTCATTTCTTTTCTGGTATTGGATTTCATAGCCTACTATCCTCAAAAAGGTTTTTCCCAAAATTGTCAGTGGAATTACAATATTTCTCAATCATGTTGTACATAATTGGAAAGCTTTTTCCACAGGCTATCACATGAGCAAAAATCCAATATCGCTGCCATAATAAAAACAAACGTTGATACCTGTAGCTCAAAAGCAAATGACAATCCAAAGTTGAGAATAGCACAAATAGATTACTCTGTAAAAAGTGTACCGATAATGTTCAAGTCTTAGACATGTCATATCAACGCCTACTTAGATATTGTAGAAAAAAAATATCGACAAAATTTTGTTTTTTTCAAAATAACTTGAAAACCAAAAGAGACAGGGCAAAATACAAGTCATATTTGGAACGAGGATGAAATTTTACAAAACATTTCTAATTTAACCGTCTCCCTATCTCTAATAACAACGGAGATAGCAATACATTCCCATTCTGTTTCGGACACACTGCATAATGGTGACTTTACAAAAAGAAAGATTTCCTATACAAGTAAAATGCATTGTATGTTAAGAGATTCTTCGTAGAGAATAAATATTTTACAGCATAAAGAACACCTAAAGGTCTCAACTCGACATTTAGCGCCGAGATTCAAATATCGATTAGTCTGTGTGACAAAAGAGCATCGTCTTTCTCTTTTTGTTTATCACCAAGGTTGTCTTGATGTAACTTCATGCAATCTTCTGTGCTGGTACCTTCACTATCATGATCTTCTTCAGATTCTTTATTTTATTACATATTCTTTTGCAACACGATTTATTGTCAGCTGTATATTGACTGCCGCTAGTTTAGTCTGTAGCGGTGATTTACTGTTTTCCATCTCCATTCTTATTATAGTATCTATCACTTAAGAAATGATTGCATTTGAAAGAATAGTGCCTTTTCTGGCCATTCACTAATTAATTTATTTATTTGTTTGGATACCAACGGGGTTTGCCCCAAACAGGATCACATACAGATTATACAGGGTGATTCATAAGTGGTGACCAAAAATGAAACCCCATGTTCTTTGAACAATTTTAGAGAGTTATTGAATTTTGAAGCATTTAATGAAAATTCGCTACCAAAACGCACTTACTGCGTCTCGATTTTATTTTACAAATATGCACTATATTTCGATGAAAAATGCAATAGGGAATGTTAAAAAAAATTGTAGGTATCCCCAACGACTTATGGGCCAGCCTGTGATTGTCAAAATAATTTTATAAGGTGCAGCTCAAGACACCCTACAGGTAATGTATATAATTTTTTCTCGTATCTTGCATAATAACAATTATATTGAGCTTTACCGTAGAAATGCGTCAGCCTGTATATATCTAAACAGAAAGTAAACCCGGATATGGATTCTAGGGGGCCTTATTTGCGCTCATTTGAAGAATCTTTTTAGAATACAAAAGTCGCGGTCTCCTCACTACGGAATTTTTTCTACGAAAATTAACTAAAAATTATAGACCACTAAACCATAAACTTAACTAAAACTATTGCCAAAGCATCAGAGAAAGAGTATTTGAAATGAATTGTCTGGAAATATTTTAGTAAAATGAAGAGCAATGATGGTTGAAGCTGAAACTTAAGGGTTTGCAGAACACTCTTTACACAATCTGTATTTCTTTCAGGTTCTTTGCCTAAATGTTGCCAATTTTAACGTTTCAAATAGCGACTTTTTACGTTTTGAGGAAAACCCCAATTTTTTTTAGATGCCTCTAACTCTTTTGCCTTTAAACTTACAGACCTAAATTTTGGTAAATAATTCACCCTTCGGGATCTCCTTGTTAGTGATTTTTTTAAGGAAAATTCCCTAAGACAAGCACTTGTGAAGCCACAGGAAAAATCTACAACTCTATTAAATATGGAACCGTTTCACTAAGTTAGGGCATGCACTATAGGCAAGGGCCACAGTGCTATTGGGGTAGCAAAGCCGCGGACGAGCCCTTAGGGAGAAAAAATAAGTTAAGGCAAGAACAAACAACCCGATATGCTATTCAAATTGAATTAAGTCTTAAAACTTTCATCGCCTCTTCATCAAGAGATTTTTTTATAC
Source organism: Tillus elongatus (assembly GCA_964006375.1). Lineage (NCBI taxonomy): Eukaryota > Metazoa > Arthropoda > Insecta > Coleoptera > Cleridae > Tillus > Tillus elongatus. The sequence goes on along the minus strand of OZ023264.1, from coordinate 183,239,699 downwards.
AAAAACCCGCTAAAAAATTCTTCGGAATAACAACAATCAGATTAGATAACTGTAAAGTGAAATGAGACTAAAAAAAATTGATAGAAAGCAAAGTCACTAACCAGGATTAGAACTCGTCATCTGGGAGTCGATTATACGATGTACAGGGACCACCGTACATATAGCCCACTGAGCTACGCACTATATGCATTTACCAGCAGGAATAGCGTATTGTTGAAGGTTTTACAATTTACATAAAACCATTTTGATTTACAATGGATTTTTACTTGGTCCCTATATTGGGGTAGAAATGGGCCAGGGCTGACAATTTTCTAAATTGTTAGTTAGTTGTATACAGTCTCTATTTTTTTAACACTGTGTTATTTGGAGCTGGCGTGACAACATACTACTTGGTTCCGCAACTAGGTGGCGGCACGTCCACCACTCACTTAGTGTTTTAACGAGATCAAGAAAAATAACGACTTAGACACATATCTAGGAGCTTGTTAGTCATTTCTTGTAGTAATTTTCACTCACATTCTGAACAACCAATTTTTACGTTTTTAACTTTCTTGAATTACATTTAATTAATTAAAAATTAATTTACTTCAAAATTTTTTTGTCTTTAAGGATAGAGATCTGAATTTTAGTACATAGGATACTCTTTATGATAGAAACGAGCGTGCCAAATTTGGTTGCCCTCACTTTGTTATTTTCATAGATATCTCTTTTTTTTTCAAACGAAAACACAAAATTTTCAACGAGAGGCAATGGGGTAAGATAGAATAGCAGAAATATATTTTAGGACTTATTAAATAATTTTCTTTAAAAAATTCACTAATGAGGAGATCCCGACTTTTGAATTTAAAAAAAAATCTCCAAATGAACGCGAACTAACCCTCCTAGAACCCATATCCAGGATCATTTTAAATTATATATATATATATATATATATATATATATATATATATATATATATATATATATATATATATATATATATATATATATATATATATATATATATATGTATCACACCGATAACTCCAAAAACAATAATGGGCCGATTTTGATAAAATTTGGTAAATACCTTCCTTTTCAATTGGCTTGGTTAAGTTCGTTAGCCAGATAAATCGGCCCAGGTTTTCCCGGCAAATTTTGTATTTTCTTTCGAAAAAAATCATATCTCCGTAAATAACAAAGTAAGGGCAACCAAATTGGTACGCTGGTTTCTCTCATAAAGAGTATCCTATGTACCAAAATTCAGATCTCTATGTTGACAGACAAAAAGTTAGAGGTACATTAATTTTTAATTAATTATAGCTAAGAAAATTATAACGTCAAGATTGATAATTGTAGTAGGAGTACGAACGTTAGTGAAAAATACGACACGTAATGACTAACAAGCTCCCAAATCTGTGTCTAAGTCGTTATTTTCCTTCATTTTGTTGAAATATGAGCAAAAAAGCCATTGCAAATAAAAATTGTTTGGTGTAAACTGTAAAGACGTTAGACAGTTAACATACTACCGGATATACCTGCTAGTATGTCATGTCGAACGTGGCCGAGTAGGCTAAGCCCTGTACATCCGATAATCGAGTTCTATATGACGAGTTTTAATCCTAGTTAGTGACTTCACTTTTTATCATTATTTTAGTCTGAATTCACTTTACTGTTATCTGATTAGATTGTTGTTATTCCGATGAATTTTTTAGCGAGTATTTGTAGAAAAAATAATTTAATAAAGAGGAGATGAAAACTTTTAAGGCTTAATTCAATTTGAATATCTGGTTGCTTGTTCTTGATCTAACTTATTGAAATCGTCCCATATTTAATACAGTACTTTTCCCGTGGCGTCACAAGTTCTTGTTTTAGTGAATTTTCTTGAAAAAACTCACTTAGGAGACCTCAACGTTTGAATTTAGAAAAAAATTCTTTAAATGAGCGCGAACTAGGCCCCCTAGAACCCATATACAGGGTTAGTTTCAATTCTCTCTCTCTCTCTCTCTCTCCCCCTCTCTCTCTCTCTCTCTATATATATATATATATATATATATATATATATATATATATATATATATATATATATATATATATATATATATATATACGTAACAAAATTTAGACAATAAAGTTATAGGTATTTAAAGAAAAAAAAATTGGGGTTTTTCTCAAAACGTCAAAGACGCGATTTGAAATGTCAAAATTGGCAGCATTTAAGCAAATAACCTGAAAGAAATACGGATTATGTGAAGAGTGTTTTGCACACCCTTAAGTTGCAGCTTCAACCATCATTGCCCTTCATTTTACAAAAATATTTGCAGACAATTCATTTCAAATCGACCCTTTCGCTGATGTCTTGGCAGTAGTTTTAGTTTATAGTTTAGCGGTCTATAAATTGAAAATATTTCTTCAAATGCGCGCAAACTAAGCCCCCTAGAATCCATATCCAGGATTACTTTCTGTTTACATATATGCAGGATGAAGCATTTCTACGGCAAAGCCCAATATAAATGTTATTATGCAAGATACGATAAAAAATTGTATACGTTACTTATAGGGTGGCTTGAGCTGCATCTTATAAAATTATTTTGACAATCACAGGGTGGCCCATAAGTCGTTGGTGGTACCTACAAATTTTTTGAAACATTCCTTATTGCATTTTTGCATTTTTCATTGAAATATGATGCATGTTTGTAAACAAAATCGAAGCGCAGTAAGTGCGTTTTTGGTAGCGAATTTTCATTAAATGCTTGAAAGTTCAATAGCTCAATTTGCTATTAACCTAAGGTTCGTCGGCTAGGATATATATATATATATATATATATATATATATATATATATATATATATATATATATATATATATATATATATATTGTGTGTGTGTGTGTATATATAAAAATATAGTGCGTTTTTTGTTTCAGTCTTCATACTCACTACATTTAAAGATAGAGAAAACAGAGAAGTTGAAGACAAGGACTGAAGGAACAACTCGCGTCCCAGGTGCTAATATAATAGGCTATCAGAAAATAATCTCCCGGAGAAGCAGCATGACCAAAGAAGATATTAATTTTCGTCAATTAATTTTTTCGAAGATAAATGTATATACTTCTACTTGCACCTACAAAGCGCTTTTTTCATTATCAAAGAGCGTTTTGTGGGTTCTTGTCTAAGTGTATTTTTAATCATCCTGGTCAAGATACGTCACTATATTTTAAGCTATTTAGATTAATATGTTATATTTAAGGCTCAAACTTAAACTAGGTATCACATTTTCAATTTCTTAACTTTCCTGATAAAAGAACTTATGAGTTTTGCTAATTAAGAAAAATATTAGGTTTACATCTGGACCTAATTAATACTCCAAACAACTCCTCATTCCTTTGTGATCCTGATAAAAGAAATCAAATTTATACTAAAGTTTATAGTGTTTCTCTAATTGTGACAAACTTCATATATAAATTTAGATAAAAATAGTACTCCAAACAACTTCCCTTTCTCTTCCGCGATTCTGATACGAGAAATCAAATTGCGTACATTTCGGCCTGAAAGACAGTTGCATGAGCTCCGATGGCAATACTGTGACTTACCTTCGGTTCTTCCCAATAAACCCCTGCCACCGTCCCACGCTCGCCGCCGGATGCGTCCGTGAACCAGATGAGCGCGTCCTGTGGTAGGCCCGGCGTCTACACCCACCATGCCTCGCGGTCGGGGATTTCCACTGTAAATTTGTTTTCTCTGCAGATTAGCGGGCTCTCGAAGTCTGACCTAATTTCAAGCATGGGATCCTTCACGTATTTTGCAGTGGCCCCTGAAGCCTGGGTTGATCTTCAGTCTACCACTGCAGGCTAGTTTGTATAGTCCTCTCCTGGTCTCCCTCATGATAACCAAGTGTAGGGGGGCAGATCCAGCAACACCTCCATGGCGACTATTGGGGTTGAAATCATTGCTCCTGTGATGCCCAGGCAAGCCATCCTTTGGTTCTTGCCTAGTTTTGTTTTGCACTGGATTCTGCCACCTTAGGCCACCAGACCAGTGCCGCGTATGTTAACGATGGTCCGGCCACTGTTGTCTACATCCAGTGGGTCATACTAGGTCTTAGTCCTCACGTTTTCCCATATAGACGCCCAGTGACGGCTGGGGTCATGACTGCTTTACGCAGTATTTTTTACACGTGTCTATTCCGGGTTAGCTTAGAGTCCAATACGACCCCAAGATATTTTACCTCCTTGGCCATTGAGATGTTTCTACCATATAGAGTGAGAGTTCTGTGGCTCTCCCACTTCCTCCTGCTTGTGAACGGTATGACGGTTGCTTTCTCGGGGCTCAAATGTATACTTAGTTTCATATCAATTTTAGTAATTCATTCTGTGATACACTACACATTTAAAATTAAAGAAAAATGATCCGCCAAACAACTCCTCGCTCTTCTGTGACCCTGATACAAGAAGTAAAATTTCTACTCAATTTTATAGAATTTCTGTTAACTGTGATAAATTATATGTTTACATCCAGACAAAAATAATATCCCAAACAACTCCTCGCTATTCTGTGATGCCGATATTAGAGGTCAATTTGAAACAATGTTTTATAGCAGTTTTGCCAATTGTGTGATACAGTTTATCTTTAAAATTAAATAAAAATAATGCTCCAAACAGTTCCTCGCTCTTCTGTGATCATGTTAGAAGTACTCAAATTTGTACAAATTTTTATAGCATTGCTGTTAATTGTGATACATTTTACATTTAAATTTGGATAAAAATAACACTCTGAACAACTTCTCGTTTTTCTGTGATCCTGATAGAAAAAGCTAAATGTATGCAAGATTTTATAGCAATTCTGGTAATTGTGAAAAATATATTGTATATTCAGAATTAGATGAAAATCCAAACAACTCCCCGCTCTTCTGTGATCTTGATGCGAGATGCACGATTTACACTTATCTTGATATCAATGTTGGTAATTTTGGATTTGAAATTGGATAAAAATAACACTCCAAACAACTCCTCGCTCTTCTGTGACCCTGATACAAGAAGTAAAATTTGTACTAAAGTTTCTGGCGGCTTTACTAATTGTGTGATACATTGGATATTTAAAATTAGACAAAAAAGATACTCCAAACAATTCCTCGATTTTCTGTGGTCCTGATACAAAAAGTCAAATCTGTACAAAATTTTGTAGCATTTCTGTTAATTGTGAAAAAAAATGATAATTTAAGTGTCGATAAAAATAATACACCTAACAACTCCTTGCTTTTCTGTAATCCTGATACAAGAAGTTAAATTTATACTAAATTGTATAGCAATTTTGGTAACTGTGATATATTGTATATTTAAAATTAGATGAAAATGACACTCTAACCATCTCCTCGCTCTTGTGTAATCCTGATACAAGAAGCCAAATTTACACTAATTTTTATAGCAATGTTGGTAATTGTGTATTTGAAATTGTATAAAAATAATACTATAAACAACTCCCCGCTTTTCTGTGATCCTGATGGAAGAAGTTAAATTTGTACTAAATTTTATGGCAGTTTTGCTAACTGTGTGATGATACATTGTATATTTCAAATTAGATAAAAATGGTACTCCAAAGAACTCCTCGCTCTTCTGCGATCCTGATACAAGAAGTTAAATGTATGCTAAATTGTATAGCTGTTTTGGTAACTGTGGTATATTGTATATTTAAAATTGGATGAATGTGACACTCTAAACGATCCCTTGCTCTTTTGCGATCCTGATACAAGAAGTTAAATTTACGCTAAATTTTATGGCAGTCTTAGTAATTCTGATATATTGTATATTTCAAATTCAAGCTCCAAACAATTGCTCGCTCTTCTGCGATCTTGATACATGAGTTTAAATTTATGTTAAATTTTATCGCAATTTTGGTAACTGTGATATTTTGTATATTTAAAATTGGTTTAAAACGGCACCCCAAACAACTCCTCGCTCTTCTGTGATCCTGATACAAGAAGTCAAATCTGTACAAAATTTTATAGCATTTCTGTTGTGTTAAGTTTTATAACAATTATGGTAATCGTGTATTTAAAGTTGGATGTAAATAATACTATAAACAACTCCTCGCTTTTCTGCGATCCTGATACAAGAAGTGAAATTTGTACTAAATTTTATCATAGTTTTGATAATTGTGTGATGATACATTGTATATTTAAATTAGATAAAGATTATACTCCAAACAATTCCTCGCTCTTCTGCGATCCTGATAAAAGAAGTTAAATTTATGCTAAATTGTATAGCAATTTTGGTAACTGTGATATATGGTATATTTAAAATTGGATTAAAATGTTACTTCAAACAAGTTCTTGCTCATGTGATCCTGATACAAGAAGTCAAATGTGTACGAATATTTATAACATTTCTGTTAATTGTGAAAAATTTTATATTTATGTCAATAAAAATAATATACCAAACAACTCTACGCTTTTGTGCTATTCTGAGACAAGAAACTAAATTTATGATAAATTTTATACCATATTTGGTACTTGTGATATATTATATATTTTAGATTAAATGAAAATGACACTCCAAACAACTCCTCGCTCTTCTGTAGTCCTGATACAAGAAGTCAAATTTACATTAAATATAACAATTTTGGTAATTGTGTATTTGAAATTGTATAAAAACAAAATGTTATAGAAATTTTGGTAACTGTGATATATTGCGTATTTAAAATTGGATGAATGTGACAATCTAAACGATCCCTCGCTCTTTTGCGATCCTGATACAAGAAGTTAAATTTATGCTAAATTTTATGGCAGTTTTAGTCATTGTGACATATCAAATTCAAGCTCCAAACAATTGCTCGCTCTTCTGCGGTCTTGATACAGGAGTTCAAATTTATGTTAAATTTTATAGCAATTTTGGTAACTGTGATATTTTGTATATTTAAAATTGGATTGAAATAGCACTCCAAACAACTCCTCGGTCTTCTGTAACCCTGATACAAGAAGTCAAATCTGTACAAAATTTTACAGCATTTCTGTTAATTGTGATAAATTTTATAACAATTATGGTAATAGTGTATTTAAAGTTGGATGTAAATAATACTATAAACAACTCCTCGCTTTTCTGCGATCCTGATACAAGAAGTGAAATTTGTACTAAATTTTATTAGAGTGTCGCTAATTGTGTGATGATACATTGTATATTTAAATTGGATAAAGATGATACTCCAAACATCTCCTTGCTCTCCTGCGACCCTGATAAAAGAAGTTAAATTTATGCTTAATTGTATAGAAATTTTGGTAACTGTGATATTTTGTATATTTAAAATTGGATTGAAATAGCACTCCAAACAACTCCTCGGTCTTCTGTAACCCTGATACAAGAAGTCAAATCTGTACAAAATTTTACAGCATTTCTGTTAATTGTGATAAATTTTATAACAATTATGGTAATAGTGTATTTAAAGTTGGATGTAAATAATACTATAAACAACTCCTCGCTTTTCTGCGATCCTGATACAAGAAGTGAAATTTGTATTAAATTTTATTAGAGTTTCGCTAATTGTGTGATGATACATTGTATATTTAAATTGGATAAAGATGATACTCCAAACAATTCCTTGCTCTTCTGCGACCCTGATAAAAGAAGTTAAATTTATGCTTAATTGTATAGCAATTTTGGTAAATGTGATATATTGCATATTTAAAATTGGATTAAAATGTCACTTCAAACAACTTCTTGCTCTTATGCGATCCTGATACAAGAAGTCAAATGTGTACGAAATTTTATAATATTTCTGTTAATTGTCAAAAATTTTATATTTAAGTGTCGATAAAAATAATACACCAAACAACATATCGCTTTTCTGCTATTCTGAGACAAGAAACTAAATTTATGTTAAACTTTATAGCATATTTGGTACTTGTAATATATTGTATATTTTAAATTAAATGAAAATGACACTCCAAACAACTCCTCGCTCTTCTATAGTCCTGATATTACAAGTCAAATTTACATTAAATATAACAATTTTGGTAATTGTGTATTTGAAATTGTATAAAAATAATACTATAAACAACTCCTCGCTTCTCTGTGATCCTGATACAAGAAGTGAAATTTGTACTAAATTTTATGGCAGTTTTGCTAACTGTGTGATGATACATTGTATATTTCAAATTAGATAAAAATGGTACTCCAAAGAACTCCTCGCACTTCTGCGATCCTGATACAAGAAGTTAAATGTATGCTAAATTGTTTAGCTGTTTTGGGAACTGTGGTATTGTATATTTAAAATTGGATGAATGTGACACTCTAAACGATCCCTCGCTCTTTTGCGATCCTGATACAAGAAGTTAAATTTACGCTAAATTTTATGGCAGTCTTGGTAATTCTGATATATTGTAATTTCAAATTCAAGCTCCAAACAATTGCTCGCTCTTCTGCGATCTTGATAAAGGAGTTTAAATTTATGTTAAATTTTATAACAATTTTGGTAACTGTGATACTTTGTATATTTAAAATTGGATTAAAGTAGCACTCCAAACAACTCCTCGCTCTTCTGTAACCCAGATACAAGAAGTCAAATCTGTACCAAATTTTATAGCATTTCTGTTGTGTTAAGTTATATAACAATTATGGTAATCGTGTATTTTAAAATTGGATAAAAATAATACTATAAACAACAACTCGCTTTTCTGTGATCCTGATACAAGAAGTGAAATTTGTACTAAATTTTATGGTAGTTTTGCTAATTGTGTGATGATACAAATTAGATAAAAATTATACTCCAAACGATTCCTCGCTCTTCTGCGATCCTGATACTAGATCTTAAATTTATTCTAAATTGTATAGCAATTTTGGTAACTGTGATATATTGTATATTTAAAATTGGATGAAAATAATCCTCCAAACAACTCCTTGCTCATGTGATCCTGATACAAGAAGTCAAATTTATACTAAGTTTTATAGTAATTTTGGAAATTGTGTTTTAAAATTTGATAAAAATAATACTCCAAACAACTCCTGACACTTCTGTGATCCTGATACAAGAAGTAAAATTTAAACTAAACTTTATGGCAGTTTTGCTAATTGTATGATCCATTGTATATTTAAAATTAGTTAAAAATGATACTTCAAACAATTCATCACTCTTCTGCGATCCTGTTACACGAAGTCAAATTTACACTAAGTTTTATAGCAGTTTTAATAATCGTGTGATACATTGCAAATCTAAATTGAGATAAAAATAATACTCCAAACAACCTGTCGCTCTTCTGTGTTCCTGATACAAGAGCTCAAACTTCTACTAAGTTTTGTAGCAGTTTTAGCAGACTTTTTATGGTACACTGTATATTTAAAATTAGATGAAAATGATAAGTGAAATTTAAACTAAGTTTTACAGCATTTTGTTAATTGTGTAATAATTGTAGATATTGGTCAGCAGATGATTCGCGGTGGGTGGTTGAAGCACATAAGCAAAGATCACATATTTAAATTTAGATAAAAATAATACTCCAAACAATTTCTGCTTCTTCTGCTCTCCTAATACAAGAAGTCCGATTTGGTTAAAGATGAAACAAATGTAGAAAACTGCAAGCTTGTTTCTGTTTTAAAATGACTGCATTGTCAAACAAACACACAGCTAGAATTAAAACAATTACAAAATACAGTGTATTTAGAAGTTCTTGAAGTGCTCGCCTTCTGAATTTCTGCAACAAATTTACTAACATAACAGATAGCATGGTCACTTTATAATAACACCAAAATATGTTAAAGAAGCTCTAACGTAGAAAGTGTGTTACGGTAGCGAATTTTTTTGAAAATGTGTTTCTTATATGACTTTTTCACTGTAACTATAATTAATTGTCAAAGACGCCTGGATGCAGCAGGTTCGTTATGGTATTAAAATATTTCAAATAATAAAAATAACAAAATAATTAGTTTGGACAAATCAGGCGATGATAACCACAAATAAAAATAGTTTGCTACGTTATGGTATGGTAATAAAAAAAAATTAAAGAATTAAATTAACGTCTGTAAAATGTCTATGTCAATATTTAAGACACTATGTGAAAACTGGAACCTGTGATGAGCACTAATAAGTACATTTGAAGACACCAAATTACCAAAACACATATTTCAGAGACCTTACGATCGTTTCGTTGACCATGTCAACATCTTTAGAGGAAGAAAAATTCTAAAAATAAACTACTAGCTACCGTGTATTTATATCGCGTCTAGGTAAACAAACTAGTCCGAAACTAGGAGAAACACAGATTTCGTGAACATCTCGCACATTTACGATATGGTAAGGTGGACAAATCATGTGTGGCACAACATATATGGGATAATAATCACCACATTGACAAAGAAAATTTGAAACTTGTCAAAAATGTTAGAGATCAAACTATGCTTGATTCATTAGAAAGTATTTTTATATCAAGGTCGATTAAGAACAAAACTTCATTGAATCGTGCGGCACCTTTAATTTCAAGCCCTTTATTTTCACTTTGCATTTGACCACTTAAACACTCCTAATTTGTCTGCTTGAATAATAAATTACTGTCAAAAACTCTGCCGGTCTATACATATACTAATCTCTACGCTTGTCTCGACTTAAAGACCCTTTCGTTTCGGTGTATCTATGAAGTCAATATAAATACTGTTTACGAAGAATTAAAATCAATATAAATATATTTTTTATGTAGTATTTAAGTTGAATTATTCATCCTTTGTTAGAGTTAACAATGTGAGCCAAACATCCTGGTTTAGTTTTCTATATAAAAAAGATCAGCGGAGGTTATTTTGGTTATCTCGCCAGATGTGGTTGTCGGCTTGCTCTAATATCCACATAGTAAATTTATAGAGCGAAAGGGAACGTGTAGATTCCTAAAATAACTCGGTACCGTTCCTTTTAAACCTATTATCCTTATATTAGATAAGGGCTCATAAAGTTGTCGACCAGAAGATTAAAGCAGGTCTTCGACCTCGTAGTTTCACTACAAAATAAACAAACGATGGGTCTTCGACGCGACATAAATACACGGTAGCTAGTAGTTTATTTTTAGTATTTTTCTTCCTCTGAAGATGTTGACATGGTCAACGAAACGATCGTAAGGTTTGTGAAATATGTGTTGTGGTAATTTGGGTTCTCCAATGTACTTAATATTTAAGATGATAATAAAATCAACTAATCATTCTAACAGTCATAACAATAACAAAGTAACAACAGCAATAGAAGCAGGTTCTATGTAGCAAACATATCGACATATATCACACCTTTGTGGGGCCAGAAAAAAGTTATGTAATTAGTATCGAACGGCTTCAGAAAATAAGGACGACAATAATCAATCTATTGAAGAGGGTTCCTATTTAAGCCCTTGTCCTTTGTTTAGAAAATTGAAGATCAAGCAGATGAATCATTTCCCAGAATAGTTTAACCAAGAGTGGAGGCTAGTTGAAATAAGAGTATGTTTAGAGAAAGGATCCCTGCTCCTTTTTTTCGGGGCTTGGCGTTGGCACCAGCAACGCCGTCGGTTTCCATAGGAGCGGCAAGTCAAGTAATATTTAAAAGTTCTATCCGGGATCTCCGCTTATCGAATATTATTATTAATTTTTCCTTGCTAATCGAGCACTATCCTATATTGCAAATTACAGAAATTAAAAACCTCAAAGAGATTGTGCAAACTGAACAGTCTTATGACGGATTCTAATATAAATAATGGGGTTAACTTAAATTAATTCATGTCGTTTTACAAACTGTCTTACGTAATAGTTATTTATGTATCATATCGAAGAAGACAATTTTCACTACTTTGCCAATTAACTGATAGTGATCAAAGTGTCAACAATAGAAACAGAAATAGAAATGGTATAGCATAATATAGAAGTCACGGGGTTATAGATATTATAGTACCTATCATGTAATCTTATAATGTAGATCACAGCTTACCGCTACGATTGACCTAATTTTCTTTAGAATGCCTGTATTACACCAGACCTGCAATTCATTACTTGATCAACTTGACTTTTCAGTTTTTGACGCTGCGTTTAAATAAGTGTCTTTATTTAACAAGTTTGACAATAAAATAGCTTAAATTAAACAGTTTAATATATTTTGTTCCAAGCTGAAATCCTTCAAAGTTAACTTTTGAGGTTCTAAGACTGAGATTGATTAATTTAGAGGCCCAAATTCCCGCTCATTTGAAAAAAATTGCAAAGTCTCACCATCCATACCTCTCCATTAATGATTTAAAAAAAATCTCTAAAAATAGAAAAACTCGAAAAATTTTTTTTCGTCGGCACAAGCTGATACTTGATGCAAATCCATTTTCAAATAGTTAGTAAAACAAATGAGTGTAAGATTTACACTTCATTATTATTATTTTCTCTATTATTTTTTTATTCCCCCGTCTCTCGCCACTCGCGGGTCAAGAGCCTTCTGGTTTTTCAATAAGTAGCATGTCAGACCTGTGGCTTTCAACTGCTCTGTCGCTGACCACCCGAAGTTCCCCCAGCTGCCTGACTTCACCCTTTCCAACTACACCTTCAGCTTTCAATTTATAGTAGGGAGCTGCCGACACGATAAGACCGTAATGTTTTGTCAGGGCCTGATGGACGACCTTGGATACATTGCCATGTTTTCTTGTAATCTGAGTGGGTTGGAGAATCACAGGCGCCCGTAATCGGCAACACCGATATATAAGGACTCGGTGCTCGGGCGTGACGTCACCACAGGCAGGCATCTCTCTAGCCCAACAACACCGAGAATATAAGGTATCGGTGCTCGTGCATGACGTCAGCACAGAGAAGTATCGCGCTAGCCCGGCAACACCGAGATATATTCTCGGTGTTGTTGGTTTTACGTTGCTTTGGCCTTAAAAGACACTTATTCTGCAACCTTTGAAGGGCTTTTGGTTGAAAGAGGGTGCCAGTCGTCAACTGAGCCCTTCATCGCACCCCATTCGGTTTTATTATGGAAAAACGAAGTTTCAAAGCAAAAATCATTATAAAAAGAATGCGGTGTATTTGGTAAGAGTCATTAATTTACGGTTTTTAGATCGCTTAGCCAACCGATCGTTAGATTTTCCACAATAATTTTTAAGAAGAGTATTTACTGTGCAGCTTATGATAATTTTTGCTATATGTACAATCGGATGAATATTACATTTATGATCGACAGACAGTTGCCCGTTATCTGAAAGAAATTTTATAATATAGTGGCTTAGAAATGCACGTTTATTATGAACTGTTAAGAAAGTTTCCTCAAATTCATCTAAAATTTTGTTAAATATTATATACGCATATAAAACCATTCGTACGATAACGTTTTGGGGATAAAGCAATTTTCCCCGGCTTAAACTTTTAATCAGGGTGAAATTATCTTCAACAATGATTTCATCATTATAAATGATATTTTCCGTACATATTTCACACTGAATTCTTTTTCACGCAATATAACAACAGTAACCTGCTAAATAAGTGATTACCGGAATATCATCACTGACATCGTCTACATCGGTTTCAGCTACCACAATTTCAGAATTAAATGAATGGTCGTTAAACAGATACAGATAGAGAGACAACAAAATCGTGCACAGTAAAGATAATTTTAAACTGTGGATAAAAAAACACAGAACTGTCAAACTGTAATAAATGAACAAAACATATCCTTATTCTTTAGTTTCCAATTTTAAACGCAATATACAATCATTTACTTAACCTCAAAACAACTGTCAAACCATAATAAATAAACAAAACACACTATCCCATCTAGTTATTACTTCAAGTAGCTGATATAAAACTTCTTTATTTTACCCTTCAAATCCGCGCATCCGAAGGCGGTCAGAGCGTGGGTATCGCCACAGTTCGGGTATGAACCTTATCGTTGTATTATGACGTATGTCTTTGGTATATGCATCAATCTACACGTGGCAGATGTCTACTCTGTCTTTGTCTGGCATCATACTTTAACCACTGAAGTTGTTTAACTTCATGTCTTTCGGATTTTATTTTTAATTGTGGAAAAACTCAAAATCTTGTGAATCAAATTACTTAAAATTTACAACAGAGATTTACTCACTTCATTTCTAGCTACATGTAGGGTATTATTCCAGTTACCTTAACACTTTTAAAAATATAACTTATTTAAAAATATTTTTGTAGATTTTTTTTGGGAAAAATATGTCTGTTATAGCTGATTGACGCACTCGTCTGCGACTGTAGCGAAATAAAGGCTTGTGCCAAGTTTAGTTCAAGTCAGTTGAGTATTTTTTGACTTATCGCTCGGATATATTTACATATATATATATATATATATATATATATATATATATATATATATATATATATATATATATATATATATATATATATATATATATTAACATATAAAAAATCAAGCGGACCTTGGATATGGGTTCTAGGTGCCCTAATACGGGCTTATTTCAAAAAAAATTCCGAAAGTCTCACCATCGTTACCTCTCTTATAGTGAATTTTCTTAATGAAAATTCACTAATATATATGGTACTGTTATCTAGTAACTTTCTGAGCATGACGTATGCAAGAATCCCAATTAAATTGTTACATTCTACATAACGATTATTCAAAAATTACTAAAGACCTTCATTGTACATCTTAATACAAAACGCCAGGAGGCAATTTTTAAATCGACAATTTTTTTGTGAATTTTTATTTTAAAAAAATCACTAATAGAGAAGTATCGATGGTAAAACTTTGCAAAAATAATTTTTTCAAATGAGCGCGAACTAGGACCCATAGAACCCATATCAAGGGTGAGTTTTATATATATATATATATATATATATATATATATATATATATATATATATATATATATATATATATATATATATATATATATATATATATATATATGTATCCATCTACACGATAACTGAAAAAGTTATCAACCGATTTTGAACAAACTCTGGAATCTTTCTTTTATTATTAGCTTGGACGAGTTCGTTGCCAGGAAATTCAAACTAGGTTTTCCGGGAAAATTTTGAGTTTTCTTCAGAGAAGAATTTGTATCTCCAAAAATTACAAAGCTATTTTGATAAAATTTTGTGAATATATTGCCTTACCACATAACAAAATTAAACTTTCTAGGTTTATAGAAAATCGAGTTTTTCAAATTTCAAGCATTTAATGAAAATTCGATACCATAACGCATTTGCTGCGTCCCAAACTTTGTATAATTGATTCCGTAACAATTTTTTTTTCTTAATCATAATACCTACTACTAGAAATCTGGTGTAAGACTATTCCATTGGTGTTAGTTACCCTGAGGTGCTCTTAATACCAGGAACGCCTCTGGCCTTGACGAGATCCCAGCAATTATTCTCAAAAAATTCGCACCAGAACTTGCTCCTGTCCTGACTCGTCTGTTTCAGACATCTTACAATAGAGGCATATTCCCTAGTAACTGGAAAACTGCTCGAGTCCAACCCGTCTCCAAGAAAGGATTCCTAGCAACTACACGCCTATTTCTCGCCTTTCAGTCGTCTCTAAAGTGATGGAAAAGTATATAAAAACCGAATTACTAAAATTTCTTGAAATACACAGTCTAATCCACGACAGACAGTATGGATTCCGTCAGCGCAGATCAACTGCCGACCTCCTTTGCTTTGTCACCCATTGTTGGAACAAGTATATGGAACTACACGATGGATCCCAGATTGTCGCTCTAGACATATCCAAAGCATTCGACCAGATCTGGCACGCAACGCTGCTTAATAAACTTCCGGCCTATGGCCTACCACCAATTGTCTCTACCTGGACAGCAAATTTCCTCTCCAACCGGGGCATTTCTGTTGTCGTGGATGGCCATTCCTCTAAACTCTATCCAATTAATGCAGGAGTTCCTCAAGGTTCAGCTTTACCCCTACTTTGTTTCTTCTCCATATCAATTACCTCCTCTCAAGTACATCCAACCCAGTTCACAGTTACGCGGACGACAGCAGCATCCACTCAAATATACAATATTCTAAGTCTGTCTCTTTAGCGGAATTAGATGAGGATCGCAGACTCATGGAGGGTTTTGTCTTCTTGGATCTCCAAAAAATATTAGACTGGGAAAATATAAATCTTGTACAATTCAACCCCACCAAATCTCAGTCTTGCTTTCTATTTCATAAGAGATACACCAGCCCTAGACCCATCACAATGAACAACATTACCAAGTTATTCAAAGTTATAAGTCCTTTTCACTCGTTGGCATTTCTGTGGATTGAAATCTAAATTGGCACCAGCATGTCACATCAATTGCAGAAGCGGTTGCTAATAAATTCGGTGTCCCCTTCCGGGCTCGCAAATACTTTTCACTCTCTAATCTCTATACCTTATATACTTTACAAATAAGGCCAAACCTCGAATACTGCTCCCACATCTGGGGCGCCGCTGCCGCTTCTACACTCGCTATCCTGGACTCCATTCAAAAGGGAGCTATACGTTTCATCGGTGATCCTACCCTCACCCAAAGGCTGCCATTTTTATAGATATCTGCACGGGCACTGCTCGGGGGAGCTTTCTTCCATAGTTCCTCCACCTGCTGCCCCCAACAGATCTACCAGGGGAACAGAGCGAATGCACCCTTTTACTGTCCAGGTCACCAGGCATAGGACATCTTGTTATGCCCGCTCTTTTGTCCCGAGGACTTCCAAGTTGTGGGATTCCTTGCCGGCACATATTTTTCCTTCTCCTCCGAATCTCCAAACCTTCAAGTCCAGAATTAGCAAGTTGCCTCTTTCCTCCTTGTCCACACCCACGGTACGATAATATTTAGGCGGTAAGCCCTCGTGGTGTGTTGCTGAAATATATAAAAAAATACCCAGATAAGTTTAGATTTTGAAATGCCCTGTGCATTTAATAAGATGAAAATAAAAATGTTAAAAATCGGATGATCTTAACCTCATTAGGCGTAATATTTCCATACTAAAATTCACGAATAACAATATGGAACTTCTAATGCAAAATTTTCAGTTCTTAATACAGGCATGCTATCTATCTGACTAGTTTCAGTTGTGTCTGATCCTGATTGGCTATCACTCATTTGTTCTGACGGTGCGCCTGATGCTCGACTTGCACTTATGCAACGAGTGCAATATCTCTGTACCTATTGTTACCCCATAAGGTCAATAATACCCGCACAATATATACTTATGCCATTTCTGCAAAGGGCATTCCTATATAATAGAGTAATTGACTGTGCAACACGAATATCTTACTACTTTAGCAATTTAATAAGCAAAAGAATTCACCGTCTTATATGGACAGTGACACAATTACATTTCTAGAGATAAAAAAATTTGTGAATTGTTTCCAAGGTATGTTAAGAAAACGATTTCAACTAAATTTTAAGGCCGGTTGTTAACGAATTACCGTGAGAAAAATACGTTTAGCACGAGATCATGCTTCTAATTTTCATCACAATCTGACGGCGATATATTTACAAACAAAAATGATAATGGCTTCTCCTTGTACAAAAGATTCCGGAGATAAAATACCCCTCAATTCGGATCTACGGGAGAGGGGTGTGTAGGTGGTGCCGGAATCAAGATTTAACACATCCTTCTCGAATATATGTGGCCTAAATTTTAACCTGCACATCGTCCACCATTTCCTCCAGGCTAATAAGCCCCAACTTCCTCTTACGCAACGAAACCCAAATCAGTGCCAAAACAGCCAACAATCACCTTAATTTCCCGGAGTATGAGCTCCTTGCTTTCTTTAGATTGCATGGAGATGTGTGCGCATACGTCCGTAGCAGTCTACCCTCCACCAGACTCCCCAATTTAGAAGCTGGAAGAAAAGACATACTTTGGATGAAACTCTCGATCAGGGCTGCAATTAAATTCATCTGTTGCATTTACCGGTCATCTTCTGACAACGACTTTGACCAGCTCTTCAACTACCTTTCTGAAAAAACCGACCATCTGATTTCTGAATATCCTTCCTCCGAGGTCACTATTCTTGGTGACTTCAATGTCCATAATAAGAAATGGCTAGGATCTTCAAAAACCAATCCACAAGGGAGAGCAGTGGAGGCCTTTGATGTCAGCATTTCTTTAGCCAATATGGCCCATCAACGTACTTACTTTCCTCGCATCCCAACACACAGCTCAAATCACTTGGATCTCCTTCTTACTACAAAACCTGAATGCTATAACACATCAGTCACCGCCCCTTGGTCGCTCAGACCACGGCATGGACACTGCTGTCTGCGCAATGCAGCCCGAGGTCACACAGTCATCACACCCACGTATCGTTTGACACTACAACTCCGCGAACTGGAACGAAATGCGGGATTACTTTTCCCCATTTCCATGGGCGTCTGTCTGCTTCTCTCATCCTGACCCCTCTAATCTCTCACAAAACGTCACCGAAATTATCCAAGCTGGCATGGAATTATTTATTCTACGTACACAGAAAAACTCTTCAGCCACTCAAAAGCACTAGTTCTCTAAATCATGTGACAAGGCCAGACTTGAAAAGGTCAAAGCTCACAAAACGCTTTTACAGAATCCCAGTCAAGAAAACCATCAAGCATTTAACGACGCAACAAACCGCTATGTCCGCATTGTTTCTGAGGCAAAAAAACTCGTTTAATAACCACATCAATAACAAAGTCCTCTCAAGCTCCAACGGCACCAACCCTTCTGGACTCTTGCTAAATCTATTGGTAATAATTTCTGCAAGAGCACGTTCCCACCTCTTGTTTAAGGGGATGAAATTGTTTCTACCGCCCTGGGCAAGGCTGACCTTTATGCCTCGTTCGCCGGCAATTATACTCTCAACCGACCTCCAAATATTCAACCACCAACAGTCCTCAATGTCGCGCATAAAATGACGGATATCATTTTCAAAACTAAAAAAGTACTAGAGATGCTCTTTTCTCTTAATACCAGGACAGCCTCTGGCCTTGACGAGATCCCAGCAATTGTTATCAAAAAGAGCGCACCAGAACTTGCTCTTGTCCTGAGGCATCTTACAATAAAGGGATATTCCCTAGCAAGTGGAAAACTGATCGAGTACAACCGTCCCCAAAAAAGGATACAAAGCGCTTTCTAGCAACTACAGGCTTATTCCTCTCCTTTCAGTCGTCTCTAAAGTGATCGAAAAGTATATAAACACCGAATTACTAAAATTTCTTGAAAAACAAGGTCTAATCCACGACAGGCAGTATGGATTCCATCAACGCAGATCAACTGCCGACCTCATTTCCTTTGTCATCCATTCTTGGAACTATACGGTGAATCCCATATTGTCGCTCTAGACATACCCAAAGCATTCGATCCGGTCTGTCACGCAGCACTGGTTAAGAAAGCATACCACCAAAAATATGTACCTGGACAGCAAATTTCCTCTCCAACCAGAGCATTTCTGTTGTCGTGGATGACTATTCCTCTAAACTGTATCCAATAAATGCAGGAGTCCCTCAAGGTTCAGTTTTAGCCCCTACTTTGTTTCTTCTCCACATCAATGACCTCCTCTCTAGCACATCCTACCCAATTCAGAGTTACGCAGACGACAGCACCCTCCACTCAAATATACAATATTCTAGGCCTGCTGCTTCAGCCCAATTAGATGAGGATCGCAGGCTCATGGAGGCTTCTATCACTGTGGATCTTCAAAAAAAAATTAGACTGGGGAAGTAGAAATCTTGTACAATTCAACTCCAGCAAATCTGAGCCTTGCTTTCTATCTCATAAGAGACACACCAGTCTTAGACCCATCACAATGAACAACCAAGTTATCTAAAGTAATGAGTCCTTTTCACTTGTTGGCATTTCTGTGGATCGAAATATCAATTGGCACCAACATGTCACATCAGTTGCAAAAGCAGCTGCTAAGAAATTAGGTTTCCTCTTCTGGGCTCGCAAATACTTTTCACCAGCTGATCTCTATACCTCATATACTTCACAAATAAAACCAAACCTCGAATACTGCTCCCACATCTGGGGTGCCGCTGCCGCTTCTACACTCGATATCCTGGATTTCATTCAGACGAGAGCTATACGTCTCATCGGTGACCCTACCCTCACCCAAAGGCTGCCATCCCTCGCCCACCGACGTGCCGTTGGTGACCTCTTTCCTCTCTCCCTTTTATTGATATCTGCACGGGCAATGGTCGGAGGTGCTTTCTTTCATAGTTCCTCCACCTGCTGCCCCCAACAGATCTACCAGGGGTACAGAGCGAATGCACCCTCTTACTGTCCAGGTCACCAGACGTAGAACACCTTGTTATGCCCGCTCTTTTGTCCCGAGGACTTCCAAGTTGTGGAGTTCCTTGCCGGCATATGTTTTTCCTTCTCCTCCGAACCTCCAAACCTTCAAGCCCAGAATTAACAAATTGCCTCTTTCCTCCTTGTCGACACTTACGGTACGATAGTATTTAGGCTCTGAGCCCTCCTGGTGTGTTGTTGAAATAATTAAAATAAATTATGTACAGTTTGTTAAGTTATGGTCAAATAGGAGGCTCAGAGAAGTCACTAAGCCACAAAAGTACATCGTTTTGACTGTATCCGCGAAACCAAGAATACAAAAAAATCATCAAAAGTCTGTGACCAATGGACTTAAGGTTCCGAGGTTATCCCGAACAAGCACACACACACACACGCACACTTTCAAACAATTCTTAAAAACTCTCTAAAATCGATCATAAGGTCTGTTTAACTTTAAAGTATTAATTTTAGTAATATGCCGTACTAAAAGTGTAAAATTCTTATGAAAATTCACTACTATAAAGGACTTGCTGCTTGGACTCTGATGGAAACAGCTTGTTCACTAGGACAGTCTTCTTTTTCTATCGTTATAGTTCGATCACCTGGCCAGATGATATTTTTGATAAATTCTTATAGAATCATCGTAACGGTATTTTAGTCGATATTAATTTACTGACTGTTACATAAGAAATATGCATTCCACCATCAGTGGCGCATCTAAAGAAGATACAAGAGGATTTTTGCAGCCTCTTGTTTAACCATTTTCCAGAATTTAAATTTTTAAAGATTCAAATAAAACATATAACTGGTGGCGCAAACTGTACTGTGTACATTGTAGTTAAAAACTGTAAGTAAAATTTTATAGTTAAATCAGCGATTCTCCACCTATGGTGCGCGGCTCCCCCGGCGGGGCGTGATAAAACTCACTAGAGGGCGTGAGAATATTGAGAAAAAGTTCGGGCCGCAGCAAGTACGTTATAGTAGTGAATTTTCATTAAATGCTTAAAATTTGAATAACTCAATTTTCTATTGGCTTAGAAGGATAAATTTTGGAATGTAGTAAGGCCTTTCCCAAGGAAATATATCGACCAAGTTTCATTAAAATAGCTTTGTAATTTTCGGAGAAAAACATTTTTTTTTTGGCAAAATTATTTGCAAATAGAGTACGATCTCATTTGCAGCTGGCAGAATAACCTCTTCACCAATGGTATGACGCTTTTTATATCTGGCTATTTGATATGAAACTTTTATAAGAGGCAAGTAAAGCTTCATCCTTCTCAGAAAAATCTTGTTTTGAAAATAATGTTTGCTTTTCATATGCGTTCAGTTGTATTTCGCAGAATTCTCGGAGTTTGCTAACGTACTCATTATAAAGCATTTCCAAATCTTAAAAAATTCTTGAGAATATTTTCTTACCACTTTCGTCTGTGCACTTCTTGATGCTTCACTATCGTCAAATGTTTTAGCCTTAGAAATTGATCCATGATTCTGTATACACTGTATAAATTTACTACTACTCAAATATCGTGAACTTCAGTTACAACGCAAATTACAACATACACATACACATACACGGTGGAAGGATCGACTCGACTGAGACTGGCTGCAACTGAACAAGTTGCAGTATCTATAGACGCCGCGCAGACGTTCTAGAATGTTCGAAGCAAATCGGAACTTCTCGTGAAGTAGCGAGAATGTCCGCTATGGTAGACGTAAGACCGGTGGGGGGGGGTGGGAGGGGGGCTCAAGATTAGAAAATAGTCTGGCCGCAGCAAGTGTGCTATGGAAGGGAATTTTCATAAAAATGTTTTCAATAGCAAATATGTCTCGTTAATGCAAGCAGGCATCAATTTGGTCACCGGTATTACCTATATAGTAGAAACAATGTACCATATTTTATCAAAATAACTTATTGTTTGAAAATGTACAAAAATAAACTTAAAATGTTTCCGAGAAAACTAATTTCCTAGCCGACGAACCTTTAGTTAATAGCAAATTTAGTTATTGAATTTCGAAGCATTTAATGAACATTCGCTACCAAAACGCACTTACTGCGTGTCGATTTTTTTTTACAAGCATGCATCATATTTCGATGAAAAATGCAAACATGCAATAAGGAATGTTCAAATGTATGTAGGTATCACCAACGATTTATGGGCCACCTTGTGATTGTGAAAATAATTTTATAAGATGCAGCCCAAGACACCCTAAAGTAACGTATACAATTTTTCTCGTATCTTTTTCTTTTATATATTTCAACAACACACCACGAGGGCTCACAGCCTAAATGCTATCGTACCGTGGGTGTAGACAAGGAGGAAAGAGGCAACTTGTTAATTCTGTACTTGAAGGTTTGGAGGTTTGGAGGAGAAGGAAAAACATGTGCCGGCAAGGAATTCCACAACTTGGAAGTTCTCGGGACAAAAGAGCGGGCATAACAAGATGTTCTGTGTCTGGTGACCTGAACAGTGAAAGGGTGCATTCGCTCTGTGCCCCTGGTAGATCTGTTGGGGGCAGCAGGTGTAGGAACTATGGAAGAATGCTCCTCCGACCAGTGCCCGTGCAGACAGAGAGGTCACCAACGGCACCTCGGTGGGCAAGGGATGGCAGCCTTTGGGTGAGGGTAGGTTCACTGATAAGACGTATAGCTTTCTTCTGAATGGAGTCCAGGATAGCGAGTGCAGAAGCGGCAGCGGCACCCCAGATGTGGGAGCAGTATTCGAGGTTTGGCCTTATTTGTGAAGAATATAAGATACAGAGATTAGCTGGTGAAAAGTATTTGCGAGCCCGGAAGAGGAAACCTAATTTCTTAGCAGCCGCTTCTGCAATTGATGTGATATGTTGGTGCCAATTAAGATTTCGATCCACAGAAATGCCAAGACGTGAAAAGTACTCATTACTTTGAATATCTTGGTTGTTCATTGTGATGGGTCTAGGGCTGGTGTATCTCTTATGAGATAGAAAGCAAGACTGAGATTTGGTGAAGTTGAATTGTACAAGATTTCTACTTCCCTAGTCTAATATTTTTTGGAGATCCACAGAGACAGAACCCTCTATGAGTCTCGTTCCTCATCTATAACTTTTTTGTCTTAAGACTTATAAACCTACATTTTGGTAAATAGTTCACCCTTTAGAATACAAACCCCCGCACCAAATCTGTTTACCTTACTTTGTTATTTCCGAAGATATAAATTTCCCCCCCAAAAAAAACACAACATTTTCCGGAAACACCTGGGCCAGTGTTTCCGGCTAACGAACTTATCCAAGCCATTTACAAAAGGAAGGTACTCAGTAAATTTGATCAAAATCGGTTCATTATTTCTTGAGTTATCAGTGTGATACATACATACATATATATATATATATATATATATATATATATATATATATATATATATATATATATATATATATATATATATATATATATATATATATATATATATATATATATATATATATATATATATATATATGTATATGTATATATATATATATATATATATATATATATATATATATATATATATATATATATATATATATATATATATATATATTGATACTGACCCTGGATATGCGTTCTAGTGGGCCTAGTTCGCGCTTATTTGAATATTTTTTTTGAAAATTCAAAAGTCGGGAAGCCACGGGATAAGTCTACGACTGTATTAAATATGGAACGGTTTTACTAAGTTAGGTCAAGAACAAGCAGCCAGATATGCTATTCAAATTAAATTAAATCTTAAAAGCTTTCATCGCCCCTTCATTAATTTATTTTTTATATAAAAACTCGCAAAAAACTTCATCAGAGTAACAACAATCTGATCAGATAACGGTAAAATAAAACGAGTCTAAAAAAAAATTATAGAAAGTGAAGTCAGAACTTCTCATATAGGACTCCATTATCTGTTGTAGACGGCTGAGCCTACTCGACCACCGTCGACATGATAGATGTATGTACTGGCAGGTGTATCCGGTAGTATATTAATTGTCTAACGTCTTTAGTATTTATACCAAACAATTTTTATTTACAATGAATTTTTTGCTCACATTTTAACGAATTGAAGGAACATGGCAACTTAGACACATATCTAGAAGCTTGTTAGTCATTTCTTGTTGTATTTTTCACCCACATGCGTATGTACTCCTACCGTAATTATCAATTTTGACGTTTTAACTTTTTTAACCAGATTTAATTATTTAAAACTTAATTTACCTATAACTTGTTTGTCTTTTAAGATAAAGATCTGAATTTCGCTACGTAGGATGCCCTTTATGATAGAAACTAGCGCACTAAATTCGGTTGCCCTTGCTTTGTTATTTCCGGAGATATAATTTTTTGTCGCAAGAAAACACAAGATTTTCCTGGAAAACCTGGGCCGATTTTCCTGGCTAAGGAACTTATGCAAGCCACTTTCAAAATAAAGGTATGTAACAAATTTGATCAAAATCGGCCAATATATATATATATATATATATATATATATATATATATATATATATATATATATATATATATATATATATATATATATATTTAAACGTTAAAAAAACTGAAACTGACCCTGGATATGGATTCTAGGGGGCCTAGTTCGCGCTCATTTGAAGAAATTTTTTCAGAATTTAAAAGTCGGTATCTCCTAATTAGTGTTATTTTTTTAAGAAAATTTACTAATTGTGATTGAAAATTGTGTCGCAAATACTAAAAGGTGAAATGCTGAGGTAAATGTATAATTTGAAAACATAAGAAATTACGAACAAATAAGCATCTTTGTTTTCGACAAATTTCTTTCTCGCCCCTGTATAAGATATTTTCCATTTAAAATTTAAATGAGATTTTCTAGAAATGTATTAATTGCATTGACTGTTAAATTTAGTGAATTTTCATTATGTATAAGAGAGGCCACGATGGCGAGAGTGTCGGAAAATCAGTCCCAGCGATAACTTAAAACATACTTAACCGATTTTGAACCAACTTGGTAAGTGTATTGTTTTTTTGTAAAAAGAGTTCGTTAACCAGCCTAGTGACAAAAATTCTTCGCCACAAAATAACATTTTTTTTCCCGAAAAAATTTTATATCTCCGAAAATAATACAGTAATATGATAACGCTATGTCAGATACAAAATACGACCAAGTGTGTGACAGATAAACGTCAGTTTAGTGGCGGATGTGATGGTAAATACATGCATGTAGTTACATCATTACAGGGAGACTAATAGTTAATAATTTAAGGGTTCATATGTATGAATCAATGCTAATTAACATCCATCGATAGATAATTTATCGTGTGATGATCCTAACAGTAAACTTATAGATGCGATGTTGTCACTTGGAGTACAATAACTCTGTGTTGAAGGAAATTTAAAAATAATAATTTAATTTATTGATTTGTTTATTATAATATAGACAAGAAAGGCAACAAAAGATGTCGTAGCATACTTCAGATTAAGGGTGTGGGCTGACTATACAGCCTTTGTCCCGGTGATCTTTAAGGAGCGAGGGCGCAACTAGGAACCCCCGCCCCCACCCCCCAGACGTGCGGCTGTTCTCCTTGTAAATGTAAATTTAGGAACATTATACTACATTGATATACTATACTAAATGTTGTAGTAGTGATTTTCAATAAAATTTGAAATTTTGAAAAGTTGAACTATAAGTTGGCACTCAACAATTTGTACCTCAACTACCCAACTACTTATTATCGACATTGAAATGTATATGATCAGCATTTATATGATGAAATAAAGTGACATTACGATATTAGTTTTTCTGTAGGTTTAATTAAAATTAAACTTGTGAGATTTAAGATGCGGTGAGTGACACAGCAGAAGTCAAATAAGATAACCTTAAGTAGTTTGTGATTTTAATTGAATCACGAATTAACCAACTTAATCTTAATTTATGGTTATATTATTTACGCAAAGAACTATCTCTTCAAATTTATAACAAATTTTATTTAATAGAATTATTAAATTTAAAGTTAAGGCGGTTCCTCTATGTAAAATATGAAATTTTATTAACAAAGTAGATTCGTAAAATTACTGACAGAATTTTGATTGGTGTTAAAGTCTATAAACAATATTTAAAATGGCTTTTCGAATTTTGCACTGCGGACTTCACGCCCTTTAGGTTTCTAACTTTTAACTCTTGTGAGAACACAAATAAGATTATTGTTTGTTTATTTAGAAGTTCTAATTTCCCACAAATACTTTATACTGATAGATGTTTGACAGAATTGACTGTCTTTATTTGAGGTTTCTGCCCCTTGTTGTGATTTAAACAAAATAAAATGAATTTCAAACCTTGATTGCTGGCTAGTTTTGGTAGGTAAGTCTGGACGTGGTTATTATATATATATATATATATATATATATATATATATATATATATATATATATATATATATATATATATACTGTTTCTGGTATAGTTCTTACTGTGAATTAATTTAATACATTCTGTTGCTTTCAGGGACACAATGGGTCGTCTTCACACAAAATATACTTTAAAATATTAAAATTATTTGGGAAGTAATATATGACGCTCTATATAGCGTCTTAATTCATTAACAACCAACAATCAACAACCGAAAAGCGGAAATCTTCTCCAATTTCATCTGGAATCCCATATCCTGTTTTCAAAGCAATATCTCTTGAATTTAATTAATACCTTTTTGACAGCTATGCATCTTTGAAAAAGCCCGTTAAGTTCAAATCTTATTATTCCACATCGTTACTATTAAAAATGACATTTGGCATAACCTTACTTCTAGACAGTAATGAATAATACTAATTTTAAAACGAAAACACTTATAAATGCCGTGATCTTGATTTTAAAAGTCTCACAACACAAAAACAATTTGTCTTTGATAAACTTTAGTCCATTGCTTACATAAAAACACTCTCTTATATATTATATACAAAGTGTCTGTTTTTTATTACATCTTATTCGAACTACTCAAAGTGAATATTGTTTAAGAGCATAATTCTTTGGTTTGAATGTCATGATTAAGAGTTTAAGCTATTTGCATATAGATTTTTGGCTCATTTAAACCCATTTAAACTAATATACTTTCTAAATTTGCTAGTTATACATCTCAAAAGTTTCATTAATGATCATTTTAATAAACTATGGCTTTATACCTGTCATTGCCAATCCAAATAACACTGACTAACAATAATAGAGAATATGCTTGTATATTAATGTTTCTATTTTTGTTTTTATGTTTTAGTGTAAAGAAAAATGTTGAACGATATGGGTATACACTTAATTTACAAAGAGCCCATATACATCACGTGTAAACTGTAAGTATTGTACTTACTACTGACCTGTGGTTAAATTATTGCAACAACGTTGCTAAGATAACCCCCCAATATACCTATATCTGAACATTTACATATTTCAACACATAATAGGAGTTTAATGTCACCAAACTAGATTTCCGTAAGGGTTTCCTTTTTTGTTTTATAGTGAAATTTATATGG
This sequence comes from Tillus elongatus, assembly GCA_964006375.1. Taxonomy (NCBI): domain Eukaryota; kingdom Metazoa; phylum Arthropoda; class Insecta; order Coleoptera; family Cleridae; genus Tillus; species Tillus elongatus. The sequence continues at coordinate 183,212,019 of OZ023264.1, read as the reverse complement.
AATTTGTATTACGTACACTCTGATGTACTAATAATTTATAGTGTGCAATTTCCCAGCACAATATATATATATATATATATATATATATATATATATATATATATATATATATATATATATATATATATATATATATATATATATATATACACACATTTTAGCTGACTATGTACATGGGTTACAGGGGCGCTAATTCGCGCTTATTTGAAGAAATTTTCCGAAAGTCTCACCATCGATACCTTTATATTGGTGAATTTTCTTAATAAAAATTCACTAATAATGCAGGAGGACAAGTGGCAACAGTGCATGCTTATTTTAGTCAGCCACTTACTCAGATCATGGAATATCACAGACAAGAAGAAACAGTTAATGAGGTTGAACTAAACAACGTTTCTACAGTAATAAATAATTCGTGATTTTGTGTTTTGCAAAAACTATGTAAAAACGATGTATTACGTAAATAAGGAACACACATATATTAGCGCATTACCGTTAATTGAAAATTATCGCGAAATTCTTTCAAGAGGAATCTTAATTCAAGCCGAAGCCATGATTAAAGAGAAATTACATAATAAAAAAATTGCAAGTTATTCACGTATCTATATGCGGTGATTCAATGGCATGTGAGAATATACTAGCATGAGAAATGTCGCGATTTAGATACATTCCGAAAGTAACAATTAGGTATTTTTCGAAACGAACTAAAAAAGTGCGTTATGGTAGTGAATTTTCATAAAAATGTTTTTAATAGCAAATATGTGTGTTTTTTTTTTCAGAAAGCAGGCATCAAATTTGATTACTAGTATAACATATATAGTAAAAACAATGTGCCATGTTTCATCAAAATAACTTTATTGTTTGAAAACGTACAAAAATTTCCGAAAGTAAACTTAAAATGTAACCGAAAAAATCCGTTTCTTGGTCAACCTTATAGGTTGATAGCAAATTAAGCTTTTCAAATATGAAGCATTTAATCAAAATTCGCTACCATAACGCACTTACTGCGTCCAGAATTTCTTTACTTACAAACATGCATTATATTTCGATGGAAAATGCAAAAACATAAGGCGTTTTCGACTAAAAAATTTTTATTTGTATCACCAACGACTTATGGGTCACCTGTGATTGTAGAAATATTTTTTTAAGATGTAGCTCAAGACACCCTATAATTAATGTATACATTTTTTTTCATATCTTGTAGAATAACGGATATTTTAAGCTTTATTGATTTTTTACGAAAATTCCACGAAAGTTATATACCATTAAACGATAAACTCTATAGCTAAGACTACTGCCAAGCATCAGAGAAAGGGTCTATTTAAAATGAATTTTCTGGAAATATTTTAGTAAAATGAAGGACAATGACGGTTGAAACTAAGACTTCAGGGTTTGTAAAACATTCTTCTTGAGACATTTTCTTTCCATAGCCCGCATTAGATTCAAGTTCTTTATCTAAATGTTGCGAATTTTGACGTTTTAAATTGTCACTTTGACGTTTTGAGGAAACCCCTAAATTATTTTTCTTTAAATGCCCATAAGTTTTTTTCTTTTGACCTACAGCACTAAATTTAAACGTAATTTACCTATGGCGATATAAAACGATGTACCAAATTTGGTTGCCCTTACTTTGTTATTTCCGGAGATATGAATTTTTTTCTAAAGAAAACACAAAATTTTCTGGGAAAACCTCGTCCGATTTTCCTGGCTAACAAGCTTATCCAAGCCACTTACAAAAGGAAGGTATTCACAAAATTTGTCAAAATCGGCCCATTATTTTTTGAGTTATCGGTGTGATACATACATACATATATATATATATATATATATATATATATATATATATATATATATATATATATATATATATATATATATATATATATATATATATATATATATATATATATATATATATATATATATATATATATATATATATATATATATATATATATATATATATATATATATATAAATATATATATAAACATATAAAAATCGAAACTGACCCCGGATATGTGTTCTATGGGGCCTAATTAGCGCTCATTTGAATAAATTTTTTCAAAATTCAAAAGTCGGGATCTCCTCATTAGTGAATTTTTTTAAAGAAAATGCACTAAAACTGTGGCCTTATATTTATAAACATCGTGACTTACACACACCATTATGTAGTTTAAAAGCAGTATAAAAGAATAAACACAGATAGTTGCAGAAAAAACTAGGAAAGGGACAATATAACAATAACAATAATTTCGCATTTGGCAATTAAAAAAGTCTGGACACAACAAGTGCGTTATGGTAGTGAATTTTATTAAAACGTTTTTAATCGCAAATATGTGTGTGTGTTTTTTTTTAAGAAAGCAGGCATCAAATTTGGTTACCAGTATAACCTATATAGTAGAAACAATGCGGCATGTTTCATCAAAATAACTTTATTGTTTGAAAATGTACAAAATTTTTTTAAAGTAAACTTAAAGTGTTCCCGAAAACTCTGGTTTCTTGGTCAACCTTATAGGTTAATATCAAATTGAGCTATTCAAATTTGAAATATTTAACGAAAATTCGCTACCATAACGCACTTGCTGCGTCCTGAATTTCTTTTCTTACAAACATGCATTATATTTCGATGGAAAATGCAAAAATGCAATAACATAAGACGTGTTTGATAAAAAAAAAAGAATTTGTATCACCAACGACTTATGGGCCAGCCTGTGATTGTAGAAATATTTTCTTAAGATGTAGCTCAAGACACCCTATAATTAATTAATGCCATTTTTTTTCATATCTTGTATAATAACGGATATATTGAACTTTATTAATTTTTTACGAAAATTCGACAAAAATTATATACTATTAAATGATAAACTATATAGCTAAGGCTACTGCCAAAGCATCAGAGAAAAGTCTATTTGAAATGAATTTTCTGGAAATATTTTAGTAAAATGAAGGACAATGGTGGTTGAAACTGACTTCATGGTTTGTAAAACATTCCTCTTGAGACATTTTCTTTCCATAGCGGGTATTAGATTCAAGTTCTTTGCCTAAATGTTTCCAATTTTGACGTTTTAAATCGCAACTTTGACGTTTTGAGGAAAACCCCAATTAATTTTTATTTAAATGCCTATAACTTTTTTGTCTCTTGACCTACAGAGCTAAATTTTGGTAGGTAACTTACAAATAATGACGTAAACCCAGGTAAATTTGGTTGCCCTTATTGTGTTAATTCGGGAGATATAATTTTTTTTCGAAAGAAAACACAAAATTTTCCGGGAAAACCTGAGCTGATTTTCCTGGCTAACGAACTTCTCCAAGCCATTTGCAAAAGGAAGGCACTCACCAAATTTAATCAAAATAGGCCCATTATTTTTTGAGTTATCGGTGTGATACATACATATATATATATATATATATATATATATATATATATATATATATATATATATATATATATATATATATATATATATATATATATATATATATATATATATATATATATATATATATATATATATAAAAATTGAAACTGACCCCGGATATGTGTTCTGGGGGGCCGAATTAGCGCTCATTTGAAGAAATTTTTTCAAAATTCAGCAGTCGGGATCTCCTCATTAATGAATTAAAAAAAAAACCTCTAATGAAATGTGTAATAAAAGTTTCTTTTAAAGCAACATACCGCACGTAGATAAACCAAATGCTAATTTTGTAGTTTCATAGAAAATTCAGTTTTGGGCATTTGTGTCAAAAGTAGCTAGAACACAAGATAAAAAATGTGTTTTTGATAATAGAGAGATATCGATGGTAACATGTCGAAAAAACTCTTTAAATGATCGTGTTCGGGTCTTTAAAACCTATTTTCAAAGTCTGTTTAATTCTAAAATGTTAATTTTAGTAATATGTCGGACTAATAATGTACAAACCTTATGAAAATTTATAATGCACTTGCTGCGTTCCGATTTTTAGAAATATCGAAAAAGATTTGCAAATTTTCACCTTCAAATCAGATTTTCTTTCAGTTTTTGAGAATAGTTAAATAGGCTACTTATCTTGGCATATCTTCTGAACATTGAAAGCCTATTTCAAATACTAGTAATAAGTAGGTAACTTTCCAATAAAACATAAGTACCTACCTACCTGTCACCATACGTGAATCACCGAACTGGGAGATTGCCAAGTCATTACAAATTTGCTGATACCTTTGTTTTGTGACAAAATAAATTTCCTATTCAGATGTTGGTAACATCAACGACCCTGAGTCATGGGTTCGGTATACAAAAAGAAGATCTTAAACGCATGCAGATTCTCAATGTTGATATTTTTCCAGTTGGGAGATTTTATTAGGATTAGTCACACAACAGTTTCAACGTGACTGAAATATATAATATTGGTCGATAAACTGTAATTTTAACTATGAACAGCTCATCAAAAGGAATGTCATTTTATTGCTTGTTAACATAAAAACAAAACAAATGACTGTTACTAACTTTATTTCTATATGTTTGTGTGTGTTTTTGTTTCTTTAACGTCGGCCTATTTCCGCGACTATGGCCAATCACCGACGCCAGGGAGCAGTTTCACATCACTACCATAGAAATGTTGCCGAACCCCTGCCGTTCTGTAAGGAGGGTAGGGATCTTTAACGTGCCCAACATCGCATGGACACGGGACCGACGGCTTTACGCCCCCTCCGAAGGGCGGAACGTGCAGACATTCAACTTGCTCAAATACAATGCCAGAAACTCGGTTGATGTTAATTTTACAGTTTGTACTGAAAAAGTGAAAGGAGTGCCCTAGGATCGAACCCAGTACCCTTCGGTTCAGAGGCACACGTTCTTACCCCTGAACCACCGAGGTTCCGTATTTTATTTCCATATCAAGTTGTTAAATGCTGCATAAAGACAAAGTTGGTTTATTAGCACCCTAGCAAATGTTTTTCGGAAACGAGTGGTTCAAAAAATAGTTATCTTGTAACCTTCCTGAATGCTTATCATGAAAAAAGTCGAGACGCAGCATGTGTTATGTTAGTGAATTTTCATAGAAATGATCTACGCAATTTTTTTTTAAGTAAATTATATGTGCAATAAAAAAATTACCTGTAATTTTCAATAGATATCGTTTACCACATGTAATAATTTGTTATAAGTTATATATATATATATATATATATATATATATATATATATATATATATATATATATATATATATATATGTGTGTGTGTACTTTTGTGATTTTTATCGGTTTACGTGGACTGCAGTTTCGAACCGTCCCGGTTCATCATCAGCACGCTACTAACTGTGATCGCTCCTGTGTGGCCTACGTTTGACCTGCGCGTTGACCTGACCAATAGAAGCTCAACGCTCAGGCGCCACGTACAATCTCAGACGTACGCCATACAAGAGCGATCAGAGTTAGTAGCGTGCTGATGATGAAATGGGGCGGTTCGAAACTGCAGTCCACGTAAACCAATAAAAAATCACAAAAAGTACAGCAAACAAATAAAGTGTATATTTGAAAATGATTACAGTGTAGTGCAACATTCCAAAAGATATATATATATATATATATATATATATATATATATATATATATATATATATATATATATATATATATATATATATATATATAGTTGTGTGTTCTGATCTCCAGCAGTAACCAACATTTTTTGATTAAAAGCTTATTACATACAATTACATACAGACATGGAGACTGCTTCTCTGGATTCACTGTGAAGCCAGAGAAGTAGTCTCCAAGTCTGTATGTAGTATGGACCAGTTTCACCAAGTAAGGGCAACAACAATCAATGAATAAAAGCTTATTACTTTTTTGCTTTTAACTTAGAGGTCTTAATTATTGTGACAAAAACCTGCTTATTAAATTTGATTGCCATAGCTTTGTTATTTTCGTAGACAAAACTTTTTCGAAATTGAACCCAAAAGTATACCGGAAACCCTAATCCGATTTTCCTCGCTAACGAACTGATCCAAGTCACTTACAAACGGAAGGTATCAACCACATTTAATCAAAGTCGGCCTATTATTTTTAATCAAAATTGAAACTGACCCCGTATATGGGTTTGAGGGGTCCTATTTCTGTCCCATTTGAAGAAATTTTTACAAAACTCAAAAGTCGTGATCTCCCCACTAGTCATATATTTTTTACGAAAACGGTAGGTAAGTTGTAACCCATTCTATAGACTACTGTATTTTTTACAGGCAAAAAGAGAGCCTCGGTGGTTCAGAGGTAAGAACGTGTGCTTCTGAACCGAAGGGTACTGGGTTCGATCCCAGGGTTCTCCTTTCACTTTTTCAGTACAAACTGTAACATTAATATCAACCGAGGTTCTGGCATTGTATTTGAGCAAGTTGAATGTCTGCACGTTCCGCCCTTCGGAGGGGGCGTAAGGCCGTCGGTCCCGTGTCCATGCGATGTTGGGCACGTTAAAGATCCCTACCCTCCTTACAGAAATACAGGGGTTCGGCAAAATTTTCAGGATGGTGAGGTGAAACTGCTCCCTGGCGTCGGTGATTGGCCATAGTCGCGGAAATACGCCGACGTTAAAGAAAGAAAACACACACACACACACACACACACACATGCAAAAAGAGTTTAAAATTGGATTATACACATAGTTAGGTTTGTTGGACATAAAGACCAAAATGGGATGGAGGTTTGTGAATAAACGGTGTGTAATTTTGAAGTATTTTGTTTGGTAATGATAGGTGATTCATACTTACGAGTTTTTAAATGCAACACCCCATATATAAATATCTATATAAATTGTCTTGGTCATTACGACAATTTTTTTATGATAATTCACTAAAAATTATTTTATATATTATATATTAAATAGATATTAAGCCATAAACTCTAACTAAAATTACTACTAAAGCATCAGAGAAAGGGTCTATTTGAAACGAATTCTCTGGAAATATTTTAGCAAAAGTCACTAAAGTCTGGACGCAGTAGGTGCGTTATGATAGCGAATTTTCATAGAACTGTTTCTAATGTTAAATATGTTGTCTTTTAAGACATGAAAGGTAGTAGATAGTGTAACCTTTATAGTAGAAACAATGTACCGTATTTCATAAAACTAACTTTTTGTTTGAAACAGTATAAAAAAATTCCGAAGATAAATTAAAACATTCCCAAAAAAAACTAGTCTGACTTTCCTGGTCAACTAGCCTATCCACGTAAATTACATAAAAACTACACCAGTTAAGGTATTTACATTATGACTTTTGACAGCAATTAGAGTTCCTTGGCAAAAATAAAAACATTTTTTGGCTACGGTACGAATTGTTTTGCGCGGAAGAGTCTTTCTGGGTTACTAGTTTTTAATGAACTAAATAAATTAATTTTAAATTTTACACGTTTTTGGCTTCTTCTGTATGATTTATATTAATTCATTTAAATAAATTGAAATCATCTATATTTTAAACACATTGAACAATCCCTAGACCTATTTCTGTACTATCTTGTACATAAAAGATTCGCCCTGTGATAATATTCAACAATATAGGGTAAACGATACAGTTATTGGCCATTTGTACGAATATTAAGGTTACAGCGCTCCTTCTTGTATATTAATCAACTAGGAAAACTGTAGTCGCACAGTATAATATAAGATATATTATTTTTGATGATAACATACTTTTTTTTGACTTAAACTGTTCAAAAAAGAATAAAAAATTCTAAATTGTTGACCAACTCATAAAAGTAGTGATTGGCCATAGGCATATAGTGATTGGCCTAACATCTCTTACAGTGATTGTCATACCCTTCGATGTCAGCTGTAAACAATTAATTTTCTATGGGAATAATAAACAAACATCATGCAACAATTTATTTTTCAATTAATGGAAATTTTTAAGCACGATTTACAATGAAATATAGTAGAGTTTGATTTATGTAAATTCATTTTCCTTATACAATTCAGATGAAAAGCTCTGGTGCAGGATTTACATTTTATACCAATATTTGATTCATTCATATTGCTGGTGCAAGTAAAACATAAGCCGTTAATTTTTCTCACATTATCTTCTAAGCTCAAACCACAAGTCTCTTGTGCATTCTCTAACCTAACATTGGATAAAATATGTATCCTTGAACTTGTACCATCTTGAGAACTGTATTCATTCTTGGTGTCACTGCTACCAAACAGATTTTTGGTGGCTTGTTGTATTCTTAAAAGTTGGTATTGTTGGCTGCCCGATGTGTTCTCTTCATCATCAAACTCACGTCCTATGTTTTCCCTATTTCTTATATTTTCATTCACATCGTCATGTGGATTTGACGCTTCTGATCTACATTTGTTTTTACTCTTAAAATATTGCTTTTTAACATTTTTGTTTTCTAATTTCTTGAAGTTCTCTGCTGTTTTCCTCAATTTATTCTCAAGACTTTTAACTTTCCTCTCTTCTTTCTCAGTTTCTTTCTCTTTTTTAGTTTGTTCCTTATCACTCATGATGTTCTTCCATTGAGTTGATGTTAAGACAAACGGAAGTCTTTCGCTTTGCCTCTTACCCTTTCTCGCAGGAGTTTGAGGCCACTGTAAGAATGTATCAAGACTTACATCTGCTGAAGTATTTTCAGTATCTACAGAGGCCATGGTTATATGGTCTATCTTATATAAACAGGAGTCCGTTGTAGGGCATATTCCGGAAGCATTATGATCACTCACAAGTTTTCCAGATTGACATGGTTGTGTTAGTTGAAAAATGTCACCGTTATAATCTTCGAAAACAATTGGTATTTCTTCTATATTGATATTTCTCAAGGTAAGGGTTGAGTCATTGTTTTCCAAATAGGTATCGAGGTTTGCTGCGCTGGTTGATTTTAGCCTAGCACTAATATCAAGTCCGTCTGTGCTTTCTCTGGCTATTGGTGATGCATGAGTTTCCTGTGACAATTCATTAGGATTGATATGTGTGGGATTTATTTCTTCTACCGATACTTCAGAAATGTCTTCTTTTGGTTTGAATCTCTTCCACATACTGTACAGCATACCGAATTCTTCTGAATGGTTGTTGATGCAATGCTGTCCTTTTTGAAATTCATTAATATAATTTTCACCAACAATTTCTTTAAATGCTGGATACGACAGGACGTAATTTTTTTTCAAACCAGTTTGTTCGTATGTATTGACTTTAGCAGCTCCCAAACATTTTGTGACGTCTATCGCATTTGGATTCCATGGGTACAAGCCACAAGCTTTAAACCCATTTTGGATGAAGAGTTGACTTTGCAACGTTTTTGATAACATTTTCAAGAACTGTTGCAAAGTGCTCTTTGCTTAATGTTTCATTGGTATGGTCGCGTCTCCACTCAACTACTGCCTTCTTCCAACCATTTTTTATCGGTTTGAAGGCTGCCACATCAGCAGGCTGAAGAATTCGTGTGGCATTGGGATAAAGGCAAATCAGTATAATTTCCAGTTGACTACAAAGTTTACTTAGTTGATAGGTTAAGTGTGTGCTGTGCCCGTCTACAAAGAGAATGATGGGAAATTTCACATTATGTTTTTTTAAATAGGGGTGCAGTACGTTTGAAATATATTCATAAAATATCTCAGCACGCATCCACCCAGAATCACTCAAGCCAACTCCCCATTCATCAGGAACTGATTTAGCGATATTAGCAGGCAACCGTTTATAAGGGTAAATCACCATTGGTGGTGTAACTTTACCAGATGCAGTGAAAGTAAACATTACTGTAATTGCTGTTTTGGACGGCGCGTGTTCAACCTCATAAACATTTCTGCTTCCTCTTGGAGCAAGAACTTTTGTATTTTTCGGACACAAGTTAAAACATGTCTCATCTCCGTTGAGTATTCGTTCTGGGTCTTTTAATATGCCTTCCAGATCTTTTGACTTTAGATAATCATAAATGTTACCAAACCACTTTTTAAGGTCTGATACTGAAATGGTTGCACTTGCGGCAGTAACTGCCTCAGATATACGTATTGTTACCTCTGGATGACGACGAAGAAAGGCTTTGTACCAACCATCTCCTGGATGATTTCTTATAAATGGATTGGGACGTGGATTTTTCTCTAAGAATAACCTTACTGATTCTTGCAAGTACTCTTTGCGACGAGGAAATCCTTTCTTGTGGTTCTCGAATACCCATTTAACCAGAAGTTCTTCTTCATTGGGTGTGAGAATAGGATTCGGACCTAAATTTGACTTGATAAATTTGGTACTTCTCCTGAATTGCAGGGTTGCTCTTGGAACCTTAAAATATCTTGCTGCTTCTCTGATTGAGGTTCCTTTCTTGATTAGTTCAAGAGCTTTTTCAATATCCTGATCACAATATTTTTTTGTATATTTGTCACCCACTCTGACTTTTGGCATCTTTTGTAAACCTACAAATATACAAGTAATATAGTGATTGGCCAGTAAAGATGTCAGAGATTGGCACCTGGCCAACGACTGTTTAAAGAAGGTTTAAAGTCTGTATTCCCTCGAAAAGCATTTGAGATTAATGAAACAATTTATTTAGTTGAAGTTTTATTGTAAAACTACCCGTTAATATATATTACAGTCATTGGCAGGAGTGGCCAATAACTGAATTTATTGTAAATGTCGTGTATAGTGATTGGCCTGCTTAAATTTCATAAGTAATTTTAGGTTAGAGACATATAAACAGTTTTTTCGAACACCCAAACTTCAAATTATAGTCCCTATACTGTTATAATCATTTGTTCCAAGCATACGAATAAAATAATCACTTACCTGATACACAGTGACGCTAAGCAAATGCACAAGCAACGTGCTGAATATGGAATAACTTCAAACAGGCACAAGGAAAAGACCGCCAACGACATTCACCGCTGCCAACATATCAAAGTACTGTGATCAAAGCAACAAACGGTGTTGTCACTTTGAACTGAAACAATCACATTTCGCTTAAAACGACGACAATGCTTGTTATTTTAAAAGAAAGTCGAATGGCCAATCACTGTAAGTATATTTTATAGTGGCCAATAACTGTATCGTTTACCCTAATATACAAATGATTTCTAATAACACGTTAACAATAGGGTCGGCTATATATTAGAAGCTAATATAACATTTCAGTCTTCAGCGCCACAGTCAAGGTCTTACTTACAAAACATCCACATGCCATATGGCTAAGCTTAATTAATATTGTGTATTATGACCAGCCTAAATTGAAGACTTGTGGTCAAATTAAAGAGCGTTTGCTACTCTAACAAAAGAAATTCATCAGTATCTGACCTCGAGTTTGATTGAAAGGTGTTTTTAAAGAGCCAGACGAAACGCTGTTACAATGTAAATATAAATAGAGATGTGTCAGTAATAAAGAAGAATAGTGACGAGATAAGGTGGCAAAAAAGATCAGGTAGATATTTTGAACCGTTTAAATCATATTGATTTTTATTCAATATTCTTTTATCACTGGAACCGTTGAAAATGCGTCTCAAAAATTATTAGTAATTAAAAAAATAGTTCAAATAACTTTTAGTTAATTTTGCAGACTGAAAAAATGTTAAAAATATATAGAATTGGCTATAATATACAAACAGATTCTTATGCTCCGCCCCTGACGTATAAAATGTGAGGTTACATTAAATTATTGTTACGTTTGTACATAATCGCCCTCAGCTCTAATACAGAATAATTATCATATTTCATCGACTTCTTGAAACCACTGATTTACAACCACTTCTGGTTAAGTTTTGGAAACAACTGTAGTTGCTTGATGCCATATCTGGCGAATACTTTGGATCAGATTATATTCATGGGGACCAGAGGAGTGAGCTCGTTTGTCACCGCCTCCTTTAAGTACGGTCACTCATGCAAATCTCTAGAACATTCTGTCCGGGACTTACGATGGCTTTGACAGATAATCTTTCATCTATCTTTCAGCATTCACTTTTTCTTCGCCAAGTGACTGAAACATCAAGCTCGTTAAGCCTTTATATTGGCACACTATATGGAATAAGATTTTTTATTTTTCTTGGAAGAATCTGAGCATTACTTTGCCTGCCAGACCCATTTCGCTTATGTGCTTATTGTCTTGAAAATATACTGTTAACAGACCTAAAGTTACCTAAACGGCATCTGCGCTCCTTCCTAGTACATCCCTGTGGATTTAGGCAAAGATTCTTTAATCAACTCTTTGGTGGATGCTCCTAGTAGTTCAAACCCAGCGCTGATAGCTTGACTATTTATGGAGAGCGTTTTGTCATATGGCCAGCTGAAATGACACCCTAAGCATTCCAGAAAGCGTCACCTTCCTTACTGAACACTAAACATTAGAGGAAAGGGGCACCCAGTCTGCTGTCTTACTTCATACGTCCCAAAAAAGGATCCAAAGCGCTTCCTAGCAACTACAGGCCTATTTCTCTCCTTTCAATCGCCTCTAAAGTGATGGAAAATTATATAAAAACTGAATCACTAAAATTTCTTGCAAAACGCAGTCTAATCCACGACAGGCAGTATGGATTCCGTCAACGCAGATCAACTGCTGACCTCCTGTCCTTGTCACACATTCTTGGAACAAGCCTATGAAACTACATGGTGAATCCCAGATTGTCGCTCTAGACATATCCAAAGCATTCGACCAGGTCTGACATGCAGCGCTGCTTAATAAACTACCGGCCTATGGCCTACCACCAAAACTCTGTACGTGGACAGAAAATTTCCTCTCCAACCGGATCATTTTTGTTGTCGTGGATGGCCATTCCTCTAAACTGTATCCAATTAATGTAGGTGTTCCTCAAGGTTCAGCTTTAGCCCCTACTTTGTTTCTTCTCCATATCAATGACCTCCTCTCTAGCACATCCAACCCAGTTCGCAGTTACGCGGACGACAGCACCTTCCACTCAAATATACAATATTCTAAGCCTGTCTCTTTAGCCCAATTAGATGAGGATTGCAGACTCATGGAGGGTTTTATCTCAGTGGATCTCCAAAAAACATTAGACTGGGGAAGTAGAAATATTGTACAATTCAACTCCACTAAATCCCAGTTTTGCTTTCTATCTCATAAGAGATACACCAGCCCTAGACCCATCACAATGAACAAGCAAGTTATTTAAAGTAATGAGCCCCTCTAACTTGTGTCCCGAGGACTTCCAAGTTGTGGAATTCCTTGCCGGAATATGTTTTTGCTTCTCCTTCGAACCTCCAAACCTTCCAGAATTAACAAGTTGCTTCTTTCCTCCTTGTCAACACCCACGGTACGATAGTATTTAGGCTGTGAGCCCTTGTGGTGTGCTGTTGAAATTAAATAATAATAATAATAATTTTGGTCTCAGGCTCCTAATGGTAAACGCAATATTTATTAACAGTCAATTGTTATGGGAAGGCAATCGGCATATTCATCTACACAAGAAGTCCTACCACATCTGATTTTATGATGGCAGCGTTTGACTTCATCACAAGATGCGGCAGTTTTCTCCAATGTGTCCACCAAATCATTGTGAATTTGAGCTGGACTCATAGATATTTTTGAACGTAACACTTACCGCCCACTGCTGAACTCTATCCATTTCTAACTCATACCGTTTAATCACTATCTGATTTAGAAATGTCATACCTTGTCACAAATGTCAATATATATATATATATATATATATATATATATATATATATATATATATATATATATATATATATATAAATATATATATATCTATATATATATATATATATATATATATATATATATATATATATATATATATATATATAAGGAGAAAGGTTTAAGGGCAAAGCCGCAAGGAGACAACCGCAAACACGTGTTTCAGGCTTATTAGCCATCATCAGTACGGTATAGCCAGGTAAAGATGGGAACACTCTGGATGAAGATTCAAAGATACACGGAGTCACAACAGGCAACCAGGGCACATTTGCAGCAACATTTGGGAGACCCTCAATCCGAGGGAAATAACCAAAAAAGCTACGGAGGCAAAGAAATTACCTGCGTGAAGATCCGGAGCCCAAGGAAGTCATATTAACTATAACAGGATTGATAACACGGCATTTCTGTACTATACAAGGAGTAAGGTTTAAGGGCAAAGCCGCAAGGACACAACCGCAAACACGCGTTTCAGGCTTATTAGCCATCATCAGTACGGTATAGCCAGGTAAAGATGAGAACACTCTGGATGAAGATGCAAAGATACACGGAGTCACAACAGGCAACCAGTGCACAATTGCAGCAACATTTGGAAGACTTGTTTCCCTCGGATTACGGGTCTTCCAAATGTTGGTGCAATTGTGCACTGGTTGTCTGTTGTGACTCCGTGTATCTTTGCATCTTCATCCAGAGTGTTCCCATCTTCACCTGGCTATACCGTACTGATGATGGCTAATGAGCCTGAAACACGTGTTTGCGGTTGTCTCCTTGCGGCTTTGCCCTTAAATCTTTCTAGTACAGAAATGCCTTGTTATCAATCCTGTTATAGTTTATATATATATATATATATATATATATATATATATATATATATATATATATATATATATATATATATATATATATATATAGGTGTCCCTAAAATATGAAAACAATTTCTTACCACAGACTCTTGAGACGAAAATATGACGATTAAAGCCAAACAACCTACATTAAAAATGCAACGCTTCTGAGCTACAGCCCCTTACGAAGTAAGTACTGCCATAAACCAACTTTTATAAGCATGGTTTTGCACTAAACATTAAAACTATGAGAATATGTTGACCTTATTAAAAAGAAAACAAGTTCTTTTGAACAAACTTTTTTGTTATTTTGTTTGCAGAAACTAGTTCGATCATCCAAGCGATTAATAAGGAAAAATACCTGCCACGTTTATAATTTGGCAGGTACATACCTTTTGGAAATAAAAATAAAATTTTCGGTAAATTTGCAGTTTAACGCACATTGGATTGTAGGAAAAAAATTCAGAAACATGATTAGAACCCTTTATGAATGCACATATCACAAGATTCTTTTTTTGCAAACGGCCCTTAAGAAAGTTACGGGACCAGGAGTAAATAGGGCTGCTGTGCGGAGATAAAAAGGAAATGTGAGCGGAAAGTTCGAAAAAACCAGCTTAGTTGGACCTCTATCTATAAACTACCTTTTACCCATTTTGCAGCTATACTTCTTTAAAATCCTGTTTACTTATTCACCGCAGGTCCCGCAACTTTCTTGGGGGTTATTCCGAAGAAATTTTCCTTGTTTATAATGTTTTTGTTTATGGACTGAGGGTGGTTGTAGGCATGCAGAAGGGGGAAAAGTACCCCCGTGACCAAGGCGAGAACCAAGACATTTAATTTATGTTTAAATTGTTACTTAATTTAAATATTTTTTTTAAAAATGAATTTAAGGTTGCCTTGTTTGTCAGTGTCACATAGAGGGCTAAAATATTTTATCATTTAAAAAAGTATGGATAAAGCAACAGTAAATAAGCGATGAAGAGGGTATGAGTGCAGCAAGTACGTTGTGGTAGAGATATTTCGTAAAAAGATTTCAAATCAGATAACTCAATTTCCCATTAACCTATAATCTTCAATCTTGAGCCATAGTAAAACCCATGTAAAATACCTTTTTGGTTGTTTTGTTTGCAAAAACTAGTTCGATTGGGTTGACTAAAACAAAACCATCCAAGCAATTAATAAGGAAAAATAGCTGCCATATTGATAATTTGGCAGGTACATTCCGTTTGTAAATAATAAATTTTTTTCTGGAAAACTTTTGTAACTTTAATGAAATTTGTAACACAATTTTTTTAAAACGACTTGCAGTATTTACATGTATGTACCAAATGTTAATTTTCTAGGGCTATAGAAAATAGAAAATTCGTCAAGTAATCACTTGGGAATCACTGGGACCTCTAAAACTAATCTCCAAGATCCATTTAAATTTAAAGAATTAATTTTAATGATACACCTTACTAATAGTGTGCAATTCTTATGAAAATTCACTACAATAATTCACTTTCTACGTCCCGAACTTTTTACTTTATAGGTTACACTGGTAACCAAATTTGATGCCTGCTTTCTTTAAAAAAATACATACTGGTTATTAAAAACATTTTAATGAAAATTCACTACCATAACGCACTTACTGCGTCCATACCTTTTTGACTTTGCCTGCTTTTTTTCCCTCAGGGCTCGTCCGCGGCCTTGCCGCCCCGATAGCACTGCAACCTTTAGTTGATTGTGCATACCCTTAGTCTTACTTCACCCATTCCAAAATCACTGTGCCTTGAACTAGTTTGCACAGCGATTGGTATGGTGAAGTTTTATATTGCTCTGTCTCCGATCTAAACTGACCGTATATCAGTTGTCTTTTGCGGTCCAGAGCTTTACACTCGCACAAGATGTGCTGAGCTGATTCCTCCGCCTCGCCGCAGAGTCTGCATGCGAGGTCCCCTTCGAACCGCCCCATTTTATGCAGGTGTTTCTTGACGGCCATGTGTCCCGTCAAGAGGCCTGTTGTGTTTCTGAGCTGTCCTCTGCTAAGATTTTGCAGCTCCACAGATTTCTTTGAACTGGGTCCGTCAATTATTGACTTACCATGTCTGAGCCCTGGACAGTCCGCCCAGTACACCTTGTGTTGGTTTCTGACCCAGGACTTAATGGCTCCCCTGGCAGTGCTCTTTGACACGCCCAGAGCCGGTTCTGGTCCTATAAATGGTTTTGCTGACCCTCTCTTCGCGAGACTGTCAGCTTCTTCATTGCCTTTGACTCCCGAGTGACCCGGCACCCAGATGAGGGTCACCTCATTCTGCCCAGCCAGGTCGCTCGTCTCGGCTCGGCACTCACTCACCAACCAGGAATTTACCCGTGACTTTGCCTGCTTACTGTTGTGATTATTATCTGAATAAAGGCTATTATTATTATAATTAATATTGTTATACACCCTGTTAAAATTTAAATTCATTGTATGTTTGGATAGTGCTTCCCCCTTCGGGAATGGGCGCGCCCTTCTTATGTCTTCTTTCCTTTATACAAAACAGTTGAATTGTAAACATCAGTGAGTTGTGACATGTATCTGTCAGTTCTGTAAATATTTGTAAATACCAGTGAATATAATTGTTAAAACCGTCATCCTATGGTAATCATTCATTTAAAATACAGTCCACTCAATTGAAGATTTAAACACACCCAGTATATAATAAATCTTAATAGCTACCAGACAGACATAGTTTCAGGTTATGCCACAAATTTATCTCAACATATACTTGTATACACCGATCATACCCTTCTTTCGTTTAACAGATATAAAATAGTGTTGAAGGCAATTACACAAACATTAGCTTATAAGATAATTGCTTGCAGTCTCGTAATGAAAATGTTAGATACCAGACGTATGGATTAGTAACACTTAGACCTATCAATGTAATGAAATACGTATACAAATTGATTGTCATCCTTTAAACTTGTATTAAGAAACTATTTTAATTAAACTCAATCTACATACCTTGATATATCGCTAAATTCATTAGTTGTAATCAATCAAAATTACATGACGTTAATTTCATCTCGAATCTAAATTATTTAAGAAAACATATTAGCTACAGTTGGAAACTGCTATATTATAATACATGTATCTCTATGATGAACTGGAAAGTAAAATGAAAGAAGCAGCATGCGTAGTCTATTGTGAGGAAAGAATAAGTTTTATCCACTTCAAAGGTATCGAAAATATTTAGTAGTGACATGGAAAAACTGATATTAGTATATTAAGCATTATTTTCTCAGACACGTTTTGTAACTAAATATTCGATTTTAACAAGGGTTCGGCAGCAAAATGTCTTAAACTTAAACGTAGCATATATGTTGCTTTAATGAATACATTGACTGAGTTCAAGTGATACTGAACTGCGAGAAACTACATTTTTTATTTTAAGTGAATTTCCTGAAAAAAAAAATCACTAATGAGGAGATCCTGACTTTTGAATTTTGAAAAAATTTCTTTAAATGAGCGCTACTTTTTATGAAAATTCACTACCATAACGCACTTGCTGCGTCCCGAACTTTTTTATTTCAACAACATACCACGAGGGCTCACAACCTGAATACTACCGTACCGTGGGTGTCGACAACGAGGAAAGAGGCAACTTGTTAATGCTGGACTTGAAGGTTTGGAGGTTCGGAGGAGAAGGAAAAACATGTGCCGGCAAGGAATTCCACAACTTGGAAGTCCTCGGGACAAAAGAGCGGGCATAACGAGATGTTCTATGTCTGGTGACCTGGACAGTAAAAGGGTGCATTCGCTCTGTTCCCCTGCTAGATCTGTTGGGGGCAGCAGGTGGATGAACTATGGAAGAAAGCTCCTCTGAGCAGTGCGCGTGCAGATATCTATAAAAGAGAGAGAAGTCACCAACGGCACGTCGGTGAGCAAGGGATGGCAGTCTTTGGGTGAGGGTAGGGTCACCGATGAGACGTATAGCTCTCTTCTGAATTATGTCCAGGATAGCAAGTGTAGAAGCGGCAGTGGCAGCGGCACCCCAGATGTTGGAGCACAGTATTCGAGGTTTGGCCTTATTTGTGAAGTATATAAGGTATAGAGATTAGCTGATGAAAAGTGTTTGTGAGCCCGGAAGAGGAAACCTAATTTCTTAGCAGCCGCTTCTGCAATTGATGTGACATGTTGGTGCCAATTGAGATTTCGATCCACAGAAATGCCAACAAGTAAAAAGGACTCATTACTTTGAATAACTTGGTTGTTCATTGTGATGGGTCTAGGGCTGGTGTATCTCTTATGAGATAGAAAGCAAGACTGAGATTTGGTGGGGTTGAATTGTGCAAGATTTCTACTTCCCCAATCTAATATTTTTTGGAGATTCACAGAGACAGAACACTCCATGAGTCTGCGATCTTCATCTAATTGGGATAAAGAGACAGGCTTAGAACATTGTATATTTGAATGGAGGGTGCTGTCATCCGCGTAACTGTGAACTTGGTTGGATGTGCTAGAGAGGAGGTCATTGGTGTGGAGAAGAAACAAAATAGGGGCTAAAGCTAAAGCATGATGGTCTAGTCAGAGGGTTTGTTCCTTCTTACTCCGCGATTGCACGGCACATTTCTGTTGACAGTTTGTCGATGAGTTCCTCATTTTCTTGCGTACCCTCGATGTGTTCTTGTTGCTCAGTATATACAGGTTGCAGATTACTACCATCAAACAGGATCTCGTTATTTTACGTAACCGATATGTTAGTTATTTCATATTCAACTTCCTGTCTGATGGTATTCAGTCTCCTTTGTGGAATAAGGTTATTCCTAAGTATGAAAGAAACTGATCTGCTACTCTCTATTGAGTCACCTGTATGTGTGAGTACATTGTGAGAAATTCGGTGTGAGGGTTGTTGCTTATATCCGGTCGTCTGTTGTCCGAGTTGTGTCACTATGTAGTAAATACGCATAATTGTTTCATTCATATCCATAGTCCATTTCATGCGTCGTCTTGGTAATCCCATCTGAGTGAGCGTTGGTTGATTTTCATGCGCAGCATCCTCAGTGGGTAGAGCTCTTGGTCTTACTAGGCACCCCTGCGGTTGATTTTGTGCTGTAAGTTCTTACATGAGAGGAGCCCGCCTCATCAGCACCCCGCCACCGACGTTCCGCATGCTGTCCAGTCCAGCGCGGGCTCCACACATGCCCTGACGAACCCCAGACAGCAGCATATTTCCGAGGCTTTGGTTTTGCTCCATTTCCATGGGTGTGCCACCAACTAACCCTGGTGGCCCAGGTTGGGATAAAGAAAGGAGTTAGGTGATATGGTTAAGGAAAAATAGGGTAAACAGGAGAGCGGACAGCTGGCGTCTCTGGCTGTACCGTCTACGTCGTTACGAGTAGCGGTGAGCACACTGCTGGAAGCAGTACACCCACCGGCCAGACAGACCTGTGACCCTAGCCAGGGGCCGTTACAGGGTGCTACCGTCCGGGCCAGACTGACCCTGGTTTTTTAACGTGGTTGTTACTCCACCCCCTCATCCTTTCTCACCCGGGCTTGGGACCGGCTATGGCAGAGTTTTATTATTATTATTATTATTATTGTTATCATTGTTATTAATATTATTATTAGTACTATTATTATTATTATTATTATTATTATTATTATTATTATTATTATTATTATTATTATTATTATTATTATTATTATTATTATAAGAGATTCCAATTAGTTTATTCTAAGGATTATTTTACATGAGTTAAACAACACCGAGTGCACTCCGTGCACCTAGGGTGTTGCTTCTGCGTCTGGATGTCAGGAAGTATCATCGTATTTTCCGTACTATATGCGCCGTGCTCAGGACCACCGCCTTTTGCATTAGCAGGAGATGGTGTTTTCCTGGAACTTCCTTCATGAAATTGGTGGTGGCATTGGAAATAAGTCCTATGGCTCCGATGATGACGGGGATTAGTTTGGCCTTCAGGTTCCACATACGCTGTATTTCAATCTGCAGATCTTCATATTTAAGCATCTTTTCTGCTTCTTTCTTTGTGATGTTGTAGTCAGAAGGTATGGCCACGTCTATGATTAGGCAATGTTTTTTCTTCTTATCCTTAACAATGAGGTCTGGTTTGTTTGCAACTATCTTTCTATCTGTATGCACTTGTGTGTCCCATATGATTGCCACATCTTCAGCATCTATTACAGGGTCCGGGGTGTGCTGGTACCACTTTTAATTTACATCTATCTTGTAGTGTTTGCAGATGTTCCAGTGGAGCTGTCTGGCTACTGTGTTGTGTCGCTCCAGATACGAATGTTTTGCTAGTATGGGACAGCCCGCAACAATATGGTGGATGGTTTCATTGAAAGACCGACAGAGTCTGCATTTTGGGTCTGTGTCGGTCCTCATTATTTTAGCTTTCACATAATTTGTTGCGATGGCTTGATCTTGGCAGGCAGTTTTTGGAGCTGCCGTCTCGGTCTTGACATTTGCATGGGTGAGCCACGCCCATGAGTGTTATTTTGATGGATGGTTTCCTTGACGGCCTCATTTGCTATTTGTCCATGAAGTGGATTGGTTTTCCATTTTGTAATTCGTTCTTCTTTTATCTGTTGTTTCATTATCTGTTTCATTTCCTTCACCTTCTTTGTCTCCGGTATACTATGACTGTTGTTCTCTGGTTCTCTTTTTTCTTCGTTATCTTCGCCTTCCTCTGTACTGTCATATTCTCTAGGGGCGCCTTGTTGTTGTCTGTACACCATTCCCAGGTGTTTATCTTCTTGTTGTAGTTGCAGGTAGCTGCTGATTCCTTCCTTGACGATGTTGTTAGCAGCCTCAATGTTAATCATTCCTCTGCCTCCTTCTTTTTTCTAGGGATGTACAATCGGTCAATGTCGGCACGTGCATGGAGAGCACCGTACATTATGAGGAGCTTGCGTGTCTGGGTGTCCAGTTTCTGAATCTCTGCCTGGGTCCACTTGATGATCCCTAGACTGTATTGGATGACAGGAACAGTTAGGGAGGTTATGGTCATCTATTATTATTATTATTATTATTATTATTATTATTATTATTATTATTATTATTATTATTATTATTATTATTATTATTATTATTATTATTATTATTATTATTATAACTTTTAGGTTAACTTTATATGTTGTATATGCAAACACGTTGCTGTACCAAATGAGCAATATCTAGGCTCCAGGTAAATTATGTTATCAAAATTTGAAACTTTTTTTTTGAAAATTCGTCATGCTAACGCATTTGCTGCGTACGAACTTGTATTTTCTATGAATAAGTACATAAATAACGTGCTTACCCTATTTAGTACTGTTAAATTCTCCCTAAATTTGTATTGTTGTCTCAGTACTTACGAATAAAAGTATACGAAAGAAGCAAAACTCCATAAATATTAGTCGACGTTATCACTTTGCTGGCAGGCCTTGTTTTTAAGTTGAGTTTGATTTGGCCAAACCCAATTAAACGTCACTGTCATAATTGTTTGTCAAATCTCATCCATGATGAACGTCAAATTTGTCCAGTGACCTGTAAACATTAGTGCCTCAATATGTACCGACCAGTAGAAAAAAAGAAACCATACTCATATTTCGACACCCCCGACGGAGAGGACTTTCTCAAGAAACTATGGGCACTCTTGAAACCAACAACACTAGTAGCCCTGGGCATTTCCACTGTCGACGTTATGTTGTATTCCCATCCACAAGGTTACCTCAAAACCTTAAGGAGGTTCGTTTATATCAGCGCCCCCATATTAGGAATGACAACAGGTTTTGTAGTAGCCACCAACATGGCAGCAAAGTTAAGAGAAAAAAACGATAAAATTAACTGGTTTATCGGTGGTGCAACTGCGGGAGTCGTGCTAGGAACCTGGTGCAAAAGCTCAATGGGTGCATTTTGTGGAGCTTTCGCTCTTGGACTTGCAGCTGTTGGAAAAAAGGCCATGGTAGAGAATAACTATACAGTGACAGGAATTCGTAATGTGGATTATTATCAAAAGGAGTCCGGACTTTGGTTATATGACTGGTCTTTGACGAAAGAGAGGCCAGGTGGGTGGCTTTTGAAGGACCCTGGGTTAGAAATAGAAAAGGAGCCTTGCGAAGAAGACGAGGACGACGAAGAAGACGAAGAAGAAGAAGATGAAGACGACGAGGATTGCGATGACGATGATGAATGGGAAGATGAAGAAATAGAAGAAGAACAAGTGTAGTAAGTGATACCAACAGGAATATGTTTAAGGTTATTTGGTCATTTTCTACTGCTTTCGTTTTGATTCGTATTTTTATTTGTTAGCATGCAATATTCAATACATCAATTACAGCTTTTTGTTGAAAACTGTTGTTTTATTTACTAATAAGTGGACAAAAAAAAATTACCACACTATCCTTCTGTCGGTGTACCTTGGTTTTCCTTAGATAAAATTCGCTCATAAAATAAGGTAATGTATATGTTTAAGGTTTTCTTTGTTATTTCTTCTTAAACATTTTAATGCATGCTTGGTTACTTTTTGCACATTTCCAGGCATGCAGGTATAATTCTCTCGCAAGCTAATCTGATTCGAGCTTTTAAATCGTATTAATCACGAGATATTAGAGTATACCGTATCCTTCAAATAGCTCCTCAATATAGAAAAACCTCTAGGACCAGTGTCCTTATCCACCGATTAGGCTTTGAATTATTTGAAAACCAATGTAGTCTCTATAAGTTGGAACGCCATCTAGTTAAAAAGATTCCAAATTTGGAAGAACATCTAATGGGAGCTCCTATTACATATCTTTTAGATTATTTTACAGGATGTTAAAAGATGCATTTGTTTCACTACAACTTCCCAAAGGAAATTTCCAAGCAAAATATTAATTTCTAAGCTTCTTCGCTAAAGCAATTCATATTAAAAATAAAGTAAGTATATGCGTACGATTTAGTGCAGTCGAAGATGTTTGTCGTGACTCGCCAATAAATAATTTACATAATCTGGAGTGCTTGAAAGCGTTACTCAAGCCTCAACGGCGAAATCAACAATTAATGTAACGCAGATGTATTAGGGGAGTGTATTTATATAAGGAAATAAAAAATACAGGTCTGTAGTAAAAAAAATATTGGTTGACATTGTACGATCACTTTGACAAGGCCAAATCAGCGGAAAGAAAAAACAAATAATTTTCTTTTTAAGATTTTTAGCGAATCTTTATTAAAAATTCGCCAATATAGACGTATCAATGGTAAGACTTGGTATAAATGTTCAATGAGCTCGAATTAATGCCCCTAGAGCCCAAAACTTCAATCGAGGTCCGTTTAAAATGTTTTATCTTATATATATATATATATATATATATATATATATATATATATATATATATATATATATATATATATATATATATATACACGTTATGTTCTTGTATTACGCTTAATATATCTAATGTCATCAATGGTTTCCTTGCTTCTAGTTTCGTCTTTCCCCGTATTTTTTCCGCAACTGCCTTTAAACAGCTCTTCGTGAATGTCTCTGTTTGTACTTTAACGTCGATCTATTTCCGCGACTATGGCCAATCACCGACGCCAGGGAGCAGTTTTACCTCACTATCCTAGAAATTTTGCCTAACCCCTGCCATTCTGTAAGAAAGGTGGGGATCTTTAACGTGACCAACATCGATCCATACGGGACTGACGACTTCACGCCCCCTTCCAAGAGCGGAACTTGCAGACATTCAACTTGCTCAAATACAATGCCACAACTTCGGTTGATGTTAATTTTAAAGTATGTACTGAAAAAGTGGAAGGAGAAACCTGGCAACTGGTTTTTTGTTTAAGAATTTCCAGTCTCTTTGCAGCTTTTGGTTACATTTCATTTCGTCTATTCTTTCTTAAAGTGCTCTTGAACAACACAAAATTGTTTTTAATGCATGTTTAACATGTGCCATGGTTGGAGCATTGCGTTTGAGCAAACCGATAGGTTTCGTTTTATAGTAGGGGGGGAGGGGCGGGGTATAAATCATCCGTTTCTTGTGTCATGCGATATTGAAGATCATTACATCTTTTACAAATAGTGCGGCAAATTAAATCATCACTTCCGGATCGCTGTGATAATATACTCTCCCTAGAAATACTTTCCTATTAAATGAATTTGGGGTTTCCGACTTGACTACAAAGAAAATTAATATTTTTCCCCTCTATAATCAACCTAGACTGGAATTTCGTAACAAAATATTAGTTATTTACTAATATTTGTAATAATGTACACATAAGCTCCTCAAACAATATATTGCTTGATTTTTTTGTTGGGCTTCTGAGTGCGCAACTTCTCTTCAATTTAACCAAGTCTGTATTTGCTACCCTTTTGGAGATCCCCATAGTGGCCCTCCTTATGTTGGACACACTGTATTATTAATAAAAAATATGTATTTTTAGATGGTCTGTTTTAATCTTGTTTTTATAAGTTTTTTTTTCACATTTTAGTGAATTTTCTTACAAACAATTCACTAATGATGAGATCCCGACTTTTGAATTTTGAATAAATTTCTTCAAATATGCCCTAGAACCCATATCCAGGGTCACTTTCAATTTTTATATGTTTATATATATATATATATATATATATATATATATATATATATATACAGGCTGTTTCAAAAAACATGCACCATCGCTCGTGGGGCAATTCCTTACTAAAAAATAAGAAAAAAAGTTCCTGTGCACATGGGCCCGGAAACGCATAGTTTCCAATATACAGGGAGTTGAATTTTTTTTTTTTAATTTTTTATAAATAATTTCAAAACCACTGGATTGATTTTAATGAAACTTGGAACTTGAAAGTGTATTATGAAAGTGCATATTTTCAAGTGAGAATCTGCTTACAACTGCGTCAGTGGCGTGCGTACGGGGCAACTGTAAAAATTCATTTGGGGAAAAATATGTGCGCCACTGTCTTTTTCCAATTTTGATACATCAGTTATGAAGCTTATTACATAAGCCACAAAAGCTACCTCTTGGTATTTTTTCGTTCAGGGTATCCCCTAGGAGATATGATTAATTTTATAAAAAGGGGCAAAGTACCGATTAGTCGGCGTAATAATAATAATATACGTTTACTGCAACCATAAGAATATGAAAAACAAAACATACAGTAAACATTACAGCAATAAACGTGCAAATAACTAACCTACGTAAAACTTATTGGTGATAAACATTGAAATGAATATTACAAACATTGATAAAAAATGATAAATAAAAAATAAAAATAAAAAATGAAAAAAGTAATCGTAAAGATACCATGATTTTTCCAAACTCTTGTTTTTTGTACATTACTCAATTGACTTTAATAACAAAGCTAAAGAAAATGTTGAAAGTGACCACCATTAGCGTCGTTACAATTATTTAACCTTCTGCGCAAAGATCTTCTTACTCTTCTGCAAATATTTTGATGTTCTCTAATGCTGTCAAATGCATATTCTATTCTTTCCAACAATTCTTCTCGTGTATTTACTGGTGTTTTATACACTATTTCTTTAAAATGACCCCACAAATAAAAATCGAGAGGATTCAGGTCCGGAGATCGAGGTGGCCATGACACCGGACCTCCACGACCAATCCATCGGTAACCGTATGTGTTGGCTAAATATGTTCTTACAACTGCTGCAAAATGTGCGGGCGCACGATCTTGCTGGAACCACATTGTACCATTTCTCATAAAAAGCGGTACTAACAACGGCAAATCATTTTGTAAAAAGTTTAAATATGATTCATGGTCAAGACGATTCGGTAGAACAGCAGGACCAATTATGTGATTTTCAATAATAGCAGCCCAAATATTGATGGAAAATTGATACTGCGAATTTGCAACTCTTAGAGAGTGTGGGTTTTCATCGGCCCATGTATGTAAATTGTGAAAATTTACGATACCTTTTCGCGTAAATGACGCCTCATCAGTAAATAGTCCACGTTTAGAAAAATGTTGGTCGTGCCTAAGTTTGTTTAAGAACCACTGACAAAACATTACCCTTGGTTGAAAGTCTCTAGGTAGAAGTTCCTGGACACGTGTAAAATGATAGGGATATAAACTTTGATCCTTCAGAGTT
Organism: Tillus elongatus; assembly: GCA_964006375.1. Taxonomy (NCBI): domain Eukaryota; kingdom Metazoa; phylum Arthropoda; class Insecta; order Coleoptera; family Cleridae; genus Tillus; species Tillus elongatus. The sequence continues at coordinate 183,185,502 of OZ023264.1, read as the reverse complement.
CTATGAACTGATGATGCCGAAATATTACCCAGTTCGGTGGTAATAATTCTCGTACTTGTACTAGGATCACGTTCAACTCTATTTAATATTGCCTCTTCAACTCGTACAGTTCGGCGGTATCTTCTGCGTCCAGAGTCAGCTTTTAAATGTTTTAAAGAGCCAGTTTCTCTCAAATGTCTTACAATACGTGGGAAAATATTTTTGTCAGGAATTCTTCTTTGCGGATAAGTTTCCTGATAAACTGGCACAGCTTGTCTAGCATTTTGATCTGTTTGTCCATAAATTAACAACATATCAGTCAAATCCGCTGAAGTGTACTTAATGAAAACCATCTTGAGAGGAGGAAATAATATTAATGAGCAGCTCAGTATCAACAAATAACTAAAAACGAAAATACTGCACCGTATCAAAATTTAAAGAATAGCACGAAAACTCTTTTGACGCCTACAAAGCACTTCAAAATTGTAGAATTTAGAGAACTGTCAAAAATTATAGTTTCATGGCACTTTACGATTACTGTTTTCATTACTCCAACGAATCGGTTCTTTGCCCCTTTTTATAAAATTAATCATATCTCCTAGGGGATACCCTGAACAAAAAAATACCAAGAGGCAGCTTTTGTGGTTATGTAATAAGCTTCATAACTGATGTATCAAAATTGGAAAAAGACAGTGGCGCACATATTTTTTCCCCAAATGAATTTTTACAGTTACCCCGTACGCACGCCAATGACGCAGTTGTAAGTAGATTTTCACTTGAAAATATGCACTTTCATAATACACTTTCAAGTTCCAAGTTTCATTAAAATCAATCCAGTGGTTTTGAAATTATTTATAAAAAATTAAAAAAAAAATTAAAATTCAACTTTCTGTATATTGGAAACTATGCGTTTCCGGGTCCATGTGCACAGGAACTTTTTTCTTATTTTTTAGTAAGGAATTGCCCCACGAGCGATGGTGCATGTTTTTTGAAACAGCCTGTATATATATATATATATATATATATATATATATATATATATATTATATATATTATATATATATATATATATATATATATATATATATATATATATATATATATATATATATATATATATATATATATATATATATATATATATATATATATATATAATATACCGATAACTAGAAAAATCCAAATTTTGATCAAATTTGGTACGCACCTTCCTTTTGCAAGTGGCTTGGATAAGTTCGTTAGCCTGGAAAATTGACCCAGGTTTTCCCGGAAAAGGTTGTGTCTTCTTTGGGAAAAAAATTATATCTACGGAAATAACAAAGTAATGGCAAGCAGATTTGATAAGCTTGTTTGTATTATAAAAAGTGAGCCATGTACCAAAATTTAAGTCTGTAAGCTTAAAGACAAAAAAAAATCATAGGCATTTAAAGAAAAAAAAATGGGATTTTCCTCAAAACGCCAAAGTCGCGATTTGAAACGTCAAAATTAGCAACATAAAGGCAAAGAACCTGAAACCAATACAGGTTATGTAAAGAAAATTTGGCAAGAAGAGTGTTCTGCAAATCCTTAGCTTTCCGCTTCAACCGTCATTGTCCTTTATTTTACTAAAATATTTCCAGAAAACTTATTTCAAATAGATTTTATCTCTGATGCTTTGGCAGTAGTTTTAGTCGAGTTTATGATTTAACGGTCTATCATTTTTAGCTAATTTTCCTGGAAGAAATTTGTCAATGAAGATACAGCGACTTTTGAACTTTAAAAAAGATTTCTTCAAATAAGTGCAAACTAAGCGTCCCTATAATCCATATCTGGCTTTAGTTTCAATTTTTATCTGTTTACATATATATATAGGGTGACGGATTTCTACGGTAAAGCTAAATATAATTGTTATTATACAAGATACGAGAAAAAATTGTATACGGTAATTATAGGGTGTCTTGAGCTGCATCTTGTAAAGTTATTTTGGAAATTACAGGGTGCATCATAAGTTATTGGTGATACCTACAATATTTTTTGGAACATCTCTTATATTATTGCATTTGTGCATTATCGAAATATGATGCATGTTTGTAATAAAAAATCTAGACGCAGTAAGTGCGTTTTGGCAGCTATGTCAATAAATGCTTGAAATTTTAATAACTCAATTTGCTGTTAACCTAAGGTGTGTTGACTACGAAAGCAGTTTTTTCGGAAACATTTTAAGTTTATTTTCGGAAAATTTTTGTACATTTTCAAACAATTAAGTTATTTTGATAAAATATGGTACCTATTTTCTACTATATAGGTTATACCGGTAACCAAATTGATGCCTGCTTGCACTGAAGAGACATATTTGCAATAAAAAACATTTTTTATGAAAATTCACTTCTATAACGCACTTGCTGCGTCCAGACTTTTTTTCAATTTTTTGTTTTGGTTTCTTTTTGTTTTATCAATTTGCTTTTTTGTTTTTTCATTGTTTTTCTTAAATATATTTAAGTATATGTTTCTTTTGTTTCTTCTGTATTCTTTATATTTTTTCGTTTGCTTGTTTTTTTTTCGTTTTTGTTGAATAACAGAGGGACACTTTAACGTTTAGCGATCCTTCAAGACCCACAGGCGGAGAAGTGACAAGTAGTTAATTACTTTTTTGTCTGTAGAACTAACTGTTTGCAAATTTTCAGAAAATCCTGTATTACAGAGTACGTAAGTACAGTTTTTGATTGCAAACTTCACTAGGGAGAAAAACGCAAAACAATTGCGTGTTATTGAAGGTTAAAGTACAGTGGAATAATTGGTACCAAAGTAACAAGTGAAGGTCGATGAAAATATAAAGGACAACAACATGTCTTGTTTCCTATTTGTACATGTTATACAATATTTCCTAAAAATATAAAAGAAAAAATGCATTGGCAGACATAAACAGTCAGTTCATGATTTAGCACATTTAATTTCATATAACGTAATGATCAACACATGCATACGAGTGTGTAACCATATTCACTATTGTGTAAAACTGTTTTTGCTGCTATAATTATGTTCCGGGAATATTTTTGCACTATTTCTAACAATTTTCACAACGGTCAATAAAATAGATGCTGTCACATTGTACATTAAAAAACAGCATAACTTGATAGAATAGAAACAGCTGAAAATGTATCCCAAAAATAGAGAATAAAATTCTGGACGCACCAAGTGCGTTATGGAAGAGAATTTTCTCAAAAATGTTTTTAATAGCAAATGTCTTTCTTTGATAAAAGCAGGCATCGAACATGGTACCATATTTCATCGAAATACCTTTATAGTTTGAAAAAATATAAACATTTTTCAAAAGTCTGGATGCAGCAAGTGTGTTATGGAAGTGAATTTCCATAAAAATCTTTTTAATAGCAAATGCGAGCAGGCATCAATCTGAATATTGGTATAGCATATGTAGTAGAAACAATGTACTATATTTTATCAAAATTACTTGTGGTTTGAAAATATACAAAAATTTTCCGAAAAAAACTTAAATGTTGATTTCCTAACCAACAAAGCTTACGTTAATAGCAAATTGACTTATTGAAATTTGAAGGATTTAATGAAAATTCGCTACCAAAACACATTTATTGCGTCCAGATTTTTTTCTTACGAACGCATGATATTTCGATAAAAAATGCAAAAATGTATAAATGAATTTGTTCTACGAAAATTAGCTAAAAATTATACGTTAAACCATAAACTTCACTAAACCGACAGCCAAAACATCAGAGAAAGGGCCTATTTGAAATGAATTTTCTGTAAATATTTTAGTAAAATGAAGGGCAATGACGGTTGAATCTGAAACTTAAGGGTTTGCAGAACACTCTACTTGCACCATTTTCTTTTCACAATCCGTATTTATTTCACGTTCTTTGCCTAAACATTGCCAATTTTGACGTTACAAATTGCGAGTTTGACGTTTCGAGGAAAACTCCAAAATTTGTTTCTTTAACTGCCCATAACTTCTTTGTCTTTAAAGCTAGAGACCTAGACCTAGCTAGATTTTGGTGCAGAGTTTACTCTTTATAATACAAACTCGCGTATCAAATTTGGTTGCCCTTATTTTCGGAGATATAAATTTGTTTAGAAAGAAAATACACAATTTTCCGAGAAAACCGGGTCCGATTTTCCTGGCTAACAAACTTATCCAAGCCACTTGCAAAAGGAAGGTACTCACTAAATTTGATCAAGATCGGCCCATATATATATATATATATATATATATATATATATATATATATATATATATATATATATGTATAGTATGAAATTCGGCAAGTGCCTTTCTTTTATTAATGGCTTGGATGAGTTCGTTGGTCAGAAAAATCGGATAAGGTTCTCCGGGAAAATTTTGAGTTTTGTTTAAAAAAAAATATCCTTTTCTCTGAAAATTACAAAGTTATTTTGATGAAATTTGGTCGATATGTTGCCCTGCGTAAGACCTTACTATACACTAAAAATAAACTTTCTAAGTTCATAGAAACTTGAGTTATTTAAATTTGAAGAATTAAAAAAAATTCACTACCATCACGCTTGCTGTGTCCCGAACTTTTTTTTCCTTGCGCACCCCCAATGCATTAAGGCACGAGCCGCTACTGATTGAATGTTTTAATTATGTCCATCCCAGACTGTGTGACGTTTAGAAATGAGTACATTGTACGCTATGATATATTATAATGCTTGACAAAACCCTACAAATAGGTGCTTACAAATCCTTACCCGTAGTCTTACACTGACCAGACGATCTATTAATGAAAAACACATGAAAACAGAGCGTATTTTATGTCCGTTTTGGGTGCGGCGGGTTAGTTAGCAGCTTTTAACTTAATCATATTTCAACCGTAACTATATTTTGCTCGTACGAGTAAAAACAATGCCAACCTTGAAATTGAAATGGTTTACCGACGCTAATAATAAAAGTACAGCATGCAGTGAACTTTTAGTTAGGAGAATTGTATAAATAATAATAGGAATTTAATTTGTAATGTATATTAGGAATTAAATGCATTAGTATTCAAGGCGAGAGTATGGAAATAATTCATATTACATATGAAATAATTGCAGATGTAGCCATTTGTTTGAACTGGTTTGTATTTACTGTATAATAAACGAGCGAAATTATGTAAACATGATCAACACCTCTATCAGACTATAAACAGGCTCTTGATTGCATTCCAGTCATCGGGAATGTTGATCGTGCATTTGATATTTCACGTAATTAGTGGATCGATTATTTACTATCGTCTTCATTTTATGTGATAGATAGATAGATAGATAGATAGATAGATAGATAGATAAATTTATTTGTCATGAGCTGATACAATGTTTCAGATAGACACGTCAATAAAATTATAAAAACATAAGAATCAATAAGCAAAATAATGTAAAAAATATTCACACAAACACGAACAGTCACAGACTATATCACTATGCAATCACAAATAAGACATCAAAAAGAATAAATATATGCGACATAACAACAACTATGATGACCTTAAGTGATTTTCGAACTCATCGACAGAATAAAAGCACCGCGAATACAGATACTGCTTAAGCTCTCTCTCTCGAATTGCGCCACGGTACGACAATCCCTTATATGATTAGGCAGCAGATTAAAATAATAAGAACCCGCATACAACGGCGACTTTTTATATAATGAATTATTAGGTTTATTCAGATATATATTATCCTTAAAGCGTATGTTATAGCTATGTAAATTGTAAATATGAGGCAAATTATTTCTTTTCTTAAATACATAACACATTAGCTTTATTAAATAAACCCCAACAACTGTCAAAATTTTATTATTTTTGAAAACCTCCATACAAGATTCCCGAAACTCAAGGTTAAAAATCAGGCGCATAATGCGTTTTTGATGTAGGAGAACCCTAGCTGCATCCGTCGCCTGACCCCACGACACTATGTTATAATTTATAGCTGAGTGGCCAAGAGCATAGTACGCAGTCAACAGGCCATCTAAATTAAGGTAGGACTTTAAAGTCTTTAGAATGTAAAAACATCTGTTCAGCCTTGAGCAAACTGCATCAACATTAGTGGACCAGGAGAAAACTCTGTCAATTACTGTTCCCAGAAATGATGTGGCGACAACAGAACTTAAAGAGCTGTCATTGAAGTTAACACTGATGTCAACACGCGGACTTAACTTAGTTTGTAAATGCAGCAATTGGGTATTGTCATAATGAATAATCATATTGTTTTTTGTACACCAACTGCTGAATTCATTTAAAACGTTATTAATTTTTTCATAGAGAGATGGAAGATTTGACGCTGATACTAAAATTGACGTATCGTCAGCGTACACGAATACCAATCCATTTGATATATGTTTTGGCAAATCGTTAACATAAAGCAGGAACAGCAGCGGGCCCAAAATGATTCCCTGAGGGGCGCCAGTGTTTATGACTTTTGAGTCTGATAAGGCATCGCCCATCCTAACAATAAGTTTTCTGTTAGACAGAAATGACCGAATCCAGTTGTTCAAATTCCCTCTAATTCCCATATAATGAAGTTTGTCACAAACAAAGCCAGAATTTATAGTGTCGAACGCACGGGACAGATCAAAAAATAACCCCACCGTGTATTCCTTCAAATCCATCCTTTCCAGTGTCGCCTGCACAAAATCAGTCACCGCTGATTCCGCGGAGAGCCCCTTACGGAAACCGTACTGTCGGTTCGAGATTAAGTTGTTTCCGTCCAAGTATTCTTGCATTCTTTGCGAAACTATTTTTTCAAATATTTTGGAGAAAATACTTAGCAACGCAATAGGCCTATAATTCTCGATATTGTTTTTATCTCCCCCTTTATGTAGAGATATGATAGCAGCAATTTTCAATCGTGTGGGAAATTCACCCCGAAGCAACGAGTTAAAAGCAAAAGGTTAATCACTTTAGTTAGAGGCATCAGTAATTCATCACACAACTTAAAAATAAACGATGGAATGCCATCCAGCCCAGCCGATTTTTTATTTTTTAAGCCCAGAATAATATTTCTAACTTCATCCTCAGTAACTGGACGTGCAAACATTGATGACTGGGGACAATTAACCGACACAGTACAACGATCCGAAAGGCCATTTTGGAAATGACTGTTTAACTTAGAAGCAACGGCAGTAGAAAAATAATCCGCAAACATATTAGCCACAACCGTGGGGTCATTTATTTCAACACCATCATGGGTGAGGGAAACTTCAGATAACTTAGGTTTTTTATTTCTTACTAAATTTACTAAATTCCACAGCACTTTAGGCTTATTATCCGAATTATACACCAATTGTGAAAAATAGTTTCGCTTTTCATCATCTATTAATTTGTTCAGTCTTATACTACTGATCTTATAGTAATTCCTGAGCTCTTCGCTGCTATATTTTTTACGTAATATATTAAGATCTTTAAGGTTCGCAGTTTGAACTCTGACATTGACGCTTGGACGATAACCCAGGCCCGTGTTACTCCTAGTTTTTACCTTTTTAACGGGAAAGGCTGCATCAAACGCCTCTGATACATCCACTGCGTATCAGAGGTTGTTGTCATCGTAATAACATAGTAAAATATAGTAGAAACAATGTACCATATTTCATCGAAATAACTTTATTGTTTTAAATTCTAAAAAAAACTCAAAATGTTCCGGGACAAACTGGTTCCTAGCCAACGAACGTTAACTTAATAGCAAATTCAGCTATTGAAATTCGCAACATATAATGAAAATTCACTACCATAACGCACTTGCTGCGTCATGTGTTTCTTTTCTTACAAATATGCATTATATTTCAATGGAAAATGCAGAAATGAAATAAGATAGTGTGTTCGATAAGAAACAATTGTATCGCCAACAACTTATGGGACACCTATTATTGTAAAACTATATTTATAGGATGCAGCTAAAGACAGGTTATAATTAACAAATACAATGTTTTCTTGTATCTTGTATAATAACGGATATATTGAGCTTTACCGTAGAAATGCGTCACCCTATATATATATAAAAACAGATATAAAGTGAAACTAACTCCGGATATGGGTTCTAGGAATTTAACGAATTCGATCGTCAGGTCTTTAAAAATATGTGTTGAGGTGATTTGGGTTCTCCAAGTGTACTTATCAGAGCTTATCACAGGTTCACTTAGGAAGGTATTTACCAAATTTGATCAAAATCGGCCCATTATTTTTTTATGTATCTGTACATATATATATATATATATATATATATATATATATATATATATATATATATATATATATATATATATATATATTATATATATATATATATATATATATATATATATATATATATATATATATATATATATATATATATATATATATATATACTGTTTGAAATGAAGTAAATAAATATAACATACAAAATTTTGTAATTAAACTTTTAATAATTTACGCTGAACATCTATTTATAGGTATACTTTAAACCACTGCATTACATTATGTAGTTTCATTTACCTCAAATTTTCCATATACGAGATGAAAAGTAAATAAAAATTAAAGTAAATAATAAGTACCTTATTCTAAGATTCTAAGGTATTAGCGGCAGCGGAGACGATTTGGATGTTTTCTTCTTCTTATTTGTTTATGACGTCTGTAAACAAAGAAGAAGAATAAGTAGATAACTTCGAATTCGACTCCCCCCTCGTACTGTTAGTTAGTAAAATAACAAATGACAAATAAGTAATTGGTGTTGTCAGATATAACTGGGAGAGCGAAATGGATTTTACATACCCTGAAGAATGGGAAGCTTAATATTTATACATAATAAAACGTTTACCGGTCTATAATTTTAGCTAATTTTCGTAGAACAAATACGTCAATGCATTTTTGCTTTTTTTATCGAAATACGATGCATGTTTGTAAGAAAACAATCTGGACGCACTAAGTGCGTTTTGGTAGCGAGGTTTCATTAAATCTTTCAAATTTCAATAACTCAATTTGCTATTAACGTAAGTTTTGTTGGCTAGGAAACCAACATTTAAGTTTATTTTCGGAAAATTTTTGTACATTTTCAAACGGTAAGTCATTTTGATAAACTATGTTTCTACTACATAGGCTATATCGGTAATAAGATTGATGCCTGCTCGCATTTGCTATTAAAAACATTTTCATGAAAATTCACTTCCATAACGCACTTGCTGCGTCCAGACTTTTTGTATTCTTTAAGTATTTTTAGTGAATTCTCTTTAGGAAAAATTCGCTCTTAGAGAGGTCATCGTGAAAAGCTTTCGGAACATTTTCTTCCAATGAGCGGGAATTTGGATCCCTAAAACCCAAAACCAAGGTCCCATAAAATATATATATATATATATATATATATATATATATATATATATATATATATATATATATATATATATATATATATGTATATATATATATATATATATATATATATATATATATATATATATATATATATATATATATGTATCCGAGCGATAATTCAAAAACTACTAAACTGATTTCAATCAAACTTGGCAAAAATCTGGTTTAGGTGAGTTCGTTTTTTGAAAACGCTATATTTTTGTAAGTAACAGAGTAACTGGAATGAGATTTTACATGTGGCTATTAATGGTGCAAATAAACCTCTGTTGTGAATTTTAAGTAATTGGGCACACAATATTTAGAACTTTTTTCCAAATTAAAAATGAAATCCCAAAGACATGCGTTGAGACAACTTAGTGGTTAAAGTCCAATGCCTGACAGGCAGGGTAGTTAACTGCCACCGGTAGATTGATTCATACAACAGGTATAAATCATACATCAACGGTAACCAAATTAAATATATACCAGGCATAAAACATACTACCCGAACCAATAGTCGTGCAATCTCGGTCTCAATTATGAAAAATGACAGACGACATGAAATTAAAAATTTTCCAAGTGATTGTTATTTAACTGTAGATTCAGTCAATTATTAAAAGACACTATATATGTAGCTTTATGAACGGCCTCAAATACAGTTTTAGCGCAGCACAGATATTTTATGATGTCGTATAATATAGTATAAATGTTTACAAAATTAAGCCAAGTCTCTATAAAACTGATTATAAGTTAGTTTCTTTTATCTTTAAACTTAAACATAAGACGTCATATAAGACCGAAACAGTCGTGGGATGTGTTTAAATGGTAACTCTACTAATTCTACATTTAATTCTTACGTATACTTTGAATATAATATTCCGGGCATAAATATATAACGTTAGTTGATGTATACTTAGATGGCGCCGGGAGCATCGCGCTTGCCTCCTAAGCAGAAAGTTAGGCGATCGTATCCAGCTTAATGAATGTATGTTTTTTTATATTTTATTTTGACATTTGGAGAAGCAATAGTGCATAGATTTCATACGTTTTGAACAAGATGTCATACTTATTTAAAATGCCTGAATAGGTGTGTCTGAAATTATAATTTTGTTATTGTTAATATTGAAAAAAACCCCCTACAGAGTGTAAAAACTCAAAAGCACAGATTACGCTCGGAGCTGCCCGACGGGTTGGAGGATATGATTTTCAATCCGTTCAAAGAGCACGTTCATTTTAATACTGAAGTTTTGTAAATATGTCCTACGCAGATGTATTCATGTTCAGAGACAATATTTCTGTGAATTTTTCTGCAATTTGTCTTTCTAAATTTTGAGAGTGTTAACGTTTTTTATAGTATGCCTGCTAGTAGCTAAATTACTCATGCAGCTGTTGAAATTAGACAGAAATATTAAATACAAAGCCACATAAGGTATTTACAATATACCAAATCTTTCCTTCTTGATAAATCCTGGTCACGAAGTTGCGCTCACCTTTCTTAGCACACGAAAGTGAGAGGAGTCAGACTAGGAAAGTGTTTTGTTATCGTATCTCCTGCGTTTATTTGTGTTTTGCAATTAATGTTTAGCATGCAGAAGCTAGGTACACACACAGAAAGACAACTAGACGCGTTGACATAGCAGCCAGTAGTTTTAACACCAGCATTCTACCACCACTAGCGTTAGAGTGCCTAGGATTAAACCCACGTTACCAATTATTCGTGTAGAGATAAATAGAAAACTGAAGCTAATTGACATTAGTTGTGTTTTATATTTGTAACAATGCCAGAACTTTTGTCGGTACCTTCTTAATGTTTTGGATTTTTTTTTTAAATCTGTGTGGACACACATAAACAAGCGATGTAAAGGCAGATGCAGAAAATGTACTAGATAAGAAGAAACTAGAAGGAACGAAACCATATAGGTACTACACTAGAAATACTAATGTTAAGACAAGAAAACTTAGGAGCGAAGCGGTATAGAGTAGATCTAAACAAATTAAAAAAAAAGTTCGGGACGCAGCAAGTGCGTTATAACCGCCGGACGCATTACCAGTTACCGTGGGTGCCCGGCCTTCCAAACACCCGCCAAAATAACCCCCAGGCCAAGCAACCTAACTACGCAGCGGCCTTGAAACCAGTTGCATCCAATGATATAATATCCCTCATGACCTCCCTACTTCCGCTAATCCCAGAACTTCTAGTCATCTTCAAATAATCGCAAAAAATGCTATTCTACGTAGGTCCAAAGACTACGAAGAGCACCTCCATTACAGGCATAAGAGGCCTAAGCTTATTCTGTCCCGGCAAATCCCCCGCGGCTACAACTGGAGGCGCCGGCATCAAGATTTACAATATCCTTCTCGCATATATGTGGCCTAAATTCTAACCTGAACTCCGTCCACCATTTCCTCCAGGCTAATAGGTCCCAGCTCCCCTTCCTCGCCGAAACCCAAATCAGTGCCAAAACAGCCACTAATCACCTTAATTTCTCAAGGTATGAGCTCCTTACTTCCTTACATTGCATGGAGGCGTGTGAGCATAAGTCCGTAGCAATATTCTCTGCCCAGACTCCCCAATTTAGAAGCTGGGAGAAAAGACATACTTTGGATGAAACTCTCTCTCAGGGCTGCAACAAAATTCATTTGTTGCATTTACCGGTCACCTTCTGGCAACAACTTTGTCCAACTTTTCGACTACCTTTCTGAAAAACTGATTTCTGAATATCCTTCCTCCGAGGTCACTATTCTTGGTGACTTCAATGTCTATAATAAGGAATGGCTAGGATCTTCAACAACGCATCCACAAGGGAGAGCAGCAGAGGTCTTTGCAGTCAGCAATTCTTTAGCCAGTATGGTTCAGCAAATGCACAATCAACCAAGGGTTGCGGTGCTATCGGGGCGGCAAGGCCGCGGACGAGCCCTGAGGGAACAAAAAAAAAATGGTTCAGCAACCTACTTACTTCCCTCACATCCCAACACACAGCTCAAATCCCTTGGGTCTCCTTTTTACTACAAAACCTAAATGCTATAAGATATCAGTCACCGCCCCCCTTGGTCGCTCAGACCACGGTATGGTTACTGCTTCCTGCGCAATGCAACCCGACGTCGCATAGTCATCACACCCACGTATGGTTTGGCACTACAACTCGGCGAACTGGGACGAAATGCGGGATTACTTTTCCTTATTTCCATGAGCGTCTGTCTGATTCTCTCATCCTGACCCCTCTGATATCTCACAAAACGTCACCGAAATCATCCAAGGTGGCATGAAAATTATTTATTCCACGTACACAGAAAACCTCTTCAGCCACTCAAAAGTCCTGGTTCTCTAAATCCTGTGACAAGGCCAGACATGAAAAGCTCAAAGCTCACAAAACGCTTCTATACAATCCCAGTCAAGAAAACCGTCAAAAATTTAACGACGCAAGAAACCGCTATGTCCGCATTCTTTCTGAGGCAAAAAACTCGTTTAATAACCACATCAGAAACAAAGTCCTCTCAAGCTCCAACGGCAGCAAACCCTTCTGGACTCTTGCTAAATCTATTGGGAATAATTTCTGCAAGAGCATGTTCCCACTTCTTGTTTCAGGGGGTGAAATTGATTCTACCGCCCTGGGCAAGGCTGAACTTTTTGCCTCGTTGTTCACCGGCAATTCTACTCTCAACCCACCTCCAAATGTTCAACCAATTACAGTCCCAAATGTCGTGCATAATGACGGATATCATTTTCAAAACTAAAAAGGTAGGAAAGATGCTCTCCTCTCTTAATACTAGGAAAGCCTGTGAAAATGCGCAACAAAACATGCTTCTGTCCTGGCAGGCCTATTTCTCTCCTTTCAGTCGTCTCTAAACTGATGGAAAAGTATATAAACACCAAATTACTAAAATTTCTTAAAAACACAGTCTAATTCACGACAGGCAGTATGAATTCCGTCAGCGCAGATCAACTGCCGGCCTCCTTTCCCTTGTCACCCATTCTGGGTGACCTCTCCTCTAACATATCCAACCCAGTTCACAGTTACGCGCACGACAGCACCCTTCACTCAAATATACAATATTCTAAGTCTGTCTCTTTAGCCCAATTAGATCAGGATCGCAGACTCGTGGAGGGGTCTTTCTCCGTGGATCTTCAAAAAACTGGGGAAGTAGAAATCTTGTACAATTCAACCCCACCAAATTTCAGTCTTGCTTTCTATCTCATAAGAAATACACCAGCCCTAGACCCATCACAATGAGCAACCAAATTGTTCAAAGTATCGAGTCCTTTTCACTTGTTGGCATTTCTGTGGATCGAAATCTCAATTGGCACCAACATGTCACATCAATTGCAGAAGCAGCTGCTAAGAAATTAGGTTTCCTTTTCCGGGCTCGCAAATACTTTTTACCAACTAATCTCTCTACCTTATATACTTCACAAATAAGGCCCAACCTCGAATACTGCTTCCGCATCCGGGGTGCCGCTGTCGCTTCCACACTCGCTATCCTGGACTCCATTCAGAAGAGAGCGATACGTCTCACCCAAAGGCTGCCATCGCTTGCCCACCGACGTACCGTTGGTGACCTCTCTCTCTCTCTCTCTCTCTCTCTCTCTCTCTCTCTCTCTCTCTTTTTATAGATATCTGCACGGGCACTGTTCAGAGGAGCTTTCTTCCATAGTTCCTCCACCTGCTGCCCCCAACAGATCTACCAGGGAAACATAGCTAATGCACCCTTTTACTGTCCAGGTCACCAGATATAGAACATCTTGTTATGCCCGCTGTTTTGTCCCGAGGACTTCCAAGTTATGGAATTCCTTGCCGGCACATGTTTTTCCTTTTCCTCGAAACCTCCAAATCTTCAAGTCCAGAATTAACAAGTTGCTTCTTTCCTCCTTGTCGACACCCAGGGTACGATAGTATTTAGGCTGCAAGCCCTCGTGGTGTGTTGTTGAAATATAAAAAAATAGAATGGTAACATTCTAACCCCTACGTCATGTGTATTTCTCAAACCGATGGAGGTATGGACCCATGGTAGGGTAATCCAGCGGGAGTGGAGTTTAGTGGGTGCAAGTCCTACACTACCTCGTATTCCCACTCACTATTATGGTGGTGGGTCTGAGTGTGTGCATAATTTGGCATTCTCCACTCCTGTTTAATTTTTTTTAAAGCCAAACCATGTACAAGTTCACTGTTCTCTAGTCATCGACCAGCTCTGTTTGGCACAGTCACAAAGTAGATGTTTGATTTTTGTTCTTTCTTCGATTGTAAAGTATTTCGCGAAATTTCAGCAAAACCCAAGCTTTCATATGCACTCTAGCCTGGCCAGAATGGCGCGCTCTCAACACTCAAAGCAGATAATAAAACATCGCATGCTAATTGTACATTTACCTTTGCCGTGTATTTATAATGTTATACTTGAGACACGGGACACGGCGTAGTTATCATCGAAAAGTAATCTCTAAATGTGCCTTTTAAATAATATATTAACTTAGAGCTGACGAACACGAGCAAAACTAATGTCTGCAATAATTAAGAAAGCTCGCGTGCATACTTATCGTAAAGTACATAAGCTGAAATATACGCAAAAATGTCGCAATGTTAGTAAATGAGTTACTAAGTAATTAGTAAATGTTGCCTTTTAGTAACAAGACGCTCATGTAATTGCAATATTGCTGTTAGTAAATATTATACGGCATAATAAATGATGCAAATTGTATTGAGAACGTAAAATGTACACGTTTTCAGCAGATTTTTAATTAAACATGATCTAATAGGTAGACTTGGAGAACCCAAATCACCACAACACATTTTAAAAGACCTGACGATCGTTTCACTAACCAAGTTAGCGTCATCAGAGGATGAAAAATCTAACTACTTTAAAAACTAACACAGGGGCTTGCGGTGGCATTTTAAATAAGGGAAGCAATTTTCAGAAACTTACCTATTTGTAGTGTAACTCAATTCTTCTGTCGTTTTTGGCAAATTCGTTAATAATGTCATAAAACTGTGGATTCTGGGACATTTCCTCGACGAAGTTATTTTCAATTGACAAAATTGAAATTTGAGAACGTCTTTCCGGTCCTGTTGAATTCCCAACAAAACTCTTGATACGTTTCAATGTAGAACAATTTCGTTCTACAGACGCACTATTAGCAGGAATTGTTAATACTAATTCACACAATTTGAACGCTTCAGAATATGCATTTTCCAATTTTGATTCTTTTAAGACAGTTAAAGGTTCACTCGCGTTAGTTTTTGTGTCAATAACATCGGTTTCATAAATGACTGTAAGTTCTGATCGTAATAAGGCTTTTTCAAAATAATGTCCATAGTGGTGGAATAATGATTTGAATGAATCTTCTGGGAAAGGTATCCCTACAAATCCTCCAAGATTACACAATTCAAGAAATTTCAGGTCACTGAGATGATCAAATCTGCAGTTAATTTACGGCTGAATTTGATTTATGATTTTGTAGAAAAGGCGGCGATACGAAGTTTGAAGGTCTCCCACATTATCAGTGCGCAGACGCTTTCTTCGTGGCTCACTTTTCCTAATTCCATTGTTTTTTCCAGAACTTATCAAATTCATTCCTTTTTTGAATTATAATCGATTTAAATTCACTAATTTTCTTCAGGCAAAAACCAATGTCATTTGTTTTACATTGCAATATGTTAAATACATTATCTGAAAACGGAAATATTTCCGAAAATATATTAAGTAAAAAACTAAAATTAAAGTCTCTTTTCAAACCATCCAAAAATCCTCTAGAACTATTTATTGTTTCTGCATCCCAATTTTTGCTATTTTCTATTATGTTTTCAAAAAGTTCAATTAACGATTCACGGTGTTCAAATATAGTTCACACAAGTCGGCCGTTGTAGTTCCATCGGGTTGCAGCTACTTTGGGTAAACGTTTTTTAACAATTGAGTCTAAGACTTGTGTGCGCTTCATAGATTTGGAAAAAAAGCAGCCATTTCACTTAGGGTAGCAAAAAACACCTTACATTCTTTAATATGATTTATGGGATAAAATTAAATTCAATTTATAAGCACAACAGTGTACAAATAGAGCACTGGAAAACGTTTCCCGCACTTTAGCTTGAAGACCTCCTAAATGTCCGGCTATAACAGCAGCCCCATCATAGCTTTGGGCAATTAATTTATTATCAGTCTCCTCAATATCTTTTATAATATTAAGCACAATTTTATATAGAGCGTTTGCGGTACGATCTTCTGTCATATTTTTAAAGCCTAAAAATCTTTCTTGCTGCCATCCATTTTTACATAGCTTATTACTACAGATAGTTGACTTAAATTAGTTACGTCGGTTGTTTCATCTAGAACAGTAGCAATGAAACGAGTCTCTTTAATTTCAGATTTAATTCTGTTCAAAATAATAGTGGCAGCAGCCGCAATTAAGTAATTCTGAATGCGATTTGATGTCCCGCGAAAAACGTTAGTTCCAAGTGATTTTTTAAACAAATGTCGTATTTGGCTATTAAGGAAACTAGGTCTTGAAAGTTTCCTCGATTTGCAGATGTAGTTGTTTTGTCATGACCCCTGAACCCCAATTCATGCTGACCAATAAAACACACATCAATAAGTCTTTTTAATATGTTTCTGTTTTTATCAACCAGTTCATTGTGTTGGCGATGACTAATTTCTATCTGCTTGTCAACGGCGTGTTCAATTCGCGTTTGTTTCAAACACACTTAATTTTAAAATGTTCTGTAAATGCGCTTTAGACATAACATGTCTTTTTACTGCTTTATGTAGATTATTCAAGTCGGAAAACCCACTTTTATTCCACACCCCCTTTTCAGTCACAAATAGACTACCAGGTGAACAAAACAGTTTATTCCTGTTAACCATTTATATTGTTTATAAGTTTTTTCCGCGTTGAAATGTGGAGTACATGTTTTAATTCTTGTATTTAAGTTTTTTAGAGTAGGTTTCGGCATACCTTTATTAATAATAGCAAGTTTTTCAGCAAACGATAAAGCTGAAAATCCTTTGGTTATCAAAAAATACACGGCACAATCACAGTTATTATTACCACTTGTTCGTAAAGTTTGTAAATTCCCACCCCCACCGACGCCGCTGTTAAAAGCTGATGTAGTTGCAGCCATATTAATAATCATAAAATGCCAATGTATTTAACTTAGTCAACTGCTTATTTCTACGAAATAATCAGAGACATTTACGTTGTACGTGCATCGAGTCTTCCAACACGTTCTACATGTTGAAATACACGTACGTTGAGCATCGAGCAAGGGTTTCTCATTATGTGGCCTGCTGGCTACGTGTATTTAACTGAAGTCATTGCATCCACTTTCGTAGTATCAGGTTCATGCTGTTGGTTGGCGGTCGGTTTACTGGGACGACGTCCTTGCCAAGAGCGCAGAGCGCATATACAAGTACAGTATGATGCATAATAAATAATTATGTGTGAGCTTGCGAATTAAAAATTGTAATAGATAAATTAGTTTTAGAATTTGAAATTTAATATTTAAAATACAAAATGGATTTTAAATAATGCGGTTTAATACAAATTATTTTTAAGTAGGTATGTGGTCGTTGTTTTACGGGAAGCAATGCTTCCCTTGTTTCCATGGACCGCACGCCACTAAACTAACATCACCTTATATACCGGATTTTAGGTAGAGAGACCAAACTGAGATGGGAAACTAATCGCAGGCAAATTCTGCAGTGTATTGTATTTTTATCGCCGGACGAGGTCTTTGCACTGTCCCTACTAACTTATCTAAAATATGTCCATCTCTAATAATTTTGAGAAGGTTAAACGACAACTAAATTAACATAGTGTCCTTTGGCGGAACTATCTGTATTTTTATGTTATCTTTAGGACGTGTTGAAACGTGGGAATTTTATTTAACGAAGCAAGCGATCAGGCGACTCGAAATAGGCGCTGGTGAAACGTTCATACATATTTTTTTTGTAACTACATTTCACAATATATATATATATATATATATATATATATATATATATATATATATATATATATATATATATATATATATACTCTCGAAGGAGTTTAGCTCTCCTGGTTGTCTAACATAGTTTATTAATTTCAGGTTATCTTCATGAGCGTGATGATTATTATCTCAAATATGTCGGGCGACGGAAGATCTATCGATAGTACCGTAACTTAATTGGGCTAAGGGTTCTTTGAATCTAATTCCGATCGATCTTTCTGTTTGTCCGACGTACTTAAGATTACAATCTTTAACCTATTTTATAAATTCCCGACATTTTGTTCGTGCTATCCTTGTCTTTTGGGTTACCTAGCAAGTTTTTTAAGGTATTTTTTGTCGAAAATGTTAGCTGCAAGATTACTTTTTAAAAAATGCTATCTAGACCCCTCGTGATTCGAGGTTCAAATGGTAAGCAAACAAAGTTTTTTTCGGATTTCTCTCTTCTAAACGTCGTTGATTCCGTCAACATTTTTTTTCTGTTTGTTTTTCCACCAGGCAAGCAGTGTATCTTTTATCGCGTTATCACGTTCTTAATATAATTTAATTCTTTAGTATATCTACTTTTGTTTAAAGGAAAATTAATTAACCGATTGGCTAAAACATTAAGACTGGCCATTTTTTGTGCGTACCTATGATGTGAGTCGTTCGGAATGTAGCTTATAGTGGTGGTTTCCTTTCTATATGCATCGAATTCTAAAGTGTCTTTATTCTTGATAACTATTACATCTAGAAAGGGTAATTTATTATTAACTTCTAATTCGTAGGTAAATTTTATAGAATCAAATTTATTGTTTAATTTGGCAATAAAATCTTCTATTCTGCAAATGTTTGTGTTAAACACTACAAAAATATCATCCACGTAACGAAACCACACTCTAGGAAAATAGCCAATTTCACTTTCAAGATCGGTTTCAAATCTGCTCATGAAAAGGTCTGCAATAATTGGCGATAACGGATTGCCCATTGCCGTGCCTTGGGTTTGTTCAAAAAATTCATTGTTGAATTGAAAAATATTTTGTTTGATACAAAGGTTTGTTAAAGTTAAATATTCTTTGCAGACATTTTCATTTATGTTATTGATTTTAATTTAATTTGACTCAGACTTATTCGTGAAAAACTGACAAAAATAAATAAATTTATCACGCTGAAATTAAAAAACTAAGCATCTGCGGACCCATGTTTAACTGAAAAAACAGTCTAATTTTTTTGTGCTAAATGCGCACCTGTAACATAGACCATCATTTTTGAAACACCTGTATATATATATATATATATATATATATATATATATATATATATATATATATATATATATATATATATATATAACCATATAACATTTTTACCGGACTTTGGTTTTGGGTTCTGGGGACCAAATTCGCGTTCATCTAAAAAAAATTTTGCAACAGCTTTTCATCGTGGCCTCTCTATTAAAGAAGTTGTCATAATGAAAATTCGCTAAAATAAGGCACCGTCGAAAACAGATTAACACGAGCTCTAATATATATATATATATATATATATATATATATATATATATATATATATATATATATATATATATATATATATATTTAATTTCAACAACACACCACGAGGCCTTACAGCCTAAATACTATCGTACCGTGGGTGTTGACAAAGAGGAAAGAGGCAGCTTGTTATTTCTGGACTTGAAAGTTTGGAGGTTCGGAGGAGAAGGAAAAACATGTGCCGGCAAGGAATTCCACAACTTGGAAGTCCTCGGGACAAAAGAGCGGGCATAACAAGATATCCTTAGTCTGGTGACCTGGACAGTAAAAGGGTGCATTTGCTCTGTTCCCCTGGTAGATCTGTTGGGGGCAGCAGCTGGGGGAACTATGGAGGAAAGCTACTCTGAGCAGTGCCCGTGCAGATATCTATAAAAGAGAGAGAGAGGTCACCAACGGCACGTCGGTGGGCAAGGGATGGCAGCCTTTGGATGAGGGCAGGGTCACCGATGAGACGTATAGCTCTCTTTTGAATGGAGTCCAGGATAGCGAGTGTAGAAGCGGCAGCGGCACCCCAGATGTGGGAGCAGTATTCGAGGTTTGGCCTTATTTGTAACGTATATAAGGTATATAGATTAGCTGGTGAAAAGTATTTGCGAGCCCAGAAGACTGGTGTATCTCTTGTGAGAAAGAAAGCAAGACTTAGTTTTGGTGGAGTTGAATTGTACAGGATTTCTACTTCCCCAGTCTAATATTTTTTGGAGATTCACGGAGACAGAACCCTCCATGAGTCTGCGATCCTCATCTAATTGGGCTAAAGAGACATGCTTAGAATATATTGTATTGTATATTTGAATGGAGGGTGCTGTCGTCCGCGTAGCTGTGAACTGGGTTGGATGTGCTAGAGAGGAGGTCATTGATGTGGAGAAGAAACAAAGTAGGGGCTAAAGCTGAACCTTGAGGAACTCCTGCATTAATTGGATACAGTTTAGAGGAATGGCCATCCACAACAACAGATATGCTCCTGTTGGAGAGGAAATTTGCTGTCCAGGTACAAAGTTTTGGTGGTAGGCCATAGGCCGGAAGTTTATTAAGCAGCGTTGCGTACCAGACCTGGTCGAATGCTTTGGATATGTCTAGAGCAACAATCTGGGATTCACCGTGTAGTTCCATAGGCTTGTTCCAAGAATGGGTGACAAAGGAAAGGAGGTCGGCAGTTGATCTGTGCTGATGGAATCCATACTGCCTGTCGTGGATTAGACTGTGTTTTTCAAGAAATTTTAGTAATTCGGTGTTTATATACTTTTCCATCACTTTAGACATGACTGAAAGGAGAGAAATAGGCCTGTAGTTGCTAGGAAGCGCTTTCGATCCTTTCTTGGGGATGGGTTGTACTCGAGCAATTTTCCAGTTACTAGGGAATATGCCTTTATTATAAGATATCTGAAACAGACGAGTCAGGACAGGAGCAAGATTTGGTGCGCCTTTTTGAGAACAATGCTCTACATAACCGCTCTTCTTTTTAAGATGTTGAAAATAATCCTAAAAGTTGTCCCCCTCGAAAGCAGACTTTGCTTGTTTGAGCGATTTTTAACAAAATAACGATAACTACCCTAAAAGTAACCTGTATATTTTGCTCTGCTATAACTTAAAGAGGTTAAACTAACTACGAGTAACTAACTAACTATTGCTGTTGATTACACAACGCTGGTATTAATAATGATTCTAGAATGCGCTACACAAAAATTTAGCTTGGAATCCAGCGATATAACAATGCTTATAGTTATAACTTAACTATCAAGCAAAGACATTTCTATGCTAATTCAAAGAAAGCTCACTAATCCACTCAATACCGTATATGTGAAAAATCAATGAAGATCATATGTCAAAGTCCAGTTAAATGCCTACCATTCAGGCACATAACAAGAAAATAACATATTAAGTAATTAACAGACACTCCCTCACATTATAAACCGTTCCGAAGCAATAGAAAACATACGAGCGGACTCTCCTATTATTTATTATCTAATGTGCATATGCCTATATGCACTGCCGGTTTTTACTTACCCGTACGACTTTACTATTCACTTCCTAGTCAAAGGCATTTGTACTTAAATGGCAGAATATATAAATACTGGAATACATTTGTATATATACATGTTTGAATTTGCAACAGGAACTTTTTTCTTTCTTCGGATAACGGTTCATTTACAATGGAGATCAATTTATTAGATAATCGATGTTCAATTTACATATTTAATTGTTTGTCTGATGTGTTTCATACTTTACGAGCATATAATTTGATGAATGAGGTGTCGGTTATCAATTATGAGTCTAGTTTGTAATTTAAATTAATTATTGGATGAACCGTTCATCCAAGACTAGTTTGAATAAAGTTGAGTTATACCAAACCTAGTTGGTGCTGGCTGAACATTGGGAGATTTATTAACCATACATTTTAATGCTGCCACTAGAGAAGGATATTATTTTGTGGTTATTTCTCACCATAAAAATATTTTTCTTACAAAAAGTGTAAGCCCATTTATTCCTTTTAATTGAAAGACTACATTATTTTGAAGTAAATGTTATATACGGGGTGTTAATCCAATATGTTCACAAACTTCAGGGAACGAAAGTCTGTCTAATTTTAAAGTAAAAAGGTTTTATAAATATAGGTAGTTTCGTTTCGAAAATACTGGATGGAATTAAAGAAGAAAATAGTTCGACACTCTTTTTAGTGAATTTTCATTAAGAAAAATTCGCTAATAGAGACGTTACGGTGAAAAGCTTTTGAAAAAATTTCTTCGGATGAGCGCGAATTTGTGTCCCTAGAACCCAAAACCAAGGTTATATATTTATTATTATTATTATTATATATATTTAGTTTAGTTTAGTTTTAGTTTATTTGTGTATAAATTTTACAATGCATCTTACAAGAAGTATTAAACTTGTGTCTACAATTGATGCAATTTGAACTCGAATGCTGAAATAATGCTCGAAATCTTCTTGACACTGACAAAGCTTAAATGTTGATTTTCCAAATTTTTAATTTAATTAACTACCCATAATTTTTTCCTGTAACAATAGTTCCTATACATCCCTGGAATTTTTATATCATTGCATGGTAAACCAAATTGTCTTCTTCTCACTTAGATTTCAGAATATTTTTAATTTTTAAAGACCAAGTTTTTAAAATGTCATTTTGACACAAATGCCCAGAACTTAATTTTCTATCAAACTACAAAATTTGCATTTGGTTTATCTACGTGTGGTAAGTCGCTTTAGAAGAAACTTTTATTACACGTTTCATTAGTTTTTTTTCAATTCACTAATGAGGAGATCCCGACTTTTTAATTTTGAAAAAATCTCTTCAAATGAGCAAGAATTAGACCCATTAGAACTAATATCCATGGTCAGTTTCAATATATATATATATATATATATATATATATATATATATATATATATATATATATATATATATATATATATATATATATATATATATATATATGCAACCGAGCGATAACTCAAAAACTCTGGACGCAGCAAGTGCGTTAGGGTAGTGAATTTTCATTAAAAAAAAATTTAATAGCAATAATGTGTGTTTTTTTTAAAGAAAGCAGGCATCAAATTTGGTTACCAGTATAACCTATATAGTAAAAACAATGTGCCATGTTTCATCAAAATAACTTTATTGTTTGAAAATGTACAAAAATTTCCGAAAATAAACTTAAAGTGTTCCCGAAAAAACTCGTTTCTTGGTCAACCTTATAGGTTAATAGTAAATTGAGCTATTCAAATATGAAGCATTTGATCAAAATTCGCTACCATAACGCACTTACTGCGTCCAGAATTTTTTTCTTACAAACATGCATTATATTTCGATGGAAAATGCAAAAATGCATTAACATAAGGCGTGTTTGAATAAAAAAAAAGAAAATTTGTATCAACAACGACTTATGGGCCAACCTGTGATTGTAGAAATATTTTTTAAGACGTAGCTCAAGACACTCTATAATTAATATATACAATTTTTTTTCATATCTTGTATAATAACAGATATACTTAATATATACAATTTTTTTTCATATCTTGTATAATAACATATATATTGAGCTTTATCAATTTTTTACGACAATTTTACAAAAATTATATACCATTAAACGATAAACTCTATAGCTAAGGCTACTGCCAAAAATCAAAGAAAGAGTCTATTTGAAATGAATTTTCTGCAAACATTTTATTAAAATGAAGGACAATGACGGTTGAAACTAAGACTTCAGGGTTTGTAAAACATTTTTCTTGAGACATTTTATTTCCATAGCCCGTATTAGATTCAAGTTCTTTGCCTAAATGTTGCCAATTTTGACGTTTAAATCGCAACTTTGACGTTTTGTGGAAAACCCCAATTTATTTTTCTTTAAATGCCTATAACTTTTTTTGCCTTTCGACCTACAGAGCTAAATTTTGGTAAGTAACTTACCTATAAGGATGTAAACCTGCGTACCAAATTTGGTTGCCCTTACTTTGTTAATTTCTAAGAATTTTTTTCGAAACACAAAATTTTTAGGGAAAACCCGGGCCGATTTGCAAAAGGAAGGTATACACCTAATTTACTCAAAATCGGACCATTATTTTTTGAGTTATCGGTGTGATACACACACACACACACACACACACACACACAGATATATATATATATATATATATATATATATATATATATATATATATATATATATATATATATATATATATAAATTGAAACTGACCCCGGATATGTGTTCTGAGGGGCCTAATTAACGCTCATTTGAAGAAATTTTTTCAAAATTCAAAAGTCGGGATTTCCTCTTTAGTGAATTTTTTAAAGAAAATTCACTAAAAATACTAAACTGATTTCAATAAAACTTGGCATAAATCTTGTTTGGGCAAAACCCGAGGTCAAGTTCGTTAATCAGCCTTTATGCTCAAGTTTTTCCGGTGGAAAATCGGGGAAAACTTTTTGACAACGCTATATTTTTGTAAGCATCAGAGTAACTGGAGTGAGACTTTACATGTGGCTAGAAATAGTGCAAATAAACCTATGTTGTGAATTTTAAGTAATTTGATACACAATATTTAGAGTTTTTCCAAATTAAAAATAAAATCCCAAATACATGCGTTGAAACGACTTAGTGGTTAAAGTCCGATGCCCAACTGACAGAGTAGTTAACTGCCACGCCTAGATTCATTCATACAACAGGTATAAACCACACATTAACGGTAACCAAACTAAATATATACCAGGCAGAAAACATACTACCCGAACCAACAAATGTGAAATCTCGGCCGCAATTATGGAAAATGACAGACGTCATGAAATTAGAAATTTGCCACATGATTGTTATTTAACTGGGAGATTTAATCAATTATTCAAATACACTATATTTGTAGCTTCATTAACGGCCCCAAATACAGTTTTAGCGCAGCATAGATATATTATGCTGTCGCAAAATTGAAACAAAATCAAGCCATGTCTCTATAAAAATAATTTGTTTTATCTTTAAACTTAAACATAAGACGTCATATAAGACCGAAACAGTCGTGGGACGTGTTTCAATGTTAATTCTACTAATTCTGTAATTCATAATTGTTACGTATACTTTGAATATAATATCCCGGGCATGAAGCCGATATAAGGTATGACGCAAATAAAATGTTAGTTGAAGTGTGCCTAGATGGCGCATGGGGCATCGCCCTTACCTCCTAAGCAAAAGGTTACGCAATAGAATCCAGCTTGATGAATGTATATTTTTAATATTTTATTTTGACCTTTGGAGAATTTTTGAATGGAAATTACCTTAATCGTCGGATTAGAAGATACGTGGCCATGGCCTCCTCGATCGCCCGATATGAAGCCTTAGGAATACTTCTTATGGGGACACCTTAAATTATTGGTGTACAAGACTCGTGTTGAAAATAAAGATGACGTACGAAATAGAATAATCAGAAATACACCAGGTATTTTTGAGAGGGTCCGTAACTCAATGACCAGACGAATAAACGGTTGTATTGAAGCTGCAGGTGGTCATTTCCAGCACCTACTGTGGGAAACTGTTGCTGTCCAGTTTAAGAAAAGTCTAGACGCAGCAAGTGCGTTATGGAAGTGAATTTTCATAAGAATGTTTTTAATGGCAAATGCAAGCAGGCAGCAATCTGATTACTGGTATAGCCTATGTAGTAGAAACAATGTAACAATATTTTTTCAAAAGTACTTATTGTTTGAAAATGTACAAACATTTTCGGAAAATAGACTTAAAATGTTGGTTTCCTAGTCAACAAACCTTGGGTTAATAGCAAATTGAGTTATTGAAATTTGAAGGATTTAATAAAAATTCGGTTCCGAAATGCACTTACTGCGTCTCGATTTTTTTCTTACAAACATGCATCATATTTCGATAAAAAATGTAAAACTGCATTAACGAATTTGTTCTACGAAAATTAGCTAAAAATTATAGACGGTTAAAACATAAACTTAACTAAACCTCCAGCCAAAGCATCAGAGAAAGGGCCTATTTGAAATGGATTTTCTGTAAACATTTTAGTAAAATGAAGGAGAATAATGGTTGAAGCTGAAACTTAAGGGTTCGCAGAACACTCTTTGTCCGACATTTTCTTTTCATAATGCGTATTTGTTTCACGTTCTTCGCCTAAACATTGCCAATTTTGACGTTTCAAATCGCGACGTTGACGTTTTGAGGAAAACTCCATTTTTGTTCTTTAACTGCCCATAACTTTTTTGTGTTTAAACTTAGAGACTTTAATTTTGGTGCATGGTTCACTCTTTATAATACAAAGATGCGTACTAAATTTGGCTGCCCTTACTTCGTTATTTCCGGAGATTTTTTTAGAAAAAAAAAAACTAAATTTTCCGGAAAAACCTGTTCCAATTTTTCTGGCTAACGAATTTATCCAAGTCACTTGCAAAACGAAGGAACTCACCAAATTTGGTCAAAATCGGCCCATTATTGTTTGTGTTATCGGTGTGAAATATATATATATATATATATATATATATATATATATATATATATATATATATATATATATATATATATATAAACATATAAAAATTGACACTAACCCCGGATATGTGTTCTAGGGGGCCTAATTAAAGTTCATCGGAAGAATTTTTTTAAATTCAAAGTCGGGATCACATAGTCCCAGTGATTTTTTTAAAGAAAATTCAATAAAAATTACCATTCATATTAGTTTAAAACTTTTTAGATGTTTTAGAAAACCGCTAATTCAATCGAATAATGTCAGGAGATGTCGTTTGTTTAGAATTAACTGTTATGTGAGAAAAATGTATTAGATTAAAAAAGCAGTGTCGTACTATTTTCTTCTTTAATTAAATCACCCTCTATTTTCGAAACGAGGGCGTTTAGGGTTTATATTTATAGAAATTTTTGCTTTAAAATCGAGTAAAATTTCATTTCTTAAAGTTTTTGTACATACTTAATTAACACCCTGTATTTCTCTATGGGGGAAAATAAGTATTGATATAAGGAAACTACCTAAGCACTGGAAGATACATTATCAAATAATTATAAAGAAAAAGTTGCGAAAACACGAAGAGTGCTGTGGAAATTTCAGTCATCCGAGGATGAAAAATTCCGAAGTTTTCATCCTCCGATGACGTTAACTTAGTAAAACGATCGTCAGATGTGTAAAAAGATGTATTGGGGTGGTTTGGGTTCTCAAAGTGTACTTAACTAACGCTTTCATCAAAACGTGCTTTCGTGACTTAGCAGAACCGCGAAAAAACAAGAACCAGCGTTTATCCAAACGTAGTAATTTTACACTTAGGCAGTGTCTTTTAAATCGTGCACTCGTTAATATTAAATGGGCCTGTTTTTCATTACACAAATTAGCGACTACGATTTAAAATGATTTTACGAACTGAAAACCTATTACGGTTTCCTGCTCTGCAATCAAAAGCAGATGTAGGCACTCATGATGTTTACTAGAATACATTTCCTCAGTTTAATGGAATCCAGAACAAGGTACAAATTAAATAATAATTGAATAGATCACATAATTGTTACCCTCAACAAAGACCTACCTGAAGATATATTTATAGTATGGGTATCTGAAGACATCTTTCTGTTTCTACTTATGTCTTAAAGCTTCCGTAGCCGACGTGAACATACATTTGGATGCGGTCGTCATTTATACTGTATCTTAAATTATAAGGGCACTAGTGTTAATTAATCATCACAATATTATCGCAATCATGATTCTGTCTGTCATGGTTACTGTTTGAGAAAATGCGCAGTGCAGTGTTCTCTTTTTCTTTATTTTGCGAAACCCAACCCAAGCAACATTAAAAGTCAAATTGACGTAAAATCGCCCTAATAATAGGTCAGCGACCAAATAACAACAGGTCGTTTTCAAGTAAAATCAAAAACTATTTGAAATTCTTGAAATTCTGATTTTAAGGAGTGGTGATGTAAACAGGACAAAACTATCCTACCCCCATTGCATACAAGAATTATTTTATGTTTTTTTGAATTAAAATTTAATTATACTAGAATCAACAAAATGGTTTTTAATTTTCCAATACAATCAAGATGGATCCTGCAAACAGAGTTTAATATGCCTGTCTTTGTAACATAATTGACCTGAAAGTTAATTTTGCTCTGTTTTTTTTTACCTATTTCCAATGGCAAGGCAAACTAACCAATCTTTGAAGGTATTTTATACTAGCAATCATACATTTTCATGTATCGATATATATATATATATATATATATATATATATATATATATATATATATATATATATATATATATATATATATATTACTTATATATGTGCACACCGGAGATATATAGGAATGATTATATAGCGCTTTTAGCGAATCTTCATTAATACAAATTCGCTAATAGAAAGGTCAAGATGAAAAGTTTTTGAAAAAAATTTCTTCAGATGAGCCCGAATTTGAGTCCCTAGAACCCCAACCAAGGTCCGTTAAAGTTTATATATATATATATATATATATATATATATATATATATATATATATATATATATATATATGTATGTATGTATGTATCCAAGCGATAACCCAAAAAATACTAAACTCATTTCAATTAAACTTGGCAAAAATCTTGCTTGGGCGAAAAGCAAGGTCGAGTTCATTAATAAACCTTTAAGTTTTTCCGGTGGAAAAAACAGGGAAAACTTTTTGAAAACGCTATATTTTTGTATCTGAGTAACTGGAATGAGATTTTACATGTGACTAGAAATAGTGCGAATAAACCTATGTTGTGAAATTTAAGTAATTTGGTACACGATATTTAGAGTTTTTTCCAAATAAAAAAAAATATCCCAAAGACATGCATTGAGACGATGGTTAAAGTCCGATGCCTGACAGACACAGTAGTTAACTGCCAAGCGCAGATTGATTCAGACAACAGATATAAACCATACATTACCGGTAACCAAACTAAATATATACCAGGTAGAAAACATACTACCCGAACCAACAATCGTGAAATCTCGACCGAAGTTATGGAAAATGACAGACGACATGAAATTAAAAATTTGTCAAATGATTCTTATTTGACTGGGGGATTCAATCAAGTATTAAAAGACACTATATTTGTAGCTTTATAAACGGCCCCAAATACAGGTTTAGCGCAGCATAGATATATTATGCTGTCGCATAATGTAGCAGAAATTTAAACAAAATCAAGCAAAGTCTCTATAAAAATAATTCTAAAACAGTTTCTTTTAACTGTAAACTTAAACCTAAGACGTCATATAAAACCAAAACAGTCGTGGATGTGTTTCAGTGGTAATTCTACTAATTCTGTAATTAATTGTTACGTATACTTTGAATATAATATCCCGGGCATGAAGCTGATCTAAAGTATCACGCAAATAAAACGTTAGTTGACGTGTGCCTAGATGGCGCAGAGGGAATCGCGCTTGCCTCCTAAGAAGGTTACGCGATCGAATCCAGCTCGATGAATGCATGTTTTTTTATATTTTATTTTGACATTTGGAGAAACAATAGTGCAGGGATTTTATACGTTTTGAAAAAGGTCGCATTTTTGTTTAAAACGCATTATTAAGTTTTTTACTTTTGAGTCTGAAATTATAAGTTTGTTATTGTTGATATTGAAAAAACCGGTTTGATTAGGTTGACTAAAATGAAATCATACTGGCGGTTAATGAGACAAAATAACTGCTACGTTTATAAATTGGTAGATACTTAACTTTTCTAAATATGAATTAAGTTTCCTTTTATAAATATTCTGTATAACTTTAATAATAATAATAATAATAATAATAATAATAATATATATATATATATATATATATATATATATATATATATATATATATATATATATATATTTGGTCCTTTAGTTACAATTATTGTAAATCGGACAAGTCAAAAAAGTCACAAGATAAAAAAGATAAAAAACGTATCACAACTTATCACAAGGGTACGTGCCCAAAAATCTAAAATCTAACGAGCTTCACATCACAACAAAAAACATACGTTCACAGTACAGCTTCACAAAATTCACTCAAATTATAAAAACTATGAGTAATTAAAGCAACCTTCAGTTGCTTTCTAAATTTTTTTGTACAATTTGTGTCCTTCAGAGAACAACGCAGCTGGTTGTACAAAAAGCAACCCGCATATCTTAAAAAAAGAATGGTGATATTTATTCAGGTGAAAAGTATTTTTTTCACGAGTGTTGTACCCATGAAAATCCGAGTTGATAACAAAATTTCTCTTGTTTCTATGAATGTAAGTTAATAGATGGAACAAATAAACTGATGTTAACGTCATAATGTTATTTTCCTTAAAACTGCCATGACAAGAGTGTCCATAAGGTAGATTGTATATTAATCCCAGGATTCGTTTCTGTAGCACAAATATTCTATGGCAGTCCGAAGATTGGCCCCAGATAACGATACCGTAACTC
The DNA here is from genome assembly GCA_964006375.1 of Tillus elongatus. Classification (NCBI taxonomy): domain Eukaryota; kingdom Metazoa; phylum Arthropoda; class Insecta; order Coleoptera; family Cleridae; genus Tillus; species Tillus elongatus. The sequence goes on along the minus strand of OZ023264.1, from coordinate 183,154,761 downwards.
AGATGTGAATAGACAGCCGCGTAATAGACTTTCAGCAGATGTTCCGAGCTTAAGGAATCTTTAAGCATCAAAATTGCATAAAACGCGGAATTTAATTTCTTGCACACGTGATCAATCTGGTCTATATATAACAGGCTACTGTCAATTCTAACACCCAAAAATTTTGTCACCTTTTTGAATCGCACCGCATTTCCGTTCACCAAAATAGTGCTGTCGCACATCCTCTCTCTTCGCTGGCAGTTATGCATTTCAAGAGAAAAAGTCTTGTCATAGTTTAAAATTAATCGATTTCTATAACACCATTCATCAAAAGATTGTACCACTGATTTTAATTTTAATTTAGTTTCCTCCACCGTCTTGCCGTAGACAACAATAGAAGTGTCATCGGCGTACATGAAGACTTTTCCGTCTTGTATAAATTGCGGCAAATCGTTTACATAGAGTGTAAACAAAAGTGGGCCAATGACACTTCCCTGGGGTGTGCCCATACTTACACTATATTTTTGGGATTTAATATTATTTGCTTTTAGAAGTAACTGTCTGTTGGTGAGATACGAAAGTAGAAGGTCGTTGCAAGTGCCTCTTATCCCCAACGCCCACATCTTCTCCTTAACAAAAAAAGGATTTACTGTGTCAAAGGTACGAGACAGGTCAACAAATAAGGTCACCACAATGTAATTGAGGTCCATTCTTTCGTTTACACATTGAATGTATTCGCAATTTGCAATTTGTAATACAAGTTTCTTTTAAAGAGACTTACACTATCTACAGATGTAGCAAAATTTAGTTTTTTAGCTTCATAGAAAATTAGGTTTTAGGCATTTTTCTCCAAATGGGTTAGAACGAAATTTTTTTATAATAGAGATGGTAACACTTTCAAAAGAATTCTTCAAATGTGCGCGTAAGTTTAAAGTATTAACTTTACTAATATACTGTATAATAATAGTGTACAATTCTTATGAAAATTCGCTACTATAACGCACTTGCTGCGTCCCGAAATTTTTCTATATTTAGCATCTTTTAATCGTTAATTAAAATTTTTGTCCTCACCGCTTCTACTCTTGCCACTTTATCCATATTTTTTTAACGGAAAACGTATTTTGCCAAATACCATAATATACAACAAGTTTGGCAAAAAAAAGAATAATTTTCAATAACGAGTGTGAACAATTATATACTTTTTGTTTTTATTTTTAACATATTTTTATCTAGATGAACGATAAAAAATTTTCAGCGGTATCAAATCTGATGCTATGGTTGACAACTTTATAAAAAATCTTTTTATCCAGCTGTGGAACGAAGCTTTAGTTAGGTAGTCCCATATTGAAAGAGCTTGATGCATATGCTATGCTTGATCCTGTTCCACATATATCCCCCCCTTTAAGGGATTTTCCGAAAATTTTTACAATAACTCTCTGCGTCAGTGCTTTCGTTTAAAAATAAATAAATTTTTGCCTGATTAAAATCCATAATATTTTTACTAGTCAAATACTCAATGAAAAGCTTCTAATCCAGACAGTAAATTTATTATTAAAAGCCTACGCGTTTCGGCTACCTAGTAGCCATCCTCAGGGGCAAATCTAAAATACAATAAAAAGGTCTGTCAGAAAGCCTTATTTTCTGGTAGGCAATTGTGTCGGTTGAAGCACAATGATCTCAAGGTAAACACTACAGACATCATCAAGGTTGAAAATCTACAGTCAATCAGTAAACAGGTTAAAAGCAACAGTAAAAGCAAAAATTTACAGTAAAAACTACAGGCTACAGTTAAACAAGCTAAACAGGCTACGTTATAGTCAAAAAACATGCAGTCAAAGCAAGTCAAAATTATCAGAATAAAATATAAGCAAATCAAGCTGATTGACAAAATGTAAAAGTCAAATGTGAAATTAAATTTGAAAATTGAAAAGTTATGGAGTGACCTGACAGAGCAAACGTAACAGAAGGCTACACAGTCAAGCAGAAACCCTATGACTACTCTTAAGGAGTTGGAAAATTTATAAAGTGAATTAAGAAAACAAAATGACATCAGTAGTTACTTGCCAATTCTTGAAAAATTAGAGTCCAAACTATACAGGTTGACAAAGTTGGGTCCAACAACATTGCACCCGTAGGAATGAAATGGTTACCAGTGTTGTATTGCTTTTACCTTTACATCTGCCATTAATTTCTCCAATCAGTTTCTTATAATCGTTGACACATTCATCATTAGTCTTCGGTGTACATATGGAATTTTCCCACCGGTCTAAATATGTGTACAGGTTTCTAATTATAACGACTGAAGAAGATTTTAATTAGTGACAAAACATTCTCTATAATCAGTTACTGTATTGATGTTAAGGTAATATGAATTGATATAGGAAAATGTCTTGTTAATCTAATGAGTTTTATACACATTTAATTGGGAGATATACAGAAGTGTCACTCTTTACAACTATTAGATGCTGCACGAAAGGAAATCAACCTATCAAAATTGAAAAGGCATGTGTAATTTTAATAAGGAATTGTAATTAGCGTATTAATTACACGTATCCTGTTCATTGTCGTTTAATGATCTGGTGACAGATATTGATCATTTATTTAGGTACCGTTCTTATACAGTATGTACTTTAACAAAAGGATACATCTAATTGTTTTGGCAAGGCAGTAATGACAATTTATTCTTTTGACCCTCTAGATGCTTGCTATACAATGTAGAACAGTCAAATAGAAAAGTATGGACGCAGAAAGTGCGTTATGGTAGTGAATTTTCATAGAAATGTGTTTAATAGCAAATATGTATCTTTTTTAAGTGTTGTGTGTGTGTTTTGTTTCTTTAACGTCAGCCTACTTCCGCGACTATGGCCAATCACCGACGCCAGGGAGCAGTTTCACCTCACTATCCTGGAAATTTTGCCGAGCCCCTGCCTTTCTGTAAGGAGAGTAGGGATCTTTAACGTGCCCAACATCGCATGGACACGGGACCGACGGCTCTACGCCCCCTCCGAAGGGCGTAACGTGCAGACATTCAACTTGCTCAAATACAATGCCAGAATCTCGGCTGACGTGAATGTTACAGTATGTACTGAAAAAGTGAAAGGAGTACCCTGGGATCGAACCCAGTACCCTTCGGTTCAGAGGCACACGTTCTTACCCCTGAACTACCGAGGCTCTTACATCTTTTTTTTAAGGAAGCAAGCATCAAATTTGGCTACTAGTATAACTTATATAGTAGAAATAATGTGGTATGTTGCACCAAAATAACTTTGTTATTTGAAAATGATAAAAAATTCCGAAAGTAAACTTAAAGCGTTCCCAAAAAAAACTGGTTTCTTGGTCAACCTTATAGGTTGATAGCAAATTCAGCAAAAACTAAATAGTCAATTTGATTCAATAAAATTTACCCACGAAATAGAAATTAACAATAAACTTTCGTTCCTAGATGTACTAGTTATTAAAAATAAAAATAAAGGCTCGCTTGAATTTGATGTCTATAGGAAGGAAACGGCTACTATTAATTATATTCCTAATGACTCACACCATACGTTTGCACAAAAAACGGCTAGTTTCAATTTCTTAGTAAATAGATTGAGAAATTTTCCGTTGAGTAAAAATAGATTTAATACAGAATTAAAATACATAAAACATGTGGCGAGATATAACGGTTACTCGGATGGTTTAATAGACAAATTAGTTAACAAACACAGAACAAAGAAGTTGATATCTGAATGTACGACATTTAAGAATGATAAAATCGAGAAAAAATTTGTATGTTTACCTTATGAACCACGAATCACAAAGGGTTTGGAAAGTATTTTTAAGAAAGCCGATTTACATTTGACGTTTTCGACGAAAAGTAATTTAAAAAATTTGTTGGGTAATACGAAAGACAAAGACAAAGTCACTGAAATGTCCGGAATTTATGAGATTAGTTGCAAAGATTGTGATCTTAAATACGTGGGCCAAACTAGGAGAAACATAGCCACAAGATTTCGTGAACATCTCGCACAGTTACGATATGGTACGGTAGACAAATCTTGTGTGGCACAACATATGTGGGATAATAACCACCACATTGACAAAGAAAATTTGAAACTTGTCAAAAATGTCAGACATCAAACTATGCTTGATTCATTAGAAAGTATTTTTATATTAAGGTCTATTAAGAACAAAACTTCATTAAATCGTGCGCCACCTGTAATTTCTAGCCCATTGTTTGCTCTTTGCATTTCACCGCTTAAATACTCATAATTAGTCTGGTAGAATAATAAATTATGGTCAATAACTCGACCGGTTTATACATATACTAATCACTATGTTTGTCTTGATTTAAATACCTGTTCGGTTTTTGTATCTATGTAGTCAATATAAATATTTTCACGTAGAATTAAAATCAATATTTAGTTTTTGTGTAGTATTTTAGTTGAACTATTTTTCCTTTGTTAAAGGTAACACGGTGAGACAGACATCTCGGTATCTCGGTTTTAGTTTTCTATTTTTAAAAGAGATGAATTGAGTTTATGTTGTTTATCTCAGCAGATGTCTTTATCGGCATAAACCAATATCCACATTGTAAAGTTCTAGATCGAAAGGAAACGTGCTGTTTCTTTAAAGACCGCCGGTCCTTTTTAAACCTATATTAGATAAGGGTCATAAATTTGTCGACCAAAAGATTAAAGCAGGTCTCCGACCTTTTTCACTGCGCAATAAACAAACGATCGTTCTTGGACGACAACTTTCCTTCGGACTAGTTAGTTTTCTTTGACGCGATATAAATATACGGGATCTAGTTTTTTTAAGTTAGAATTTTTCTTCCTCTGAAGATGTTGACTTGGTCAACGAAACGATCGTAAGGTCTCTGAAATATGTGTTGTGGTGATTTGGGTGTTCTCCAAGTGTACTTATTAGTGCTCATCACAGGTTCCAGTTTTCACATAGCAAATTCAGCTATTCAAATTTGAAGCAATTAATGAAAATTTGCCACCATAACGCACTTGCTGCGTCCCGAATTTCTTTTCTTACAAACATGCATTATATTTCGATGGTAAATGCAAAAATGCAATAACATTAGGCGCGTTCCATTAAAAAAAAAAAAAGAAAATTTGTATCACCAATGGGCCACCCTATGATTGTAGAAATATTTTTCGAAGATGTAGCTCAATATACCTGATAATTAATGTATACATTTTTTTTCGTATCTTGTATAATAACGGATATATTGAGCTTTATTGATTTTTTATGAAAATTCGAGAAAAATTATGTTCCATTATACGATAAACTCTATAGCTAAGGCTACTGTCAAAGCATCAGAGAAAGGGTCTACTTGAAATGAATTTTCTGGAAATATTTTAGTAAAATGAAGGGTAATGACGGTTGAAGCTAAGACTTCAGGTTTTGAAAATATTCTTCTTGAGACATTTTCTTCCCAAAGCTCGTATTAGTTTCAGGTTCTTTGCCTGTTGCTAATTTTGACATTTTAGATCGCGACGTTCACGTTTCGAGGAAAACTCCAATTTATTTTCCTTTAAATGCCTATAACTTTTTTGTCTTTTAACCTATAGAGCTAAATTTTGGTAGGTAATTTACGTATAGTGATGTAAACCCGCGTACCAAATTTGGTTGCCGTTACTTCGTTATATCCGGAGATATACATTTTTTTCGAAAGAAACCACAACATTTTCCGGGAACACCTGAGCCGAATTTCCTGGCTAACGAACTTATCCAAGCCACTGACGAAAGGAAGGTATTAGCCAAATTTAATCAAAATTTGTCTATTATTTTTTGAGTTATCGGTATGATAATGTATGTAGTAGAAACAATGTACCATACTTCATAAAAATAACTTTATTGTTTAAAAATTTAAAAAAAATTCGAAATTTAATTTAAAATATTTCCGAAAAAAGGTTTATAGCAAATAGAAGTTTAAAGCCTTTAATGAAATTTCGCTACCATAATGCACTTGCTGCGTGCCGAATTTATTTTCTTACAAACATGCATTATATTTCGATGAAAAATGCAAAAATACAGCACAAAAAATATAGCACAAGGCGTGTTCGATTAAAAAAAAAAAAACTATTTACAACGACTTATGGGCCAGCCTGTCATTATAAAAATAATTTTATAAGATACAGCTCGAGACACCCTATAATTACCGTATACAATTTTTCTCGTATGTTGTGTATTAACGGATCTTTTGAGCCTTACCGTAGAAATCCGTCACCCTGTATATATATAAAAACTGATAAAAACTGAAACTAACCCTGGATGTGGGTTCCAGGGGGCCTAGTTTGCCCTACTTGAAGAAGTCTTTTCAAAGTTTTTGCGACTTTTTTCTACGCAAATTCGCTAAAGATTATAGATCATTAAACGAAAAACTAGTGCCAAAGCATCAGAGAAGGGGTCTGTTTGAAATAAATTTTCTGGGAATATGTTTGTAAAATGAATGCCAAAATGATGGGCGGAACACTCTTCTTGCTACAGTTTCTCTACATAACCCATATTTGTTACAGGGTCTAAATGTTGCCAATTTTGACGTTTCAAATCGCCACGTTTTAAAAAGGAAACGCCCAAAATTGTTTCCTTTAAATGCCTATAACCTTTTTGTCTTTTAACTTACAGATCTAAGTTTTCGTAGACGCATACCAAATATGGTTGCCATAACTTGGTTATTTCCGGAGATATAAAAAATTTCCGAAAGACAACACAACATTTTCGGAGTGACTCACCCGTAATTCATCCCTTTTTGAGTTTATATCCACTTCAAGCTTTGTCAAATAGCGATGTTGAATAAATTTAAGTAATGTCAGATTTGACAAAAACTGTAATCTAGCAACAGATGACTTGCAGACCGCCCAAGGCATTCCCTATGATACTTTAATGTTTAATAAAGTCTTCAAGAGACATAAATGTTGGAGAAACATAATCGGTACGCCCCTGTCTTTTACTTTCATTCGATTGCACTATCCTTTAAGTTTGTACCTGGAATTAGTTATCTCTGGATTTTACAATCCTTTCCGATTTGCTGGTAACCTTTACCCTCTAGACGTCTGTATCGCATTAGGTTTACGCATGAACAATACCATACAAAGAATACTTATATACCGTTAGGTCCATCATTGTTAGATGCACCCAGTGGATTTTATTCACTAGGAATAAAGCTTCTACCTAGTTGACCATTCTGTATTACTGGCATTATGTTATGTCAACAACGTCACCTAGCGTTACGCGAAAGCTCGATAAAAGCAATCCTTTCGCAAGGTACAAGTCAGTTCTACGTTCGATCTCCTCTTCTTAAATTCTTGGGACTCCGAGTTCCCAATTTTCTACTTAAACACCGCTCGTGTGTTTAAGCCACTTCAGTGCTGCAATTCTACGCCAGATCTCATCTTCATCGCTCCTTGAAACTCTGAGTTCCAAATCTTCCACTTAGACATCGCTCGTGTATTTAAGCCACTTCAATTCTACAGTGCCGTTCTACAACGAATCTCATCTTCATCGCTTTTTGTAACTTCTAAGATCCCGATCTTCTACCTAAACATCGCTAGTGTGATCACGCTATTTCAGTTCAAGATCCAATCTTCCTACAGAAATTCCGTTCGTACAGTATTACAGTGAAAAGTAAGTGTTTTCTTCGAAATTAGAAAGTATACGCGCAGTTAAATGCAATAGCAAGTAGCTAATAAGATTGTGAAATCTCCTGAATAATCCCCTAAATCAAGTGTAAAACCGCAAATTGTAAATAAATGAAATTTCAAAGTGTATACAGTAACAATACAACATATATAAATATAAGAAAGTGTATTATTGAAATCTTCTGGAATCCAGTGCACCTAGAGTTATAAATACAGTCCACATACAGTCCACATCTTCAACATATTCTTCTTCCAACGCTAATTAGCAAAGCTGACTAGTTAGCGAGGGTGGGATCAATCCACCTGCAAAACATTGGGGCAAGAAAACAAGCTCTTTCTGCCCCAATAATTTTGTTTTGATCTCAACTCTAAAAATCACAATTTTGTCAAAAAAAGGGTGGTTTATCGAAAAATTGACAAGAGGAGAAAAATATAGAAAATTTTCTATAAAATTGATAGACTTTAACTTTTAATTACGTTAGAGTTAAAAAAATCAAACCATTAAAAAGGTGACCCACCCCTAATTCACCCCTTTTTGAGTTTATATCTACTTCAAATTTTTGTCGAATAACGATGTTAATAAAAGAGAACCATCTACCAAATTTGGTTGATCTATCTTAGGACACTGCTGCAATACACCTGCTGTTTCTTGTAATTATTAAAGAAGCTTCCGAGGTCAATATCTCATCAACCATGGGCGTCAGAAAATTTTTATATAAAAATCGGCATGTCTTGTGGTCCCCTACACGCACAAATTCTGTGTTCATTGCGTTGTAAATCACCAGGTATATATATATATATATATATATATATATATATATATATATATATATATATATATATATATATATATATATATATATATATATATATATATATATGTATGTATGTATGTATGTATGTATGTATGTATGTATGTATGTATGTATGTATCATACCAATAAATAATAGGCCGATTTAGATCAAATTTGGTGGATAGCTCCTTTTTGCAAATAGCTTGGATAAGTTCGTTGACCAGAGAAATCGGCAATAACGCACAAATAATTAAGAACGATAACGAATAACACGTGTACAGTGAGTGACTACAAAATAGTGAAAATTCCAGAAGCATGAACACAACACAAGTTAATAACACACAAAATGGCCAACATGACAGCGATAACATACAGACAAACATCAAATTATTCAAAAACACTTACAGGAACATATATTACAACAAAACCAACATATACTTCAATAGAGAATGAAAAAAATAAAACAAACACTCAAACAATATGATTTAAAAATGAGCTACAAAACCAATAACAAAATAATAAACAAAATAAATAAATAACAAGAACACAACCCACATGAATTGAACGGAATATATCAAATAGAATATAACACATGCAACAAAAAATATGGCAAAAAAATCAATAGATACAAGATTCAAGAAACATATAACAGCATTAGATAAAATCCGCATACCTAGCTACAAATCGAACGTAGCTACACACATTTACAACAGAAAATACCAAAAACCAGATATCAACCAATTACAACTAATAAAAAGCCTGGACGCAGCAAGTGCGTTATGATAGTGAATTTTCATAGAAATGATCTGGTACAAAATACTTTATTATAACTTTTTTCCTGTAACATAGAAATCTAAATTTTGGTGTATAGTTTACTTTTTATATCGTTAACCTACCTACCATATTTGGTTATCATAACTTTTTTAGTTTCTGAGATGAAATTTTTTTTTAGATGAAAACTCACAATTTTCTCGGAAAACCTCGTCCGATTTTCCTGACTAACGAACTTATCTAAGCCATTTACAAAAGGAAGGTACATGCCAAATTTTATCAAAATCAGCCTATTATTTTTTGAGTTATCGGTGTGATACATACAAACATACATATATATATATATATATATATATATATATATATATATATATATATATATATATATATATATATATATATATATATACATACATATAAAATTTGAAACTGACCCCGGATATGGGTTCTAGAGGTCCTAATTCGCGTTCATTTGCAAAAATTTTTTCAAAAGTCGGGATCTCCCCATTAGTGAATTTTTTCTACGAAAATTCACTAAAACATATTAAAAACCACAAAAAAGTGGAAATTTGGGAACAATGCTACATTCAACAAATAAACATTAGGAAATAGTTAATTCCAGAACAAATCCAAATATAAACATTTAAACAAAATAAATAATAAAACCCATACAAATAGACAAATTGTCAAACCACAGTAATCAAAACATGAAACTGATACACTCGACATAGTCCGAAAACACAACCAACCAGAGAACAGTAAACCGACCAACAGAAGCTCAACGCGCAGACGTCACGTACAATTTCAGAAATAGACCACACAGGACGATCACAGTCAGTAGCGTGCTGATGATGAACCAGGACTGTTCGAAACTGCAGTTCACGTAAATAGATAACAAATTACTGAAAATACAGCAAACAAATAAAGTGTATATTTAAAAGTGATTAGTGTAGTGCAACATTCCAAAAGATATATATATATATATATATATATATATATATATATATATATATATATATATATATATATATATATATATATATATATGTGTGTGTGTATATATACATATAAAAATTGAAACTGACCCTGGATATGTGTTCTAGGGGGTCTTGTTCGCGCTCATTTGAAGAAATCATTAGTGAATTTTTTTAAGAAAATTCACTAATAAACATGAAACATTTTACTGACGCTGAATGTGGACTCTTGGCGCTCATATACAGAAATTTTCGAAAGCCCCACCATCCTGATCTCTCTAAGTGGTTTTTTATCATGAGAATTCCATAAAAAGTTAAAAGTATATAAAAAAACTTGTCTCAATATTCTTTTTTTTTGTATTGGATTTATTGGCTTCAGGTGCAGTGTCCATTCGCCTAGTTTTGCCTTCTTATAATCCTATATAAACATGTAGCACCAGATCGCCACTAGACTGTCTCTGATAAATATCTACTAATAATCCCAGTACCTGATCACCCCTTGTTTACATTTCATCTAAATATTATTTTTGCGTGTTTTCCTATGACTAATTATTTAATACTAATGGGATGTAGACTGGGACACAGAGCTTCATGCTGCTTGGGCCGTTCAGCGCAACTTTCTGACAAACACAGGTAGGCCACTAACGGAAAGGGTTCTTAAACAAAGGTGCACAACAATGGGTTTTTATAAAGCTATTACAATTGGTGTAAATTACATAAGGTTAATATTTATTTTCTTTTAAAAGATGGAGCTCCCTTGCTTCATGTTATTGATCTTGTTGTTTACTGAAGTGTGCTTGGACAATTAAAATTCTATTATAAAAGAAAATCTTAAGCAGTTATACTTAGGTCTATTAGAAAGTTAAAGAAAATGAAGGAAATCAAAGGATTTCCATAATATAATTTCTATTCAATAGTCAATAAAACGTGTGAATTACGCTAAACACTAATTATTATGATGCGCTTAACTGAAACAGTGATCTATTTAATGATAAACTTCCTACATTTGCACCAAATACCGTATAATATAACATCGGAAATAAAGACACACCTCAGTGAGTATTTATGTAATACATTGTGCATTTCCTGGATGCTAGGATCTTAGGAAACAAAGAAAAGTGAAAATAATATAGGATCTTTAGGTTTTTGACTACGTTAGTCAAGCCCCTTACAATAGAGACATTTTTAGAAGAAAAAAACTATAACATTTTCAAAAGTAATTTTCTCTTACTTCTGCACCTCTTTGCGGCAAGAAAAGTTGTTCGTGTGTAATATTTTATAGGTGCTTTACTACACAACATATTGTGGTTTAATGCCCTTCGTGGACCTCCAGTGGTACAAATTTTAAAAATATTGAATTCCAATAACATTTTTTTATTTTAACTGAAAGATTTGCATTTTAGTATATATTTTTTATTTTCTTCTTTCAACAACACGCCACGAGGGCTCACAGCCTAAATCTATTGTACCGTGGGTGTCGACAAGGAGGAAAGAGGCAACTTGTTAATTCTGGACTTGAAGGTTTGGAGGTTCGGGGGAGAAGGAAAAACATGTGCCGGCAAGGAATTCCACAACTTGGAAGTCCTCGGGACAAAAGAGCGGGCATAACAAGATGTTCTATGTCTGGTGACCTGGACAGTAAAAGAGTGCATTCGCTCTGTTCCCCTGGTAGATCTGTTGGGGGCAGCAAGTGGAGGAAATATGGAAGAAAGAAGTGCCCGTGCACATATCTATAAAAGAGAGAGAAGTCACCAACGGAACGGTGATGGGCAAGGGATGGCAGCCTTTGAGTGAGGGTAGGGTAACCGATGAGACGTACAGCTCTCTTCTGAATAGAGTCCAGGATAGCGAGTGTAGAAGCGGCAGCGGCACCACATATATGGTATACATTTGATTAAGTGATGATTGTAACCTGTGATGAGCACTGATAAGTACACTTGGACAACCCCAATCACCACAACACATCTTTTTAGACACCTGACGATCGTTTCACTAACATAGTTTTGTTCCCTCAGACCTCGTCCGTGTCATTGTCGCCCTGATAGCACTGCAACCCTTGGATATTATGCATACCCTTAGTCTTAGTCCACCCATTCCAAAATCACTGTGGCTTGAACTAGTCTGCACAGCAGTTATAGAACATCTTGTTATGCCCGCTCTTTTGTCTAGAACATCTTGTTATGCCCGCTCTTTTGTCCCGAGGACTTCCAAGTTGTGGAATTCCTTGCCGGCACATGTTTTTCCTTCTCCTCCGAACCTTCAAACCTTCAAGTCCAGAATTAACAAGCTGCCTCTTTCCTCCTTGTCAACACCCACGGTACGATAGTATTTAGGCTGTAAGCCCTCGTGGTGTGTTGTTGACATTAAAAAAAAAAAAGTTGGTAGGGTGATGGTTTATATTGCTCTATCTCCGGTCTAGACTGTCCGTAGATCAGTTGTCTTTTGCGGTCCAGAGCTTTACACTCGCACAAGATGTGCTGGGCTGATTCCTCCCCCTCGCCGCAGAGTCTGCATGCGAGGTCCCCACTAACATATTTAGCGTCAGTTCATTAAAAAGATCTGTTGCAGTGATTGGGGTTCCCCAAGTGTACTTATACATTTTATAATAGACAAACCAAAATTGGGTTCGGAGATACAACAATTTTCCGAAAAAAAATCTGCACGCAGCAAGTGCGTTATGGTGGTGAATTTTCAAATATTTTTAATAGCAAATATATGTTTTTTAGTGAAAAATTCAAAAAATTCACTAATGGCGAGACCCCGACTTTTGAATTTTGAAAAAATTTCTTCAAATGAGCGCGAACTAGGACCCCTGGAAGCCATATCAGGGGTCAGTTTTAATTTTTATATATATATATATATATATATATATATATATATATATATATATATATATATATATATATATATATATATATATATATATATATATATATATATAGGGTGGCGCATTGAAAACGAAACAGACCGATTTGCGTCCAGAGAATTTTCATTCATTGTGATAAGAAATGCACTAATTAGTCAATTTTTCGTTAAAAAAAACTAAAAAACAAAACCAAACGTTCAAAAATGTTTCTTCAGTTGAATAAGTGTTCAAATTGTTGACCACCAGCTTCCATGCAAAAGTACAAATTTTGTTCAAAACGAGCTCTGACATTCTGGAGTATTTGTGGAGTTATTAGACGGCATTCTTCAACAATGCGTCCAGGTTCTGTTGAGAAAATTCTACTCTTTAAATGGCCCCGTAGAAAGAAGTCTAAAGAAGTTAAATCCGGTGATCTAGCGGGCCACTTAATAACACCTCTACGTCCAATTCATTGCTCTGGAAACTCTCTGTTCAAAAACTCCCTAACACGTTGTGAAAAATGCCGAGGAGGTCCATCTTGTTGAAACACTAATTCATTTTCTTGATAGCCATCATTATTTTCAACAATGTCAATTAGTAGAGGGTAAACGATATCTTCTAGTAACTCCAAATACGTTTCGCCACTCAAATTGCTATCAAGAAAAATTGGTCCGATTAAACGGTCCCCAAAAATGCCAGTCCAGTCTATCAATTTCTGTGGAGTTTGAGTGTGGACTTCGTGAAAATTTCTGGGATTATTATCTGCCCAATAACGATAGTTATGACGATTGACACTGGTGTTGAATAAAAACGTACACTCGTCTGAAAAACATATATTGAACAGAAAGTTCCCGTTATCAGCTATTCGTGCAGTCATAACCTCACAAAATTCCAGCCGCCGCTCAAAATCATCTTCATTCAGTTGTTGTACAAGATGAATTTTATACGGGTGAAATTTATGATGCTTCAATATTCGCTGAATAGTTCTTCTTTTGATGTTTGAAACAGTGGCCAATTTTCTCGTGCTCAAAGTTGGGTCTGCAGCAATTTGTCCTAAAACTTCAATCTCAGTACTGTCATTTCTAACCGGAAATTCACGTTCAGGATCCCGTTTTTTGTTGACTACTGAACCACTTTGTAGAAACTTTGCAACTAACTCCAAAATGTATTTTCTGTTAACATGTCTGTTCGGATGTCGTTCATTAAACAAATTTGCGGTACGGTTGGCACAGTCATCGTTTTTTGAAAAAAATAGTAATTATGTCAACTCTTTCTTCTACAGAATACACCATTGTGAAATTAATTTTCGGTAGTACTATCAATTATCAAACCGACCGATAAACTGAAATAATAAACCGCATTTCTCTCATTCAGATAAGAAATGTTCTGATAGTCAATTTTTTGTTTACAAACCAACAAGACATTGACTATTAGCACATTTCTAATCGGAATGAGTGAAATGCGTTTTTGCATCTTCAACTGTGAATAATTTTTCAACGAGTTGATAAAACTTCCAAAAAATTAGTGTCCTAAATTCAGAAAAGAAAAAGCTTTAAAATGATGTAACACTCGACCCATGTTCCCTATTTAAAATATAAGGATTGTTATCACCACCCTTAAGGCGTTGATGTGAAAAAGTTGAGTGTTATGTCAAAACATGTCCCCCTGAATATTAAAATTGTTTCAGCGTTTCTTAAAAAAAATTTTTCGCTGGACGCAAATCGGTCTGTTTCGTTTTCAATGTGCCACCCCATATATATATATATATATATATATATATATATATATATATATATATATATATATATATATATATATATATATATATATATATATATATATATATATATATATATATATAACATAAAAATTCAAATGGACTTTGGATATGGGTTCTAGTCTCACATCGTTACCTCTCTATTAGTGAATTTTCTTAATGAAAATTCACTAAAAAGCCAAAGTTCGGTGCTAGTATCGTATCGATTAATTTCTATTACCACGATTATAGAAATACAATACAGGACAAGAGGACAATGAATGGATAGACACATGGGATTAACGCTATGACATGATATACTCGACCAATGGATTATCTTCATAGTTACCTTGTTCAACAAAACCAATTCAAAAGTTTATGTTCAATAAAAAACATCAAATCCTATTATACTAGTATTGTATAATCTGATATTATTCTTTTGTCATGAGAGCCTGTACTCTTAACACGTTGACACTCAATGCAACACGTAAAAATATATAACAATGCACAATTATTGTAAGAATCATCAAGGCCATGTTAAGGTCAATGGAATACACACATTGTAGCTTAGTAGCTAGGATGCCTATGTAGAAAACTGAAAAATCTAGCGTATAATCAACAAGTAAAAGTGGATTCATATTTTGTAGAGAGAGCATCTAAAGTTTGGTTTCTTTCTAAAAGTAAAATACTAATAAAAGCTGCCAAGGCAGTCCAAGAAGCACTCTTATCACCATACTCGTGACAGTAATTTGATCAGGAATAAGCAGTACTGCAGAATAATATACAGAAGGTTACTTTTTTTTTTAAGTAAATGCCGAAAACCATAAAAACTATTCAAAATGTAAAAAAATAAATTCGAGACGCAGCAGGTGCATTATAGTAGTGAATGTTCATAAGAATTGTGCACTATTAGTATTTTTTTAAATTTCAACAACACACCACGAGGGCTTACAGCCTAAATACTATCTTACTGTGGGTGTCGACAAGGAGGAAAGAGGCAACTTGTTAATCCTGGACTTGAAGGTTTGGAAGTTCAGAGGAGAAGGAAAAACATGTGCAGGCAAGGAATTCCACAACTTGGAAGTCCTAGGAACAAAAGACCGGGCATAACAAGATGTTCTATGTCTGGTGACCTGGACAGTAAAAGGGTGCATTCGCTCTGTTCTTCTGGTAGATCTGTTGGGGGCAGCAGGTGGATGAACTATGGAAGAAAGCTCCTCCGAGCAGTGCCCGTGCAGATATCCATAAAAGAGACCGCACGTCGGTGGGCAAGGGATGGCAGCCTTTAGGTGAGGGTAGGGTTACCAATGAGACGTATAGATCTCTTCTGAATGGAGTCCAGGATAGCGAGTGTAGAAGCGGCAGCAGCACACCAGATATGGGAGCAGTATTCGAGGTTTGGCCTTATTTGCGAAGTATATAAGGTATAGATATTAGCTGGTGAAAAGTATTTGCGAGCCCGGAAGAAGAAACCTAATTTGTTAGCAGCCGCTTCTGCAATTGATGTGACATGTTGGTGCCAATTGAGATTTCGATCCACAGAAATGCCAACAAGTGAAAAGGGCTCATTACTTTGAATAACTTGGTTGTTCATTGTGATGGGTCTGGGCTGGTGTATCTTTTATGAGAAAGAAAGCAAGACTGAGATTTGGTGGGGTTGAATTGTACAAGATTTATACTTCCCCAGTCTAATATTTATTGGAGATCCAAGAAGACAGAACCCTCCTTGAGTCTGCAATCCTCATCTGATTGGGCCAAAGAGACAGGCTTAGAATATTGTATATTTGAGCGGAGGGTGCTGTCGTCCGCGTAACTGTGAACTGGGTTAGATGTGCTAGAGAGGAGGTCATTGATGTGGAGAAGAAACAAAGTACGGGCTAAAGCTGAACCTTGAGGGACTCCTGCATTAATTGGATATAAATTAGAGGAATGGCCATCCACGACAACATAAATGCTCCGCTTGGAGTGGAAGTCCATCACAATAAACAACCAAGTTATTCAAAGTAAATAGTCCTTTTCACTTGTTGGCATCTCTGTGGATCGAAATCTCAATTGGCACCAACATGTCACATCAATTGCAGAAGCGGCTGCTAAGAAATTAGGTTTCCTCTTCCGGGCTCGCAAATACTTTTCACCAGCTAATCTCTATACTTTATATACTTCACAAATAAGACCAAACCTCGAATACTGCTCCCACATCTGGGGTGCTGCTGCCGCTTCTACACTCACTATCCTGGACTTCATTCAAAAGAGAGCTATACGTCTCATCGGTGACCCTACCCTTACCCAAAGGCTGTAATCCCTTGCCCACCGACGTGCCGTTGGTGACTTATCTCTCTTTTATAGATATGTGCATGGGCACTGCTCAGAGGAGGTTTCTTCCATAGTTCCTCCACCTGCTGCCCCCAACAGATCTACCAGGGGAACAGAGCGAATGCACCCTTTTACTGTCCAGGTCACTAGACATAGAACATCTTGTTATGCCCGCTCTTTTGTCCCGAGAACTTCCAAGTTGTGGAATTCCTTGCCGGCACATGTTTTTCCTTCTCCTCCGAACCTCCAAACCTTCAAGTCCAGAATTAACAGGTTGCCCCTTTCGTCCTTGTCGACACCCACGGTACGATAGTATTTAGGCTATAAGCCCTCGTGGTGTGTTGTTAAAATTAAAAAAAAAAAGTTTGCTGTCCAGGTACAAAAATAAGTTCCACAGAAACGCTAACAACATTTCTGCGAGAACTTTGAAAATTCAGCCACTATTTGAGCGTCCCCATATACGGCAGCTCGATTTTTTCGACGAGTAATACAAACAAAGAGCTCTCTTAATGCGTCATTTCCATGGGGTTCCGCGATCTATTGATAAAAACCCCGTTTCACAATTTGTGATATGTGTTTGAAATATGTTCAAAAAACGTGAAGGGTTGCAAAACAATTGAAATAACTCAAAAACGATGAACGATATAAATTTTTTCTTACAAGCATGCATTATAATTCTCTGAAAAACACAAACATGCTATAAAATAAGGGGGGGGGTGTTCTATTAAAAAAAAAAGAAAATGTGTATCAACAACGACTTATGGGCCAGCCTGTGATTGTCAAAATAGGTTGATAAGATGCAGCTCGAGATACCCTATAATTAACGTATATACTTTTTTGTCATATCTTTTATAAAAACGGATATATTGAGCGTTGCCGTAGAAAAGCGTCACCCTGTATATGTGTAAACAGACAAAAACTGAAACTGACCCCGTATATGGGTTTTTGGGGTTCTAGTTCGCGCTCATTTAAGGAAATCTTTTTAAAATTTAAGTCGCGGTCTTCTCAATAACCAATTTTTTCGACGAAACTACTGCCGAAGCATCAGAAAGAGGGTCTATTTAAAATGGATCTTCTGAAAATATTTTAGTAAAATGAAGGACAATGATGGTTGAAGCTAAATGTTAAGGCTTTGTAAAACACATTTCTTACGACATATCGTCTATATAATCCGTATTTGTTCCAAATTCGTTGTCTGAAAATTGCAAATTTTGACGTTTTAAATCGCGACTTTGACGTTTGAAGAAGAAAAATTATCAAACTTTCAAAATATTTTTTCTGCTACTTCTTGACGTTTTTGCGTCAATAAAACTTAACCGTTGGATGTAATATTCAATTGGTTTTGTTAATCACACAAAATATTTTGTTCTTGTGCTTTTCTCTGATCACCAATGGCACCCAATTTTTTTTAAATGCCTATAACTTTTTTTACTTTTAACTTAGAGATCTGAATTTTGGCACGTAGGATAATTTTAGCAGTGGAAACGTATGTGCCAAATTTGGTTGTTATTCGGATATGTTATTTTCGGATATACAAAAATTTTCCGAAGGAAAACCCAAAATTTTCCCGGAAAAACTGGTCCGATTTTCCTGGCTAACAAACTTGTCCAAGCTACTTACAAAAGGAAGGTACGTACCAAATTTAATTAACATCGGCCCATAATTTTTTGAGTTATCGGTGTGATAGATATATATGATACATATATATGAGTTGTGCCAGGTTTTCCAAAATATTGTCACAAGCTTCTAAGGTCTCAGAATATGACTAATAAAGTTTACCTTGCTTTTTAGCGACTTTTTTGTAAAACGAAATGAGAAGATGTGTGTTTATATATATATATATATATATATATATATATATATATATATATATATATATATATATATATATATATATATATATATATATATATATATACAGGGTGCTACAAAATAGTGGGCCAACCCGCTGACCACGGATTGCTCAGACGAAAATTTTATGACTTTTCTTATAACATTTTTCTTCTGGGGGCCCCGTTTTCGAAATACAGAGTGTTGAAATTGAACTTAAAAAAATTTTTTTCATTTGTAATTTTTATGTTTTTGAGGTTATCTCCATAAAATTTTGCACGTAGTCTTGTTTCAGAACAAGACGCCATCTGCGTAGATGAGGAGAGTAAAATCAGATCACAATGGTGGTACAGGGGGGGGGTACAAGTATTGACCCTCTGAACTTTTTTGTGCGCACGCCAATGGTTTCAAAACAAATTACTTTTGTTAGACAAAATAATTTTATAACTTTTGTTTCTCTAGTTGAATTTTGATAAAACAACTAGTTTATGAGTTATTGTAAGTTGTATGTTCGGACCCCAACAGGTTAGAAAAAATATACGAAACTTTTTTCATTTCTAATTTTCATGTTTTTGAAGTTATCTCAATGAAATTTTGCACGTGGTCTTATTCCACGACTAGACGACATCTGAGTGAATTAGAAAAATCAAACCCCAAGGGGTATATGAGGGATGGTATTACTAATAGTCCCCTAACTTCAAAAACATAAAAATTATAAATGAAAAAGGTTTCGTAGATTCTTTCTCACCTGTTTGGGTCCGACCATACAACTTACAATAACTTATAAACTAGTCGTTTTATCAAAATTCAACTAGAGAAACAAAAGTTATAAAATTATTTTGTCTAACAAAGGTAATTTGTTTTGAAACCATTGTTGGCGTGCTCACAAAAAAGTTTAGAGGGTCAATACTTGTTCCACCCCCCCCTGTACCCCCCTTGGGAATTGATTTTTCTCTCTTCATCTATACAGATGGCGTCTTGTTCTGAAATAAGACTACGTGCAAAATACATACTACATAAAAATTAGAAATGAAAAATAATTTTTTAAATTCAAATTCAACACTCTGTATTTCGAAAACGGGGCCCCCAGAAGAAAAATGTTATTAGAAAACTCATAAAATTTTCATCTGAGGAATCCGTGGTTAGCGGGTTGGCCCACTATTTTGTAACACCCTGTATATATATATATATATATATATATATATATATATATATATATATATATATATATATATATATAACACACATCTTCTCATTTCGTTTTACAAAAAAGTCGCTAAAAAGCAAGGTAAACTTTATTAGTCATATTCTGAGACCTTAGAAGCTTGTGACAATATTTTGGAAAACCTGGCACAACTGATGAAAGGTGGAAGTTATAATGAAATGAAGGTGGATGCTGAGAAAATCATGGTTGTGACGACAAAGCAATAATATATTTAATTTTTCTTTGAGAGTTGATGCACGAGAAAGACAACCCTATGTGTTCTAGGGGACCTAGTTCGCGCTCATTTGCAGATTTTTTTAAAGAAATTGTTCTTTTATGAAATTAACTAAAACAATTTTCCTTTTGGTGTTACTAATTCCCCTAAAAAATAAAATGCATCTATGTGGTCCACTTTATTTTTTTGAGGAAATGAAACCAAAACAGCAATTGAGTAGCATGAAAACTATTAACCGCGAGTATAGTTAACACACTAGAACGCAAAGGACAGTATAATTATGACGCAGAGGATTTACGAAAGGCGTTCAACTATACAAAAGCGAATTCTCACATTCAATTTAGTTTTACTAGTTCTAATTACAAGTCTCAGCAGTAACATATAGTTATAAGAACGAACATTATGAAAGAACATTCACTTAGACATTTTAACTTTGCATGAGTCCTACAATATCACACTGGCTTCCGCGTGTTACTTTGAATGAACGTAAAAGTGATAAGTTCACGCGCTATTACTTGCCGAGTACATCTGTTTTATTTTATTCTCGAAATCGAAAGTATCATTATGTTTTTGTTTTCTGTTTGCATGACAGAAATGTTAGTGGAGCAGTTTCTGACATGAACGTCTCTGTGATTATGCTGGTTTCATTCAAAATTATAAAAAAAAAGAGCAAAAATATATAAATCAGTATTGTATACCAGCACATTCGAAATTATAAGGCAATTAAGCCATATGGACAGGTGATTGTTTTGTGAGATGTTTGGTGAAACTAATCTTAATTATTTTGTTAATCAAAATATTGTTGTGTATGGATAGGAATAAGGATAGTGCATTTAACATATTAAAATGCTATGTGTGTTTAAAATTTTGTTGTTTTAACGAATATATTAAGAAAAATTCGCTAATAGAGAGGTCACGATAAAAGGCTTTCGAAAAAATATCTTCAGATGAGCGCAAATTTGGGTCCCTAAAACCCAAAACCAAGGCTCGTTAAAATTTTTATATGCCTATATATATATATATATATATATA
The DNA here is from genome assembly GCA_964006375.1 of Tillus elongatus. Classification (NCBI taxonomy): domain Eukaryota; kingdom Metazoa; phylum Arthropoda; class Insecta; order Coleoptera; family Cleridae; genus Tillus; species Tillus elongatus. The sequence goes on along the minus strand of OZ023264.1, from coordinate 183,133,397 downwards.
TATATATATATATATATATATATATATATATATATATATATATATATATATATATATATATATATATATATATATATACAGGGTCGCTGATAAGTCTGGAAACGGTCGATTATCCGGGAAAATATACAAGGTGTCGAAAAAAATTTTATACAAAAGTTTTTGGGTTCTTCAATGTCTACTAGGCGGTGATAATTTCATTTATACAGGGTTGGTCATACAGGCGTGGCACACCAATATTAATTTTTTTTTAATAGAACACCCTATATATTATTCGATATTTCAATCCTTCTCTTAATTTTGAGCAACATTTATGAGAAGCTTAATGTACCTAAACTCAATCGTTTCCGGGTAAAAAAATAAATAAAAATAAACGCTACTGTTTTTAATATCTATTGGATGAAGAACAAAAATAAATGAAAAGTAGAATATCTCTTGAAAACAATCTGTCAGTGTGAAAAGAACCGGTTGCGATGTTTTTAACATTGTTTGGAATCCCAAGATAAGATAAGATGCCCATAAGAAACGCAGTATTATTCTTTTGTTTTAAAATGTTTCCAGGACAACGAATGTCAAACATTCATTCAGTGTCAACAGTTTTGAAACATTAGTAATTTAGTGTCAACAGTTTTTGTGCAAAATGGCAAGTTTAAGTGAAACCGAACGTATCGAAATTTTAATGAATAGGGTACGGTGATAGAACACGAAGTTTTGCTCAAGTGGTGATTATGTTCAATGAGTTGCATCCTGAGCGGGAATCGATCTCCAAATCCACAGTTTCGAAAACTTTGCATCGTTTTCACGAAACTGGCGGTATCAAGGATAAACCTAGAACTGGAAGGCCAGTAACCGTTACAAATGAAGAAAATTCTTTGAATGTAATATTGGATGTGGTGGAAAATCCGAAAACTTCGGCACAGCAATTGGCTTTAAATCACAATATGAGTCGATATTCAATTCAAAAGATTACGAAGCGGGAAAAGTTCCGTCCATATAAAATTCATTTATTGCAAGAACTGAGTGAAGACGATTTTGATCGCAGAATCGAGTTCTGTGAACTTATTATGGAGAAGTTACGCCAAAATTTTAACTTTGCCAACCACATTTTGTTTTCCGACGAATCTACATTTTGTTTGAATGGACAAGTCAACCGACACAACTGTAGGTACTGGTCAGACGAAAACCCACATTGGATGGAACAAATTCACACCCAAAGACCGCAAAAAGTAAATGTTTGGTGTGCTATTATTGGTGGACATATCATAGGACCTTATTTTATACACGGTAATTTGAACTCTGCTCGATATTTGACACTTTTGCAAGAATCAATTGTTCCAGACGTAAGTCGATTATTTCCGAACAATAACGACCCAAATCTACCAGCGGAAGAAATATGGTTTCAGCAGGATGGGGCACCCCCTCATTTTGGAATTGAGGTACGGGAATATCTGAATCAAACCTTTCCTGGCAGATGGATAGGGCGCAGGGGAACTATTGAATGGCCAGCTAGGTCTCCCGACATGACGCCGCTTGACTTTTTTTTGTGGGGTCATGTAAAAAATTTAATTTACCAAAACAGACCGCAGAATATTGAAGAGTTGCAAGCAAGGATTGTGCATGAAATTAATAACATTCCTCAAAACGCGCTTGTAAATGCAGTGCAATGTTTTGTTAAGCGAATTCATTATTGTCAGGAGGTCAATGGAGAACACTTTGAACATCTTATAAAATAGGATTCGAAACAATGTTAAAAACATCGCAACCGGTTCTTTTCACACTCACAGATTGTTTTCAAGAGATATTCTACTTTTCATTTATTTTTGTTCTTCATCCAATAGATTTTAAAAACAATAGCGTTTATTTATATTTATTTTTTTACCCGGAAACGATTGAGTTTATGTACATCATGCTTCTGATAAATGTTGCTCAAAATTAAGAGAAGGATTGAAATATCGAATAATATATAGGGTGTTCCATTAAAAAAAAATTAATATTGGTGTGCCACGCCTGTATGACCAACCCTGTATAAATGAAATTATCACCGCCTAGTAGACATTGAAGAACCCAAAAACTTTTGTATAAAACTTTTTTCGACACCTTGTATATTTTCCCGGATAATCGACCGTTTCCAGACTTATCAGCGACCCTGTATATATATATATATATATATATATATATATATATATATATATATATATATATATATATATATATATATATATATATATATATATGTATGTATATGTATGTGTCTGAGCGATAACTCAAAAAATAATAAACTGATTTCAGTCAAACTTGGCAAAAATCTTGTTTGGGCAAAAACCGAGGTCTAGTTCGTTAATCAGCCTTTATGCTCAATTTTTTCCGGTGGAAAAACCGGGAAAACTTTTTGAAAACGCTATATTTTTGCTGTTCCTAAACGTCAAAATGTTTGGGGTTGACATCTTTGGGTGATGAATAAAAGGCTTTTTCTTTCCAAACAAATACTTTATTCCTTGTCCCGACGCGTTTCGACCTTACCTAACAGGTCATCCTCAGGGGAATCTATAATTTATAAAAGGCTTGTCAGAAAAACTGAGTTTTTCGGTAGGCTACTTCTGCGAGGGTACAACGCAGGAATATATAAGATAAAATGAGTTAACAACAGCTAACCCCAAACACTAAGTCAAAAAAAAAAGGTTAATAGTTAACATGTCAAGCTACAAAAGCTATAAGAACACAAGTATATGGTCACTAAGTACTACATGCAATAAAATTGAAAAACAACTACAGGTCAAAAATTAAATTACAATAAAAGGATAATCTGTCTCTAGATCTTCAAAAATTACAATATGTCTAATATTAAAAAAGCTTAAAAATTCTTTAAAATTTAAGTTTAAGCTGAAGACAACAACAGGAGTAAGAGCAGACAGCACAAACATCAGCAAGCCATGCAGCCGAGAAGAAACTTTCTGAGAAAACAAAACCTATCAAGTGAATGGGAATTGAAACAGACGCGAGTTTTTACCGTTGTTTTAAACATGAAAAATGAAAAAAAAGCGCCAAGATGGCGAACTTACTTACTTGTCTTGCTAAACAGGACTAAAAAACTATACAGTTGAATGCCCAAGGAACATGCTTCATCTGTTGTTATAGGATTGATCCATTTGGTATCATAAGTGCTAACAACTTGGAAAATAACAACTCTGTTGGAAATTAAGAAAGAATTTTTGTTTTAAAATTTAAAAAGTGAGATATAACGTGCATAACACGTGATGGAGAACAAAAGCCGGCAGAACATCTCAGCGCAAGGTCGATACTTAAGACTTAATACTTTTTAAATTTTAAAACAAAAATTCTTTCTTAATTTCCAACAGAGTTGTTATTTTCCAAGTTGTTAGCACTTATGATACCAAATGGATCAATCCTATAACAACAGATGAAGCATGTTCCTTGGGCATTCAACTGTATAGTTTTTTAGTCCTGTTTAGCAAGACAAGTAAGTAAGTTCGCCATCTTGGCGCTTTTTTTCATTTTTCATGTTTAAAACAACGGTAAAAACTCGCGTCTGTTTCAATTCCCATTCACTTGATAGGTTTTGTTTTCTCAGAAAGTTTCTTCTCGGCTGCATGGCTTGCTGATGTTTGTGCTGTCTGCTCTTACTCCTGTTGTTGTCTTCAGCTTAAACTTAAATTTTGGAGAATTTTTAAGCTTTTTTAATATAATTTAAAAAGTGAGATATAACGTGCATAACACGTGATGGAGAACAAAAGCCGGCAGAACATCTCAGCGCAAGGTCGATACTTAATACTTAATACTTTTTAAATTTTAAAACAAAAATTCTTTCTTAATTTCCAACAGAGTTGTTATTTTCCAAGTTGTTAGCACTTATGATACCAAATGGATCAATCCTATAACAACAGATGAAGCATGTTCCTTGGGCATTCAACTGTATAGTTTTTTAGTCCTGTTTAGCAAGACAAGTAAGTAAGTTCGCCATCTTGGCGCTTTTTTTCATTTTTCATGTTTAAAACAACGGTAAAAACTCGCGTCTGTTTCAATTCCCATTCACTTGATAGGTTTTGTTTTCTCAGAAAGTTTCTTCTCGGCTGCATGGCTTGCTGATGTTTGTGCTGTCTGCTCTTACTCCTGTTGTTGTCTTCAGCTTAAACTTAAATTTTGGAGAATTTTTAAGCTTTTTTAATATTAGACATATTGTAATTTTTGAAGATCTAGAGACAGATTATCCTTTTATTGTAATTTAATTTTTGACCTGTAGTTGTTTTTCAATTTTATTGCATGTAGTACTTAGTGACCATATACTTGTGTTCTTATAGCTTTTGTAGCTTGACATGTTAACTATTAACCTTTTTTTTTGACTTAGTGTTTGGGGTTAGCTGTTGTTAACTCATTTTATCTTATATATTCCTGCGTTGTACCCTCGCAGAAGTAGCCTACCGAAAAACTCAGTTTTTCTGACAAGCCTTTTATAAATTATAGATTCCCCTGAGGATGACCTGTTAGGTAAGGTCGAAACGCGTCGGGACAAGGAATAAAGTATTTGTTTGGAAAGAAAAAGCCTTTTATTCATCACCCAAAGCTATATTTTTGTAAGTATTAGAGTAACTGGAGTAAGACTTTACATGTGGCTAGAAATAGTGCAGATAAACTTATGTTGTGAATTTGAAGTAATTTGGTATACAATGTTTACGGTTTTTTCTAAATTAAAAATAAAATCCTAAAGTTATGCGTTGAAACGACGTAACGGTTAAAGTCAAATGCCTGACAGACAGAGTAGTTAACAGCCACACGTAGATTAATTCATACAACAGGTATAAACCATACATCAACGGTAGCCAAACTAAATGTATACCAGGCAGAAAACATACTACCCGAACCAACAATCGTGAAATCTCTACCGCAATTATGGAAAAAGACAAACGAGATGAAATAAAAAATTTGCCAGTTGTTTGTATTTAACTGGGCGATTCAATCAATTATTTAAATACACTATATTTGTAGCTTTATTAACGGTCCTATACATAGTCTTAGCGCAGCATAGATATATTATGCTATCGTATAATATAACAGATATTTAAACAAAATCAAGCCAAGTCTCTATAAAAAACATTCTAAAATAGTTCCTTTAAACTTAAACATAAGACGTCATATAAGACCGACGCAGTCGTGGGATGTGTTTCAATGGTAATTCTAATAATTCTGTAATTCTGTAATTCTGTAATTAATTCTCTATGCTTTGAATATATCCCAGGCATGAAGCCGATCTAGGGTATCACGCACATAAAACGTTAGCTGACGTGTGCCTAGATAGCGCAGGGGGCACCCGCTTGCCTCCTAATCAGATGGTTACGCGATCGAATCCAGCTCGGTGAATGTTTTATATTTTTTATTTTGAGATTTGGAGAAACAATAGTGCACATATTTTATACGTTTTGAACAAGATCTCATATTTATTTAAAACGCCTTTGAGCCTGATATTATAATTTTGTTATTGTTGATATTGAAAAAACCGGTGTGATAATGTTGATTAAAACGAAATCGTACTGGTGATTAATAAGGAAAAATAACTGCTACGTTTCATAGAAAATTGAGTTTTGGGCATTTTTCTCAAAAGGAGTTAGAACGCAAGATTTTTTTGATAATAGAGAGATATCGATGTTAACACTTTCGAAACAATTCTTCAAATGTGCGTGTGCTACGACCTCTAAAATCGATCTTCAAGGTCTGTGTAAGTTTAAAGTATTAACTTTACTAATATGCCGTATAATATAGTGTACAATTCTTATAATATATATATATATATATATATATATATATATATATATATATATATATATATATATATATATATATATATATATATATATATATATATATATATATATATATATATTCAACAACACACCACGAGGGCTTACAGCCTAAATACTATCGTACCGTGGGTGTCGACAAAGAGGGAAGAGGCAACTTGTTAATTCTGAAATTGAGGGTTTGGAGGTTCGGAAGAGAAGGAAAAACATGTGCCGGCAAGGAATTCCACAACTTGGAAGTCTTCGGGACCAAAGAGCGGGCATAACAAGATGTTCCATGTCTGGTAACATTTATTTTTTATTTATTTATATGCATTCAAATTATACAGTGCATCTTACATAGAAGTTATAAACTTGTGGCTGTAATTGATGCGATTTGGTTAAAATATTTAACTGAAACATATCAAAATCCTATTGACACTGACATTTCTTGCTATAAAACTTCGGTATTTCAAATTTACAATTTATTTAACCAATCTTCATTTATAAGCATCTCTAATATTTCCTCTACATTCTTTGAACTTTCAAACCATTTTACACTCCAAAGTAGTTGTTTTTCAACTTTAGTTTAATAATATTTTCAAGCATTTTAGGACCTAAAATTGCAAGTTGTCACTGTGACATTATATACATGGACAGTAAAAGGGTGCATTCGCTCTGTTCCCCTGGTAAATCTGTTGCGGGCAGCAGGTGGAGGAACTATGGAGGAAAGCTCCTCTGAGCAGTGCCTGTGCAGATATCTATAAGAAGAGAGAGAGAGAGAGAGAGAGAGAGAGATGTCACCAACGGCACGTCGGTGGGCAAAGCATGGCAGCCTTTGGGTGAGGGTAGGGTCACCGATGAGACGTATAGCTCTCTTCTGAGTGGAGTACAGCATAGCGAGTGTAGAAGCGGCAGCGGTATCCCAGATGTAGGAGCAGTATTCGAGGTTTGGCCTTATTTGTGAAGTATATAAGGTATAGAGATTAGCAGGTGAGAAGTATTTGCGGCCCGGAAGAGGAAACCTAATTTCTTAGCAGCCGCTTTTGCAATTAATGTGACATGTTGGTGCCAATTGAGATTTCGAGCCACAGAAATGCCAACAAGCTAAAAGGACTCATTACTTTGAATAACTTGGTTGTTCATTGTGATGGGTCTAGGGCTGGTATATCTCTTATGAGATAGAAAGCAAGACTGAGATTTGGCGGAGTTGAGTTGTACAAGATTTCTACTTCCCCAGTCTAATATTTTATGGAGATCCACAGAGACAGAACTCTCGATGAGTCTGCGATCCTTATCTAATTGTGCTAAAGAGACAGTCTTAGAATATTGTATATTTGAGTGGAAAGTGCTGTCGTCCGCTTAACTGTGAACTGGATTGAATGTGCTAGAGAGGAGGTCATTGATGTGGAGAGGAAACAAAGTAGGGGCCAAAGCTGAACATCGAGCGACTCCTGCATTAATTGGATACATGTTTAGAGGAATGGCCATCCACGACAACAAAAATGTTTCGGTTGGAGAGGAAATTTGCTGTCCAGGTACAGTTTTGGTGGTAGGCCATAGGCCGGAAGTTTATTAAGCAGCGCTGCGTGCCAGACCTGGTCGAATGCTTTGGATATGTCTAGAGCGACAATCTAGGATTCACCGTGTAGTTCCATAGACTTGTTCCATAAATTAGTGACAAAGTAAATGAGGTAGGCAGTTGATCTGCGCTGACGGAATCCATACTGCCTGTTGTGGATGAGACTGTACTTTTCAAGAAATTTTAGTAATTCGGTGTTTATATACTTTACAATCACTTTAGAGACGACTGAAAGGAGAGAAATAGGCCTGTAGTTGCTAGGATCCGCTTTGGATCCTTTCTTGGGAACGGGTTGTACTCGAGCAGTTTTCCAGTTACTAGGGAATATGCCTCTATTGAAAGATGTCTGAAACAGACGAGTCAGGATAGGAGCAAGTTCTGGTGCGCATTTTTTGAGAACAATTGCTGGGATCTCGTCAAGGCCAGAGGCTTTCCTGGTATTAAGAGAAGAGGGCATCTTTCGTACCTTTCTAGTTTTAAAATGACATCCATGATTTTATGCGCGATATTGGGGACTGTTGGTGGTTGAACATTTGGAGGTGGGTTGTGAGTAGAATTGTCTGCGAACAACGAGGCAAAAAGTTCAGCCTTGCCCAGGTAGAAACAATTTCATCCCCTGAAACAAGAGGTGGGATCGTGTTCATGCAGAAATTATTCCCAATAGATTTAGCAAAAGTCCGAAAGGGTTTCTCCACTCTTGTTTATTTTCTCTAATTGGCCTGGAATCAGTACTTCCATTTAAAGATAAAGAAAAGATCCAAAACAAGGACGATATATCGACGAGGCTCTGGATGTATTTTTTAACTTAAGAGCAGATGATTATTATGTTTCGGCAGTAGATGGAGATTAGTTGTTGTCCTACAGAGAAGTGTCTCCACAAAGAAAATACATTAAAGGCCAGTTTTACAAAGTTCGATCAAATATTTAACGTAAGGTTAGTTAGCCATTGATTCAAAATACAATCACAGCTTCAAAATATTTGGGTGTCATCGTCAAGACCCGAATCATAGTCTGTGATTGGTCGCCTAAAGCAATGATCAACTAATGGTCTGTTAAATATTTAATCGAGCTTTGTAAAACTGTGCATAAGTGTGTATAATCTTCCGATTAAGCTAACTTTGTTAGTGAAGCTATCGTCAGGGCTTTAAAAGTTGGGTTGTGGTTATTTGGGTTCACCAAGTGTACTTATCAGTGCCCATCACAGGTTCCAATATTCACTTACTTGTTGTCTATGTGATATAAAAGGGAGATTAAATTGTAATTACATGACCGAGGGTGTTGCTGATGTTCCATCCAAGGCCTAAAGTCCAATTCTGGATTGTTTGGTGAGTACCTCAATTAAAATAAAATCTAACTAAATAAGTGGCCTCAAGTTTTTCAAGTTATTAACTTTGTAGACAACTCCAAAGTAAATTCTGCTTGATGCAGAAAATAATGACGAGTCTTGAAGAATAATTTTATTTAATAAGTGGCGAAAGAGTTGTTGAGGTGTTAATTAATTTTTGGGAAACGAAAAATAAGTGTTTTAAAGTTAATTTAAATTGTTTTCCATCAAATATCAGTTGATTAAATAAATCGGAAGTTTGGTGTAATATCGATGTCAACTTAAACGAGAGCTATTTTATCCAGTCATTTAAAAACCATATATTTGTCTATCTACTTCTTAAATTAAGTATATCCACTCGTTTCTTCATACCTGTGGTAGACAATGAACTTTTAATTATTTCACCTTACAATAACATACATGTTGTGAATGCGCCACTCAGCAGTTGCATCTTAAGACTCAAGAAAACCAGTAGAAACAAGAAATTACAAACGACAGCCATGGTGAGGTAAAAATATTGTAAAATGTAACTGACATGGAATGAGTACGAGCTACCTGATCTTATAGAAATGGCATAAAATGTTGTAGTTAATGTCTTGTATGTTACAGTCTCACATATAAGCACGTCACTCTCACATTATGCCCCGAGTTTCTCTAATCTCGTGATGTTGTGCATCACCAACTACCATTTACCACTGTGAATTGTAACACTATCTATAATTACTCTACTAGTATACTCTGCAGAACACGATTATCAGTTGTTTCATCATGACATTAGCGAAAACTTACTTCGTACCTATTACATCTATTATAAAGGCTGATTCTAAATTATCATCATCACAGTCTATAGGCGATGTCTCCCTGTCGTCGCAACCATGATTATCCATCTTGAGCAACAATATTGCCAGGTTCTCCAGAACTGTTCCACTTTAGCTACATCTATTCTTTTTCCGCGTATATATCAAAATACATATGTTGAACATGTTATAGATATAGCGTTTTGTAATTATTTTTATTTCTCTCCAGATATTGTGTATAGATTAATTATTAAGCATAAGTGGAAAATATTGAGATGTGCCATTACGTCACTGAAGTTTTCACCTGATGATCCACCTGCGACAAAGCAGCGCACGAAGATTTTAAATGTATATTTAAATTGTTACCCCATTTCATTTGTTTAAAATATTTTTCCAAAAATGAAATTTATGTTGCCTTGTTTGTCAGTCTTACATAGAGAGCTATAAAATTCCATCATTTTCAAAAAGTGTGGATACTGCAACAATAAATAAGTGTTGAAAAAGGTCTGGGTGCAGCAAATATATCCTGGTAGAGAATTTTTGTAAAAATATTTGAAATCCGATAAGTCAATTTCCTATTAAGCTAGAATCTTTAAGATGGGGCTGATTTCCGGTATTTCCGGAAGTGTCGCCATTTTGTAAATATTTTATTTAGACTTGCAGCAGTCGATTCTAACCGGCTGTCAAATTTCATAATAATACGATTTCGCGAAATCAATAATTTTCTAACGAACGGGCTACGTGAATCATCTTATATATATATATATATATATATATATATATATATATATATATATATATATATATATATATATATATATATGTTTAGGAAGATTTCCGCGGTCTTTAATGTGAGACATACTTGGTTCTCGGGTTGAATGGCGTCCAGAATTTATGAAAACTCGACGTTTCGGCTCCTGTTTTGGAGCCATTTTCAAGAGGTAAAGGAAATATGTAAGGACACTCTAAGGCCTCAATCTGCCTACTCCTTAGAGCGGTGGATAAAGGTGGGTTGGGTTGTTATAGCTCGATTACGGGGCCTCAATCTGCCTACTCCCCAAATCTCGCCGGAGATCGTCTGTGAGGTATCAGTGTGTTCAACCCTAGGCCTCAAAGACATTTGGCAGTTAGTTGAAAGTCTTGTCTTATATATGTCGTTCCGTCTACCTGCTTCGTTTTCAGTGAAAGTAGTAGGGTCACGGTGAATTAAGTGGGGGGCTTTGGCCACGGTACTTAGAGGATGAGGAGGATTAAGAGGGTCACCGGAATTTGTTGAGACAGATAATGAGGCAATAAAATTGTCTGTGGAATTTATTTTCTTTTTGTGTGTTTGTAATGAAGATATAAGAGGTTTCCAAGTAGTCGGAAGGCGAAGACCATCATCTCTCTTATTTAAGCAATTGTAATTGAGCTCCAACAACACAACCCGCCTATTTCCACCGCTCTAAGGAGTAGGCAGATTGAGGCCTTAGAGTGTTCTTACATATTTCCTTTACTTCTTGAAAATAGCTCCAAAACAGGAGCCGAAAGGTCGAGTTTATATATATATATATATATATATATATATATATATATATATATATATATATATATATATATATATATATATATATATATATATATATATATATATATATATATATATATATATAACAAAACCTAAAAATTGAAACTGACCCCGGATATGTGTTCTAGGTGGCCTAATTAGCGCTCATTTGAGAAAAAATTGTTCAAAATTCAAAGGTCGAAATCTCCTCATTAGTGAATTTTTTTAGGAAAATTCACTGCAAGTTATAAAATATTTTTGTTTCTTGTATGTAGTTTAGATTAAGTTAATTAATAAAATATTCCTTGCCTCAACAATCACAAATGAGATTAGTTCCTTTATAGACTTTTGTTATCTGATAATCAGGTACATATTAACTGAGTCACAACAGTAATAACTACAGTGTGGCATTGCAAATGAATTTTGATCTGGGCATGTTTTGTTTTACATAGTCATTATTTAAGCCGCTTACACACACACAAAGAATTAACTACAATGCAGTAAACCATACCTGTACGTTATATGCATTTTTAACCGCACCTTCTTTTGCAATATGTCCCGTTATAAATTAAACATAAGCGGCGAAATATGTCAGAGTGTGGCGCAATTATTGTTTTATCCTTCATCGCTGATTATGTATCAGGAGTTCGTCCTATGCTGATTTCTTTATGATTAGTAGATTACAAAGAAGACTTCATATTGGTGCGCCTTTGTAAACCGAAAGATTATTATATGGCACTGTTTTCACTGTTCATAAAATATTGCTGCAAATTGAATCATAACTTCCACATAGCTGTGATAATCTACTCTCCTAAGAAAGACATCCCAATGAAATGAATTGTTTATTCCACGTACACAGAAAACCTCTTTAGCCACTCAAAAGCCCTGGTTCTCTAAATCCTGTGACAAGGCCAGACTTGAAAAAGTCAAAGCTCACAGCTTCTACACAATCCCAGTAAAGAAAATCGTCAAGCATTTAACGACGCAAGAAACTGCTATTTCCGTATTCTTTCTGAGGCAAAAAACTCGGTTAATAACCACATCAAAAACAAAGTCCTCTTAAGCTCCAACGGCGGCAAACCCTTCTGGACTCTTGCTAAATCTCTTGGGAATAATTTCTGCAAGAGCACGTTTCCACCTCTTGTCTCAAGGGATGCAATTGTTTCTACCGCCCTGGGCAAGGCTGAACTTTTTGCTTCGTTGTTCGCCGGCAATTCTACTCTCAACCCACCTCCAAATGTTCAACAACCAACACTCCCCAATGTCGCGCATAAAATGAGGGATATCATTTTCAAAACTAAAAAGGTATGAAAGATGCTCCCTTATCTTAATACCAGGAAAGCCTCTGGCCTTGACGAGATCCCAGCAATTGTTCTAAAAAAATGCGCACCAGAACTTGCTCCTGTCCTGACTCGTCTGTTTCAGATATCTTACTATAAAGGCATATCCCCTAGTAACTGGAAAACTGCTCGAGTACAACCCATCCCCACGAAAGGATCCAAAGCGCTTCCTAGTAACTACAGGGCCATTTCTCTCCTTTTAGTACTGTCTAAAGTGATGGAAAAGTATATAAACACCGAATTACTAAAATTTCTTGAAAAACACAGTCTAATCCACGACAGGCAGTATGGATTCCGTCAGCGCAGATGAACTGCCGACCTCCTTTCTTTGTCACCCATTCTTGGAACAATTCTATGGAACTACACGGTGAATCCCAGATTGTTGCTCTAGACATATCCAAAGCATTCGACCAGGTCTGGCACGCAGCGCTACTTAATAAACTTCCGGTCTATGGCGTACCACCAAAACTTTGTCCCTGGACAGCAAATTTTCTCTCCAACAGGAGCATTTCTGTTGTTGTGGATGGTCATTCCGCTAAGCTCTATCCAATTAATGCAGGAGTTCCTCAAGGTTCAGCTTAAGCCCCTACTTTGTTTTTTCTCCACATCAATGACCTCCTCTCTAGCACATCCAACCAAGTTCACAGTTACGCGGACGACAGCACCCTCCACTCAAATATACAATATTCTAAGCCTGTCTCTTTAGCCCAATTAGATGAAGATCGCAAACTCATGGAGGGTTCTGTCTCCGTGGATCTCCAAAAAATATTAGACTGGGGAAGTAGAAATCTTGTACAATTCAACCCCACCAAATCTCAGTCTTGCTTTCTTTCTCATAAGAGATACACCAGCCCTAGACCCGTCACAATAAACAACCAAGTTATTCAAAGTAATGAGTCCTTTTCTCTTGTTGACATTTCTGTGGATCGAAATTTTAATTGGCACCAACATTTCACATCAATTGCAGAAGCAGCTGCTAAGATTTTAGGTTTCCTCTTCCGGGCGCGCAAATACTTTTCAGCAGCTAATCTCTATCCTTTATATACTTCACAAATAAGGCCAAACCTCGAATACTGCTCCCACATCTGGGGTGCAGCTGCTGCTTCTATACTCGCTATCCTGGACTCCATTCAAAATGTCTCATCGGTGACCCTACCCTCACCCAAAGGCTGCCATCCCTTGCCCACCGACGTGCCGTTGGTGACCTCTCTCTATTTTATAGATATCTGCACGGGCACCACTGCTCAGAGGAGCTTTCCTCCATAGTTCCCCCACCTGCTGCACCCTTTTCTGTCCAGGTCACCAGACATAGAACATCTTGTTACGCCCGCTCTTTTGTCCCGAGGACTTCCAAGTTTTGGAATTCTTTGCCGGCACATGTTTTTCCTTCTCCTCCGAACCTCCAAACCTTCAAGTCCAGAATTAACAAATTGCCTCTTTGCTCCTTGTCAACACCCACGGTACGATAATATTTAGGCTGTAAGTGGTGTGTTGTTGAAATTTAAAAAAAAAGAAAAGAATGCCGGGTCCATGACTTGACCATAAAGAAAATATTCGTATTCCCGTACCCATAAACTTCTGAAGCGTTATATTACTCGAGTCTTAACGAACAAAATGTCAATTTTCACTACATCATCACTCATTTACCCCCCCACCACCTGAAGAAATCTTACCCAAAAACAATTGGAAGCGTTATTTTGTCGGGTGCTAACTGGATAGCAAATTTAAAGAATGTATCTCAATTCGTTCGAAAATTATTGCACCTACTAACAGACAGGCGTACAGGGTGAGTATTATAAATGATAACCCCCTTTCATTTTCTTTATTTCTGGGCGAATTGATCCGTTCAAAAACTTATTTTGAACAATTTTCAACTTAGTTTCTGAATATGCTATCGATTTTTAAGAATTTTGAAAAATGTACGAGGTGAAACAAAAAAATTTTTTTTTAAATAGAACACCCTGTATTTTTTACATATTATAATTTATCGATTTTTACTGATTACAAAAATATATAGTTATAGCACATTTGGATACGCAGTTTTAAAGTTATGATGAAATATGTAAAACGACAATCTGTTTACGTATTACTCAATAATATACGAAGTAGCGTTTGGAAATAAAATTTTAACTTTGTATAAACGTCAAAAAGGTTAAGATTTGTTAGTGCTTTTTCTATTAGGAATCTTTATTGCGTGCAAAAAAGCGATCATGCCTTATCATAGTTTAGAGAATAGGCGTAGAATTTTAGAAATATTCTTATATTGTAATAAAAACATGACTGCTTCACAAAGGGAGTTTAGAAGACTCTATCCGAATCAGACTGTGCCTGGCAAAGGATCATTCAAGAAAATTTACAATAAATTTTGTGTCACAAATTCATTAAAGAATGCAAATAGAAGAAAAACCAGGAATACTATTGGTGAGGAAATACAAATGAATATTCTATTATCGGTTATAGAAGAGCCAAGTCGGTCTACTTATTTTGTAGCTAAATATTTAAATGTAAGCCAAAGCAGCCTTATGCAACTTTTAAAAAGAAATAAGTATAAACCTTTTCACATTCTTCCTGTTCAACACTTAACCGAAAATGATCGTCGACAGAGAATACTGTTTTGCCAACAAATTATTGAAAAATATAATGAAAACAATGATTTTTTGCGAAATGTGTTTTGTACTGATGAGTCGTCCTTTTCTACAGCTGGTTTCTTTAATAGACATAACAAACATCATTGGGCTACAGAAAATCCACATATGGCAAAGCAAATAAAAAAGCAAGGTCGTAAAACTGTCAATGTGTGATGTGGGATACACCAAAACAAAATAATTGGTCCATTTTTTTTACATACAAATCTCACAGGTGTACTTTATCTCCATTTGCTACAAGAGCAAGTTGAGGAATATTTGGATGACTTGTCAGTTATTCTAAATTTAAGAGCAATCTGGCAGCAAGACGGAGCTCCCCCACATAACGTTAGACCTGTGACGAACTACTTAAACCAAAAATATGACCTCTGGATAGGAAAAAATGGTCCCATCCATTGGCCGGCTAAAAGCCCCCATTTAAATCCGCTAGATTTTTTCTTTGGGGTGCTCTCAAGAACAATATTTATAGTGAAGAACAGCCGGCGGACACTGTGCAATTAAAACAGCTTATACGGCGAGAAATAAATTCTTGTAACGAAAATTCAACGGTATTTGAAGATGTGCGATCAATTTTTTTACGGCGATGTTTCAAATGCTTATAAAACAACGGAAGTTATGTAGAAGATACAATGTAAATTTTTATATTATATTCTAATTTTTTTAAGTTTGATACTTTTGTTTTATTTATTTCCTTGTCTATGGTTTCGTTATATATATATATATATATATATATATATATATATATATATATATATATATATATATATATATATATATATATTGTTGTGACAATCATTCAATAGATATCTTAGCTAGTTTTGTATAATAATTAACTAAGTATTGACAAATAATATTTTTAGGATAAACTAATAGTTTGACGTTTGTATAAAAAATTAAAATGTTGTTTCCAAGGGCTACTTCGTATATTATTGAGTAATACGTAAACAGATTTGTCGTTTTACATATTTCATTATAACTTAAAAACTGCTTATTCAAATGTGCTATAACTATCTATTTTTGTAATCAGAAAAAATCGAGAAATTATAGTATGTAAAAAATACTGGATGTTCTATTAAAAAAAACTATATTTTTTGTTCCACCTCGTACATTTTTCAAAATTCTTAAAAAGCGATAGCAGATTCAGAAACTACGTTAAAAAATTGTTAAAAACAAGTTTCAATTCACCCAGAAATAACGAAAATAAAAGGGGGTTATCATTTATAGTACTCACCTCTACAGCCCGACAGACCGACCGACCGACAGACGGAAAAGTTTCGTTACAGAATCAAGTTGTCTATATGTTTTGAGACCTTTTACGCCGTCTTAGCATAAACAATCGAAATTTCTGCCACCAATATGCCACCGCACACAAAAAGACAGACAAAAAAAATTCATTCCCAAATCATGTTTTCTATATGGTTTGATACTTTTAGCAAATTTTCATTAAGAAAATTTCGCTTTTAGAGAGGTCACGATGAAAATCTTTCGGAAAAATTTCCGAAGATGAGCGCGAATTTGGGTCCCTGGAACCCACAACCAAGGCCCGTTAAAAATTATATATATATATATATATATATATATATATATATATATATATATATATATATATATATATATATATATATATATATATATATATATGTATCCGAGCGATAACTCAAAAAATACTAAGCTGATTTAAATCAAACTTTGCAAAAATCTTGTGTGGACGAAAACCGAGGTGGATTTCCTTAATCAGCCTTTAGATTCAGTTTTTCCGGTGGAAAAACGAACAAAACTGTTTGAAAACGTTATATTTTTGTAAGTATCAGAGTAACTGGAATGATACTTTACGTGCGGCTAGAAATAGTACAAATATACCTTTGTTGTGAATTTTAAGTAATTTGTTACACAATATTACGAGTTTTTTTTCAAATTAAAAATAAAATCCCAAAGACATGCGTTGAAACGACTTAGTGGCTAACGTCCAATGTCTGACAGATATAGTTAACTGCCACGCGTAGATTGATTTATAAAATAGGTATAAACCATACATCAACGGTAACCAAATAACCAAACTAAATATATACCAGGCATAAAACATAGTACCCGAACCAGAAATCGTGAAATCTCGACCGCAATTATGGAAAATGACAAACGACATGAAATTAAATATTTGCCAAGTAATTGTTATTTAATTGCGGGATTCAATCCATTATTAAAAGACACTATAATTATAGCTTTATGAACGGCATCAAATACATTTTCAGCGCAGCATAGATATATTATGCTGTCGTATAATATACTAGAAATGTAAACAAAATCAAGCCAAGTCTCTATGATAATGATTCTAAAATAGTTTCTTTTATCTTTAAACTTAAAGATAAGACGTCATATAAGACCGAAACAGTCGTGGAATGTGTTTCAATGGTAATTCTACTAACTCTGTAATTAATTACGTATACTTTGAATATAATATTCCGGGCATGAAGCCGATCTAACGTATCACGCAAATGAAACGTTGGTTGAAATATACTTAGATGGGGCCGGGGACAGCGTTGTTGCCTCTAAGCAGAAAGTTACGCGATCGAATCCTATGACGATGTGGAAGTAAAATAATACAATAAGCTTCACATATAACTACAAATTTGTTTTAAAAACCTATTTTGTTATTTTGTTTGCAGAAACTGGTTCGATTGAGTTGACTGTTGCAAACAGCATCCAAGAAAGTTATGGTGACAAGATTGAATAGGGGTGCTATATATATATATATATATATATATATATATATATATATATATATATATATATATATATATATATATATATATATATATATATATATATATATATATATATATATATATATATATATATAGTAAAGCGCACTCGACCTTATTATAAAGAAAAGTTAAAAAGTTAATTCCTTGTTATAACATACTACATACAGGTGTCCAGAAAATTAGTGTCACAAGTTCTTTTAGCATTTTTTGCAAACTACATATGTATACACACACACACAAATATATATATATATATATATATATATATATATATATATATATATAGGTATATATATATATATATATATATATATATATATATATATATATATATATATATACATATATATATATATATATATATATATATATATATATATATATATACATATATATATATATATATATATATATATATATATATATATATATATATATATATATATATATATATATATATATATATACTGAAACTCCGCTGGGCTGTGGGCTCTAGGGGCTGTAATTCGTGCTCATTTGAAAACCTTTGGGTAAAATTCCTTAGTCGTTACCTTTCTGTAAGCCAAATTTTCTTTGTGAAAGTTCGTAAAAAAATAACTACAAGTAATTATTGTCTAAGTACATGCCCTTTGATACACATATAAGCCATAAAAATAATATCATTTTTTTGCAATACTTCTTGTTGTGAATATAAAACTTGCTCATGGTTTAATTCATAGATCGTCGTCGCATTGTAATCTTTTCATAAGTCAAGGTACAGTTTTTTCAGCCGTCGATTCCCGTTACAAATTTCCGGTTATGTTTGAACAAATTTCGCCCACACAGCGACTTTCATCATGGAATGTTTTATCATAAAGTAAAATTAATGAAGAATGACAATGGAACAGACTAGTTACATAATTTAGGTCACGTAGGCGACACATTATGCCATTTAAGGGATTACCATTAGTAAAAATCACTCAACTTCCGTGATAAAGCTTCTCTGAAATCATACTCGTTACATCTTTCCATCAATATATTCATATTTTTTATGTTATGGATATTTTGCTACTCTAACAATCAGAAAAATGATTAATGGTTGGTGTATCTTTTATAATTGTTAATACATATATTATATAAGCTAATTCACGATAGACTGTATATTATAATTTCAAAACGGTTTAATATAGAAGCTTACAATGCAACATATGAAAAAATATAATCATATAGAAGTTTTTATATTTAACTTCTTCAATGGTGGAAAAGCTTTGCCGAGTTTTAGAACTGAAGGTCAAAAAAATATTATTTAGTTGTACTGAATTCCTATTTACCTCAATTTTTAGTAGATTTCAATCCATGCCATGTCATTCTGGTATCTTTCCGCTGATTATCTGTGACCTGTGTGAAACCATTTAAAATTAGACAGGATTAGCATACCAAAAAAAAAGTCAGGCCGCAGCAAGTGCGCTATGGAAGTGAATTTTCATAAAAATGTTTTTAATAGCAAATATATCTCTCTAATGTAAGTAGGCATCAATTTGGTTACAGGTATAACCTATATACTAGAAACAATGTACCATATTTTATCAATATTACTTATTGTTTAAAAATGTACAAACATTTTCCGGAAATACACTTAAAATGTTTCCAAGAAAACTGATTTCCATGTCAACGAACCTTAGGTTAATAGCAAATTGAGTTATTTAAATTTGCAGGATTTTATGAAAATTCGCTACCAAAATGCACTTAGTGCGTCACGATTTTTTTTCTTCTTATAAACGTGCATCATAATTCGATAAAAAATGCAAAATGCAATATAAGGGTGTTCGAAAAAAACAATTGTGGGGATCACTAACTTATGGACCACCCTGTGATTGTCAAGATATTTTCATAAGACACCATATAATTAACATATGCAATTTTTTCTCGTATCTTGTATAATAACAATTATATTGAGCTTTACCGTAGAAATGCGTCACCTTGAATATACGCAAACAGATAAAAACTGAAAGTAAACCCGGATATGGATTCTAGAGGGAGGGGGGCTAGTTTGCGCTCATTTGAAGAAATCTGTTTAAAAATCAAATTCGCAGCCAAAAATTATAGACTGTTAAACCATAAACTTAAATAAACCTACAGCCAAAGCATCAACTTGACTATACCTACAGCCAAAGCATCAGCGAAAGGGTCCATTTGAAATTAATTTTCTGTAAACATTTTAGTAAAATGAAGGACAATGACGGTTAAAGCTGAAACTTAAGGGTTTGCAAAACACTCTTCTTGCGATTTTTTTTTACCAAATCCATATTTGTTTCAGGTTCTTTGCCTAAATGTAGACGCACAGGAGCAATCGAGTGGCCAGCTCGTTCTCCAGACCTGTCGCCACTGGACTTCTTTTTGTGGGGTCACTTGAACTGTCAAGTGTATAAAAAACGACCTAAGGATCTGGAACAATTACAGGAGCGGTTAACTGAAGAAATCAACCATATTGCACCGGATATGATACAAAATTCAGTGAGACATTTTGTTGATAGATTATATCACTGTCGAGTTGTAGACGGAGCACAGTTTAAACAATTACTTTAGTTTAAATAATATTTATTTAATATTATTGGCTGCGGCTTCTCATGCCATTAGCACATTCTTTCCCATCATTTAATATTTTTATAAATTTTCCAGACAAAGTCAACTTGGCTCGCCCGGGAATCGAACCCGGGACCTCTCGCTTTGCAGGCTGGCACCTAGCCACCTGCGCCACGAGGGCGTCAGTTTAAATAGTATTACGAACTTTTATTACTGATCTGATCTTAATTTTGCAATATGAATATTTTTTTATGGTGTTATATTATGAATTACAAAAAACATGTTGATGTTTCAGAACGTGGTTTTTTATCTTGCATCCGAAAATCGTAAATAATACAAGGTGACCCATTAAAAAAAAATAAGTTGGAGTCATTCCCTGTTAAACCAGAAGTGAAAAAAAAGTGAATGTGTTATAAAAAAATATTTATTTGTGACCATTCGTCATTAAAAAAATCCAAAAAAATTGCGTCATTAATAACAGATATATTCGACTGTTCCGGAAATTTTTACTAGCCCTGTATAATTTATGGCTGTTAATTTCAGGAGTCATAAGCATTTTACCTATGCTAATACGTCCAACTTTTCGTAGAATGTGCCTAATATACTAATAATCGCTTTGGTATATTAGTTGACATTTAGAGGCACGAGTCATTCGGTTCAGGTGGCGGAGCACAGAATAGAATATGAGATCAGAGATAAATGTCAGGCCATATTGATTAATTCATTTTAGGGCTTGACGAAACAGGTCAAGATTAATGAGTTCGTGCCCTATATAGCGAACTCAGAATATTCTGCTTAACGGAGGTTGAACATACTGGCAAATTAGACCTGCTAACGGGAGATAATTAATTAAAATGGTTAAGCATCATCTTGTCACTGTCAAAATTAAGGTCACACAGAGTTCTGATTTCTTAGTAATTGAGATTTTGGAATATGATTAGAATTAGGTGTATAAAAGTTTAGATTATTTTGGAACGTAAATAAAGCATTTAGCCTCTGGCGTATCAGTTATTCTTTTGAGGTGAGATCATTTCCAGGTGCTTCAAGACTTATGAAGATAAGACCAACATGGTGGCGTCTTAAAAATCGAAACCTAGAGACCCATATCATTGCTTTCGTTTTTTTTACAATTTTTTTACGGGACGTAGCAAGTGCGTTATACTAGCGAATTTTTATAAGAATTGTACACTATTATTATACGGCATTATAGTAAAGTTAATACTTTAAACTTCCACAGACCTTGAAGATCCATTTTAGAGATCCCAGTACGCACACATTTGAAGAATTATGTCGAAAGTGTTACCATCTATACCTCTCTGTTATCAAAAAAATCTTGGGTTCTACGTCCTTTTGAGAAAATTGCCCAAAACTCAATTTTCTATGAAGCCAAAGAATTCAATTTTGCTATATCTGTGGATAGTGCAAGTCTCTTTAGAAGAAACTTGTATTACAAGTATCTGCCAAATTATAAACGTGCAGTTTGTTTAATTACGTTTTGTACTGATGTACCACATTTTATTTGTTTTTGTTTCTTGATTAGCTCGAAGGATCTGATTATGTTTTGTTAAATTAAACTCTGATTTTAGTAACACTTAACGTTTAATAACAACTGTAAACTTATACAAAATTACTTATATTATGGTATGCTTAAGCGTGTTGCTTGTTTTGTGTCTATAGCAGAACTGCCTTGAATAAATATCGAATTTTCCTACGCTATCTACCTAAGATATGTTAGCAGACTTATGGTGAATTGTAAATAAGGAATGACCCTTGTTGGGTTATTCCTAACCGTGTTTAAAATTGCATTGTACAGATGGTAAATATCATAACAAAGAAATCTACCAAGAAATATGTAAATTTGAGAGGTCTAATCCTCCAGACGAGATGCCTTAACACAGTTATTTTTCCTCAATAAATGCCAGCATGATTTCGTTTTAGACAACCTAATCAAATCGGGTTTTTCAATATCAACAATAACAAGATTATAATTTTAGGCTCAAAGGTGACAAACTTATTTAGGTCTTTCAAACAAAAATTAGATCTTGTTCAAAACGTATGAAATCTGTGCACTATTGTTCCTCCAAATGTCAAAATAAAACATAAAAAACATACATGCATCAAACTGGATTCGATCGCGAAACCTTTTGCTTAGGAGGCAAGCGCAAAACCCCTTGCGACATCTAGGCACACCTCTACTAACGTTTTATTTGCCTGATATTTAGATCGGCTTCATGCCCGGGATATTATATTCAAAGTATGCGTAACAATTATTAATTACAGAATTAGTAGAATTACCATTGAAACACATCCCACGACTGTTTCGGTCTTATATGATGTCTTATGTTTAAGTTTAAAGATAGAAGAAACTATTTTAGAATCACTTTTATAGAGACTTGGCTTGATTTTGTCTAAATTAAATTTCTGCTAGATTATGACTTTTATATTAGCGAATTTTTCTTAATGAAAATTCACTCAAAAGGTATCGGCATTTAAAGAAAAAAAATTTGGGTGCCACTGGTGATCAAAGGAAAGCACAAGAATGAAATATTTGATGTGGTTAAAAAAACCAATTGAATATTACATATTAAGTTTTCTTGACGCAAAAAGAACAAGAAGTAGCAGAAAAATATTTTGAAAATTTTATAATTTTTCTTCTTAAAACGCCAAAGTCGCGATTTAAACGTCAAGATTTGTAATTTTCAGACAAATAATCTCAAACAAATACAGATTGTGCTGAAGAAATGTCGTAATAGGTGTGTTTTACAAAGCCTCAAGTTTCAGCTTCAACAATCATTGTCCTTCATTTTACTAAAATATTATCGGAAAATCCATTTCAAATAGACCCTTTTCTGATGCTTTGGCAGTGGTTTCAGCTATAGAGTTTATGCCTTAAAAGTCTATATTTTAGCAAATTTTCGTAGACTTATGAATTTTGAAAAGAGTTCGTCAAATGAGCGCGAACTATAACCCCTAAAACCCATATAAGTGGTAAGTCGTTGGTGATACACTTTCTTTTTTTAATAGAACACTCCTTATGTTACTGCATGTTTGTATTTTCCATTGAATTATAATGCATGTTTGTAGGGAAAAAAATATATCGTTCATCGCTTTTGAGTTATTTCAATTGTTTTGCAACTTTTCACGTTTTTCGCACATTGCACAAACATTTTGTATTACTCGTCGAAAAGATCGAGCTGCCGTATAAAGGCACCTCTCAAATGGTGGCCGAATTTAAAAAGTTTTTGCAGAAATATTTTTAGTGTTTCCGTAGAAATCATTTTTTGTAACATTTTTGTAAAATGTTGGTAATTAATAATAAATGTCTAGTAAGTTATTGTAAACAAAAATTGTCGAATTTTTGTGATAAATATAATATAGTGTAAGATTACTGAAGGGAATTTCGGCCAAAAAAACGGTGAATATTTGTGAAAGGAATTTTTGCAAAATTTGATATTTTTTTCCTACTTGAGTCATAAAGCTGTTTGTCAAAAATTATATCTTGGCAGGTGTGTAAATAGCTTGAAGAGGTGCGTTGGCCAGGAAAATTGGACCAGTTTATTCTGGAATTTTTAAGTTTATTTTCGGAAAACATTTGTACTTTTTGAAACAAGAAAGCTATTTTAATGAAATATGGTACATTGTTAACATTATATAGGTTATACTGCCAACCAAATGTCTCTTTTAAAAACAATACATAATTGACATTAAAAACATTTTTACGAAAATTCGCTACCACAACGCACTTGCTGCGTCCAGAATTTTTGTAAACCATTTTGTTAGCACATTCTTCTGGTATTTTTCTAAAATTTTCATTACAAATACTTTTTTATCGAATGTACATAGAAAAAATTCGCTTATGACGAGATCACGACTTTGAGACATCTGATATATATATATATATATATATATATATATATATATATATATATATATATATATATATATATATATATATATATATATATATATATATATATATGTATGTATGTATGTATGTATGTATGTAATAAAAAGGATAAAACATTTCTATGGAATTTCACTACCATAACGCATTTGCTGCGTCCAGACTTTTTAGTGAATTTTCTTTAAAAAATTCATTGATGAGGAGATCTCGACTTTTGAATTTTGAAAAAATTTCTTCAAATGAGCGCTAATTAGGCCCCCCAGAACACATATCCGGGGTCAGTTTGAATTTTTATATGTTTATATATATATATATATATATATATATATATATATATATATATATATATATATATATATATATATATATATATATATATATATATATATATATATATATATATATATATATATATATATATATATATATATATATATATATATATATATATATATATATATATATATATATATATATATATATTTATATATATATGTATCACACCGATAACTCAAAAAATAATGGGGCGATTTTGATTAAATTTGGTGAATAAATTCCTTTTGCAAATGGCTTGGATAAGTTCGTTAGCCAGGAAAATCTGCCCAGGTTTTCCCGGAAAATTTTGTGTTTTCTTTCGAAAAAAATTTATATCTCCCGAATTAACAAAGTAAGGTCAACCAAATTTGGTACGCGGGTTTACGTCCTTATATGTAAGTCACCTACCAAAATTTAGCTCTATATGTCAAAAGACAAAAAAGTTATAGGCATTTAAAGAAAAATAAATTGGGGTTTTCCTCAAAACGTCAAAGTTGCGACTTAAAACGTCAAAATCGGCAACATTTTGGCAAATAACTTGAAACTAATACGGGCTATGGAAATCAAATGTCTCAAGAAGGATGTTTTACAAACACTGAAGTCTTAGTTTCAACCGTCATTGTCCTTCATTTTACTAAAATGTTTCCAGAAAATTCATTTGAAATAGACGCTTTCCCTGATGCTTGGCAGTAGCCTTGGCTATAGAGTTTATCGTTTAATGGTATATAATTTTTGTCGAATTTTCGTAAAAAATCAATAAAGCTCAATATATCCGTTATTATACAAGATTTGAAAAAAAATTGTATATATTAATTATAGGGTGTCTTGAGCTACATCTTAAAAAAATATTTCTACAATCACAGAATGGCCCATAAGTCATTGGTGATACAAATTTTCTTTTTTTTTTAATCAAACACGCCTTATGTTATTGCATTTTTTCCATCGAAATAGAATGCATGTTTGTAAGAAAAGAAATTCTGGATGCAGCAAGTGCGTTATGGTAGCGAACTTTGATCAAATGCTTCATATTTGAATAGCCCAATTTGCTATTAACCTATAAGGTTGACCAAGAAACGAGTTTTTCCGGGAACACTTTAAGTCTACTTTTGGAAATCTTGGTACATTTTCACACAATAAAGTTATTTTTATGAAACATGGCACATTGCTTTTACTATATAGGTTATACTGGTAACCAAAATTGATGCCTGCTTTCTTAAAAAGAAAACACACATATTTGCAATAAAAACATTTTTATGAAAATTCACTACCATAACGCACTTGCTGCGTCCAGAGTTTTTTAAATGCTCACACTTTTTGTCAGCGCCGCTAGGGAATATTGCAAATTAGTATTCTCCTATATCTTTAACAAAAAAGGTATACTGGTTGACGCTAAAATCAACTATTTTTATTTCATTATTTGCGGAATATTTGTGATGTTAAAAGTGTCTAGACCTTAAACCTAATGTTTTGATGTCAAGAATCTTCTGATTGCTTTTGTGTACTATTATTTCTGTACCATCATGTAGAGCAAAAATTTTAGTCACTATGTTAATTGACATTTTAATTAATATATTCTTTGCAGAAAATTTGCCATCATAACGCGCTTCCTGCGTCATGATTTTTTAAATTACAAAACCAACAACTTACACTTCCTATATGAAATTAACACATAGACATTCTACAAAGATAATGACTTATTTTATAACTGTGGGAAAATTAAAAATTATAATTAAATTCGATAACCATTCAATTAAATGTGATGAAAAAAAATTAATTGGCTGTTTATCAAAAACTTTATACTTTTAACGAAACACTCAGTTACTTTAATCATCTTCTTTAATTGGCTTAAAGTACTACCGTTAACTTCCTAAATAACATATTATATGCTTATTAAATTAAATATTATCCTTTAATAAATTTTATTTTACGATTATTATTTATAAATGTGTGAAATACATATAACTGGCCTAGCTAATGTTTCCCCATAAAAAAGCGAAAAAATAACTTGATAACAAAAAACTAATGAAACATTATTAGAAATGAATAACAGTTATGGTTAATATATTGATCAACTTTTGGCCACCAGGTTAAAGAAGCCAGATGGCATACTTGTAGTTTAGATTGCGTTGACATATTAATATGATTTAAAACGGGTTTAATTAATTTAAAAAGCTGTTTACGCTAGAAGCATATTTTTCTTAATTAGACATGAGAGAGCTGATACGTTTTATTTTAAGCAATAAAATACCTTCCTTAAACTTCAGGACCCCCAGACCTTTATTATAAAGCTATTTAGTAAAACTTGGTTAGTTGTGTGTGTGTGTGTGTGTGTGTGTGTGTGTGTATTGTTTCTTTAACGTCGGCCTATTTCCGCGACTATGGCCAATCACCGACGCCAGGGAGCAGTTTCACCTCACTATCCTTTGCCGAACCCCTGCTTTTCTGTAAGGAGGATAGGGATCTTTAACGTGCCCAACATCGCATGAACACGGGTCCGATGGCTTTACGCCTCCTCCGAAGGGCAGAACGTGCAGACATTCAACTTGCTCAAATACAATGCCAGAACCTCGGTTGATGTTAATGTTACAGTTTTGACTTGGGTAGTTCGTTAAACATTAAATGAATATTTCTTCACAAAAATGTAACTCCAATAAAGTGTGGATCTGCATTTTGTTTGCTTCTAAAGAAACAGCAAAATTATAGTCTGCTTGGAAGATCCACTGACAATAAATTATGAACGGATGTCAAGTGATAGGGATAAATACCCATTAGTAGCTTACATAGCTGCACAATTTTTTTGAAATAATTTCTGAATTATGATAAAAATTTGTGGACGCCTCAAGTGCGTTATAGTAGCGAATTTTCATTAGAATTGTACACTATTATTATACGGCATATTAGTAAAGTTAATACTTTAAATTTACACAGGCCTTGAAGATCGATTCGGTCCTAGTACGCGCAAATGTGAAGAATTCTTTCGAAAGTGTTACCATGGATCTCTCTATTATCAAAAAAAAAAACTTGCGATCTAACTCCTTTTGAGGAAAATGCCCAAAACTCAATTTTCTATAAAGCTAAAGAACTAAATTTTGCTTTATCTGTAGATAGTGTAAGTCTCTTTAAAAGAAACTTGTCTTACAAATTGCATTAAAGGTATACAGAATATTTCCAGAAGCAAACTTAATTCATATTTAGAAAAGTAAAGCATCTGCTAAATTATAAACGTAGCAGTTATATTTTCTTATTAATCGCCAGTATAATTCCATTTTTGTCAACCTAAACAAACCGGTTTTTTCAATATCAACAATAACAACATTATAAGACTCAAAGGTGACAAACTTATTTACGCGTTTTAGAAAAAAATGAGATCTTGTTCGAAACGTATGAAACCTGTGCACTAATGTTCCTCCAAATGTCCAAATAAAACATAAAAAACTTACATTCATCGAGCTGAATTCGATCGCGTAACCTTCTGCTTATGAGGCAAGCGCGACGTCTCTCAGCCATCTAGGCATGCGTCATTCAACGTTTTAACGTTTTGTTTACATGATACATTAGATCAGCTTCATGCCCGGGATATTATATTCAAGGTATACGTAACAATTAATTACAGTATTAGTAGAATTACCATTGAAACACATCCCACGACTGTTTCTGTCTGATATGACGTCTTATGTTTAAGTTTAAAGATAAAAGAAACTATTTTAGAATCATTTTTATAGAGACTTGGGTTGATTTTGTTTACATTTCTACTATATTATGCGACAGTATAATATACCTCTGCTGCGCTAAAACTGTATTTGAGGCCGTTCATAAAGCTAAAAATATAGTGTCTTTTAATTATCGATTGAATCCCCTTAGTTAAATAACAATCACTTGGCAAATTTTTAATTTCATGTCGTCTGTCCTTTTCCATAATTGCAGTCGAGATTTCACGATTGTTGGTTCGGGCAGTATGTTTTATGCCTGGTATATATTTAGTTTTGTTACCGTTGATGCATGGTTTATACATACTGTATGAATCAATCTACGCGTGGAAGTTAACTACTCTGTCAGGCATTGGCCTTTAACTACTAAGTCGTCTCAACGCATGTCTTTGGGATTTAATTTTTAATTTTGAAAAGCAAGATTTTTGCCTAGTTTGATTAGTTTGATTGCAATCAGTTTAGTCAACACGGAATGCGTTAAATACCCTAATTATATATATATATATATATATATATATATATATATATATATATATATATATATATATATATATATATATATATATATATATATATATAAACATTTTAACAGACCTCGGTTTTGGATTCTAGGGACCCAAATTCGCGCTCATCTAAACAAATTTTTTCAAAAGCTTTTCATCGTGACCTCTCTAGTAGCGAATTTTTCTTAATGAAAATTTGCTAAAATTATGGTAACCAAAACAAAAGTAATAAATATAATTAAGAATAGCATTGAAAAAATAGATAAAAGGCTAAACAGCCATCAACCTGAATTAGTTAATTGTTCACGTGCTTTGGGAGTACTGTTACAGATGACGGTAAACGTAGCAACAGTAACGAGATAGCAAGGCAAGCACTCAATAGACAAACCAGTTTTTGCACTGATAAAAATCTAACTTGGACCTGAGAAACAGGATTTTTTTCTATGTTTTAACAACACACCATGAGGGCTTACGGCCTAAATACTATCGTACCGTGGGTGTCGACAAGGAGGAAAGCGGCAACTTGTTAATTCTGGACTTGAAGGTTTGGAGGTTCGGAGGAGAAGGAAAAACATGTGCCGGCAAGGAATTCCACAACTTGCAAGTCCTCCGGAAAAAAGAGCGGGCATAACAAGATGTTCTATGTCTGGTGACCTGGACAGTAAAAGGGTGCACTCACTCTGTCCCCTGGTAGATCTGTTGGGGGCAGCAGGTGGAGGAACTATGGAAGAAAGCTCCTCTGAGCAGTGCCCGTGCAGATATCAATAAAAGAGAGAGAGAGGTCACCAACGGCACGTCGGTGGGCAAGGGATGGCAGCCTTTGGGTGAGGGTGGGGTCACCGATGAGACGTGTAGCTCTCTTCTGAATGGAGTCCGGGATAGCGAGTGTAGAAGCGGTAGCGGCACCCGAGATGTGGGAGCAGTATTCGAGGTTTGGTCTTATTTATGAAGTATATAAGGTATATAGATTAGCTGGTTAAAAGTATTTGCGAGCCCGGAAGAGGAAACCTAATTTCTTAGCAGCCGCTTCTGCAATTGATGTGACATGTTGGTGCCAATTGAGATTTCGATCCACAGAAATGCCAACAAGTGAAAAGGACTCATTACTTTGAATAACTTGGTTGTTCATTGTGATGGGTCTAGGGCAGATCATCAGATTTTACATTTGGAATATTATACGAATAGGGAGGAAGTCTGGACTCCAGACAAGCGAATATGATGAAAATGTGAAATATGGACACAAAGAAAAAACAGCGACATGGTTAACCAATACAAAGATGAATAAAAGTGTACCGGAATAAGTGCGAGAAGAAAGATGCTTGCTAAAAGAAATTGAGTGAAAGATTGAAAATTTTTGTGAGCAAATCCTGGGACATTATAAGTTTCTAACAACATTACTTGAAGGTAATATGCTTGGAAAAATGGGAAGAAGTAGTCCAAAAGAAAGACCCATGGAAAACCGGACCCAATATAATGTGTTGAAGCTACATTGAAAATAAAAAGTCTGGACGCAGCAAGTGCGTTATGGCAGTGAATTTTATAAAAATGCTTTGAATATCAAATATGTCTTTTTAATGCAAGCAGTCATTAATTTGGTTACCGGTATACATATATAGTAGAAACAATGTGCCATATTTTATCAAAATAACTTATTGTTTGAAAATGTACAAAAATTTTCCGACAATAAACCTTAAACGTTGGTTTCCTGGCCAACAAACCTTAGGTTAATAGCAATTTGAGTTATTGAAATTTGAAGCATTTAATGAAAATTTGCTACCAAAACGCACTTACTGCGTCTTAGTTTTTTTTTACAAACATATTTAGATAACAAATGCAATAAAATAAGGCTGTAAATTTGTAGGGATTACCAACGACTTATGGGCCAGCCGGTGATTGTCAATATAATTTTATGCAGCTCAAGATACCATATAATTAATTTATCCATTTTTTTCTCGTCTCTTGTATATTAATAATTATATTGAACTTTACCGTAAAAACGCGTCACCCTGTATATATGTAAGCAGATCAAAACTGAACGTAAACCCGGATATGGATACCAGGGGCCTAGTTTGCGCTTATTTGAAGAAATCTTTTTAAAATTCTAAAGTCGCGGTCTCCTCATAGACGAATTTTTTGTACGAAACTTAGCTAAGAATTATAGACCGTTAAACCATAAACTTAACTAAAACTACCGCAAAAGCATCAGAGAAAATAACTAACCTGTTGCATATCAGCTCCTTTTGTAAAACTTCCATCCTTTATATGTGTTGATAAAACATAACAAACACTGCTTAGTCCACCCACTAACATTAATAAAGGAATAATTTGCCCTTGTATATAAACATTTCCCAAATAACAAATAATTTGTCGATTCAAACAGATAAACATATAAAACAATCTCAAATTTCATACCAAACGTCAGTTACAGCGTCTAACAGACCCGCGCAATAATATCAAATGTTCCGTCGCCTAGCAACGACATGCTAGATTTCATATAAGCCAGGTTTACGATTAACAATGAAGAGCGGTGATATTAAAAATAAATGTTTCAAATTTTAATAGCTCCATTTTCTGTAAACCTCGAAAGCTAAATTTTGGAGCATGGTTAGGCCTCTCCCAAAGCAATATGTACACCAAATTTGATCGACATATCTTTGTAATTTTCGGAGAAAAAATTTTTTTTCGAAAGAAAACTCAAAATTTTCCAAGAAAACCTTGTCCGATTTTCCCGGCTAACGAAATTATCCAAGCTATTAATAAAAGAAAGTAACTTGCGGAGTTTCATCAAATTCGGTTAATTATTTTTTGAGTTATCGGTTATATATATATATATATATATATATATATATATATATATATATATATATATATATATATATATATATATATATATATATATATATATATATATATATATATATATATATATATAAACGTATAAAAATCGAAACTGACCCCGGATATGGGTTCTAAGGGCCCAAATTCGCGCTCATTTGAAGAAATTTTTGCAAAGTCTCACCATCGATACTTCTCTCTATTAGTGAATTTTTTATTAAATTTTTGTAAAAATTAAAATTCACTAAAAAGAGCTGGTGGAGACAATAAAGTCCTGGTTACGACATGTAACATCATCACCAGACTGTTAAAGTGATGCTTTCAAAAGTGACTACAAACTTATATTATACAATTGGAAGCAAGTCTTCAGTACGTTATGTTGAAAACTCCTAGACAGTTTATTTTGTCACTAGCCCTTTGGAAAAGGATTTCAAGGAGCACCTGTGTATGTTATTCTCGTATAAATCCATTAGGACTGGAACCAAATGCGTTTGCAGGTTTGTTAAAAGTTAAATGTAGCAATGTAATCTTCCCTTGAAACTATTTGCTGACACGCTATGACACAGTTATTTATGTCTGCCAAATGAGGTTTTAACTAATGAATTAGCGACGCAATTACGAAAAGCAGACCAACAAATGTGATTGTCTAATCAGATAAGCCCGCAAATGATCGTGCTTTGTTAAAATTAGTTTCAGGCCGTCACAGAACATCTACCATCCATGCTTCTTACGCAGAAACTGGATACGTATGTATTAATGCCAAATCCATTTAGTTTTGATATACTCAAAGGTACAAAGTAGTTAAATAAAAACTTGGGGACGCAGCAAGTGCGTCATGGCACTTGCGAATTTTTATTATAATTGTACACTATTATTATACGCCATATTAATAACGTTAATACTTTAAACTTACACAGCCCTTGAAGATCGATTTTAGAGGTTATATTTAGAAAGGAAAGTATCTGTCAAATTAAAAAAGTAGCAGTTATTTTTCCTTATTAATCGCCAGTATGATTTCGTTTTAGTCAACATAATCCAACCGGTTTTTTCAATAACAATTACAACAATAACAAAATTATAATTTCAGACTCAAAGGTGGCAAACTTATTTAGACGTTTTAAACAAAAATGGGATATTGTTCAAATCGTATGAAATCTGTGCACTATTGGTTCTCTAAAGGTCAAAATAAAACATTAAAAAAACATGCATCCATCGTGCTGGATTAGATCGCGTAATGCTTAGGATGCAAGCGCGGTACCCCCTGTGCTATCTAGGCACAAATCAAGAAAGGTTTTATTTGCGTGATACTTTAGATCGGCTTCATGCCCCGGATATTATGTTCAAATATACAGAATTTAATTATTTACAGAAAATTAGTAGAATTACCATTGAAACACATCCCTCGACTGTTTCGGTCTTATGTTTTTTAAGTCTTATGTTTAAGTTTAAAAATAAAAAAAACTGTTTTGGAATCATTTTCATAAAGGCTTGCTTGTGTTTGTTTAAATTTCTGCTATATTATGCGACAGCATAATATATCTAAGCTGCGCTAAAACTGTGTTTAGGGCCGTTAATAAAGATACAAATATAGTGTATTTTAATAATTGATTGAATCACCCAGTTAAATAACAATCAATTGGCAAATTTTTAATTTCATGTCGTCTGTCATTTTCCATAATTGCGGCCGAGATTTCACGATTGTTGGTTCGGGTAGTATTATTATGGCTGCTATATATTTAGTTTGGTAACCGTTGATGTATGGTTTATACCTGTTGTATGAATTAATCTACGCATGGTAGTTAACTTCTCTGTCTGTCACGCATTGGACTTTAAGCACTAAGTCGTTTGAACGCATGTCTTTGGGATTTTATTTTTTATTCGGAAAAAACTTTTAATGTTGTGTACCAAATTACTCAAAAGTCACAGCATAGGTTTATTTGCACAATTTCTAGCCACATCTAAAGTCTCATTCCAGTTGCTCTGATACTTACAAAAATTAAGCGTTTTCAAAAAGTTTTCCCAGATTTTCTACCGGAAAAACTTGAGTATAAAATCTGATTAACGACATTGACCTCGGTTTTAGCCCAAACAAGATTTTTGTCAAGTCCGTTTAGTAGTCTTTGAGTTGTCGTTCGGATACATACATACATATATATATATATATATATATATATATATATATATATATATATATATATATATATATATATATATATATATATATATATATATATATATATAAACATATAAAAATTTTAACGGATCTTCGTTTTGGGTTCCAGGTACCCAAATTCGCACTCATCTAAAGAAATTTAAAAAAAAGATTTTCATCGTGACCTGTTTATTAGCGACTTTTTCTTAATGAAAATACGCTAAAAGATAAAAAGTAGTATACAAAAATATCTCAAATTGTATTGGGATTGTGTTGGATTTAACATTTTTAAATTACTATATTGGACTTGAATGATAACATAGCTGTGATAATCTACTCTGCTCAGAAACACATTCTTATAAAATGAATTTAGGGTTCATGGCTTGACCATGAAGAAAATATTTATATTCCTGTACCCCCGTGACGAAGCCGCGAACCAAGATTTTTAATTTATGTTTGAATTATTACCTAATTTCCTTTGTTTATTGTATATTTTATCATTTAAAAGTATGGATACTGCAACAGTAAATAAGAGATGAAGAGGGTCTGGGTGCAGCAAGTACGTCGTGGTAGAGAATTTTCGTAAAAATATTTCAAATTCGATAACTCATTTTCCCATTAAGCTATAATCTCCAGTCTTGAGTCCTGGTAAAACCTATGTAAAATACTTTTTTTGGTTGTTTTGTTTGCAAAAACTAGTTCCATTGGGTTGACGAAAACAAAACCAGCCAAGCAATTAATAAGGAAAATACCTGCCATATTGAAAATTTTGCAGGTACATTCCGTTTGTAAATAATTAATTTTCTTCTGGAATACTTTTGTAACTTTAATGAAATTTGTAACACAATTTTTTTAAGCGACTTGCAGTATTTACTTATATGTAACAAATTTTTATTTTCTAGCTCCATAGAAAATAGAATTTTCTTCAAGTAATCGCTTACTGGGACCTCTAAAACCAATCTCCAAGATCCATTTAAATTTAAAGAATTAGTTTTAATAATATACCTTACCAATAGTGTACAATTCTTATGAAAATTCACCACTATAATGCACTTGCTGCGTCCAGAACTTTTTCTCTTCTCTGCTGTATGGTCTTCACAATTGAGTTCCTCTACGTGATACAAGTCTTCTAGGTAGACTTTGCAATTTTTAGCAATATATGACATTTAGAGAATTTAATTTAAAAGAGTTTCCAAAAAGAGTATAAGCTGGCAACACCGATATTAAAAAAATTCCAACGCCATCTGACAAACTATCATGCGATGAGTTAAAATATTGCGACAGAAGAACAATTTCACATCGCCTTCATAGATATGCGTGGCCAACGTTGATTTTCTTAAACGGAACGATATGCCTCAGACACATACAGTCGATGCAGAATCGAAATCTGCGTACAGCGATGCCACGCTTGCATTTCTGAGTCGAGCCGTTTCGGAGACATGGCGTCACAAAATTTCAAAACGTGTGTGATTTTTTTAATTGTCCCACCCCTGTAATTTATTTATTATCAGAGATATCAAAAAAATTCCAACGTCATCTGACAAACTACCATGCGATGAGTTAAAATATTGCGACAGAAAAGCAATTGCATATCGCCTTCATAGAAATCCTGGGCCAACGTTGATTTTCTTAAACGGAACGATACGCCTCAAACACATACAGTCGATGCAGAATCAAAATCTGCGTACAACGATGCCATGCTCGCATTTCTGAGTCGAGCCGTTTCGGAGACATGACGTCACAAAATTTCAAAATATTGATGATTTTTAAAAATGTCTCACCCCTGTAATTTCTTTACTATCAGAGATATCAAAAAAATTCCAACGTCATCTGACAAACTACCATGCGATGAGTTAAAATATTGCGATAGAAAAACAATTGCACATCACCTTCATAGAAATCCATGGCCAACGTTGATTTTCTTAAATGGAATGATACGCCTCAGACACATACAGTCGATGCAGAATCGAAATCTGCGTACAACGATGCCACGCTCGCATTTCTGAGTCGAGCCGTTTCGGAGACATGACGTCACAAAATTTTAAAATGTTGGTGATTTTTTTAAATGTCTCACCTCTGTAATTTCTTTATTATCAGAGATATCCAAAAATTTCAACGTCATCAGACAAACTCCCATGCGATGAGTTAAAATATTGCGAGAGAAAAAAAAATGCACATCGCCTTTATAGAAAACCATGGACAAGAGTTAGTATTCCATTACAATGTCCAGTTTACTTCAATAAAACCTTTATTTAGACTTTTTCCAAAGTTATTTCAGGGTGTTCACTAATTAAGTAATAATTTAGTGAAAGGAAGGTATCTAATTGCAATTATAAACATTCTCATAGAACCCCGGTATGTAAGAAATATTGAACATGGAGGTATAAGTGTGCACGGACAAGGCTATAAGTTGTAATGTAGGTACTGAGTGTTCATTTTTCATAAAGAGATTACAAGTTTGTTTTGCGTTAAACTGTATTTTACTGTACACGCGTTCTCGTACCACAGCCACACAACACAACAGATAAAGAATCGATCATTGCAAACTGAAACAAGGAAGTTATCCAGAGATACAGTAACAAAAAGCTAATAATACGTAATTGTTATAAGGTATGAGAATCTGAAACAAATAACTTGTATGGGTTACACGTTTAAAACTGCTCAGTGGCGTATGATAAACCTCAATATGTTTTGGAAAGATTAGTGTGAAACTCAAATGAGTTCCAAATGTATATTAGCACATATTCAAAAACCTTAGACGCAGCAACTGCGTTATGGTAGCGAATTTGCTTTAAAATATTTTAATAGCAAATGTCTTTCTTTGATGAAAGCAGGCATCAAACTTGGTTGCCTATATAGTAGAAACAATGTATCATATTTCATCGAAATAAATTTATTGTTTGAAAATATGTAAACATTTTTCAAAATTCTGGATGTAGAAAGTGTGTTATGGAAATGAATTTTCATAAAAACAATAACAAAGCTTACGTTAATAGAAAATTGAATTATTGAAATTTGAAGGATTTAATGAAAATTCGGTAAATTTGCAGATTAATTCCCTAACGCTTTCAAAAAATTGTTTTCAGAAACATTACTAGGACCCTACCAGGATGCATAAACCACAAGAAGAAATTCTTGTTCACACCCCCCAAGGAACTTACGGGGTGAGTGATTGGGGGTGCTGAGCAGGGTAGGTAGTAAAAAGGAAATATGAGAAGAAAACTGCTTGAAAGCTGTCTATTGGAAGCCATATCCCCATTAAATCGTGCCTACCCCACACAGCACCCCTATTTACCCCAGGTAACATAACTTTCTTGGGGGGTATGAACAAGAAGTTTTTCTTGTGGTTTATGAAATGAGGGTGGTTGTATGCACACGCGGGGGGGGGGGGAATGCCTACGACGAAGAAGACCTCCCGTCCGACTGGCGAGGGGGTTCTTCGTCGTGAATATGTTCCTTCCCCCTCGCGTGCATACAACCACCCTCGCTACATAAACCACAAGAAAAATGACTTGTTCCTACCCGCCAAGGAAGTTACGGCACCTGGGGGATAGGGGTGCTGTGCTAGGTAGGCAGGGTTTAAGGGTGCTGGCTTCGAGATATGAAAAAGACAGCTTTCAAGCCCGTTTTATTCGCATTTTCTGCTTATATTTCCTTTTTACTACCTACCTCGCCCAGCATTCCTACTCACTTCTGGTCCAGTAACTCCCTTGGGGGCTGTGAACAAGAAATATTTTTTAGGGTTTGTGGATCCAGGAGGCTAGGTAGGTTTCTGAAAACAGTTTTTTGAAAAGCGTTCAGGAGCTAAACTGCAAATTTACCGAAAATTCGCTACCAAAACGCACTTACTGCATCCAGATTTGTTTCTTACAAACACATCATATTTCGATAAAAAAATGCAAAAATGCATGAACGAATTTGTTCTACGACGATTAGCTAAAAAAATTATAAACCGTTAAACCATAAACTTCACTAAACCTGCAGTGAAAGCATAAACTTAACTAAACTAACAGCCAAAGCATCAGAGAAAGGATATATTTGAAATGAATATTCTGTAAACATTTTAGTAGAATGTAGGCAGTGACGGTTGAATCTGAAACTTAAGGGTTCGCAGAACACTCTTCTTGCAACATTTTCTTTTCACAATTGGTATTTGTTTCACGTTCTTTGCCTAAACATTGCCAATTTTAACGTTTAAAATTGCGAGTTTAACGTTTTGAGGAAAACTCCAAAATTTGTTTCTTCAACTGCCCATAACTTCTTTATGTTTAAAGCTGGATAGCTAAATTTTGGTACAGAGTTCACTCTATATAAGACAAACACACATACCAAATTTGGTTGCTTTGTTATTTACGGAGATATGAATTTTTTAGAGAGAAAACACAAAATTTTCCGGGAAAACCTGGTCCGATTTTCCTGGCTAACGAACTTATCCAAGCCACTTGCAAAAGAAAGGTACTCACCAAATTTGATCAAGATCGGTCCATTATTTTTTGAGTTATCGGTCGGATATATATATATATATATATATATATATATATATATATATATATATATATATATATATATATATATATATATATATATATATATATATATATATATATATATATAGTTTGCTAGCATATTTTAGTTACTTCATTTTTGTCTGCATGTTTGTTCGTTGTATGCAAGTGAATGGAGAACATTTTGGACATTTCTTATAAGAAAGGGACGTTTTTATTAAGTGTCTTTTCGAAATTTGAATTTCAAGGTAAACTGTTTAGTTTAAATATTCCGGTATTAAATTTCCACACTGTCGAAAACTGTAATATTAGACCATACATATGGGCTATCTCCGCATTAAGAAAAACGTGATCCATCTAATTGTGGTGAAAAAATGTAGGGTTGCTATTTAAAAAAAGAGGATAAAGTGGCGGGGGTAAAATGGTGGGAGTTTAATTTTTGTAACTATGATTATGATTATAATGTTCGACAAATTAAACTTTACGTGTCTCAGCGTTTTCCACAAAAACTATTTTTTGCTGAACAATGTATTTTATTCCATAAGTGTGTTTCACATTGTATATATATATATATATATATATATATATATATATATATATATATATATATATATATATATATATATATATATATATATATATATATATATATATATATATATATATATATATATATATATATATATATATATATATATATATATATATATATATATATATACAGGGTCGCTGATAAGTCTGGAAACGGTCGATTATCCGGGAAAATATACAAGGTGTCGAAAAAAGTTTTATACAAAAGTTTTTGGGTTCTTCAATGTCTACTAGGCGGTGATAATTTTATTTATACAGGGTTGGTCATACAGGCGTGGCACACCAATATTAATTTTTTTTTTAAGGAACACCCTATATATTATTCGATATTTCAATCCTTCTCTTAATTTTGAGCAACATTTATGAGAAGCATAATGTACCTAAACTCAATCGTTTCCGGGTAAAAAAATAAATAAAAATAAACGCTACTGTTTTTAAAATCTATTGGATGAAGAACAAAAATAAATGAAAAGTATATCTCTTGAAAACAATCTGTGAGTGTGAAAAGAACCGGTTGCGATGTTTTTAACATTGTTTGGAATCCCAAGATAAGATAAGATGCCCATAAGAAACGCAGTATTATTCTTTTGTTTTAAAATGTTTCCAGGACAACGAATGTCAAACATTCATTCAGTGTCAACAGTTTTGAAACATTAGTAATTTAGTGTCAACAGTTTTTGTGCAAAATGGCAAGTTTAAGGGAAACCGAACGTATCGAAATTTTAATGATGATAGGGTACGGTGATAGAACACGAAGTTTTGCTCAAGTGGTGATTATGTTCAATGAGTTGCATCCTGAGCGGGAATCGATCTCCAAATCCACAGTTTCGAAAACTTTGCATCGTTTTCACGAAACTGGCGGTATCAAGGATAAACCTAGAACTGGAAGGCCAGTAACCGTTACAAATGAAGAAAATTCTTTGAATGTAATATTGGATGTGGTGGAAAATCCGAAAACTTCGGCACAGCAATTGGCTTTAAATCACAATATGAGTCGATATTCAATTCAAAAGATTACGAAGCGGGAAAAGTTCCGTCCATATAAAATTCATTTATTGCAAGAACTGAGTGAAGACGATTTTGATCGCAGAATCGAGTTCTGTGAACTTATTATGGAGAAGTTACGCCAAAATTTTAACTTTGCCAACCACATTTTGTTTTCCAACGAATCTACATTTTGTTTGAATGGACAAGTCAACCGACACAACTGTAGGTACTGGTCAGACGAAAACCCACATTGGATGGAACAAATTCACACCCAAAGACCGCAAAAAGTAAATGTTTGGTGTGCTATTATTGGTGGACATATCATAGGACCTTATTTTATACACGGTAATTTGAACCCTGCTCGATATTTGACACTTTTGCAAGAATCAATTGTTCCAGACGTAAGTCGATTATTTCCGAACAATAACGACCCAAATCTACCAGCGGAAGAAATATGGTTTCAGCAGGATGGGGCACCCCCTCATTTTGGAATTGAGGTACGGGAATATCTGACTCAAACCTTTCCTGGCAGATGGATAGGGCGCAGGGGAACTATTGAATGGCCAGCTAGGTCTCCCGACATGACGCCGCTTGACTTTTTTTTGTGGGGTCATGTAAAAAATTTAATTTACCAAAATAGACCGCAGAATATTGAAGAGTTGCAAGCAAGGATTGTGCATGAAATTAATAACATTCCTCAAAACGCTCTTGTAAATGCAGTGCAATGTTTTGTTAAGCGAATTCATTATTGTCAGGAGGTCAATGGAGAACACTTTGAACATCTTATAAAATAGGATTCCAAACAATATTAAAAACATCGCAACCGGTTCTTTTCACACTCACAGATTGTTTTCAAGAGATATTCTACTTTTCATTTATTTTTGTTCTTCATCCAATAGATTTTAAAAACAATAGCGTTTATTTTTATTTATTTTTTTACCCGGAAACGATTAAGTTTATGTACATCATGCTTCTGATAAATGTTGCTCAAAATTAAGAGAAGGATTGAAATATCGAATAATATATAGGGTGTTCCATAAAAAAAAATTAATATTGGTGTGCCACGCCTGTATGACCAACCCTGTATAAATGAAATTATCACCGCCTAGTAGACATTGAAGAACCCAAAAACTTTTGTATAAAACTTTTTTCGACACCTTGTATATTTTCCCGGATAATCGACCGATTCCAGACTTATCAGCGACCCTGTATATATATAAACATATAAAAATTGACACTGACCCCGGATATATATTCTAGGGGGCCTAGTTCGTGCTCATTTGAAGAAATTTTTTCAAAATTCAAAAGTGGAGATCTCCTCAACCTGTTTTAAATTAAATTTGATAGTTACTTTAACTAACAAATGTCAAGTGATAATCGCCGCACTCTAAAATAGGATGAATAGAGCGACACTCGGAATGAGCGATTTTGAATTCGCGAATGACCCACTCTAACGCTCGAATTTGTTCACCCGGTTAATTTCTGTACGATCTGTTGTGCAATTTTCTAACGCAACCCAGTATCTGAAGGACGTATAATTGGAAAAAAGGCCCGAGGTAACAGACCAAGGGGGAGACCTCTGGAAAACCTGCCCCAATTGATTAAGTGGGGAAGCTACAATAAAATGAAGAGCTGTTGGTTGCGACGACAAGACGACATCGACTTTAGACACGATGATGATGAGTAAAAATGTCATAATATAACAATTGAGCTGTCCGAGATGCTGTCATCACAATTCTAATATGGCTGCTGGTAGGCACACATTTGGAACTACCCTATTATTTTGAATAGCGGTGTATGACGTTCTTGTGTTTTTAAAGAGTCTGGTTTGTAAATTGTTTATAAATATGCCCATTAGTTTAAAATTTGTGTAAATATAAATATAGTAGACAGTAGTGTGTTATCAAATAAAGTACTATTTTTTTAACTTCAAAATCATGCCTACGACGTGTTGTGTTGTGAAATGCGGAAGTAGTGGTAATCGCGATAGAGTCAAGTTTTTCGGAATACCGAGTTTAATACAATTTCCACATAAACCAGAGATGAATGAGCTCTCCAAAATCCGGAGATTAAGGTGGATACACGCAATTAAAAGAAAATATATAACAGAATTTATACTCAAGTATAGCAGAGTATGCAGTAAGCATTTTATCACAGGTACAGCTTCATTTCAGCTTTGATTTCACGTTTACAAAAGGTATTACTTAAATTGTAGGAAAACCATCTGAATTAATAGATCAAAATAATCCTGACTGGGTTCCTTCTCTACTCATGGGATATGGAGGAGATTCAAAGAGAGTGATAAAGCGAGTTGTTATCAATGCTGCTAGACAAAAAAGAGCGGAGAAGAGAATGAAATTGGATGAGCAAGTTCTGGAGGTACATAAAAATGATTTAACAATACATTAGTCCTATAATATTGTATATATTTTAGGTAGTAGCTGAGATTACTGAGGAAACAAACACTACAAGCAGATATTTACAGCATGTAAATCCTGCAGACGAAGCAGGTGGCAGTAATATCAACGACAAAGGAACTCAAACTGATGTTACTCTAGAAAATTTTAGCCAGATTATGCTTTCACTAGAGTCAACTAAAGGGCTTCAAAGAAAGTTGGAGAAAATTGAAATGGGATACCATTTTTTTAAAGACAAAGACATCAAAGTCAAGTATTACACAGGACTCAATACTTTTAAAAAGTTGGAAAGAGTAGTGGATATATGGAAAATTCACATAACTTTTCTTTTGGGTGATGAATAAAAAGGCTTTTTCTTTCCAAACAAAAGGCTTTTTCTTTCCAAACAAATCACACATCTTTTGGGTGATGAATAAAAAGGCTTTTTCTTTCCAAACAAATATTTTATTCCTTGACAAGGAATAAAATATTTGTTTGGAAAGAAAGCCTTTATATTCATCACCCAAAAGATGTCAACCCCAAACATTTTGACGTTTAGGAACAACATAACTTTTCATTTCAACAATACTTTATCAGTTTTTGACCAAATACTGTTGACACCAATTAAACTTAGGCTTAATCTAGATTTTAAGGATGTAGCTTATCGTTTTGGCATAAGTCCCACAACGGCTTCAACGTATTTTAAAAACATAATAGAAGTTATGTTTTTAAGGTTCAAAACATTAATTATATGGCCAGATAGGGACATTTTAAAAAGAAAAATGCCAAGATGCTTTCGAGAAACTTTTGACTATAAAGTGTCTGTAATAGTTGATTGTTTTGAAATTTCATCAAGAAACCATCAAACTTATTAAATGCAGCACAATGCTGGTCAAACTATAAGCACCACCATACTCTAAAATACCTTATAGGTATAACGTCCTTGGGAACTGTCTGTTTTATAAGCGAAGCTTGGGATGGCAGTGCATCGGACAAACATATAACCATAAACTCAAAGTTTTTGGACAATATTACATGTGGTAATATACCTGCTTAACACATATAGCATTTTGTTCCTAACATTTTTCTAAACTAAATAGTTAACGATATCGAAAGCATCAACTGGTGGGAAACTATAAAGTTCTTCACAAGGAGGCATTGGGCCCGTCGTCAGAATATAGGGATAAATTCCTTTAATAATACGAATTTTATCTCGATATCTTTCATTCATTTTCATTTTCCAGTGATAATAGATATTCACTCTTGTCAACACAAGCCATTTTAAACACGCGCAAAGCACAATTTCAAAAGTTAACATCCACGGAACACGAGTTTGTTTGTGTTTGTGTGCCTACCAGCGGCCATATTGGTGGTATTTAAATCACGTGTTCTGGACAGCTCTATTATTATCGATTTCAACCTGAACTTAAATGTGCAACAGTCAAATAATGCGGTGCTGCTTTTGCTTCAGAAATGTATTTATATGCATCCAATTTTCTTAGCAACATGCTTCCAATGCTTTCCTCAATGTTATTGATAACGAGCCGTCACTGTATTAAGGTTCTCTTGTTTTTCCCCTCAATATACGATTTACGCACAATTTAATACACCAGTGGTTTTAAAAATAATACCTTATTACTACTGTTTGTTTGTTGCTTATCAATTACGATCCACCAACCTTATTTCCTTGTGCAGCAGGAAAGACAATGACAATGCCACTCTAATGATGTTTATTTTCTGCATTTGCATGCGATATATTTACTATACTTACTCTTTCGCGATTTTCCCAGTAAATATTCTGTAATATCTCACGGCCAAGGTCCGCGTCTTTTAGTCTTTTATAACAAATACACTTTCTGCATTCCCACCAAATTTGCAATATGTCTGTGTGCATCAAAAGCCAATGAAAACCATTAAATAAGCTTTTTAAAGTCGATAATTAGAAATTATTTGTGAAGATCAAGAGTTTGAGAAATTTTATAATTGTTATCACAAAT
Organism: Tillus elongatus; assembly: GCA_964006375.1. NCBI lineage: Eukaryota > Metazoa > Arthropoda > Insecta > Coleoptera > Cleridae > Tillus > Tillus elongatus. The sequence goes on along the minus strand of OZ023264.1, from coordinate 183,089,161 downwards.
ATATTCTTGTAAGGCTAGATGTATTCTCACCACAATCAGAACCGTAGACCGGTTTCGCTCTAATTAGAGCTCGTCAGTACGGTTTATTAATTGCAGCGAGAAAACACCTATAAAGTAATACGGCTATGGTAGCCAACCTCACAGCACATAGTGAGATGTAAGACAGGAGTCGCCATCTCATTGCGGAACCAAGTAGTTTGTTGTCACGACAGCTCATAATAACACAAATGGTATAAAATAGAGACTATGTCCAACCAACTAACAATTTTGTAAAATGTCAGCCCTGTATACCGTACTGTGTAACGATTCACTTCTTATCTGGAATAATTACTGGTTCAAAATACACTTAGAAAGCCCCCAAGTATCTAAATAATACCAAAAGCCCTATCTATAATAAATATTTTAAGTTTTAGGTTTCTAAATAATTTTGATGAAAATTCGCTAAGAAATTCTGTATCCTAAGAACCGTACTGAATTCCCTATAATATACGTCGAAATATATATATATATATATATATATATATATATATATATATATATATATATATATATATATATATATATATATATATATATATATATTGAAAAACGTTGCATTTTTGTTGTGGAAAATGAATATCTCTATTGTTCTGAGATTCTCGGTAAATAACAGAAGCTGACGTGATTATGATGAAATATAGAAAATCGGTTACCAAACGAACGGACGAGTCCATTATTGTGGAGGTGTGTATAAGCGACGTCGTGACTTCGCCACCGATTGGAGGTCTCGTTTTATCTCATTCGAAGAATGGAGGCTAGAGAGAGCTCGCGCACAGCCACCAACGGTCACGGTAAGAACTTTTGCGTGCAGCGGTTAGGAATTGCAGAACTCGACACATTAGCGGAGTCTGCCGAGCGTTCGTCTAGTGAACACCCTTAGTTTCGGTGACTATTAAATTATCTTAAAAGAGGGTGATAAAATCCTTTCTGTTATCTGTACTACCTAATGATTATTGTCAGTGATCGTTTAAAGTAATTTAAACGATTTTCGAGTTTGAATAAACATCGTATTCAGCATAAAAACGCGAATTTAGTTGTGGTTCCTTGTTCCGACCTGTTGATTCCTTGTCTTAATCAGAAAAACTTCCTGGTTATTACCAAACTTTAAGTCAATTGGCAGTGAATTTCACTTGGACCAATTCACGCTTTAAATTGCGATTTGCAAAGTTTCCGTCAAGCGAATGCACAACGCCACAAACCAAATTGGAGTCTGTGAACCGGTCTCAGGTGCTCATAGTTGATATCATTTGGAAGGCATCTTCATGGGGTAATTAGGTAACTCAATACAGAAACATTAGGTGAGTCCGTGTAACTCTTTTTCTCTGAACCGGTAGAAATTTTCATGCAAGCAATCTGATGCATTATAACTTGAACTTTCCAAAATAACGTAAACAAATTAGAACTTGAACAGTGTCAGAGAGGTGCTATAGGGACAATTGTAAATTTCATGTTTAATCTGTTGAATTTTATCTGTAAATTTAAACACATCAAATTGATTGACAAACGTTAAAGGATTCACCTAATAATTTGTCTTTGCTTATTAGCTGTAAAATACAGTATTTCATCTTACATATAAAGCTCAAGTAGCCAACATCAGTATTTTAGTGACATGTAATCATTTTTATCTTATTATTTTGTCATGTGTAAGTGAATTGATAATTTCTTTTTATTGAAGTTCTTGCTGTTTATCTGATTTTTATTTGTGTGCAATTAATGTTTATTTGGGATTTACCAACCATCTTTATTTCACTTTATTTGCTGTTCCAAATTTAATCTATATGAATAAATTTATATACTTTGTTACATTAACATATCTGTTTGATTGAAGAGAAATCCCTCCCTAATATCTTATTTCTTTTGGCGTCTGCTCAAACTATTTATTATTACTAACGATTATCTAGATATCTAAATTTCAATATTACCTGGCACTAGTCTGATGAGCCCACAAATATAGGACCCCAGGCAGTGCAAAACAAACAAGGAAAAAGAACGTGAGTATCAAGCTACATCCAGATCTGTCAACCTCCTAAAAGTATTGCTAATCTTAATAAATATGATAATCTGATAGATAGCTATTTTAGGGTAGGGTGTTATAGGCGATCGTGACCTCAATATTGAGCAGATCAATATCCACCTGAGGTCAATCACATATACCACGGTTCTGTTTCCTAAGTTTTTGTTAAAAGGAGGTAACAACTAACAAGCTCTAATTAGAGTAAAACCGGTCTGTGGTTCTAATTATGGTGAGAATACATCTAGCCTTACATACATTGTCCCTATATTAGGGACGAAACGGACCAGGGCTGAAAATTTACAAAATTGTTAGTTGGTTGTACACAGTCTCTATTTTATAATATTTTGTGTTATTTGGAGCTGGCGTGACAACATACTACTTGGTTCCGCAACGAGATGGCGACTCTTGTCTTCCATCTCACTATGTGAAATAGATTCTTACAAAACTCTTGAAAACGTTTATTATGGCTAAAAAAAAAGAAGCTTGCTGATCCAAAATAGCTTAAGTATTGCTTGTTAAAAGTGTTTCAGGAATCCGGTAAGAAATAAAGCTGAAACAAGAAAAGTTTTACTGCAAGGATGCCTATTATCGTCGTATTTGTTCAATCTATTTATTGTAGATTGTAGAGGGTTTAATAAGTCGTATAGGCCTTTGACTTCTCAGTGCTGTGATCCCAATGGGTCTTTTGTGCATGACTCTGTTTTCCAATAGTTACCCAAAATGTATGGTAAAGTCACCCCTTCAGGGTATTTTAGCCTGTTGCAGATCTGAGTCATACAGTCCCATAGCAAGTGTTCTGTTGTTTCTGCTGCTTTGCTGCAATATCTGTAGTTTTCACTGTCCGCCTTGCCCATTTTCACAAGGTGACATCTTACTATGGGGTTCCCTGTGAAAAGTCCTGTAATTATCCTTAAGTCGTTCCTGTTCAATTCAATAAACAGCTCACTTCTCTGTTGATGTGGTGATGAACCCTTTTGTCTGCCTTAAGCCAAGCTTGTTCCTCCAGTATGACAGGATTTGGTTCCTCTCCCAAGTATCAGGTTAATTTTTTACATAGATTTTTGTTAGTCTACAATAGGGCTGTGTATCATAGTATAGTGTTGTTGATGCCCTTGTTGCAAGGCTACCTGCTTCTTCATTCGGTTCAATGCCTAGATGCCCTGGAACCTGCATCAAAGTTACTTTTTTCTTCGAAACCAGTTTGTTCAACGAGTTTTTTAGTCCCAGGTCAGTTTAGCCGCGATCCTGAAAGATTTCAGAGTCTTTAGTACTTCCCCACTATCTGAGATAGATCTCTCTATTTTAAAAAATAAAAAATATAGGGGGCCGATAACACTCTGTCAGTTTTTTAAAATGAAAAACAAGTATTAGAGACACCTGTATATTGAAACACTTAAAAATAAAAATATAAATAGTTCTGGGTTTTAACTTGGGGGACAGCTATATATGATTTGCCACAAATAAATCAGAAAATATAAATATCAAAGATGAATTAAATGATATGTTTCTTACCAAAAATACAATTGCGGAAAAAGGAAATAAACGGGTCTGACGGTTTTCCAACTAAAAACTCTGAGAAAATACTGTAGGGATACTCGTCTGAACTACTTTTCGGAACTATATTCAGAACTATGTGCTGGACTTAACTTAACTGATTTTATTTGGCCGATGGGTCTGCTTTTATATGGTAAAAATTGGGCGGTCTTGTTTAATTCTAGAAGCTTTTATTCTCCTCTTTTAAGTCATAGTGAACGTAAAAATTTTAAAATAAAAATTTGTTAAATTTGGTTATTTTTATTCGTGTAATCTAATTGATAACGCCCCGGTATTTAATTTACTATATAACGCGAAAGAAAAATCTTGTTTCGTGACAAAAGCTGGAGTTTATAAATTCGTTTGTACACATTGTAACGCAATCTGCATAGGTCAAACTTCTAGAAATTTTAACACCCGTTACAAAGAACATATTTCTGCATTTAGAAATAACCACGCTGACATATCTACATTTGCAAAACATATTATTGATACCGAACATAGACCTACAGTAAATAACCCCATACAACCACAACATTTTTATAATGACAAACGTAAACTAGACTTTTTTGAAGCTTTAGAAGTCAAAAAGCACACACACGACAATAACTACCTTGTTTTAAACGAGCAAACTGATTTAATGAATTCCCCTTTCTTGGATATTCTTCTTTCTAATTAAATAAGTTAAAGAAAATAAATTTAACTATTCTTTCAAAAAAGTTGTAATAAGATAATGAGTTGATGTATGTCGATATTTTCGTTGTATAGAGACTGATTTTATACTGTTATTGTTTAGTTATTTTATTGTTGTAACTGTTATCATAGTTATTATAGGCTAGTTCTATTTTTATGTTAAATATTGACATACATCACATAGATATTTTGAAAGCCTCATCTGTCATCTGTGTTTCATTTTATTTTCAATTTGATAATTTTTTTTGATTAAAACATCATATCATAACATAGCAACAGATCTTTATTTGTAGTTGTCATGGTTTCGTACTAATTCAATATTTATCTGTCTGAGAATGCTTTTAAGCAGCGAAACTATAGTCACAGAAACGTTGAAGAACATCCTAGAACATCCAGAATTCATAAGGGCCACTTGCTCCAGTTAACTTACCCGCTGGCTACCTCCTTCACCTACAAAAACGAAAACCAACAGTGAAGCCAGAAAAGTAGTCTCCAAGTCTGATGCCCAGTTTCACAAAGCCCGATTAAATATTTAACGGCCGGTTAGTTAATTAAGGATTAAGACGACCAATCACAGGTTGTGATTCGGGTTTTTGCCATGACAACTAAATATGTTGAAGCTGTGATTGGTTGTATTAAGCCGCGATTAACTAACCGGCCGTTAAATATTTAATCAAGCTTTGTGAAACTGGGCATCAATGTAGTATGGACAAGTTTCACCAAGTAAGGGCAACAACAATCAATGAAATAAGAGAAGATATTTTGTATGGATTTTCGTTTCTCCTAGTGGTTCGAGAATATTTATTTATTGGAAATATTAATTAACAGAATGGTCAGAGTGATGTTACGGCAGCGAAATTTGGTTTTATTGCAACGAAACGCAATATTCACTTAATAGATGAGATGATTTTTAACTGCAAATTGTGGTCAATTGCAGTTACCCCAGTTATCCATATTAACCAATTTTTAAAGTGTAGAACAGTATTTTTTAATATTATTAACACAATATAATTATCGGTAATAAAGCCACAAGGTTACTAACCTTTCAACTCGTATGACTTCCGCTGAAAACAGGGCTTTAATGGGATTAAAGATATCTTGTTTGAGGATATAACAATTATTACTGGTAAAGTCCTCCAAGGTTACCAAAGCTACTGTACTGACTCTCATCTGTTTCACACCTTTCACTCACATTATATTATATCATGTTACTGCAGACGCTCGGCTGGTTATAATATTCGTGCGGTTTCACACTAAGCTCATCTTTTGGTAATGGCCATGAAAAATCACCGCCATAAACTACCTCGTTTATATTTTCACGGTCAATGTTCTTATCCCATTACTTTTATAATATTGGTAGATTTGGCTAATTGATTGGAAACTGAGGAAAATGTTTACGTTATAAGTATCCTGAATTTTATGGTTTGACATTTAACTGAAATTTGTGGTAATTTATACAAAATAGGTATGCAGCCTGATTATAATACATGAAAACAAAAATGCTTTCTAACGGAGCTACAGCTTTTTGAGGATAGTGCTTTGCCGTCAGTTTTAGTTAAATATCTTTAAGAAGTCGTCCAATTTTTTAGCATTATTAAGCTTTCAAGGGCAAATCATACACTATACAGGCTGGCGCATTGAAAACGAAACAGACCGATTTGCGTCCGGAGATTTTTTTTTAAGAAACGCTGAAACACGTCAATTTTAATATTGAGGGGGACATGTTTTGACATAAAACTCAATTTTGTCACATCAACCCCTTAAGGGTGGTGATAACAACCCTTATATTCTAAATAGGGAACATGGATCGAGTGTTACATCATTTGAAAGCTCTTTCTTTTCAGAATTCAGCACTCTAATTTTTTTTAATGTTTTTTTCAACTCGTTTAAAAATTATTCACAGTTGGAGCTGCAAGAACGTATTTCATTCATTGTGATAAGAAATGCACTAATTAGTCAATTTTTCGTTAAAAAAACTAAAAAACAAAACAAACATTCAAAAATGTTTATTCAGTTAAGCAAGTGTTTAAATTGTTGACCACCAGCTTCAATACAAAAATACAAATTTTGTTCAAAACGAGCTCTGACATTCTGGAGCATTTGTGGAGTTATTAGACGGCATTCTTCAACAATGCGTCGTCGTAATTCTTCCAGAGACTCCGGTTCTGTTGTGAAAATTCTACTCTTTAAATGGCCCCATAGAAAGAAGTCTAAAGGAGTTAAATCCGGTGATCTAGGGAGCCACTCAATAGCACCTCTACACCCAATCCATTGCTCTGGAAACTCTCTCTTTTTAAGCTCCCTAACACGTTGTGAAAATGCGGAGGAGCTCCATCTTGTTGAAACACTAATTGATTTTCTTGATAGCGATCATCATTTTCAACAATGTCAATTAGTAGAGGGTACGTGGGTCACTATTTATAATACAAACATGCGTACCAAAGTGAGTTGCTCTTACTTTGTTACTTCCGGAGATATAATTTTTTTCCGAAAGGAAACACAAAATTTTCCGGGAAACCCTGAGCCAGTTTTCCTGGCTAACGAACTTATCCAAGCCACCTTTAAAAGGAAGGTACTCACCAAATTTGATCAAAATGGTCCCATTATTTTTTGAGTTATCGGTATGATACATACATACATATATACATACACACATATATATATATATATATATATATATATATATATATATATATATATATATATATATATATAAATATATATTTCTTCTCTATAACCGGATTAAATTTTTACAACATCCACATGCCAAAGAATTTTCTCTGTGAAGCCACAGAAAAAGTATCTAGTTCTATATTTAGATCAGATTTTGCATATTTTTAATTTATTTATATTAGCTAATTTTCTTGTATACAATGTTCTTTCAATAGCGAATTTTCTTATAAATAAATTTAATGAATTTTCTTTGAAGAAACATTTGTTGCCAATTTTTGTATGAAAAATTATTCAATTGATGGAACATTTTTTAAACGAAATTCGTCGAAAATAAGGTTTGAAAGGATTTTCGTGCAAACAACTTATTTTATTTAAAATTTTAATTACAGATTAGGTATATAATTTGAATTTTATGTATTCTTTTAGCAAAATTTTGTGTAAAAGATATTTAGCCAGTTTTCGCAGAAATTTGTTTGTGCTTCGTAGGAATCATTTTTTGTGAATATTTTTGTTAAATTTGGTAAATAATGATGAATGTTTAATAATTTATTATAAAAAAATGTTTACGTATTGTTGTGTAGTCGAACATTCTTTGTGGAAAATTATATTTTGGTAGTTGGGTATATAATTTTTTAATAGCGAATTTTCTTATAAATGAATTTAATTAATTATCTTTGAAGAAACATTTGTTGAGAATTTTGGTATGAAAAATCCGAGCGGTTTTTCAGATACCCGATTTTACCATTTTAAAATCCTTACCCTGTAGATTATAAATCTTAAATTTTTTGACGTTTTGGTATTTCATTTTACAACCTGATTAAAGGGGTGTACACATTAAAATCAATTTGTTCTGTTTGAGAACCAATTCAAATATTACCCTTCCTTCTCCACACTGTTACGGTTGCAAGAAAAACTTGTTGACTTTTTCAATTTTTTTTCTCGCACCAAATAGAAAATCATAGCCATGGCCACGAAAGCTCCAAGAGTTCGTTAGCCAAATAAAACTTTTTTTGTTATTATTTCACTTTTGTTACAAATACATCTTATCTCATTTTTAAATCTTCTGCAGCCTCGTTGTTCGCCGGTAATTCTACTCTCAACCCACCTCCAAATGTTCAACCATCAACAGTCCCCAATGTCGCGCATAAAATGACGGATATCATTTTCAAAACTAAAAAGGTACGAAAGATGCTCTCTTCTCTTGATACCAGGAAAGACTCTGGCTTTGACGAGATCCCAGCAATTGTTCTCAAAAAATGCGCACCAGAACTTGCTCCTGTCCTGACTCGTCTGTTTCAGACATCTTACAATAGAGGCATATTCCCTAGTAACTGGAAAACTGCTCGAGTACAACCCGTCCCCCAAAAAGGATCCAAAGCGCTTCCTAGCAACTACAGGCCTATTTCTCTCCTTTCAGTCGTCTCTAAAGTGATGGAAAAGTATATAAACACCGAATTACTATAATTTCTTGAAAAACACAGTCTAATCCACGACAGGCAGTATGGATTCCGTCAGCGCAGATCAACTGCCGACCTCCTTTCCTTTGTCATCCATTCTTGGGACAAAGCTATGGAACTACACGGTGAATCCCAGATTGTCACTCTAGACATATCCAAAGCATTCGACCAGGTCTGGCGCGCAGCGCTGCTTAATAAACTACCGGCCAATGATCTACCACCAAAACTCTGCACGTGGACAGCAAATTTCCTCTCCAACCGGAGTATTTCTGTTGTCGTGGATGGACATTCCTCTAAACTGTATCCAATTAATGCAGAAGTTCCTCAAGGCTCAGCTTTAGCCCCTACTTTGTTTCTTCTCCACATTAATGACATCCTCTCTAGCACATCCAACCCAGTTCACAGTTACGCGGACGACAGCACCCTCCACTCAATTTACAATATTCTAAGCCTGTCTCTTTAGCCTAATTAGATGAGGATCGCAGACTCAAGGAAGGTTCTATCTCTGTGGATCTCCAAAAATATTAGACTGGGGAAGTAGAAATCTTGTACAATTCAACCCCACCAAATCACAGTCTTGCTTTCTTTCTCATAAGAAATACACCAGCCCTAGACCCATCACAATAAACAACCAAGTTATTCAAAGTAATGAGTCCTTTTCACTTGTTCGCATTTCTGTGGATCGAAATCTCAATTGGCACCAACATGTCACGTCAATTGCAGAAGCGGCTGCTAAGAAATTAGGTTTCCTCTTCCGACCTCGCAAATACTTTTCACCAGCTAATCTCTATACCTTATATACTTCACAAATAAGACCAAACCTCGAATACTGCTCCCACATCTGGGGTGCTGCTGCCGCTTCTACACTCGCCATCCTGGACTCCATTCAGAAGAGAGCTATACGTCTCATCGGTGACCCTAACCTCATTCAAAGGCTGCCATCCCTTGCCCACCGACGTGTCGTTGGTGACCTCTCTCTCTTTTATAGATATCTACACAGGCACTGCTCAGTGGAGATTTCCTCTATAGTTCCTCCACCTGCTGCCCCCAACAGATCTACCAGGGGAACAGAGCGAATGCACCGTTTTACTGTCCAGGTCACCAGACATAGAACATCTTGTTATGCCCGCTCTTTTGTCCCGAGGACTTCCAAGTTGTGGAATTCCTTGCCGGCACATGTTTTTCCTTCTCCCCCGAACCTCCAAACCTTCAAGTCCAGAATTAACCAGTTGCCTCTTTCCTCCTTGTCGACACCCAGGGTACGATAGTATTTAGGCTGTAAGCCCTATCGGTGTGTTGTTGAAAAAAAGGCTGTTAGTCCTGACAAATTAGGATTGTTGTTGACTTTTGTGAAGTTCCAAGTCTATGGAATGTCAGTCGAATCAACCTTTGTGATCTAATGGTTTGACAATGGCACTGTACAAAGTTCTTTAGAAAATAATCACTTGCTTATTGTTCTTCCTAATACAATCTCTTACAAAATGGTTGCGCTTTGGTCTTCACTAAATAGACCCACAACAGGTTAATCATTATATTCCTACCTGTACCATTAGAAGAACAAATAACAAAAGTTTAAAACTACTTTAGCTCCCAAGCTCTTCAGTGGACAGTAGACAGAAAACAAACAGGTGTAGAATAAGCGAGAGTTGGTAGATCTATTTGATTATCGTGTAATCTATACAATTTGAGCAAATACAGAAGTCATGTTAATGCATTTGTACTAAAGAATTAAAGCGAATGTATAATTTAGTAAATATATACCCAGTGAATGTACAAAGTACACACTATGCGTTCTGTTTAATTAAACTCTTCACAGTCGTCGACTGGCACGTTGTTTGTTTTACAGTCGAGATTTGCTTTTACTTTTCTTTTCAACCACAGGTTATAGCACTGATACTTTGTAAGACTCTCAAAGAAAAAGTTTCGTTCTATGTTGATATACTTACAAATCATAAGCTTTTATCTATAGAACTTTTAATAATTAATGTCGACTTTTAACTACTAAAAATCTAATTTAACCCTCTACGGACCAAATTATGCACCTATACGTAAAAGAAAATTAAGTGGTGTACAACTGAGTTTAGTATAATCATATGATATAAAACCTAAAATATGAGAATTCACTCACCCTTCTGGATTTTCGTGGTATGTAACGTATAGGTGACAAAGGGCAATAAGAGGCATAATTTAAAAAAAGTATATTGGTTATAAAACTAAAAACCAGATTTATTGACTGTGTACCGTAAAAAAAGACGGTCTTGATTGTGAAACTTAAAAAAAAACAGTTTTGTGTCACGGTTAAACACAAATGAACTTTGCATTTGGAGCAAAATATTTTCGGAACACCATCGCAACCTGGAAATTTACACGTTCCCTTTTTTTCTATAAAAGTAGGCCAATGTCCTATACCATCTCTCCTTGTGTCCAAAGTTATCATGTCTGCAGGTTTACCTCTCTTAGATTTTTGTTCGGTTGAAGAGATGGGACGACCTCTTTTCTTTTGGTCTTTGTGTTGGTCACCTCCAGCACACAAAGTGCTACCAAGATCAGTTTCGAATTCTAGTAAGCTCAACTGTTCGTTTTTTGGCACCCCACAATTGCCACAGTCCCTTTTATATTAAAGCCAGCTTTTTATCACGCACAAGTCCATCAGATGGAAGTAAATTGTGTGATACCATTTTTTACTGCGGATGGTTGTTCGATACAATGCAGCAGGGAATCTATTAAATACACTCCTTCCATAAAGTGATTGTCGGTAATAACGCACGAACAATACGCTAGTTTGCTAATTGACCTATAAATGTTATTAATCACACGGATAACTCAAAAAATAATACGCCGATTTTGATTAAATTTGGTGAATTCCTTCCTTTTGCAAGTGGCTTGGACAATTTTGTTAGCCAGGAAAATCGGCTCAGGTTTTCCTAGAAAATTTTGTGTTTTCTTTCGAAAAAAATTTATATCTCCGGAAATAACAAAGTAAAGCAAACCAAATTTGATACGCGGATTTATATCCTTATAGGTAAATTACTCACCAAATTCTACCTCTCTAAGTTAAAAACAAAAAAGTTAGAGGCATTTAAAAAAATTGGGGTTTTCCTCAAAACGTCAAAGTCGCGATTTAAAACGTCAAAATTGGCAACATTTAGGCAAAGAACTTGAAACTAATACGGGCTATGGAAAGAAAATGTCTCAAGAAGAATGTTTTACAAACTTTGAAGTCTTACCTTCAACCGTCATTGTCCTTTATTTTACTAAAATATGTCCAGAAAATTCATTTCAAATAGACCCTTTCTCTGATGTTTTGGCAGTAGTCTTAGCTATAAAGTTTGACGTCAATAGTATATAATTTTTGTCGAATTTTCGTAAAAAATTAATAAAGTGCAATATATCCGTTATTATACAAGATACAAAAAAAATTGTATACATTAATTATAGGGTGTATTGAGCTAAATCTTAAAAAAATATTTCTACAATCACAGGTGGCCCATAAGTCGTTGGTGATACAAATTTTCTTTTTTTTTAATCGAACACGCCTTTTATGTTATTGCAATTTTGCATTTTCCATCGAAATATAAAGCATGTTTGTAAGAAACTAAATTCGGGACGCAGCAAGTGCATTATAGTAGCGAAATTTCATTAAACGCTTCAAATTTAAATTGCTCAATTTGCTATTAAGCTATAAGGTTGACTAAGAAATCAGTTTTTTGGGGAACACTTTAAGTTTACTTTCGGAAATTTTTGTACATTTTCAAACAATAAAGTTATTTTGATGAAACATGGCAATTGTTTCTGCTATATAGATTATACTGGTAACCAAATGTAATGCCTGCTTTCTTAAAAAAGAACACACATATTTCCTATTAAAAAAGATTTTAATGAAAATTCACTACAATAATGCACTTGCTGCGTCCATACTTTTTACTAAACCTGTATATGATATTTTAACACCTCAAGGTAATAAATTATAATTTGAAACAGGCTGCAGAATATTTCTGTTTTCTTGTCAGTATATAAGCTCTAAATTTGGAGTACATTTCTGTTTTTCAGTGAATTTTTATTTAAAAAAATTCACTAATAGAGAGGTATCGATGGTGAGACTTTGCAAAAATTTTTTCATATGAGCGCGATTTAGGACCCCTAGAACCCATATCCGGGGTCAGTTTCAATTTTTATATGTTATATATATATATATATATATATATATATATATATATATATATATATATATATATATATATATATATATATATATATATATATATATGTATCCGTCTGATAACTCAAAAAATTATTAACCGATTACAATGAAACTCGGCAAGTGCCTTTCTTCTATTAATGGCTTGGATGAGTTCGTTAGGCAGGAAAATCTGACGGGTTTTTCCGGGAAAATTCAGTTTTCTTTCAAAAAAAAAATTTTTTTACCGAAAATAACTAAGCTATTTTAATGAAATTTACCATATATGTTGCCTTGGGAGAGAGGAATCACTAAGTACCAAAATGAAACTTTCTCAGTTTATAGAAAATTGAGTTATTCAAATTTTAAATTTTCTTTTGAAACAATTTTTTTTTCTCCAAAAATTACAAAGTTATTTTAATGAAATTTGGTGGATATCTTGTCCTAGGAAATACCTTACTACCTGACAAAATTAAACTTTCTAAGATTATAAAAAAGTGAGTTAATCAAATTTTTATAGCTCGCTGCAGTGTTAAAATCAATGGTATTTTCCTCACTAGGTATCTTAAACACGTGGGTCGGGGACCGACCGAATTCATTCCCAGTTGCTATTGATCTACTCATATTCTCTGAATATGTTAGAAACGTGGTATCTACTTCATTCCAACTCACTATTAACCGACTATTTATGAAATCAAATAAGTAAATTAAATCGATTGTCATAAAATATGTAGTGTATTAAGACTAAGGGAAAAAGAAATAAAACATATATAACTGTGCACATTTTGATTATATTTTAGGGTGTGCGGCGCACACCTAGCTCACTAGGAGCAATCGCCACTGCTTGAGAGAGGTATTGTCACAGCATAATATCTTATTAAAGTTCATTTGTAAATAGGTTTAATTTTTATATGTTTATATATATATATATATATATATATATATATATATATATATATATATATATATATATATATATATATATATATATATATATATATATATATATATATATATGTATATGTATATGTATCCGTCTCATAACTCAAAAAATAATTAACCGATTTCGATGAAACTTGGCAAGTGCGTTTCTTTTATTAATGGTTTCCCGGAAAATTTTTGAGTTTTCTTTCGAAAAAAACAAAGCTGTTTTAATGAAATTTACTATATATGTTGCCTCAGGAGAGATATTACTACGTACCAAAATTCAACTTTCTAAGTTTAGATAAAATTGAATTATTTAAATTTTAAATTTTCTTTCGAAAAATTTTTTTTCTCCGAAAATTACAAAGTTACTTTAATGAAAATTTGCGAATATCTTTCCTTAGGAAAGACCTTACTACGTATTAAAATTAAACTCTCTAAGTTTAAAGAAACTTGAGTTATTTAAATTTGAAGCATTTAATAAAAATTCACTACCATAACGCACTTGCTGCGTCCCGAGTTTTTTTTTTTCTATCTTAAAGCAAACAGAGTCAGAATTTTCTAAAACAATAAGCGTAGCGAGTGAAAAAAATAGCACTCATGAAGTGGCATGAAGGCACAACTGTGAATTAAGTGGTTATTTTGTAATAATTGCCATACGTGTATAACGAAGGAAACAATAATTAGCTATTAAATGTGAGAACTGGGAAAACTGTTTCACCTGCTGTGTGCGATAAAAATACGTACCCGAGAGATGTTAAACGTTACATGTAAAAAACTACGCAGTAAGCGTGTACTTTTATACTCATTTATCTCGCTGTCAGTACCACTTATGAGGTGTTGTGAAAATTATTGATACGAGAAAATATTATGATAATCATATGCACGAATACAATCTCGAGACATTATCATGTCAAAAAATATGAAACATAATAATTATATAAAGACTGAATAATATAAGAGTAAATGTACAAGAAAATATATCACGAAAACCAAATGTTGTGTTAGCGAATTTTCATTAAGAAAAATGTTGTGTATTCGATGGTCAGAATGAAATATTTAATTATAAGAAAACTAATTATATTTCTTAGCTTCAAATGTAAACAAAGACAATAAAAAGTGTTGAGAATTTAATGTACAACTGACTAATCAAGTAATTTTAGGAAAGTTTAAAATGTTTAGGTTAAGTTTAGTCTAAACAGTGAGACTTATAAATTTGAACTTGGCGCATATGAACATAGTTTTTGTACTCACCTGTTAAATCAGCAGCAGTTTAATAAAGCATGAACTCTCAAGAAAGTGGTTGTGTTGACTAATCTGTGAATGAACAGTAACGATTGGACCATGTGAAAAAACAATGTGCAGGTTTGAAATTAATACAACTGAACTGGCTAAGAAGAATGTTGTCACATCCGACATCTTCGATAACCAAGGAGAAGGATTTGAGGGGGCGAAGCGAACACCACGCTTTTTAAACGTCTATTGTGTTGTTAACCAAATTATATTAAAAACTTGTCATAAAATCAAGTATAAGTGTTTAAAACTACAGTGTATAATCGGCATTCTTGTTGCATATGTTTTGGCAACAAAGAATAACTTCAGACAGTAAATAAGTGATTGTAAATGATACGTATCTGAACAGATGCCGTTAGCCGCCAAGGTATTTATTAATAAAGTTGAAATATAAACCTAATTATCGCAACTTCAAATAGAAACAACTCAAACTAATAACACAATTGTCAATAAGAACTGTTATAAGGCCCGAAATGTCATCGATGTCTAAAATTAAATAATAGTCGATTTTAGAACGGCAAAATAGAGAGACTCAAGTAAATCTCCATAGATGTCGTTACGCTACAATTATAAGAATATTAAATAAATCAAATATCAACCATTTTGCATCAAAGCCGTTACCAACAACAAATTGAGTATAGGAACAGGATAGCAGTTTGCAAAAGAGTAAAACGGCAAATTCAAAGTCAGTGCGAACTGCAAACGCATCTTAAAAGTAATTTATAAATTTGAATGGCCAATATTTAAACTTATAGGATCCAGTAAGATGTAAATGTAAAGCAATCTATGAAATGTCAATGCTCGATTAAATTATTCATATTGTGGTAAATTTGTTAAAATATAAACCAGGCATTAATAGAAAATAAGTTGTTAAATTGTGATATTTTGTGGTTTCATTCCTATCAAGACTTCAGAGTTTGTAAAACATTCTTCTTGAGACATTTTCTTTCCATAGCCCGTATTAGTTTCAGGTTCTTTGTCTAAATGTTGCCAATTTTGAGGTTTTAAATCGTGACTTTGACATTTTGAGGAATACCCCAATTTATTTTTATTTAAATGCTTATAACTTTTTGTCTTTTAACCTACAGAGCTAAATTTTAGTACGTATAACGACATAAACCTGCGTACCAAACTTGGTTGCCCTTACTTTGTTAATTCCGGAGATATATTTTTTTTTCGAAAGGAAACTCAAAATTTTCCGGGAAAACCTTGGCCTATTTTCCTGGCTAACGAACTTGTCCAAGCCATTTGCAAAAGTATTCGCAAAAGTTAATCAAAATATTAGGGTTTGATATTTTTTTAATATATGTTGATGTGGGTACCGTGATGCAGTTTTTGAAAATAACTACAATATTAAATGTGGATTATCTTTCTATCTGTAAATTGTTTTAATTTCGCAGGAAATATATTAAGTGAAATCTTATATATATATATATATATATATATATATATATATATATATATATATATATATATAAACATATACAAATTGAATGTGACCCTGGCTATGTGTTCAAGGAGGGCTAATTAGTGCTCATTAGTGAATTTTTTTTGAAAATTCACTAAATAGGTTTAATTTTTGTTCTCTTTTAGGCTGGAGTATTAGATTTCCAAAAAACCGATTTGATCGGCTATTAATTTTTTTCTTGCCTTTTATTTGGGTCAAGAAAAAACTTTCTCAATTATTATGTTTTAATTGTCAACTCCCTGTAGACGTAAGTACATGAAAATACCCATACCATCGGTAACATTGGCCTGTTAATAAACACATTATTCGCTATATAAAAATAATAATAATAATACACTAAAGAAAGAGACAAAATCACAATACACCTGTATATTTGTTAACGAGTTGCATCAAACACAAAAAAAACCAATATTACTCACTGAAGCGGACCTGCCAGCAGTGAAATTTCTTCCAAATTTATCTTCCAAACGCAGCGTCCGTCCAATCAGTGATTACAATATGGAACGGTGATCATATTCCGTTACGCTTGACTTGCCGTTCTTTTCTTTCGGATTCCTCAACATTAGAGAACAGTGGAGCAAGAAAAAAGAAAGACCGAATAAAGAATATCTTGTGGTCAATATCTATTGTAGCAAATGAAAAGTGAATTTAACTATTCAATTTACAGTGAACGCACGGTACGTTATTAAATGACTGCTAACGAGCTGTTTGGCTATTTATCAGTGTTGGAATTGTTCATTGTTGCATGTCGTTGAACATTGAACATTTTATGAAAAGCGACTCGACAAAGCTGTATTGACAGCACGCATTTGTTGTTGGATAACTTTAGATTTATGCAGCGTACACATATTAGAACAATATTGCAAATAGCCGTTTTATATCTTTTAGAGAACAGTTACTATTGCCATCCAGCATTATGGCAGATACTCTCCAAAAATCAGAAAATGACCGCAAAAAGTCAAAGTGTTCTTCAACATTTATGCTCATTATCACAGGCTAAAGGCAATGTCGCCATGTCATCGCAACCATGACTCGCCCTATCCAGCAGCTCTTTTCGTTTCATTGTAGTCTCCCCACTTTGACAATTGTAGCTTGTAGATTGTGAATTGTATAGGCCTTTGGCCTCTCAACGTCCCAATGGGTCTTTTGTGCATGTCTCTTTTTCCCAATAGTTGCCCAAAAAGTTCACACTTTTTATGCAGTCCACTATTTTCTTGGGGGCTATTTTAACTAGTTCCTGGGATGTTGGGATCACCCTGCCAAGGTATTTGAGGCTTTTGCCGAACTGGGCAATGCAATCCGCAAAAGTGTCCACATTTTAAAACCTTTCTACTCTTCATGTCGTGTATATTCAGCGTCCCACATTATTAGGGGGTATTGCAAAATATTTAGCCTACAACAATACTACTATAGAAACTAAATCAAATTTTGCTTATCAGAAAGTTTCCAGGCTAACCAGATGTCAATATACCCAGTTGCAGATTGGATTAGATTAGATTTAATGTGGGTGGGCTATTTCAGTCCTTCCCTCGTGACCTTAGGTCTATTGTTGCTCACGTCTAATTGCTTAAATATTACCCATCAAATCCAGCTCCCTGCCGGAGTTGATCTCTTGAAAGTTATCTTTGGGTGATGAATAAAAAGGCATTTTCTTTCCAAACAAATATTTTATTCCTTGTCCCGACGCGTTTTGACCATTTTTAACAGGTCATCCTCAGAGGAATCTAGAATTTACAAAAGGCTTGTCAGAAAAACTGAGTTTTCCGGTAGGCTACTTCTGCGAGGGTACAACACAGGAATATAAGATAAAATGAGGTAACAACAGCTAACCCCAACACTAAGTCAAAAGTTAAAGGTTAAAATGTCAAGCTACAAAGCTATAAAATATCACAGGTATACAGTCATAAACTACTACATTCAATAAAAATGAAAACAACTACAAGTCAAATTGAACTACAAGAAAAGCTAATTTGTCTTGAGATTTTTTAAAAATTACAATAAGTCTAATTCTAAAACTCATAAAAGCTCAAAAATTCTACAAAATTTAAGTTCAAGCTGAAGACAACAATAGGAGCTAAAGCAAACAGCACAAACACCAGCAAGCCATGCAGCTGAGAAGAAACTTTCAGAGAACATCAAACTCATCAAATGAATGGGAATTGAAACAGAAGCGAATTTTTTACTGTTTTATGAAACATGAAAACGCCCAGATAGCGAACTTACTTAATTATCTTGCTAAACAGGACTAAAAAACTATACAATGTCCAAGGAACATGCTTCATCTGTTGTTATAGTATTGATCCATTGGTATCAGAAAAAAAATTCGTTTACTTTTTGTGGTTCTATTATCAACACTGTTACAAGAGCACTCAAGAGAGAAAATGTCAGGTTCTCGTTCAAGTCCACAAACACTGTAAAAAGTTTGCTTATCCAAAATAAAGACAGTATTCCAGTTCTCAAGAGGTCAGGCGTATATTCTTTAAAGTGTGGCGAACCCGATTGCAACACGGTCTATGTTGGCAGGACAGGGAGAGCATTGAGTTTGAGGATCACTGAATACCTAGGAAGCAGAAATAAACCCAATAATAACACTTCGATCTTTGGTTGTCATTTAAGGGAGTCAGGTCACCCTTTCAGCAAAGAAAATGACGCAAAAATTCTGCATCCTTCCAACTTTGGCATTGAACAGTTTGTCATTGAAGAGATGGAAATTTATAAACATATTAACTGTTCTAACAAAACCGTACTTAATGTTTCCAATGCAGACGTCACAAGTTTCTCAACCCTATATAGTCAACTAGCAGATCACCAACCCACACACCATCCAAGTAGACCATGAGACCACTCTGTGAGATAGTCTGCTCCGTGGTTTCCGGACCTGCCATTTTGAATTTCATGCCCGTATATTTTCGAGTCGATTTGTCGTGTCTGTCAGTTATTAGTTGCCGTTGTTCATTCTCGGTTTTGAGACGGATCTTACGTCTGGTCATTTTGGTCCACTCCGGACCTGTCCTTCGTTTTTAGCGTCTTGACATTTCCTGGTCGGTACGTCACTGCTGTCAGCTGTCACTTGTCATTTCCGTTTTCAGTTTAAGAACCGATCTTGTGCCTAGATGTTTTGTCAACTCGTGTTCGTCCTCACGTGAGACGCATGTTAAATCTCAACTTTTGCATGTAAAACAAAAATTCTTTCTTAATTTCAACAAAGGTGCTATTTTCCGAGTTATTAGCACTTCTGATGCCAATGGATCAATCCTATAACAACAGATGAAGCATGTTCCTTGGACATTCAACTGTATAGTTTTTTAGTCCTGTTTAACAAGACAAGTAAGTAAGTTCGCCATCTTGGCGTTTTAATGTTTCATAAAACAGTAAAAAATTCGCATCCCATTCATTTGATGAGTTTGATGTTCTCTGAAAGTTTCTTCTCAGCTGCATGGCTTGCTGGT
The DNA here is from genome assembly GCA_964006375.1 of Tillus elongatus. Lineage (NCBI taxonomy): Eukaryota > Metazoa > Arthropoda > Insecta > Coleoptera > Cleridae > Tillus > Tillus elongatus. The sequence goes on along the minus strand of OZ023264.1, from coordinate 183,069,441 downwards.
GTTTGTGCTGTTTGCTTTCGCTCCTGTTGTTGTCTTCAGCTTGAACTTAAATTTTCAAGAATTTTTAAGCTTTTATGAGTTTTAGAATTAGACTTATTGGAATTTTTAAAAAATCTCAAGATAAAGTAGCTTTTCTTGTAGTTCAATTTGACTTGTAGTTGTTTTCATTTTTATTGCATGTAGTAGTTTATGACTGTATACCTGTAATCTTTTATAGCTTTGTAGCTTGACATTTTAACCTTTAACTTTTGACTTAGTGTTGGGGTAAGCTGTTGTTACCTCATTTTATCTTATATTCCTGTGTTGTACCCTCGCAGAAGTAGCCTACCGGAAAACTTAGTTTTTCTGACAAGCATTCTAGATTCCCCTGAGGATGACCTGTTAAAAAGGGTCGAAACGCGTCGGGACAAGGAACAAAATATTTGTTTAAAAAGAAAAGGTCTTTTTATTCATCACCCAAAGATGTAAACCCCAAACATTTTGACGTTTAGGAACAATCTTGAAAGTTAGTTTTACAGGTGTACTGCCATATGAGTGAAGTCGCTTGCCCGTTTCGAAGCTCAAAGAGAAATAACCTTTCGCCGAGTGCGACTGGACTCGACATTTTGCTTGAGTAGGTATCATGTAGTCCCGGTCTCGAGCAGCACCCAACCAGTGTCGTTAGCCGGTTTCGGAGCTCACAGAGAAGGCATCAATCTTCAGGTCTAATCTACCCCTAGTGATCTCAGCTCTCCTCCTAGTTTGTATAGACCTGATAACCGCCAGGGTTTGCATAAATTTCACCCAACAAATCAAGCTCACCGTAGGAGGCGATCTTTTTTAAAGTGAATGTTGGTTCGACAGGTGCACTGCCAGCTGAATGAAGTAGTTTGTCCGCTACGAAGCTCAAAGAGAGATAATTTATCTCTGAGTTCGTCTGGACCGGACATTCGTCAGTGTTTGACTCGAGGCGCTATCATGAAGTCCCGCACCCGAGCGGTCGGTTGCACGTTTCGAAGCTCACAGGGGAGGCCCCAATCTGCAGTCATAATCCACCACTTACAGCTCTTCTCCGGGCTCATCTACTCGATACCCACCAGTGCTAAGCTCAAGGCGATATCCCACAGAGTCCCGCTGGTGTACCTAGCTATACCAAATTTTAATTTTCTACTTTCATAGAAAATTGAGTGTTACGCATTTTAGTTTTTGTCTCAAAAGGAGCTAGAACACAATATTTAAATATTTTTCATGACAATAGAGATATATCTGTGGTAACACCTTCGAAAAGAATTCAAATGAGCGTGTATTAGGACCTCTAAACCTATATAAAAAAAACCTTTAACGCGCTTGGTGCGTCCCGAAATTTGTTTAGATTTAATTTCATATATATATATTAATATCTATTATGGAACTTTTATGATAAAACATAAAAATTGGGCTTCAAAATGTAGATGACATCAAAAAATTTGTAATAAAAAAATAAACGTCAGTAACCTTGATAAATTCTGAATGACCGGTAGATACAAATCCACTGCAGGCAATAAGGTCATTTTCTGTAATATAAAAGAGTGATGTTAACTAACGATTTTTATAAACGAGTTGACTTTTGTGAAATTTTAATTCATAAGATTAATCGAGATCGGATATTTGTGGAAAAATTACTTTTTGGTGGTGATAAAGCTACATGGCTTCTAAATGGTCATGAAAACCGTAACACTTCTCGTCTCGTATTCGACAACTAAAAATCCACATTTAATTTAATTTAATTTATACGGGAAAACTTCACAAAGTGCTACAATACAAGTAAAAGTACAAAACAAATCAAATATGCAGACATAAATCTACAAAGAATCACAGCAAAACTGCCACTCAAAAAATACAGTGAGTTCAGCAGACCACTGCAACAACAGACACAACCATATGCCTTCTGAAAGCAGATAGTGAACACACAAAAGATGTCAAAATTTTCCACCTCTGTGATCTCATTCATAATACGTAGATATCTATCGATAGGTGAATTAAGTCCATAATTAGTGCGGTAGAATGGGACAAAAAACAAGTTATATGACCTCAATACCCTGTTAGGTACATTCACGCCGATTCTGCACAGAATATCATCGGAGTCCACAAAACCATTCACAATTTTGAATAGAAAACATAGTTCGGCCACTGTTCTGCGGGCTTCAAGAGAGCTCAGCGTTAACAAACTTTGTATCTCCCCATCGTCATGATCAGGTATGGAATAACCAAGTCTATAAGAGCAGTGCCGCAGAAAGGCATGCTGCACACCTTCAACAGCCCCTGTGTGGTTGGCATAATAAGGGGATCGCACTACCAATGCATACTCGAGTACACTTCTAACACTAGAACAGTAAACACATCTGACGGTATCCAATAAAAAAAGTCTACAATTTCTCACAACAAAGCCCAAAAGTTTAGAGGCTTTCATGGTAATATTCTTTATGTGTTGTACAAAAGTGATCTATTCATCTACTGTAACACCAAGATCCTTGATCTGGTTAACATAAGACAAAAGCACATCGTTTACCGAATATAAAGTCCCAAACTTCCTCTCTCCCCTGAAACGCGCTGATATAAGAGCATTTGCTGATGTTAAGATTTAATTTGTTGTCAAAGCACCATAAAGAGACGTTCTAAATCATCCTGCAACTCCTGCTGACCCTAAAGGCTAGTTATCACCTTAAGCAGCTTCATATCATCAGCAAATAGCAGACACTCACTACCAGCAATTATATGGACCACATCGTTAATAAAAATTGAATAAAAGTGGTGAACAGTGACCTCCCTGCGGGACACCAAATGTCATGTGAACAACATCTGAATAAAATCCAGCAACTTTGACTCTCTGGGTTCTACCAGTCAGAAAACTCTCAAACCAGGCCACCAAACAATCACTGAAGCCAAGCCCGTGTAATTTAGATAGCAGGAGTCAATGATCGACTGTATCAAAGGCCCTGCTGAAGTCAGTATATATGGCATCAGCCTGCTTACCAGGCTCCAAAGCATCCAGTACCGTTGACTGAAGAATAATCAGGTTAGTAACTGTGGACCTGTTAGCACAAAAACCATGCTGCTGCGGCACTAAAAGATCCTTACATGACCACGACAGCTGGTCATAAACCAGGGCATCGAACACTTTCGGAATTGATGAATGGACACAAATGCTTCTGTAATTTTTTATCTCATCCCTGTCACCACTCTTATAGACAGGAAGTGAGAATCTCTCCTTGCAGACACCAGGAAAGATTAAAGACCTAAAAGATGAATTGAAGAGAATATGTAGAGGCACGCTCAATGTACAGGCACAACGATTTAGAACAATATCTGGTACACCATCTGGACCGGCCATAACTCCATCACGAAGAGCAGAAATCCTTGCATAAATGTCAGAAATACATATTTCAGAACCGCTGACACACATACTGGAGTGATTATTACTGCCAGAAGCCACTGGCGGAACCGTCGCAGCTGCAACAGCGTTCGATGTATACACAGGGGAGAAGAAACTACCAAAGAGTGAATTTTCATAAAAATGTTTTTAATAGCAAACCTGTGTGATTTTTAAGAAAGCAAGCATCAAATTTGGATACCAGTATAACCTATATAGTAAAAACAATGTACCATGTTTCATCAAAATGTTTATTTGAAAATGTACACAAATTTCCGAAAGTAAACTTAAAGTGTTCGTGAAAAAACTCGTTTCTTGGTCAACCTTATAGGTTAATAGAAAATCTATATATTCAAATATCAGGCATTTAATCAACATTCGCTACCATAACGCACTTGCTGCGTCCAGAATTTCTTTTCTTACAAATATGCAATATATTTCGATCGAAAATGCAAAAATGCATGACATAAGGCGTGTTTGACTAAAAAAACAAAAGACAATTTGTATCACCAACGACTTATGGTCCAGCCTGTGATTGTAGAAATAATTTTTTAAGATGTAGCTCAAGATACCCTATAATTAATGTATACAATTTTTTTTCCTATCTTGTATAATAACGGATATATTGAGCTTTATTGATTTTTTACGAAAATTCGACAAAAATTATATACCATTAAATCCATAAACTCTATAGCTAAGACTACTGCCAAAGCATCAGAGAAAGGGTCTATTTGAAATGAATTTTCTGGAAACATTTCAGTAAAAGTCTGGACGCAACAAGTGCGTTATGGTATTGTATTTTCATAACAATGTTTTTTAAAGCAAATATGTGTGTTTTTTTAAGAAAGCAGGCATCAAATTTGGTTACCAGTATAACCTATATAGTAAAAGCAATATGTCATGTTTCATCAAAATAACTTTATTGTTTGAAAATGTACAAAAATTTCCTAAAGTAAACTTAAAGTGTTCCCGAAAAAACTTATTGGTCAACCTTATAGGTTAATAGCAAATTGATCTATTCAAATATGAAGCATTTAAGCAAGATTCGCTACCATAACGCAGTCGCTGCGTACCGAATTTCTTTTCTTACAAACGTGCATTATATTTCAATCCAAAATGCAAAAATGCGTAACATAAGGCGTGTTCGATTAAAAACAAAAAAAAATGTATCACTAACGATTTATGGGCCGCACTGTGATTGTAGAAATAATTTTTTAAGATGTAGCTATGTACCCTATAATTAATGTATACCCTATAATTAATGTATACATTTTTTTTCATATCTTGTATAATAACAGATATATTGAGCTTTATTAATTTTTTACGAAAATTCGACAAAAATTATATTCCATTAAACGATAAACTATATAGCTAAGACTATGAAATGAATTTTCTGAAAACATTTTAGTAAAATGAAGAACAGTGGCGGTTGGAACTAAGACTTCAGGGTTTGTAAAACATTCTTCTTGACACATTTTCTTTCCATAGCCCGTATTAGATTCAGGTTCCTTGCCTAAATGTTGCCAATTTTGATGTTTGAAATCATGACTGACGTTTTGAGGAAACCCCCAATTCATTTGTTTTTAAATGCCTATAACTTTTTTGTTTTTCAACCTACAGAGCTAAATTTTGCCACGTAATTTACCTATAACGGTGTAAACCTGCGTACCAAATTTGGTTGCCCTTTCTTTGTTATTTCAGAAGATAAAACATTTTCGAAAGAAAACACAACATTGTCCGGGAAAATCTGGGCCGATTCTCCTATCTAATGAACTGAGCCAAGCCACTTTCAAAAGAAAGGTACTCACCAAATTTAATCAACCATTATTTTTTGATTTATATGTATATATATATATATATATATATATATATATATATATATATATATATATATATATATATATATATATATATATATATATATATAAAATATAAAAATTGAAACTGACCCCGGGTATGTGTTTTAGGGGGTCTAATTAGCGCTCATTTGAAGAAATGTTTTCAAAATTCAAAAGTCGGGATCTCCTCATTAGTGATTTTTTAAAGAAAATTCACAAAAATAAATAATGAATATTATTTTATTTCATATTGAAAAACTTTTAAATATCTGACTTGTATTGATCCATATTTTGAATTTATGATGGTCTACAAAATATAAAACAAATATTGGCATTCACTGATTCACACCTTGTAAAAATTTAAATTGATGAAAAGAGTTTAACTTTTAAATAGAAAAAAATATATACGAAAACTCGCTACCATAACGCACTTATCGCGTCAGGGCATTTTAAATCTAATTACTAGCTTATTTTTTATTTACAAGACTTGTCATAAGTGTATTGTATTATAGTGTATTTTTTTAAGGTCTGTCTATTTCCGCGACTGTGGCCAATCATCAACGCCAGGGAGCGGTTTCTACTACTTTCTTGGAAATTCTACTGAATCCCAGCCTTAAGGAGATCAGGAATCTTTAACATGCCCAATATCGCATGATACATGGGACCAACAGCTTCAGACTACCTCCACAAGATAAAGGTGGAGACAATCAACTTGCTCAAACACAATACCACAACTTCAGTTGTTAATTTTACAGCATGTACTGTAAACCCATGGGGCCAGTCGAACCCAGAACTCTTGGGTTCAGGGACACATGTTTTTATCACTGAACCACCGAGGTTGCTTTGATCATAAGTAAAATGATATTTACCTACATTTTTAAATCTTATACTAAAATACTACATACAGACTTGGAGACTACTTCTCTGGCTTCACTGTTGGCTTTCTTTTTTGTAGGTGAAGGACGTAGCCAGCGTGTAATCTAACTGGAGCAAGTGGCCCTTACGAATTCTGGATGTTCTAGGATGTTCTTCAACGTTTCTGTGACTATAGTTTCGCTGCTTGACAGCATTCTCAGACAGATAAAAATTGAATTAGTACGAAATCATGACAACTACAAATAAATATCTGTTGCTATGTTATGATATGATGTTTTGATCCAAAAAAATATCAAATTGAAAATAAAATGAAACGCAGATGACAGATGAGGCTTTCAATATGTCTATGTGATGTATGTCAATATTTAACATAAAAATAGAACTAGCCTATAATAACTATGATAACAGTTACAACAATAAAATAACTAAACAATAACAGTATAAAAGCAGTCTCTATACAACGAACATATCGACATACATCAACTCATTATCTTATTAAAACTTTTTTGAAAGAATAGTTAAATTTATTTTCTTTGACTTATTTAATTAGAAAGAAGAATATCCAAGAAAGGGGTATTCATTAAATCAGTTTTCTCGTTTAAAACAACGTAGTTATTGTCGTGTGTGTGCTTTTGACTTCTAGAGCTTCAAAAAAGTCTAGTTTACGTTTGTCATTATAAAAATGTAGTGGTTGTATGCGGTTATTTACTGTAGGTCTGTGTTCGGTATCAATAATATGTTTTGCAAATGTAGATTTGTCAGCGTCGTTATTTCTAAATGCAGAAATATGTTCTTTGTATCGGGTGTTAAAATTTCTAGAAGTTAGACCTATGTAGATTGCGTTACAATGTGTACAAGCTAATTTATAAACTCCAGCTTTTGTCAGGAAACAAGATTTTTCTTTCGCGTTAAATAACAAATCACGCGTCGTGTTGTAAGATTTAAAAGCTACCTTTGTATTTGTACAGGTATTTAAAATTTTTGAAATATTTTCTGAAATGGTTCCAAAATAAGTTATCGAAACGTATCTGTTGTTAATATCGAACTGAATGTTCAGTAGCAACAAGTAAGGGCAACAACAATCAATCAATTATACTAAAATGTTGTCTTTGCCGCCAAATATTTCTTGCATCAAACAAAACTATCTTTCCTTTTTAGTGAATTTTTGTAGAAAAAATTCACTAATGGGGAGATCCCGACTTTTGAATTTTGAAAATTTTTTTGCAAATGAGCGCGAACTAGGACCCCTAAAACCCATATCCGGGGTCAGTTTCAATTTTTATATGTTTATATATATATATATATATATATATATATATATATATATATATATATATATATATATATATATATATATATATATATATATATATATATATATATATATATGTATCACACCGATAACTAAAAAAATAATGGGCCGATTTTGATAAAATTTGGCATGTACCTTTCTTTTGTTAATAGCTTGGATAAGTTCGTTAGTCAGGAAAATCGGACGAGGTTTTCCGGGAAAATTTTGAGTTTTCATTCGAAAAAAATTCATATCTCAAAAAGTAATAAGCCGATTTTAATAAAATTTCGCACATACCTTCCTCTTGTAAATGGCTTTGACATGTTTGTTAGTCAGGAAAATCGGACGAGGTTTTCCGGGAAAATTTTGAGTTTTCATTCGAAAAAAATTCATATCTCAAAAAGTAATAAGCCGATTTTAATAAAATTTGGCACATACCTTACTTTTGTAAATGGCTTTGACATGTTTGTTAGTAAAGAAAATCGGACAAGGTTTTCCGGGAAAATTTTGAGTTTTCATTTGAAAAAAATTCATATCTCAAAAAGTAATAAGCCGATTTTAATAAAATTTGGCATGTACCTTCCTTTTGTAAATGGCTTTGACAAGTTCGTTATTTAGAAAAATTGGACGAGGTTTTCCGGAAAAATTTTGTGTTTTCATTTGAAAATTTTTTTTATCTTAAAAAATATAAAATCTATGATAACCAAATTTGGTAGGTAGGTTTTTAATTTTTTAACACAAATCTACTGGACATTATGTATTTAAAATAGCTTGCAGCTTTTTGTAATAGATTCAGGCTGCTCGATCATCATGTGCTTCTTGAACATGCTGTTTTGGACGCAGCATTAGATACAATGAACTTCTCCGATCAAATGATGTGTCGATAATTGATGTAATGATAAACAGCTAATGGCAGAAAAAGAGGCAATGAAACACAGACGTTCATTTGTCAAATATTTGAGCCGTTGGCTTTGAAACATGACAAACCGGACATGTAAGAGCAAAATTTGAATAATTAGCTGAGAAAACATGATAAAATTATTATGGTAACAAGTGACTGACAATAAAAATACATACTTACATTGAATGCAAAGACATTGCGCTTTTGGGCTTTAATATATATTTTTATTATAATATAAAGGAAGCATCTGTAAAGTGTTTTTTCAACGTTATGGGTGTTAATATCGAACTGAATGTTCAGTAGCAACAAAATAAATTAATGATTTTTTTCTAGATAAATTCGCTAATATCTGAAGTTCTAATGCTAGGCGAGGATACGAAAAAATTTCGTGATGCAGCAAATGCGTTATAGTAGCGAATTTTTATAAGAAATGTACACTATTATTACGGCATATTAGTAAGATTAATGCTTTAAATTTACACAGTCCTTGAAGATCGATTTTAGAGGTCCTAGTACACGCACATTTGAAGAATTCTTTCGAACGTGTTACCATCGATATCTCTCTAATATCAAAAAAAACTTGAAGTCTACCTCCTTTTGAGAAACATGCCCAAAACTGAATTTCTATGAAGCTAAATAACTAAATTTTGCTATATCTGTAGATAGTGTAACTTGTATTAAAAATTTCAATAAAGTTTTACAAAAGATTTCCAAGAAATTTAATTCATATTTAGAAAAGTAACGTATCTACCAAATGTTAAACGTAGCAGTTATTTTTCCTTATTAATCGCCAGTATCATTTCGTTTTAGTCAACCTAATCAAACCGGCTTTTTTCAATATCAACAATAACAAAATTATAATTTCAGACTCAAAGGTGACAAACTTATTCAGGCGTTTTAAACAAAAATGAGATCTGGTTCAGAATGTATGAAATCTGTGCACTCCAAATATCAAAATAAAACATAAAAAAACATACATTCGTCGAGCTGGACTCGATGGCGTAACCTGATTAGAAGACAACGACGCTGTCTCTGCGATATGTGAGTACATGTTAGCTAACGTTTTGTTTGCATGATACTCCAGATCGGCTTCATGCCCAGGATATTATATTGAAAGTATACGTAACAAATAATTACAGAATTAGTAGATTTGCCATTGAAACACATCCTACGACTGTTTCGGTCTTATATGACGTCTTCTGTTTAAGTTTATACACAAAGGAAACTATTTTATAATTATTTTTATAGGGACTTGGCTTGATTTTTTTACATTTCTACTATATTATACAACAGCATAATATATCTATTCTGCGCTAGAACTGTATTTGAGGCCGTCCATAAAGCTACAAATATAGTGTATTTTAATAATTGATTGAATCCCCGGTTAAATAACAATCACTTGGCAAATTTTTAATTTCATGTCGTCTGTCATTTTCCATAATTGCGGACGAGATTTCACGGTTGTTGGTTCGGGTAGTATGTTTTATGCCTGGTATATATTTAGTTTGGTTAACGTTGATGCGTGGTTTATACTTGCTGTATGAATCAATACACGCGTGGTAGTTAACTACTCTGTCTGTCAGGCATTGGACTTTAACCACTAAGTCGTTTCAACGCATGTCTTCAGGATTTTATTTTTAATTTGGAAAGAACTCTAATTATTGTGCACTATATATATATATATATATATATATATATATATATATATATTAGGTATATAATTTGAATTTTATGTATTCTTTTAGCAAAACTTTGTGTAAAAGATATTTAGCCAGTTCTTTCAGACATTTTTTTTGTGCTTCGTAGAAATAATTTTTTGTAAGATGTATTTGTGAAATTTTGGTAACTAATGATAAATATTTAATAAGTTATGATAATAAAAAATCGGATTTTCTTAAAAAATTGTTTGCAAATTTTCATGAAATTATTGTTGTGTCGTCGAAAAAGTTTTTGTGGAAAATTATATTTTGGTAGGTGAAATTGAAATGGTTCTTTGGCCAGGAAAATCGGATCAGTTTTTTTTTAATTTGTTTAATTTATCTTTTATTAGCGAATTTTCTTGTACAAAATATTCTTTTAATAGCGAATTTTCTTATAAATGAATTTAATAAATTTTCTTTGAAGAAATATTTGTTGAGTATTTTTGTATGAAAAATTATTCAATTGATGGAACATTTTTTAAAGGATATTCGTCGACAATAAGGTTTAAATGGATTTTTGTGCAAACAAATTATTTTATTTTCAATTTTAATTAAAGATTATGCATATAATTTGAATATTATGTATTCTTTTAGCAAGATTTTGTGTAAAAAATATTTTGCCAAATTTAATGGCTGCTTTCATTAAAAAAAGATATATTTGCCATTAAAAATATTTTTATGAAAATTAACTACCATAACGCACTTTCTGCGTCCAGCCTTTTTTGGTATACATCCATTTAAAAACTTTGAATTTGTGTAAGGACCAAGTCCAAGATTCCAAATCATTTTTCATTGCCTTATAAAAGTTTCGTAAACTCTTCATTTTTTTAGCATCCATTTTATTTTTTCACTCTTCTTACTTTGAATATTTTATTTATAACAACACACCACGAGGGCTCACAGCCTAAATACTATCGTATCGTGGGTGTCGACAAGGAGTAAAGAGGCAACTTGTTAATTCTGGACGTGAAGGTTGGGAGGTTCGGAGGAGAAGGGAAACATGTGCCGGCAATTAATTTCACAACTTGGATGTCCTCGGGACAAAAGACCGGGCATAACAAGATGTTCTATGTCTGGTGACCTGGACAGTAAAAGGGTGCATTCGCTCTGTTCCCCTGGTAGATCTGTTGGGGGCAGCAGGTAGATGAACTATGGAAGAAATCTCCTCTGAGCAGTACCCGTGCAGATATTTATAAAATAGAGAGAGGTCACCAACGGCACGTCGGTGGGCAAGGGATGGCAGCCTTTGAGTGAGCATAGGGTCACCGATGAAATGTATAGCTCTTTTCTGAATTGAGTCCAGGATAGCGAGTGTAGAAGCGGCAGCGGCACCACAGATGTGGGAGCAGTATTCGTGGTTTGGCCTTATTTGTATAATGTATAGAGATTAGCTGGTGAAAAGTATTTTCGAGGCCGGAAGAGGAAACCTAATTTATTAGCAGCGGCTTCTGCAATTAATGTGACATGTTGGTGCCAATTGAGATTTCGATCCACAGAAATGCCAACAAGTGAAAAGGACTCATTACTTTGAATAACTTGGTTGTTTATTGTGATGGATCTAGGACTGGTGTATCTCTTATGAGATAGAAAGCAAGACTGAGATTTGGTGGAGTTGAATTGTACAAGATTTCTACTTCCCCAGTCTAATATTTTTTGAAGATCCACAAAGACAGAACCCTCCATGAGTCTGCGATCCTCAACTAACTGGGCTAACGAGACAGGCTTAGAATATTGTATATTTGAGTGGAGGGTGCTGTCATCCGCATAATTGTGAAAGGAGGTCATTGATGTTAAGAAGAAATAAAGTAGGGGCCAAAGCTGAACCTTGAGGGACTGCTGCATTACTTGGATACAGTTTAGAGGAATGGCCATCCACGACAACAGAAGTGCTCCGGTTGGAGAGGAAATTTGCTGTCCAGGCACAGAGTTTTGATGATAGGTCATAGGCCGGAAGTTTATTAAGCAGCGCTGCGTGCCAGACCTGGTGGAATTTTTCGGATATATCTAAAGCGAGAATCTGGGATTCACTGTGTGGTTCCATAGACTTGTTCCAAGAATGGGTGACAAAGGAAAGGAGGTCGGTAGTTGATCTGCGCTGACGGAGTCCATACTGCCTGTTGTGGATTAGACTGTGTTTTTCAAGAAATTTTAGTAATTCCGTGTTTATATACGTTTCCATCACTTTAGAGAGAAATAGGTCTGTAGTTGCTAGGAAGCGCTTTGGATCCTTTCTTGGGGACGGGTTGTACTCGAGCAGTTTTCCAGTTACTAGGGAATATGCCTCTATTGTAAGATATCTGAAACAGACGAATTAGGACAGGAGCAAGTTCTGTTGCGCATTTTTTGAGAACAATTGCTGGAATCTCGTCGAGGCCAGATGCTTTCTTGGTATTAAGAGAAGAAGAATGGCATAAACTTTCGGCGAGTTCTTTCTTTCAAATTGCCAACAATCGTTTGAAATATTTCTCACCTCAATATAAAAATTAATAGATATTCCAGTTATTTCCAAATGTATATGCATAATATTCATTGTCAGATAAATTATAAACAAATAATCTTGATTGATGTCGTCTTCAGAAAATTGTGTTAAAACTTTTGGTGAATCTTTCACGCTTAAAAGGTGATTTTTCAAAATAGTAACATAATGACATCCTGTTAAAGACCCTAAAACTTCGAACCTCCAAAAAGGGCAGATGAGTGCGCCCGGGAAAAAGAAGATGTATAAAAGCCTAATTAGAGACCAGTCATGGTCAACACAGTTGTTAAGACATATTTAAAATGTTTGCTCAGTTAACATAAATATAAAATAATAATCTAAATAAATGTTCATACAAAAGAGCTATGAAATTTGACACTTTCAAACATGTTCCTTATAAGGTTTCAGTCGAGGTTTCAGTAGATTTACAGCTGGTAAACACTGATATACTAGACCAGTCAGTAAATCAAACAATAGAATTCTTCAATGTTTTTTTTGCAGAGGCAATTTAAATATTCATTACGTGAACTTTAACAATAATGATTAGTATTAGTATTTATTTATGTATAAGTGTAAAAGTATAACTGTATTTGAGATTGCGTTATTAGCTTCCAGTTACTTATTTACATACTGTTGTGTCTGTGGTTCTTTAACAACAGAGTTCTTTGTAACAATTGAATGAAACATTTTTATACGCCTACTCGCAGTTTCTTAATCCTTTTATACATACACAGGTACCTTAACCCTGCGGTACTCGCGCGGCGTTTTGTCACGTAAAGGGTCGCGTGGGATACCCGAGGTAACTTTCGGGATAACACGATTGACTTTTTAAAATTTTTATTTACTATTACAAAAATACACTAAGTTATACATATAAAATATAAATAATAAAATGTTTATATCAACATAAATGTGATATAAAATTACGTAGCAACGAAATGACTCAGACCAAACTGCGACGAGAAGTGAACACTGAGTCTTCGTGCTATGCTCTTTTATAATATTATGGATGAGGCTTCAATTATTCTTGGATGCAGGTGCCTATATCTGCATCAGCTTTCATGTCGGTTGTAGGATCAGCTCCTTCGTATATTCATAAGAATGTTACCTTGCAATTTCACTGTCTATTGTCTTACACTGTATCACTGTATTTGTCTTATAATAGGCCATTGTTCCCGATGCTGGTATCTCGTGTGTATCCCTATGAAATTTAAAGTAAAATAGTAGCACATTGTTAGGCAAAGTAATAACACCATGATAATATACTGATAAACATATAACAAAAACCTAGTAACCACAAAAATGAAGAGATATTAGGAAATAAGTGAAGAAACTTTTAAGCTTTTATGACCAAAAAAAAGCAGTCCTCTTTAGCACAATTTACACAACTTGGGGGTAAATTTTTTTGGTGGTCTTGACATACACACCGCTAACACACATCAGAGAAGTTTCTAGTAGGCTTATCTTTCTTCCGTGTACATAAATAGCATCGTCCATTTCCACTTTTTTTTCGTTCATCGGTATCGTCGACTGTGGAAGTTGAAGATTCACAGATTCAATGCGAAGAATAAGTGGGCTCATTTGCTTGAGCTGTCCAGGAATTGATTGCAAATAATATCTTCTATTTAGTTGTGGTTTAAGCAAATCTAGAGCTAGAGTACGTAAAAATTCACGATCAACTATTGAAATCTTGCGATTGTTCAGCTGATATAGTACTGGTGCATTTATGCCACCTATATTCATCATGTTGAAAAAAATTTCTGGACGCAGCAAGTGCGTTATGGTAGTGAATTTTCATAAAAATGTTTTTAAAAACAAATATGTGTGTTTTTTTAAGAAAGCAGGCATCAGATTTGGTTACCAGTATAAACTATATAGTAAAAACAATGTGCCATGTTTCATCAAAATAACTTTATTGTGTGAAAATGTACAAAAATTTCCAAAAGTAAACTTAAAGTGTTCCGGAAAAAACACGTTTCTTGGTCAACCTTATAGGTTAATAGCAAATTGAGCTATTCAACTATGAAACATTTGATCAAAATTCGCTACCGTAACGCACTTACTGCGTCCAGAATTTCTTTTCTTACAAACATGCATTATATTTCGATGGAAAATGCAAAAATGCAATAACTTAAGGCGTGTTTGATTAAAAAAAAGGGAATTTGTATCACCAACGACTTATGGGCCAACCTGTGATTGTAGAAATATTATTTTAAGATGTAGCTCAAGACACCCTATAATTAATATATACAAATTTTTTTCATATCTTATATAATAACGGATATATTGAGCTTTATTGATTTTTTACGAAAATTCGACAAAAATTATATACCATTAAACGATACACTCTATAGCTAAGGCTACTGCCAAGCATCAGAGACAGGGTCTATTTGAAATGAATTTTCTGCAAATATTTTAGTAAAATGAAGGACAATGACGATTGAAACTAAGACTTTAGGGTTTGTAAAACATCCTTCTTGAGACATTTTATTTCTATAGCGCGTATTAGATTCAAGTTATTTGCCTAAATGTTGCCAATTTTGACATTTTAAATCGCCACTTTGACGTTTTGAGGAAAACCCCAATTTATTTTTCTTTAAATGCCGATAACTTTTTTGTCTTTTGACCTACATAGCTAAATTTTGGTGAGTAACTTACCTATAACGATGTAAACATGTGCACCAAATTTGGTTGCCCTTACTTTGTTAATTCCGGAGATATAATTTTTTTTTGAAAGAAAACACAAAATTTTCCGGGAAAACCTGGGCAGATTTTCCTGGCTAACGAACTTATCCAAGCCATTTGCAAAAGGAATTTTTTCACCAAATTTAATCAAAATCATCCCATTATTTTTTGAGTTATCGGTGTGATACATACATATACATATATATATATATATATATATATATATATATATATATATATATATATATATATATATATATATATATATATATATATATATATATATATATATATACAAACATATAAAAATTGAAACTGACCCCGGATATGTTTTCTGGGGGGGCTAATTAGCGCTCATTTGAAGAAATTTTTTCAAAATTCAAAAGTCGGGATCTCCTCATTAGTGAATTTTTTTTAAGAAAATTCACTAAAAACACTACGCGGTCATCTTCTGCTGTTTTTTGCAACGCTATATCTTGCACACATCTGATCTAGGACGTCAACTCCATATTTGGTATAATTGTTATCTACTATCATCATTGGCTTTCCGGATTCAGAATCAATTTTGTCATCTGCGTGGGTTGTGGACAAAACTAAAAAAACATAATTTTTCTTTTTAGGAACGTATGAGAATAAGGTGCAGTTCTCATGAAATGCAAATTGACAACTTTTTTCTTGTCTCTTCGTCACGTTTACTAATTCGGTTAGTATTTATTTCTTGTTCTTTCTTAAAGTTCCCAACATGGTGAGTTTCAGATCATATTTCAGGTCAATTGCGAGTTGAAAACTAGAAAACCAATTATCCATTGTTATGTGGCAATACGTACCCCTGAGAACGCCTACAAGACGTTTTACGACATCACCTGGACTATTTGACATGTGAAACGGACCCTCTGGCTATGTTCCATCATAAATCTCAAGATTTAGAGTATACATGTTACTTGAGTCAACCAAAGCAAACATTTTGATACCATATTTAGTAGGTTTAGAACGCATATATTGCCTAAAAGGGCATCGAGGTCTAAAAGCGAGAAGCTGTTCGTCAATAGTTAACTCAGATCCGGGAACTACTGATTTCTTACATTTTGAAAACATCTCTTACAGCCGATAGTTTGTCGGTTTCTTGGCTTTCATCGCGTGTAGTTTTATCGCTAAACCTCAGACAACGTAATAAAAATCTAAATCGGTTATAGAACATTGTGCAGTAAATAACATCCATGCCAGTACCATCTGTTCTCCAGAAATCCGTTATATTCTGTCTACTGGACTTACAAGCTCCTAGTAGGTATCACATTCCCAACAATGCTCTAATTTCACAGGTATCTGTCGGTTTTGCTTCTCTATCGCGTTGATACTTTTCTTTTGTGCCATCTATATAAATATTTGTTGACTGAGTCACGGCTTGAATAATCTTCTCAGTAAAGAGTATTTCAAAAAAATCTAAAATGGTCTTCGCATTTGCAGCTTTATGACGCAAAGCCCAATTCAACAAGACCAAGACCCAACTATGCAATACTAAGACCAAGACCAAGACCAAGATATGTTTCACAAAAACGGTCAATGACCCAATGTGTAATATTTAAAGTCTGGACGCAGTAGGTGCGTTATCGAAGTGAATTTTCATAAAAATGTTCTTAATAGCAAATATGCCTCTTTAATCCAAACAGACATCAATTTGGTTACGAGTATAACCTATATAGTAGAGACAATGTACCATATTTTATCAAAATAACTTATTGTTTGACAACGTTGTCAAATTTTCTGTAAATAAACTTAAAATGTTTCCGAGAAAACTGGTTTCCTAGCCAACGAACCTTAGGTCAATAGCAAATTGAGTTATTGAAATTTGAAGCATTTAATGAAAATTCGCTACCAAAACGCACTTACTGCGTTTCGATTTTTTTTCTTACAAACGTGCATCATATTTTGATAAATAATGCAAAAATGGAATAATATAAGGGTTCAAAAAAAATTAGGTATCACCAACGACTTATGCGCAATCCCGTGATTTTCAAAATAATTCAGCTCAAGACACCCTATAATTAACGTATACAGCTTTTTCTCGTATCTTGTATAATAACAGTTATATTGAGCTTTACCGTAGAAATGCGTCACCCTGTATATATGTGAACAGATAAAAACTAGAAGTAAACCCGGGTATGGATTCTAGGGGGCCTAGTTTGCGCTCATATGGTGAAATCTTTTTAAAATTCAAAAGTCGCGGTCTCCTGATTAACGAATTTTTCTACGAAAATTAGCTAAAAATTATGGACCGTTAAACCATAAACTTAACTAAAACTACTCCCCAAGCATCAGTGTCTATTTGAACTGAATTTTCTGCAAACATTTTAGTAAAATGAAGGAAAATGACGGTTAAAGCTAAAACTTAAGGGTTTGCAGAACACTCTTCTTGCGACATTCTCTTTACACAACACGTACTTGTTACAGGTTCTTTGCCTAAATGTTGCCAATTTTAACGTTTTAAACCGCGAGATTTACGTTTTGAGGAAAACCCCCTTTTTTTTTAAATGCCTATAACTTTTTTGTCTATATATATATATATATATATATATATATATATATATATATATATATATATATATATATATATATATATATATATATATATATATATATATATATACAAATAAAAATTGAAACTGACCCTGAATATGGGCTCCAGCGGCCCTAGTTCGCGCTCATTTGAAGACATTTTTTCAAAATTCATAAGTCGGGATCTCCTCATCAGTTTTTTTTTTTATAAGAAAATTCACTATAAATAAGAAGTTTATTTTACATTTGTTTGTCGTGACTCAGTTGCTTCTTTTAACATTGATGATCAAATATAGCACGCCTTGCAAGACTGAGGCCCAATTGAACAAGAACAAGACCGAACTATTCAAGAATATCAGCAATACCAATACCAAGCCATGTTTCACAAAAAAAAAAGACCAAGACTAAGATCCAATGTGTAATATTAAAACTAGGAAATCTATTTTATTTTATTATATTTTGTCCCATCAAATACCTCAGTTACTTTTTACATTCACATCGTCAATACGTGTGGAAGTATGACATGGGCGCGACGAATTTCAGTTTTTTTACGCTTAAACGTCATAAAACTGTCAGAACATATAGACAACATGATTTGGGAATGAAATATTAATGTCTGTCGGTTTGTCTGTAGCCACAATAACTTTAGAAGAGATTGAGGTATCGTCTTAAAATTTGGTATACAGTGAGCACCCGACAAACAGACGGTTTTCGGATTGTTTTTGGCTAAAATCGCTCGACGGGGGTGGGTGTTTGGTTGGGTGTAGGTCGGGGGGTGTGGGGAGAATGAATAGGGGGTTATTTGCTGAAAATTAACATTTTTTCGTAAAAACTCGAGTAATATAACGTTTTAGGGTTTGTTTTTTAGAAAACTTTAAATTCGATCAAATATCTGGTATTCTGTGCTAAAATTAAATTAAGGGTTGAATGTGTAGGGGTAGAATATCGGTGACAGGAATTTCAAAAAAAAAAAATTTGCTAAAGCGGCGTAAAAATCATCAAATCATATAGAAAACTTGATTCTGAAACGAAGATGTTTTTGTCTGTCGGTCTGTCATCCTGTGGGTCTTTTTGTTAGTAAGTGCAATAACTTTCGAAGAAAATGAGATATCATCTTCAAATTTCGCATCCTCTTAGAACTGGACAAAGCAACTCTTCGTACTGTTTTTGGGTAAGATCGCTTTAGGGGGTAGGGGATAAGTGAGGGGTGATTTGGTGAAAATTCACATTTTTTCGTTAAAACTCGTGTAATATATTGTGTCAAGAGTTTATGGGTACAGAAATACGAACATTTTCTTTGTGGTCAAGTCATGGGCTTTAAATTCATTTCATGAGAATGTCTTTCTGCGGAGAGTGGATTATCCCAGCTATGTGAAAGTTATGATTCAATTTGCAATATTATTCTAATTTATGATGAAATATAACATATCTTGCAAGACAAACGCTCAATTTAGCAAGACCAAGATCGAACTGAGCAAGGCCAAAACCAAGATTTTTTTACAAAAACAAGACTAAAACGTAAACCCAATTCGCAAAACCAAGATCAGGACTCCTATGGTGATGGTCTTGGTCTTGCGTTTGCTCATCACTACTTGATAGTATTTTTACAGAATATGCTAAATGTAGCAACAATCTAAGAAGAGGGATCGCATTGGAAAGACAAGCATTCAATAGAAAACATGCCATCCCCTAATAAACAATTCAATTTGGATTTGAGAAAAAGCGTCATAAGTATGGAGTGTGGTTTGTGCTTATTATATTTATTTCGTATATTCCTCTATTATTGTTACTTTATTTGGAAGCAACGCTTTTAACGTTAGCGTCTACTATACTAAGAAAAGTGTTAAAGCACCCATTATACAAAGGGAAAAAGCATGCTGAATGTTGAAATTAAAATCACTCTTTCGTCACTATCACTAACATAATTGGATGGACTCCGGCTTTTACAGTTATCAGAAGCGGATATGCACGTCGGATAGTCCATGATTAACGCCCCCGATAACAAGAGTCGATAGACGACCGCAGAGTTTGATACGTGCCCGTGTGTCCGTGCTTCTGATATTGTTGGTTATAGCCGCTTGTTTCCGCAGGAAGCAACATTGCAGCAGGTGTGGTCGATTTGACAGACCTGTCACGTCATCTAACAGTTATTTCTTTTAGTGCTTTTAGTGTCTGATTTGCAAAATGTGTATGGTTTTTATGCTAATAAAGATAATTTAATAATGTAACGTATTTACTGGATGATGTTATTTATTGTCTTGTGCAAAAGCAACTGCTTATTTAATGAAATTCATAATTTAGAGAAATTGCCAGCTTATATTTGACCACAAATATCAGCTTATTAATTTTTTTAAATTGTTAACACAGCCTTAATTACATATCTCAGTCAAACTAAAACACACATATAAAGTTTCAGTGCGGATATTGTATAATTGTATACAGTGTGTCCTAAACTGGATGGGAATGTATTGCTATCTCTGTTATTATTGGAGATAGGGAGACGATTAATTTAGCAATGTTTTGTAGAATTTAGTGTTCCTTGCAAATATGACTTGTATTTTGCCCTGCCTCTTTTCGTTTCCGAGTTATTTTGAAAAAACTAGAATTTGTCGATTTCTCTTTACTTCAGTATCTAAGTAGGCGTTGATCTGACATGTGTAAGACTTACACATTATTAGGACACTTTTTACAGAGTAATCTTTTTGTGCTATTCTCAACTTTGGATTGTGATTTGTTTTTGAGCTACAGATATCAACGTTTGTTTTTATTATGGCAGCCATATTGGATTTTTACTCATGTGATAGCCTATGAAAAGAGCTTTCCAATGATGTACAACATGCTTGAGAAATTTTGTAATTGCACTGACAATTTTGAGAAAACCCGTTTTGAGGATAGTAGGCTATAAAATCCAATTTCATAAAACAAATGACAAGAAAATGTGTTCAAAAATCAGTAGGCCATGGAGTCTAACAATATACTTCTACTTTTATGTTTATGTTAAAAGTAGAAGTCTATTGTTAAACTCCATGGCCTACTGCTTTTTGAACACCTTTTTTTGTCATTTGTTTTCTGGTATTGGATTTCATATCCTACTATCCTCAAAACGGTTTTTCTCAAAATTGTCAGTGCAATTACAAGATTTCTCGAGCATGTTGTACACCATTGGAAAGCTCTTCTAACAGGCTATCACATGAGCAAAAAATCCAATATGGCTGCCATAATAAAAACAAACGTTGATACCTGTAGCTCAAAAATAAATGACCATAAAAAGTTGAGAATAGCACAAAAAGATTACTCTGTAAAAAGAGTCCTGATAATGTTAGACATGTCAGGTCAACGCCTACTTAGATATTGAAGAAAAAAGAAATCGATAAATCTTGTTTTCTTCAAAATAACTTGAAAACCAAAAGAGGCAGGGCAAAATACAAGTCATAATTGGAACGAGCATGCTATTTTACAAAACATTGCTAATTTAACCCCCTTCCTATCTCTAATAATAACGGAGATAGCAATACATTCCCATCCAGTTTGGGACACACTGTACAGTAACATTGTTTTGTTCTCAAAAGATAAAACTGTAAACAATGGGTTTCAGCTATTAAAAATCGCACTCTTCCAAACAGTAAACAAACGATATTCTTTTTTTATAAGTGCAATTGATTTTGTGTTAGGTGTTGTTTATGTGTCCAGGGCTTCAGAGGGAGTGGTAAAATTAAATTCGATACCCTTTTTAGGCCTAGTCTTAGGTATTTATATAGGTACAAGGTGATCAAACCTTAACAACTATATGCTTCTTTAATTCTAACCTTTTTTCGTTGTTGTTCTGCAAACGGCAGGTTATAAAACCAAACAAAGTATCGTGCCCAAAAACCTCTTTATGAAAAAACTTATCATTATATCTCAGTAGTCTCCTTTATGTGTTGGCAATTCAGAATAGATTAAAATTCCAATAGAGTCTTCTGTTAGATAACTTGAAACCAGCCAACATTAACACATGACCTATAACTGGAAACACACTACCGTAGAGTACAATTTCCATATTTCAAGAAATTATGATATATCCAGGAACTAGTACAACATAATTCTCGTCTAGCTGTCTAGTTCAAGTTTGTGTGACCTAGTTACTCTCTTTTAGACGCATATTTATCACTGAATAACCAACCATGCGTGGTAGCATGCCAATACGCCGATACACTGTACTGGTCTTTACACACTGGACTAATAAATACACATTAGATCATGTTAGTAGAAATCAGCGAGCACAGAACACAAAGAAAAACCCTTGACAGCTCGCAGACACTGTGCTAGATCTATTATTCAACATGTTTGTTACTAAACATAACATAAGAGCATTACAGTGGATTATAAGGAATTTATAGTAAACTAAATGAAAGAGATTGTTACCACTGTTTTTCACCTATATGTAGCAGTACTGAGGAAGATCTACTTAAAAAGTATTTTTTTATTTTTTTATTTCAATAACACACCACGAGGGCTCACAGCCTACATACTATCCTACCGTGGATTTCGACAAGGAGGAAAGAGGTAACTTGTTAATTCTGGACTTGCAGTTTCGGAGGTTCGGAGGAGAAGGAAAAACATGTGCCGGCAAGGAATTCTACAACTTGGATGTGCTTGGGATAAGAGAGCGGGCATGACAAGATGTTCTATGTCTGGTGACCTGGACAGTAAAAGGGTGCATTCGCTCTGTTCCCCTGGTAGATCTGTTGGGGGCAACAGGTGGAAGAACTATAAAAGAAAGCTCCTCTGAGCAGTGCCCGTGCAGATATCTATAAAAGAGAGAGAGAGAGAGAGAGAGAGAGAGAGAGAGAGAGAGAGAGAGAGAGAGAGAGAGAGGTCACCAATGACACGTATAGGTCTCTTCTGAATGGAGTCCAGAATAGCAAGTGTAGAAGCGGCAGCGGCACCCCAGATGTGGGAGCAGTATTCGAGGTTTGGCGTCATTTGTGAAGTATATAAGGTATAGAGATTAGCTGGTGAAAAATATTTGCGAGCCTGGAAGAGGAAACCAAATTTCTTAGCAGCCGCTTCTGCAATTGATGTGACATGTTGGTGCCAATTGAGATTTCGATTCACAGAAATGCCAACAAGTGAAAAGGACTCATTACTTTGAATAACTTGGTTGTTCATTGTGATGGGTCTAGGGCTGGTCTATCGCTTATGAGATAGAAAGCAAGACTGAGATTTGGTGGGGTTCAATTGTACAAGATCTCTACTTCCCCAGTCTAATATTTTTTTGAGATCCACAGAGAGAGAACCCTCCATAAGTCTGCGATCCTCAGCTAATTGGGCTAAAGAGACAGGCTTAAAATATTGTATATTTGAGTGGAGGGTGCTGTCATTCGCGTAACTCATGAACTGGGTTGAATGTGCTAGAGAGGAGGTCATTGATGTAGAGAAGAAACAAAGTAGGGGCTATAGCTGAACCTTGAGGGACCCTGCATTAATTGGATACATCCACGACAAAAGAGATGCTCCGGTTGGAGAGCAAATTTTCTGGAAATACTCAAAAGTCTGGACACACCAAGTGCGTTATGGTAGCAAATTTTTATACAAATGATCTAGCTTTTTTTACGAAAATTATACCTACCTCGGATATGGGTTTTGGGGATCTTTGTTCACACTTATCTGAAGTAATTTGTTGAAACTATCACAGTCGTATCAAGTACCATATTTTTACAATTCCCTTAAACACTGGCTTCCACGAAAATTTAAAAAACCCACAGAAATGTGCTAAGGCACTGAAAAGCGGTTACAAAAATCCGTTAAAAATGTGTCCTTCACGAAAATTCAGTTAAAAAAAAACGTTATTTTATGTTTCAGACATTTCACTAAAAAATGTTTAATCAAAACTTTGCTAAACATTTTTTCACACGAAAATTCCAAACCAATTTTACTTTCACATCGTCACAACGTGTAGAAGTAACGGCGACAAACATTTGAATTTTTTTTCGGTCAAACATCGTAAAAAGTGGCAAAACATAGAAAACATGATTTGGGAACGAATGTTTTTTGTCTAGCGGTCTGTATGTCTCTCGGTCAGTCTGTCGGTCTGCATGTCTGTCTGTTTGTAGTCACGATAACTTTGCTTTTGGGTGAAATCGCTGTAGGCGCTAGTGCATGAAAAGGGGGGGGGGGGTGTGATTTGGTGAAAATCGACATTTTTTCGTTAAAACTTGAGTAACATAATGTTTGGGATTTATTTATTAGAAAACATTGCAATTCTTGAACCGTCTGGTATTCTGTGTTGAAATTAAATTAGGAGTTGAATGTGTGGAGGTGGAATATTGTTGACAAAAATTGCGATTTTTTTTTTGATAAAAGGTCGTAAAAAGTCTTTAAACATATAGAAAACTTGATTCTGGAACACATTTTTTTTTGTCTGTCGGTCGGTCGGCATGTGCGTCTGTCTATTAACAGGCACAATATGTTACAAACGAATTGAGATATCATCTTCAAATTTGTTATCCAGTTAGCAACCGACAAAGGAACGACAAAGGGTTGTGTTTATTCCCAAACCTTGGCGTCCAACAGACCAGGCAAAGACCCTGAGACAAATAAGTCTTATGTCCTTCTTGCTGAAAACAATCGAAAAATCTGATCGACCAGCACATTAGGGGCGGTGTACCGGAAGCATATCTTCTACACTGCGGACAATATGCATACAAAGCAGAAGTCTCAACAGAAACAGCACTGCACCAACCGGTGCTTAAACTGGAGAATACGCTGGAGACCAGGGGGTGGCGCTGGGGGCCTTCCTAATCATAGAGAGGACCTACAGCAACACCCCATTGAGATCAGTACAGGCAGCTATCAGGGATCGGGGAATAGAGGAGACCTTCAGCAGGTGGATCGGTTCCATGCTCAGGGACAGAGCGGTATTCACCTCACTCGCGGGAGGGACTCAGCTGCGGGGTATCTGCAGGGGAGCATTCTGTCTCGCCTGCTCTGGTGCCTAGTCCTGGACGGCCTGCTAGGGAGGCTTTTGGGAGGAGGGTAAGATGTACAGGGCTATGCAAACGACATTCATCATAGTTCGAGGAAAGGTTACACAGTCAGTGTGGAAGCACATGCAGACAGTACTGAGAATGGCAGAAGGGTAGACGGTAACCAAGGGTTCGGGGTGAGCCCCGAGAAAGCAATCGTCATACCGTTTACGAGGAGGAGGAAGTGGGAGAGCCACATAACTCTCACTCTATACGGTAGAAACATTCCAATGACCAGAGTGGTAAAATATCTTGGGGTCGTATTGGACTCTAAGCTAACCTGGAATGGTTACGTTGAAAAAATACTGCTTAAGGCAGTTATGACCACAGATGTCACTAAACCGCTACATGAAAAAACGTGGGGACAAACACATAGTATGGCCCACTGGCTGTGCACAAGGGTGGTCAGACCATCGTTAACATAGGCGGCACTGGTCTGGTGTCCTAAGGTGACACAATCCAGTGCCAAGCAAAAACTAGGCAAGATCCAAAGGATGGCTTGCCTCGGCATCACAGGGACCATGATGTCAACTCCAACAGCCTCCATGGAGGTGTTGCTAGATCTGCCCTCCCTACACTTAGTTATCGTGGGGAGGCCAGGCTATGACTATACAGACTACCCTGCAATGATAGACTGACGATCAACCCAGGCTGCAGGGGCCACTGCGAAATTCAGGAGATCGTGAAGGGGCCCATGCTTGAAATGAGGACTGACTTCGCGAGCCCGCAAATCTGCAGGGAAAACGAGGTTACAGTAGAAATTCCCGACCCCGAGGCATGGCGGGGGGCGACGCGCTCGTATGCTTCACGGACGGATCGGGCGGTGGACCAAGGGTAAGTTACAGTATTTTCCTCGGAGCTCATGCAACAGTCTTTTAGGCCGAAATGTACGCCATCTTGCACTGTGTGCGAGAAAACAAGAGAAGAGGCTACACCAACAAGCGGATCCTCATATCCACAGACAGCCAAGCAGCCATTAAGGCCCTAAGTAGCCCACGAATAAACTCCAGGCTGATAAGTGAATGCCGAGACGAGACGAGCGACCTGGCTGGGCAGAATGAGGTCACTATCATCTGTCTGCCGAGCCACTCTGAGGTCAAAGGCAATGAAGAAGCTGATAGTCTCGCGTAGAGAAGATCTGCTGAACCATTTATGGGACCAGAACCGGTCCTGGACGTAACAAAGAGCACTGCCAGGGGATCCATTAAGTCCTGGGTCAGAAACGAACATAAGGTGTACTGGGCAGACTGTCCAGAGGTGAGACATGGGAAGTCAGTAATTGAGGAACACAGTTCAAAGACAACTCTGGAGGTACTACATCTTAGCAGAGGACAGCTTAGGAACATAACAGGACTCTTGACGGGAGCTGGCATGTAGACTCTGCGGCGAGGGGGAGGAATCAGCCCAGCATATCTGGTGCAAGTGTAGAGCTCTGGACCGCAAAAGACAAATGATCTACGGCCAGCCTAGACCGGAGACAGAGCAATATAAAACTTCACCCTACCAAATACTGTGCAGACTAGTCCAAGGCACAGTGATTTTGGAATGGGTGGAGTGGAAAAGACCAAGGGCATGCACAAAAAGCCAAAGGATGCGGTGTTATCGGGGCGGCAAAGACGCGCACGAGTCCCAAGGGAAAAAATAGATTTGGTACACAAGTTTATGACATAAAAGGAAATATATAGCAACATTTAGATTTCTATGTTACAGGAAAAAAAATACAAAAAATATTTGGTGGCAGATCATTTCTATGAAAATTCAATACCATAACGCACTTGCTGCGTCCAGACTTTTTTTTATTTATTAGAAAGCTTTCAACATCATCACTAATCTGATATTCTGTAATGACATTGGAGTAGGGGTTCAATGTAAGGGGGTGAAATATGAGGAAAATTTTCAAAGAATATAACGTTAGAGTATTAAAATACGTACCGTACTACCTGATTCTGTACCCAGGTCGCGACCCTGTCGTACATCTCATAATGTTCTACATATAGTTTAGTTCTTCTTCTTATTCTGTTCATCGTGAAATTCACATTTCGTCATGAAATTTTAATGTGGTTAGGGCTGACTTTAGCACTTGTGTGATGTTCCAAAACTAACGGAATAGCAAAATTACTCTGAAGGTTCAAGTAGTGGAGAAAAAATTTCCAGACAAGAGCTCCAGGATTTTTTCCTTGTAAGCAAGTCATCGACCCTAAATTTATTTTATTAAAAAGTCTTCCTAAAAAGAGTTGATTATCACAGCGTTGTTGAAGTTACAATTCAGTTCTCTCATTATTTTCCATCGAGCCTAAAAATACGGAGATTCTTTGGCAGTGGTTGTTTTTTCCTGTGGAAAGCACAATAGCATGAATATTCTTTACTTCTAATACAAAATGAAATCCGGCAACATCGGCGAAGATATCGTGCGAACTGATATATGTTTTTATTTGGTTTTTCATACATAATGCTAAGTTTCACTGACCATTGAGGCTAATCTCGTGACTTTGATCTTTACTTGAATGGGGAAAAATTGAAAACAACATAATCGGAAGCAAAGATTACTTGATAGTGAATCATACATAATTCTAGATCGTTTATTGTACGGTACATCTACTTTCTCAGCCATTATTATTGAAAAGTGTAATAGGTTCTCTAACATCGGAAATGCATGTCTGAGATCTAACCAGAACGAAACGCCTGTGTTAGTTACAGGTTATAGAAATATTATAGTGAAAAACTAACCATAACACGTTTTTAATTTAGATTTGGTGTTCGTTTGTTAACAAAAAAGTTTTTTACAGTAGTCCATTAAAAGTAAAAATACATCTATTTGTATGTTGTATTGTCTGATTTTTCACGCCAGTAAGTTTAGTGTAAAATTTAATCACGATTTCTGTTACTTTTCTAATGGCCCTACAAATTTAGATTTACCTGAAAAGATACAATTTTGGGTTTAGTCTTAGTTGAAAATAAAATACTCAAACTGAGTATACTTGATGGTCCGCCATTGCCTTCTTAGATATTCAACAGTAGACACTGCTCCCAATTGGTCACCCATCCAAGTACTGACCGTGTCCAGACGTGGCTTAACTTCGGTGATCGCACCAATTTCCAATTTAATTCATAAAGTCTATATTACTTACTAACAAAGTTACAAAAATGTACAATTTTTATGTGTGTGTATGTAATCATGGATGACCTCAGATGCTAACGTCTATTGGCCACAGACTTTTATTAATTTTTTTAATATTATTTTTTGACACTTTTTTTATTTAATCATTTCGAGAACACTGACCGTTTTAGTGAATTTTTATTTAAAAAATTCACTAATAGAGAGGTATTGATGGTGAGACTTTGCAAAAAAAATTTCAAATGAGCGCGAACTAGGACCCCTAGAACCCATATCCGGGGTCAGTTTGAATTTTTATATGTTTATATATATATATATATATATATATATATATAAGAACCTCGGTGGTTCAGAGGTAAGAACGTGTGCCTTTGAACCGAAGGGTACTGGGTTCGATCCCGGCGTACTCCTTTCACTTTTTCAGTACAAACTGTAAAATTAACATCAACCGAGGTTCTGGCATTGTATTTGAGCAAGTTGAATGTCTGCACGTTCCGCCCTTCGGAGGGGGCGTAAAGCCGTCGGTCCCGTGTCCATGCGATGTTGGGCACGTTAAAGATCCCTACCCTCCTTACAGAAAGACAGGGGTTCGGCAAAATTTCCAGGATAGTGAGGTGAAACTGCTCCCTGGCGTCGGTGATTGGCCATAGTCGCGGAAATAGGCCGACGTTAAAGAAACAAAACACACACACACACACACACACACACACACACACACACACACACACACACACATATATATATATATATATATATATATATATATATATATATATATATATATATATATATATATATATATATATATATATGTATATATATATATATATATATATATATATATATATATATATATATATATATATATATATATATATATATATATATATATATATATATATATATATGTGTGTGTGTGTGTGTGTGTGTGTGTGTGTGTGTATCCGTCTGATAACTCAAAAAATAATTAACCGATTTCGATTAATCTCGGCAAGTGCCTTTCTTTTATTATTGGCTTGGATGAGTTCGTTAGCCAGGAAAATCTGACAGGGTTTTCCGGGAAAATTTTGAGTTTTCTTTCAAAAAAAATTTTTTTCTCTGGAAATTACAAAGCTGGAACCCATTTCCAAGGTCAGTTATAAGGTTTGTATATATATATATATATATATATATATATATATATATATATATATATATATATATATATATATATATATATATATATATGTCCAACCGATCACTCAAAAAATACTTCACTGATTTAGACAAAATTTGGGAATTACATTATGCAAGATACGAAAAAAAAATTATACGTTTATTATAGGGTGTCTTGAGCTACATCTTAAAAAAATATTTCTACTATGGATGTTAATTGCACTTGTTGATATTAAATCCATACGTAAACATTTAATATACTTTATTATTTCACTAACTGAATAAACTATATGATACATTTAACTATAACAACTACAACAGTACATGAGTACATAACAGATAACTGACCGAGCGTGAAGGACGTGTGTTCACTGTAGTGGTTGGAAGCGAGGAGAGCGGAAGAGATCACCTGGTGTCTCTTATATGCCGTAGCTCTTGACAGCTGGCTGTCGCATAATGTAACGCAACGTTTAACTGTCAAGAGTATTTATGCAGAAACATAGAGTAGTGTTGACGGAAACACTGCGGTCGGAACCACCACCACATACTCCCCTCTCAGTGGCAACGCTATTAGTTCAAGTATCTTCGTGGAAATCGAACTCTACGTCCATGGCGTGTAGTTTGAACGGGAACGGGAACTTCACTGTCACTTTCAGTTTCACTAGGTGTTTCACTGTCACTTGGTTGCGTGTTCAAATGACGTCGGGGTCACCAATATGGATGTTAATTGTACTTGTTGATATTAAATCCATACGTAAACATTTAATATACTTTATTATTTCACTAACTGAATAAACTATATGATACATTTAACTATAACAATTACAACAGTACATGAGTACATAACAGATAACTGACCGAGCGTGGAGGACGTTTGTTCACTGTAGTGGTTGGTAGCGAGGAGAGCGAGAGAGATCGCCTGGTGTCTCTTATATGCCGTAGTTCTTGACAGCTGGCTGTCGCATAACGTAACGCAACGTTTAACTGTCAAGAGTATTTATGCAGAAACATAGAGTAGTGTTGACGGAAACACTGCGGTCGGAACCACCGCCACATCTACAATTACAAGGTGGCCCATAAGTCGTTGGTGATTCAAATTTTCTTTTGTAGTGAATTTTCTTTAAAAAGTTCACTAATGGGGAGATCCGTGTTTATATATATATATATATATATATATATATATATATATATATATATATATATATATATATATATATATATATGTATGTATATACGTATATACATATATACATATATATATATATATATATATATATATATATATATATATATATATATATATATATATATATATATATATATAACTCAAAAAATAATAGACCGATCTTGATCTCTTGGTGAGTACCTTCCTTTTAAAAGTGGCTTGGATAAGTTTCTAAAAGAATTCATATTTCCGGAAATAACTAGGTGAGGGCAATCAAATTTGGTACGCGTATTTGATTTATAAAGAGTGAACCACGTACCAAAATTTAGGTCTCTAAATTGAAGGACAAAAAAGTTACGGGCAGCTAAAGCAAAAATTTTGGAGTTATCATCAAAACGTCAAACTCGGAATTCAAAACGTCTATCTCGCAATTTATAATGTCAAAATGTGCAATGTTTAGGGAAATAACGTGAAACAAATACGGATTGTGAAAAGAAAATGTTGCAACAAGAGTATGCTGCGAACCCTTAAGTTTCAGATACAACCCTTATTGCCCTTTATTTTACTAAAATAATTACAGAAAATTCATTTCAAATAGACCCTTCCTCTGATGCTTTGGCTGTCGGTTTGTTAAGTTGATGCTTTCGCTGTAGGTTTAGTGAAGTTTATGGTTTAATCGTCTATCATTTTTAGCTAATTTTCGTAGAACAAATTCGTTCCTGCATTTTAGCATTTTTTATCGAAATATGATGCATGTTTGTAAGAAAAAATCTGGACGCAGTAAGTGCGTTTTGGTAGCAAATTTTCATTAAATCCTCCAAATTTCAATAACTCAATTTGCTATTAACGTAAGTTTTGTTGGTTAGGAAACCAACATTTAACTTTATTTTCGGAAAATTTTTGTATGGTCGCGAATTTTCATTAAATGTTTCAAATTTCAAGAACTCAATTTTCTATTAACCTAAGGTTCATTGGCTAGGAGACCAGTTTTTTCAGAAACATTTAAAGTTTATTTTCGGAAAATTTTTGTACATTTTCAAATAATTATTTTGATAAAATATGGGACATTGTTTCTACTATATAGGTTATGCCGGTAACCAAATTGATGCCTGCTCGCATTAGAGCGATATATTTGTAATTAAAAACATTTTAATGAAAATTCACTTCCGTAACGCACTTGCTGCGCCCAGAGTTTTTTGTACTTAAATAAATCGAGATAATTATTAGTTACCATTTTCTTAATTAGTAACAAATTCACTTAGTCATCCTTGTATTTAAGAGTAAGAAATACCCGTGGCTTGTATATTATAACATATGACAGTAAATATTTCCTAACGTCCATAGTCGTGTGTGTCTAGCTCTATTAATAATTTAATTCAGCTATTAGATATTATACACATTTATAGATAATTATAGTAACATGCTTTTATGGGCTCGCTACATTAATAACTTTATCTACAATTATATCAACACATATAAATAATTTTTAATATGACTTTATGACTTTTGTTATCTTATTAAGATCTTAATAACATCACAAGAACGGTATAATATGGTTAATCTCAGTAATTTGCAAATGAAGTTTCAACCACATATTTTCAAAAGGATAGTCTTAGTATTCGTACAAGAAAACGATTGCAACATTTATTTAACTATTATTGTAGTTATACAAGGTAGGTCCCGACAACTGATATCTCACAAAACGTCACCGAAATTATCCAAGCTGGCATGGAATTATTTATTCCACGTACACAGAAAACCTCTGCAGCCACTCAAAAGCCCTGGTTCTCTAAATCCTGTGACAAGGCCAGACTTGAAAAGGTCAAAGCTCACAAAAAGCTTCCACAAAATCCCACTCAAGAAAACCGTCAAGCATTTAAGGACGCACGAAACCGCTATGTCCGCATTCTTTCTGCGGCGAAAAACTCATTTAATAACCACATCAAAAACAAAGTCCTCTTAAGCTCCAGCGACAGCAAACCGTTCTGGACTCTTGCTAAATCTATTGGGACTAATTTCTGCAAGAGCACGTTCCCACCTCTTGTCTCAGGGGATGAAATTGTTTCTACCGCCCTGGGCAAGGCTGAACTTTTTGCCTCGTTGTTCGCCGGAAATTCTCACCTCCAAATGTTCAACCACCAACAGTCCCCAATGTCGCGCATAAAATGACGGATATCATTTTCAAAACTGAAAAGGTACGAAATATGCTCTCTTCTCTTAATACCAGGAAAGCCTCTGGCCTTGACGAGATCCCAGCAATTGTTTTATTGTCCAGGTCACCAAACACAGACCATCTTGTTATGCCCGCTCTTTTGTCCCGAGGGCTTCCAAGTTGTGGAGCTTTTTGCCGGCACATGTTTTTCCTTCTCTTTCGAACCTCCAAACCTTCAAGTCCAGAATTAACAAGTTGGCTCTTTCCTCCTTGTCGACACCCACGGTACGGTAGTCTTTAGGCTTTGAACCCTCGTAATGTGTTGTTGAAAGAAAAAATAAAAAACAACTGGTTCTATGATTATCCCTCTTGCACACTCGATTTGTTGCCTGAATTATGAACACTTAAAGCTCTCCCTGGATTTTTCTTAATCTTCGCGTGCTGTCTTTCTTACAATTGTGATTTACAATAACCAAGTTCGTTAAGCAGTTCTTTTAGTCAACGTAAAAACAAAAGACCTTCGAAAGCAAATAGACTGATGACATTAATCATCCCATAAAGACTTACCGAATGCATATTTTTCCCTCGCTCATAGAGGCAATCTCTTCTTTTATTGGTAGAACACGACGAACGATTATAAATAATGCGGAATGAACCAATTAAACAGCTAAGTCAAGGAAAAATTATGTTCAAAACGAAGGTGCCCCAAGCTATGCACAAACATTGCTTTGCTATATATTACACAAGTTAAGAGATTAACAGTGTACACAGGGGATTTATAACTCTGTGCTAGAAATTAACAAGTTTATTATAGCAACATGAGTTATAAAGGGTCGTTACATGAGCATTTTAAACAGCGTTGTCAGGTGTGGTCATTTCTTGAAAAACAGCGATATATAATTTGTATTTTTACACACCGAAATGCAATTATAATTAACCCATATAACTCTGAGATGTGTTTGTTGTCTTAATTAACCTGAAAATATTTTTGGTAGCTCACTATGCCTCAAAAATATTTAAAAAAATGTTGAAAAAAATATTAGGGTTGGAGATAATAGGCGTCCTTTTAAAAGGACGGTAGGGTTAAGTATGACCAAACGACATAAATAACAATTTAATAAATTCAATAGTTTTCTTACAAAAAAAAAGCTATTAAACAAGTTTATAAGGTGTGGAACTGACGGAAACAGTCTTTGAAATGCAATCCAATGTCACACTTTTCGCAACGACAATTTGCTTTTTTATGACATACTGCGCACTTGGTCTGATTATGTTGGTATATCACAATGTGATCAATTCGATCGTATCGAGATTGCTCTTTATAATTGCTAGGTTTTCTTGAAGCACATTTTCTGTTAAAGACCGTATGGCTTTTTAATAATTCCACAGCTACAGCTCTTCTGAAGACTAGTTGATCGAGTTTGATTAGCCATATCAATGCAATGGCTAACCAATGAAAAATACCTTTTTTACCCCTAATTGACATTCGATCAATATTTTGATCACAGCGATCAACTCTCCCCATGTTTTCATTATATCCTTTTATGGGTTTAGGTTGTTCAACGTAAATATGTCCTTTTAGCGATTTTTTTTTTATTCGCTAATGAGGATATCTGTGTTTATATATATATATATATATATATATATATATATATATATATATATATATATATATATATATATATATACATATCCGACCGATAACTCATAAAATAATGAACCGATCTTAATCAAATTTGGAGAGTACCCTCCTTTTGCAAGTGGCTTGGATAATTTCGTTATCTAGAAAAATCGGACCAGGTTTTCCCGAAAAATTGTGTGTTTTCTTTCTAAAAACAATCATATCTCCGTAAATAAAAGTAAATGCAACCAAATTTGGTACGCGTGTTTGTATTATAAAGAGTGAACTCTGTACCAAAATTTAGCTCTCTAGCTGTAGAGACAAAGAAGTTATTGGCAGTTAAAGAAACAAAAATTGGAGTTTTCCTTATAACGTCGCAATTTTGAACGTCAAAATTGGCAATGTTTTGACAAAGAACGTGAAACAAATACCGATTATGAAAAGAAAATGTTGCAAGAACAGTGTTCTGCGAACCCTTAAGTTTCAGATCCAACCGTCATTGCCCTTGATTTTACTAAAATATTTACAGAATATTCATTTCAAATAGACCCTTTCTCTGATGCTTTGGCTGTCGGTTTAGTTAATTTTATGGTTTAACGGTCTATAATTTTTTTTAAGCTAATTTACGTAGAACAAATTCGCTAATGCATTTTTGCATTTTTTATCGATATATGATGCGTTTGTAAGAAAAAAATCTGGACGCAGTAAGTGCGTTTTGGTAGCGAATTTTCGGTAAATTTGCAGTTAGGTCCCGAACGCTTTTCAAAAAACTGTTTTCAGAAACCTGCCTAGGCCCCCCTCCCTGGATCCCCAAACCTCAAGAAATATTTCTTGTTTACATCCTTGAAGGAAGTTACGGGACCAGGAGTGAGTAGGGCTGCTGGACGGGGTAGGTAGTAAAAAATAAATATGAGCAGAAAATGCGAATAAAACGAGCTTGAAGCCATATCCCACTTAAACCCTGCCTACTTCGCACAGCACCCCTATCCCCCCAGGTGCCGTAACTTCCTTGGCGGGTAGGAACATTTTTGTTGTGGTTTATGCAGCGAGGGTGGTTGTATGCACGCGAGGGGAAAGGAAAATCCCCACGACGAAGCAGCTATCCCCAATCACCACAACCACCACCCCTCTCCCCCCCAGGACCTACCACGAGCCGACCGGGGGGGGGGGTTCTTCGTCGTAGGCATCCCCCCCTATTGTGCATACAACCACCCTCATTGCATAAACCACAAGAAAAACTTATTGTTCATACACCCCAAGGAACTTACGTGACCTGGGGCAAATAGGGGTGCTGTGTGGGGTTGGCAGGATTTAATGGGGATACGGCTTCAAATAGACAGCTTTCAAGCAGTTTTCTTCGCATTTTCTGCTCATATTTCCTTTTTACTACCTACCCCGCCCAGCACCCCTATTCACTCCCAGTCCCGTAACTTCCTTGGGGGGTGTGAATAGAAATTTTTCTTGTGGTTTGTGCATCCAGGTGGGGTCGTAGTAATGTTTCTGAAAACAATTTTTTGAAAAGCGTTCGGAAGCTTATCTGCAAATTTACCGAATTTTCATTTAATCCTTCAAATTTCAATACCTCAATTTGCTATTAACGTAAGCTTTGTTGGTTAGAAAACCAACATTTAAATTTATTTTTGGAAAATTTTTGTATATTTTCAAACCATA
This sequence comes from Tillus elongatus, assembly GCA_964006375.1. Taxonomy (NCBI): domain Eukaryota; kingdom Metazoa; phylum Arthropoda; class Insecta; order Coleoptera; family Cleridae; genus Tillus; species Tillus elongatus. The sequence goes on along the minus strand of OZ023264.1, from coordinate 183,033,847 downwards.
AGTACGTTTGATAAAATATGGTACATTGTTTCTACTACATAGGCTATACCGGTAATCAGATTGATGCCTGCTCGCATTTGCTATTAAAAATATTTTTATGGAAATTCACTTCCATAACACACTTGCTGCATCCAGACTTTTGAAGAATGTTTATATATTTTCAAACAATAAACTTATTTTGATGAAATAAGGTACATTGTTTCTACTATATAGGCAACCAAATTTGATGCCTGCTTTCATCAAAGAAAGACATTTGCTATTAAAAATATTTTAAAGAAAATTCGATACCATAACGCACTTGCTACGTCCCGAAATTTTTCTTTTTGGGAAAACCTCTTCATTTTGCTTGTTGGCAGTACGGCAGAAGCATGAGTAACAATAGCTTTGACATTATTATCATTCCACCTGTAGCTTACTATTGCATTATCCACTAATGCGTATTCTCAATCACCCCTGGATTTCATCGTGGCAGCCTTAACATCGATCAATGGGCACTTTGGTAACCTGTTAGCCCTAATTGTTCCAGTCGCTTTTATTTTTCGAAAAGTCAGTTCAATGTTGTATAGAAATTGTCGAAAAATATGTGAAAGTTACTATATCCAGTTGATTGCAAGACATCGGCATACTGTAAAACTACAGATGCACCCAGATCCAAGTCTTTGTACTCTTCAGACAACTTGGTATTAGAACCCTGATAAGGTTCAAAATATACTACATATCCCAATGGAGTAGTTCTAACCCTGAACTTCTAACCCCATCGTATTGGTTGTCCTTTGATGAATTGTTTGCAGCCATGGCGCCCAAAATAACAGAATGGTTTTCTTCCATTGGTGCAAATTCAAGAAATGTTTTATTTAGTGCTCGAAAAAGTGGTCTTACTTTGGCAGATCGGTAATTTTTTTCCAAATTCTGGTTTTCAACACAGTGAAAATTATTCATTAGATATTGAAAACGGTCTCTTCAAATAGAAGAAGAAATAAGCATGTTTTTAGTGTCTGATGAATTTTGTCAATACATTTTTTCTAGACACGGGAGAGTAGCCACTTCAAAGGAGTACACCAAGAAAACAATATATATATCATCACCTGTTACATATGCTGGTTGCTTTTTTTTTGAGAGGCATATAGATTTGTACAGCGAACAATTTAGTCAATTAGATCTTTGCCAAAGAACATTTGAAAAGGCTCACAGGTGACTGTTTGTTTTTTGTGTGAGAAACAAAAATCCATGTAGGTAAATCAGTTTATACGTCTGTCCCGATGAATAGTTAAATTCTTGACTTTTTTTCATTTTTCTTTTAATAAACATCGATAAGGGCAAGTCGTCATCGCTGTCCCACTCTTCTATCAAAGTATTTTCCTTCGTTGCATCTACTAGAGTTTTTCTTGAACCATATTCTGCATTGTCGCCCATAGAAACTTCTGCGTTACCCCGTAACTGAGCTCCTGGTAAATTATTCAGAACTACGTCATTTTCGTCCCTGGAATCTTCATCTGTGTTCCAGTCGTTGGCATTTTCTGGAGGTAACAAAATAATTTTTCAGCAATATCCGCAACATCATCAATATCTTCTAGTTCTTGAAAAAGTCCGTTCAAAGTAAGAGGTTCTTTCCAGTATCTCAAACGAAATCGCTCATAATTTACCATATTTATAAAGTTAACTCTAACCAACTATAACAAAAAACATATAGTCTTCCACAAACATACCGCCCTTTTAAAACGACCATGTGGTTTGAGTATACATTAAAAAAAATAACCCCATTTTTGACTTCATGGTGAGGTATTAGGACAAAAAAACATTTAAATTCAACGTAAATTATAAAAAACTATTATAAATGTAATATTGTTGAAATATGCTTACCTGTTTTTATGGTATTTACTCATTTTCATAACGCTAAAATATTTCTCTAATATAACATATAATGGCCAAAATCGTGGCCAAGTAACAAAACGTGCCAAACATAACCTTAATAAGTGAATGTTGGTGCCAATTGAGATTTATATCCACAAAAATGCCAACAGGTGAAAAGGACTCATTACTTTAAATAACTTGGTTGATCATTGTGATGGATCTAGGGCTGGTGTATCTCTTATGAGATACAAAGTAAGACTGAGATTTGGTCGAGTTGAATTGTACAAGATATCTACTTCCCCAGTCTAATATTTTTGGAGATCCACAGAGACAGAACCCTCCATGAGTCTGCGATCTTCATCTAATAGAGCTAAATAGACAGGCTTAGAATATTGTATATTTGAGTGGAGGATGCTGTGGTCCGCGTAACTATGAACTGGGTTGGATGTGCTAGAGAAGAGGTCATTGATGTGGAGAAGAAACAAAGTAGGGGCTAAAGCTGAAACTTGGGGGACTCCTGCATTAATTGGATACAGTTTAGAGGAATGGCCATCCACGACAACAGAAATGTTTCAGTTGGAGAGGAAGTTTTCTGTCCAGGTACAGAGTTTTGGTGGTCGGCTATAGGCCGGAAGTTTATTAAGCATCCTTGCGTGCCAGACCTGGTCAAATGCTTTCGATATGTCTAGAGCGACAATCTGGGATTCACAGTGTAGTTCCATAGACTTGTTCCAAGAATGGGTGACAAAGGGAAGGAGATCGGCAGTTGATCTGCGCTGACGGAATCCATTCTGCCTGTCGTGAAATAGACTGTGTTTTTAAGCAATTTTAGTAATCCGGAGCTTATATACTTTTCCATCACTTTAGAGACGACTGAAAGGAGAGAAATAGGTATGTAGTTGCTAGGAAGCGCTTTGGATCCTTTCTTGGGGACAGGTTGTACTCGAGCAGTTTTCCAGTTACTAGGGAATATACCTTTATTGTAAGATGTCTGAAACAGACGAGTCAGGACAGGAGCAAGTTCTGGTGCGCATTTTTCGAGAACGATTGCTGGGATCTCGTCAAGGACAGAGGCTATCCTGGTATTAAGAGAAGAGAGCAACTTTCGTACCTTTTTAGTTTCGAAAATGATATCCGTCATTTTATGCGCGACATTGGGGACTGTTGGTGGTTGAACATTCGGAGGTGGGTTGAGAGTAGAACTGCCGGCGAACAACGAGGCAAAAAGTTCAGCCTTGCCCAGGGCGGTAAAAACAATTTGATCCCCTGAAACAAGAGGTGGAAACGTGCTCTTGGAAAAATTATTCCCAATAGATTTAGCAAGATTCGAGAAGGGTTTACTGCCGTTGGAGCTTAAGAGGACTTTGTTTTTTATGTGGTTATTAAACTAGTTTTTTGCCTCAGAAAGAATGGGGACATAGCGGTTTCTTGCGTCGTTAAATGCTTGACGGTTTTCTTGACTAGGATTGTGCAGAAACGTTTTGTGAGCTTTGACCTTTTGAAGTCTGGCCTTGTCACAGGATTCAGAGTAGCAGGGCTCTTGAGTGGCTGAAGAGGTTTTCTGTGTACGTGGAATAAATAATTCCATGCCAGCTGAGATGATTTCGGGGACGTTTTGTGAGATTGCAGAGGGGTCAGGATGAGGCAGCGTCGGCTATTTTGGTCGCTGGCTGCACAGTCGTAGTTTTATATTCTTCCAAGAAGTCAATACGTTTCTGGTAGTCCCCTTAATAACCCAAAATGTTTTATTACTGTCTGCTAAACTAAGCCTTCTTCGAATAGTTTATATGTTATATTCTTTACCAGAATCGAGGCGATGATTTACCTTCTACAATTTTTAAAATAAAAAAACGCATATGAGCTAATTTGGCAACAATGTATGCAAGTGCAACTAGCATACAGCATCTTAATTGTGATATAAACCGCTTCTCCTTTAATTTATCAAAAGCACTAAAATCGGCTACATGCACCTCTTACGACTTCTACAATGTAATAGTTTCCTAGGAAGTTGTAATTGCTCGCTGGATAAACTTATTTCGGAGAATTATGAGCTTTATACATCAATTAGTGGTGAACGTCGGCTGAACCTGCATCACTTGATTTATGACACTGCACTGTAATATAATAATAATAATCATAAACACGTAACTGCTCTTAAAATGTAAAGAAATTTTATGCAGTGTACAGGTATAAAAATAACATCGCTGTGAGAAAAGGTATACTCTACTTTGAATTAAACAATATATGAGTTGAATATGAAAAAAATTCGGGACGCAACCAGTCCGTTATAATAGTCAATTTTCATAAGAATTTTACACTATTAAAACGGCAAATTATCAAGAGTAATACTTTAAATTTGAACAAACTTCGAAGATCGGGTTTAGAGGTCCTAATATAAGCTCATTTGAAGAATTTCTCTCTTTCTATAATCTAAACAGTCTGGACGCAGCAAGTGCGTTATGGTAGTGAATTTTTATAAAAATGCTTTGAATATCAAATATGTCTTTTTAATGCAAGCAGTCATCAATTTGTTTAGCGGTATAACCTATATAGTAGAAACAATGTACCATATTTTATCAAAATAACTTGTCTGAAAATGTACGTTAATTTTCCGACAACAAACTTTAAACGTTGTTTTCCTAGCCAACAAACCTTAGGTTAATAGTAGCAAATTGAGTTACTGAAATTTGAAGCATTTAATGAAAATTTGCTACCAAAACGCACTTACTGCGTCCAGATTTTTTTCTTACAAACATGCATCATATTTCGAAAAAAAATGCAAAAATGCATTAACGAATTTGTTCTACGAAAATTAGCTAAAAATTATAGACCGTTAAACCATAAACATACAGCGAAAGCATCAACCTAACTAAACCAACAGCCAAAGCATGAGAGAAAGGGTCTATTTGAAATGAATTTTCTGTAAATATTTTAGTAAAATGAAGGGCAATGACGATTGAAGCTGAAACTTAATGGCTGGCAAAACAGTCTTCTTGCAACATTTTCCTTTTACAATTCGTATTTGTTTTACATTCTTTTCCTAAACATTGCCAATTTGGACGTTTCAAATCGCGACTTTGACGTTTTGAGGAAAACTCAATTTTTTTTTTCTTTAACTACCGATAACTTTTTTGCCTTTAATCCTGCAGACCTAAATTTTGGTACATGGTTCACTCTTTATAATATAAAACACACAAATTTGGTGCCTGATTTTCTTTTGTGGTATAAATCCGTGGACCAAATTTGGTTGCCATAGCATTGTTACTTCCGGAGATATAATTGTTTTTCGAAAGAAAACACAAAACTCCACAATTTTTTCCTTAACTGCCATAACTTTTTTTTCTTTCAACTTAAAGAGCTAAATTTCGGTGGGTATTTACCTATGATGACATAAACTCGCGCACCACATTTGGTTGCCCTTTCTTTGTTATTTATGAAGATATACATTTATATAATACCCACATTCTCTGTGATACTGATAAAGCTGAGGCTTTGGCCGAGCACTTTGAAAATATTCACAAAATTGAAGACGACATAACTCCAGAACAAGAACACATAACAGACGCAGTGAATAACTTTCTAAATACTCCACTTACTCTAAACGAAACTGAACATAATTTTTTGCACATAAAACGAGAGGAGATTAAAATGATTATTAAAAACTTACCAAACAAAAAATCGCCAGGGCCAGACGGAATTCACAATTTGTTGCTTAAAAATTTATCACATAAAGCACTTGAGCAACTTACACACATAATTAACGCAATAATAAAATTTCACCACTTCTCCACATCTTGGAAAACAGTCATAGTTATTCCTATACATAAACCAGGTAAAACTCCCTCAGAGTTAAATAGTTATAGACCAATCAGTTTACTAAACACAATTGCAAAACTAACTGAACGAATAATATTATTAAAATCAACGGCATTGAGTCCAAACGCAAGATATTACCTAGTTGCCAATTTGGTTTTAGACAATCTCACAGCACGATAATGCAGGTAGCAAGGATATCTAATGATATAACAAAAAACTTCAATCAAAATAGAGAAACAGCAATGGTCCTTTTGGACATAGAAAAGGCCTTTGATAGAGTGTGGTTAGAAGGACTCATACATAAATTCATAAAATACAAATTTCCACCCGCCATAATAAAATTAATACATAGCTACCTCACCAATAGAACATTCCAGGTCAAAATAAATAACTGCCTCTCACACACAAAAAAACATCAATGCAGGAGTTCCCCAGGGCTCAGTACTAGGTCCAACACTATTTAACTACTATCTCGCAGATATTCCACAGTTTGAGAAAACTAAATAGGCCATGTACGCCAATGACACTGCTATATACGCACACTCGTTCTCCAGACATGTCGCCAACAAACAGATACAAATCCATTTAGAGATACTACAAGGATACTACGACAAATATAAAATTAAATTAAACGCCTCTAAATCCGAGAATATAATCTTTAGCAAAAAACTTGACACTATAAAAAATTTTACACCACTAAAAATATCACAGCAGCAAATATAGCCAACGAATAATGTGAAATACCTAGGCGCACGCCTCGATCAAAGGCTAAATTTCCACAAACACATCAATTCGTTACAAAATAATGCCTTATCTGCAATGCGTTATTTATACCCCACCCTGATCAATAGAAACATGAGTTTTGTAAATAAAAAACTAATATATACAGCGGTACTCCGACCGACACTCACCTATGGATGTCAGGTTAGGGGTGGTGCCTCGAAAACAAGACTTCTCCCTCTCCAAAGGTTTAAAAATAGATGTCTTAGACTAATCACAGGTTTAAGCAGATACACAAGAATTAACACCCTCCATTCCGTAACAAATCTACCCACTTTAAAAGACCACATAGATAAAATTTCTGACAAATTCTACAATTTCTCTATTAATAACAGTAAACTCACTGAGAACGTAACCAGCATCCGACAAAACAGTAATTTTAAAATTAAACACAAATTAATATACCAACATTTGGAATTATTCAAGGAAGACTTTGTCTCCAACTAACATGCCTACTTAAACAGAAGGACACAAGTCCAAAACAATCACCCACACAATTAATCATCTGGATCTGGTTTTTCTAACAGCTACATTTCACTGATAATACCACACAAATTACTATGTAACTTTATAACAGCTTTAAGCTTCTCACACATTATTACAAGTATAAATTGTATACACATTAGTAGATTGTACAGTGAAAATATATTAATTATAGGAGTTTCACATTGACACGATTTTATAACCTGTAGCAAGAATATGCATGTATTTTTGTAAATATTGTTCTTATTGTAAATAAAGTTTATTGAGTTGGGAGATTCTCGTCCATCACCGAAGATAAGCAACCTCGTTCATGGTCAGTGCCTGGATGGGTGACCGCCTGGTAAGATCGTGTGCTGTTGCCTTTTTTTAGGTAGTGAGATTTCTGTTTTGTTCTTATTAGAGAATTTTTATTAAAAAAAATTAAGCGTTTTTTATTTTTAAAAATTCGATAACAGAGGTATCGATGGAGAGACTTTACCAAAATCATCGTGAATTTTGGCTCCTAGAACCCGAAACCAAGGTCCGTTAAAATTTTTATATGTTTATATATATATATATATATATATATATATATATATATATATATATATAGATGAAACTATGTATGAATCTTTATTTCATAGATAGCTTAGACGAGTTTGTTAGCCAGTCATATCGGACCAGTTTTTCTAAAAAAAAAAAAAATTGTCCGAAAAAAAATGTGTATCTCAAAAAAATTAACAAGTTATCTTGATAAAATTTGATTGGTATGTTGGGCTCGTAAATACCTTACTCCACCAAAACTCAACTTTTCAAGTTTATAGAAAATTGAGTTATACAAATTTGAAGTATTTAATGAAAATTCGCTACCATAACGCACTTGCTGCGTCCCGATTTTTTTTTGCGAGGCTAATAAGGCTTGAACCAATGTGATACTCTGGATCTAAAGGTAAAGGTAAGATTCTTACTGGCAATTAGGCGATTGCTGACCCTTTTTGCTCATCTAAACTAACCTACCGTCCACCTTGAGCTCGATCTCAACGACGACAGATTTTGAAAAATCATCCGCCGCCGGTGAGTCTCGAACCGTCGACCCCCAAGTCCGTATTGGAAAGTCTGAATCGACTTTCCCGCACGGCCACGGAGGGCTACTCTGGATCTAAGTCAAGCCGGAAATTTTTGGCGCTTACCTAGTACGTGTCAAATCGAAAACATCTTTTCAAAATGCTTTAAAAAGCTAAAACTAAACCAGATAAGGCAATTTTAATAACATTCTCTCATCTTGTTACAAGTCGAAAATTTTGAAACAGGTAAACAGTAATTTAGGGTAACGTTAGCTTTTCGAGAAGGCGATCTTTGTCGTCATTGTATCTATAGTGTTACATTTTAGTGAATTTTCTTAAAAAAAATTCACTAATGAGGAGATCCCGACTTTTGAATTTTAAAAAAATTTCTTCAAATGACCCCTAGAACACATATCCGGGGTCCGTTTCAATTTTTATATGTTTATATATTTATATATATATATATATATATATATATATATATATATATATATATATATATATATATATATATATATATATATATGTATCACACCGATAACTCAAAAAATAATAGGCCGATTTTGACTAAATTTGGTGAAAAAATTCCTTTTGCAAATGGCTTGGATAAGTTCGTTAGCCAGGAAAATCTGCCCAGGTTTTCCCGGAAAATTTTGTGTTTTCTTTCGAAAAAAAATCTCCGGAATTAACAAAGTAAGGGCAACCAAATTTGGTACACTAGTTAATATCCTTATAGGTAAGCCACCTACCAAAATTCAGCTATGTAGGTCAAAAGACAAAAAATTTATAGGCATTTAAAGGAAAATAAATTGGGGTTTTCCTAAAAACGTCAAAGTTGCGATTTAAAACGTCAAAATCGGCAACATTTAGGCAAAGAACTTGAATCTAATACGGGATATGGAAATAAAATGTCTCAAGAAGGATCTTTTACAAACTCTGAAGTCTTAGTTTCAACCGTCATTGTCCTTCATTTTACTAAAATGTTTCCAGAAAATTCATTTCAAATAGACCCTTTCTCTGATGCTTGGCAGTAGCCTTAGCTTTAGAGTTTATCGTTTAATGGTAGGTATATAATTTTTGTCGAATTTTCGTAAAAAATCAATAAAGCTCAATATATCCGTTATTATACAAGATATGAAGAAAATTTGTATATATTAATTATAGGGTGTCTTGAGCTACATCTTAAAAAAATATTTCTACAATCACAGGATGGCCCATAAGTCGTTGGTGATACAAATTTTCTTTTTTTTTTAATCAAATACGCCTTATGTTATTGCATTTTTGAATTTTTCAGCGATGGATGTTTGTAAGAAAAGAAATTCGGGACGCAGCAAGTGCGTTATGGTAGCGAATTTTCATTAAATGCTTCAAATTTAAATAGCTCAATTTGCTATTAACCTATAAGGTTGACCAAGAAACGAGTTTTTCCGGGAACAATTTAAGTTTACTTTTGGAAATTTTTGTACATTTTCACACAATAAAGTTATTTTTATGAAACATGGCACATTGTTTTTACTATATAGGTTATACTGGTAACCAAAATTGATGCCTGCTTTCTTAAAAAGGAAACACACATATTTGCAATTAAAAACATTTTAATGAAAATTCACTACCATAACGCACTTGCTGCGTCCAGAGTTTTTTGATTGAGATCTGAACGCTGTTTTTGGACTGTCCATTTTTATAACGATATCAACAGTAGTTGTTCATAACGAGTTATTTTGATCTGAAGATTACAAAACAATTATTATCCAACTTAGATAAATTACATTTAAATCATAATTTTAATTCGTGATGGATATCAAGAACACGATTTTCACGGGTGACAAGAAAACAAGCGGTTCGTGATTAGGTTTACTCACTTTTACACAATCAAGGTTAAAATATTTCCATAATAATTAGCTACTGTTACACAAAAAACCAGTGAAAATAATCTTAACAAACAATAACAAATAGAACGATATTAGGCATGATACCTAATTAATAAGTATTTTAATAAATTTACCTGAATATAGTGAATATATTTCATAACCATAACACATTGCCTTTGTAATCGAAGAACAATTAGGTCAATGGGCTTGTTGACAACTCGACTAGATATAGAATTTAACAAAGTCAATGTGGAGTTAGTGTTTAAAAATGAAAGTTTGCAAATGTTTCTAGTTGTGATCAAATTTTAACTATCTGAATAATTTAAAATAATGAAAACGATTGTGGAGTAGTAAAAGAATTAAATATGTTAAAGAAAAAACAGAAAACACTTAAATTCTTTTTCAAAACAAATTAAGGTTTATATGTCGCCTTCTCCCCGTGGGTGAATTTTTGTTATTGCAAATTCGTTATAACTATTACTGATGTCCAAATGTGCATCCAAGCAGAGTAAAATATATTTGAGGATATTGCTGAGTGTTGTTATCACCACCAAAGAACTTAATGGTTTATTATTTTAAATTACGCACTTAAGAGTTGAATTTTTATTTTATTAATATTTCAACAACATACCACGAGGGCTTACAGCCTAAATACTGTCGTACCGTGGGTGTCGACAAGGAGGAAAGAGGCAACTTGTTAATTCTGGACTTGAAGGTTTGGAGGTTCGGAAGAGAAGGAAAAACATGTGCCGGCAAGGAATTCCACAACTTGGAAGTCCTCGGGACAAAAGAGCGGGCATAACAAGATGTTCTATGTCTGGTGACCTGGACAGTAAAAGGGTGCATTCGCTCTGTTCCCATGGTAGATCTGCTGGGAGCAGCAGGTGGACGAACTATGGAATGCTCCTCTGAGCAGTGCCCGTGCAGATATCTATAAAAGAGAGAGAGAGAGGTCACTAACGGCACGTCGGTGGGCAAGGAATGGCAGCCTTTGGGTGAGGGTAGGGTCACCAATGCGACGTATAGCTTTCTTCGGAATGGAGTCCAGGATAGCGAGTGTTGAAGTGGCAGCAGCACCCCAGATGTGGGAGCAGTATTCGAGGTTTGGTCTTATTTGTGAAGTGTATAAAGTATAGAGATTAGCTGGTGAAAAGTATTTGCGAGCCCAGAAGAGGAAAACTAATTTCTTAGAAATTGATGTGACATGTTGGTGCCAATTGAGATTTCGATCCACAGAGATGACAACAAGTGAAAAGGACTCATTACTTTGAATAACTTGGTTGTTTATTGTGATGGGTCTAGGGCTGGTGTATCTCTTATGAGAAAGAAAGCAAGACTGTGATTTGGTGGGGCTGAATTGTACAAGATTTCTACTTCCCCAGTCTAATATTTTTTTGGAGATCCACGAAGATAGAACCATCCATGAGTCTGCGATACTCATCTAATTGGGCTAAAGAGACAGGCTTAGAATATTGTATATTTGAGTGGAGGGTGCTGTCGTCCGCGTAACTGTGAACTGGGTTGGATGTGCTAGAGAGGAGGTCATTGATGTAGAGAGGAAACAAAGTAAAGGCTAAAGCTGAACCTTGAGGAACTCCTGCATTAATTGGATACAGTTTAGAGGAATGGCCATCCACGACAACAGAAATGCTCCGGTTGGAGAGGAAATTTGCTGTCCACGTACAGAGTTTTGGTGGTAGGCCATAGGCCGGTAGTTTATTAAGCAGCGCTGCGTGCCAGACCTGGACGAATGCTTTGGATATGTCTAGAGCGACAATCTGGGATTCATCATGTAGTTCCGTAGACTTGTTCAAAGAATGGGCGACAAAGGAAAGGAGGTCGGAAGTTGATCTGCGCTGACGGAATCCATACTGCATGTCGTGGATTAGACTGTGTTTTTCAAGAAATTTTAGTAATTCGGTGTTTATACACTTTTCCATCACTTTAGAGACGACTGAAAGGAGATAAATAAACCTGTAGTTGCTAGGAAGCGCTTTGGATCCTTTCTTGGGGACGGGTTGTACTCGAGCAGTTTTCCAGTTACTAGGGAATATGCCTCTAGTGTAAGATGTCTGAAAGAGACGAGTCAGGACAGGAGCAAGTTCTGGTGCGCATTTTTTGAGAACAATTGCAGGGATCTTGTCAAGGCCAGAGGCTTTCCTGGTATTAAGAGAAGAGAGCATCTTTCGTACCTTTTTAGTTTTGAAAATGATATCTGTCATTTTATGCGCGACATTGGGGATTGTTGGTGGTTAAACATTTGGAGGTGGGTTGAGAGTAGAATTGCCGGCAAACAACCAGGCAAAAAGTTCAGCCTTGCCCAGGGCGGTAGAAACAATTTCATCCCCTGAGAAAAGAGGTGGGAACGTGCTCTTGCAGAAATTATTCCCGATAGATTTAGCAAGAGTCCAGAAGGGTTTGCTGCCGCTGGAGCTTAAGAGGACTTTGTTTTTGATGTGGTTATTAAACGAGTTTTTGCCTCAGAAAGAATGCGGACATAGCGGTTTCTTGCGTCATTAAATGCTTGACGGTTTTCTTGACTGGGATTGTGTAGAAGCTTTTTGTGAGCTTTGACCTTCTCAAGTCTGGCCTTATCACAGGATTTAGAGAACCAGGGCTTTTGAGCGGCTGCAGAGGTTTTCTGTGTACGTAGAATAAATAATTCCATGCCAGCTTGGATAATTTCGGTAACGTTTTATGAGATATGAGAGGGGCCAGGATGAGAGAAGCAGACAGACGTCCATGGAAATGGGGAAAAGTAATCCCGCATTTCGTCCCAGTTCGCGGAGTTGTAGTGCCAAACGATACGTGGGTGTGATGACTGTGTGACCTCGGGTTGCATTGCGCAGGAAGCAGTGACCATGTCGTGGTCTGAGCGACCCAAGGGGCGGTGACTGATATCTTATAGCAGTCAGGATTTGTAATAAGAAGGAGATCCAAGGGATTTGAGCTGTGTGTTGGGACGCGAGGAAAGTAAGTAGGTTGCTGGACCATAGTGGCTAAAGAATTGCTGACTGCAAAGGCCTCCGCTGCTCTCCCTTGTGGATCGGTTTTTGAAGATCCTAGCCATTCCTTATTATGGACATTGAAGTCACCAGGAATAGTGACCTCGGAGGAAGGATATTCAGAAATCAGATGGTCGGTTTTTTCAGAAAGGTAGTCAAAGAGCTGGACAAAGTTGTTGTCAGAAGGTGACCGGTAAATGCAACAGATGAATTTAGTTGCAGCCCTGAGAGAGACTTTTATCCATAGTATGTCTTTTCTTCCAGCTTCTAAATTTGGGAGTCTGGTGCAGGGTAGATTGCTACGGACGTACGCGCACACGCCTCCATGCAATCTAAAAGAAGTAAGGAGTTTATACCCCGGGTTGGTGATTAGTGGCTGTTTTGGCACTGGTTTTAGTTTCGGTGAGAAAGAGGAGTTGGGGCCTATTAGCCTGGAGGAAATAGTGGACGGAGTTCAGGTTAGAATTTAGGCCACATATATTCGAGAAGGATATTGTAAATCTCGATACTGGCGCCCCCTGTACACCCCTCTCCCGGAGATCCGAATGGAGGGGTATTTTGCCTCCGAAATATTTTGTACAAGGAGGAGCCATCATCATTTTTGCTTATAGGGGGAACCGACTCACACACCAGAACCGGAAACGTCCGTTGGGACTTCACCGGCCCCTTCACTATCACGTAAAGGAAAATTCCACTACCACCTACCATATTGCAAATATACCACACCAGCCAACTATTAAAAAGCTGACCAGCTTTAGAACTTGCTTAATGTGCTATCACAATGCACTTGCTACAACCAGGTGAGTTAAAAAAGCGGCCTATTTCGGAATATTAAAAATAAACATTTACTAACAAAGTTAATAATTTTGTATTGTACTTTACCCTCAGACTGAATACTGCAATTTGTTACTTTCTGACCTTAGCATTTGCAGCGAATATAGGATAAAAGTTATGAAGTTTATTATATTATCACATTGCAAGATTGTTGTTTATGAATCCACAAGCACAGAGTTCATCTTGAATTTTATGATAAAACTTAAGTATACCTATTTTAAAACTCAGTATAAATCAAGTTTTCCAGCTAAACGCTTGATAAAACGCACCTAATTTTATAGATGCCAGTAAAATTCGCTTCGAGTCAGATAAGATCTCTCCCAGACAACATAATGTGTTGTCTGGAGACTGAAATGTCTGTAATTTAACTATTAACACATTGTAATTGAAGAATTGTTTACATAGCGACGTTAAACTTCCCAGCCAGCTCGATTTATACCATGTCGTATAATGTGGAACAATTTGTGTAAAACGTTGAATATGCCCAGCAAACTCTAAGTAAATAACAACATTTTTAAACTGTAATTTCCATACCAAACACTAATCAGTATAATCAATATCACATAAATATTAAAATTGCGATAAAATATTCAAACACTGAATTGATATATGTTACGGTATAATTTGCTCTTAGATGGTTGGCATGTAAAATTTATCTGATGGTAGTAACACTCTTAAAGGAGTTAAATCCGCGGCTACTCAGTGGTGAGGGAGTGGGTCCAGGTTCTTTAATTTTTAAAGGCGCCAGGCAATTTTAAGACCCCTGACTCCTAAAAGAACTTAAGTATGTTCATGCAAATTACCAAACATGAGTAAAAGTCGTCCAAATCTGACACAATAAGTTGAAAAGTAGTAATACACTCAGCATTAATAAAATATAAATTGAATTAGTTATTAGATACTTAGAGAAGGCATAAAGTGAAGTGATAATATAATAAATTCTTACACTTTGTTGCTAGCTTAGTTTTACAAATAAATATCATGAAATTATGAATGCGCGCAGTCACATTACAATGCTCAAATTGTTTTTAAAAGGTAGCAATTATTAATTTTAAACTCAATGGGTTTAATTCAACACACGTAAAATTCTTAAAGGTACACTCAATGATTATTAAAAGTTCTTTTTCATTAAAAATAAATACTGCTGGTTGTAGAGAATGTAGTGGAGAACTGTAGAGACTGACTTCTTGAACAACAAAATATCAGCAAAGGAAAAAGTTATACTTATTCGGTTTCCTGTGAACAAGGCGGACACCTAACGGAAGCCAAACATTAACCAAGCTTCGGGTCCAGGGACTTAGTCACAATTATCAAAAATGCGTCCTAGGCTAGGGCTGGTAGATATTTTCCTATTTGCTGTGTCCTACTTCTGATCTGCTATGACCTATTTCCATTTGATTATCAATACCTATTTTCGTTGTCTTTTCTGGTTCTGTTTGTCAATTCCCATTTATAATTTACAGTTTCCAATTTCTAATTCCCAATTTCCAACCTCCATCTTGCCTATAAATTCCAATAAAATATGGGATAGTCAAAGGAAGAATGAGGATGTTAATTCGGCAGCTTACTTGGTTTTCTTCTGTGATTATCCTGAATATTTTCAGACTATATTACTGCCACCAACCAATATTGAAACTATATCAACGAATCAAACTCAAATCAAAGGACAGTAATATATTTTAAACCGCGTGAATACAAAATCCAAATAAAATTTGATAGAGTAAAACTCTTAAACGACTCAGCGTGGTTTCCAGAAGAAAAGCCAAAATGTAAAAGAAAGCGAACGTGGCTTTTTAATTTCTTAACTATTAGGACAACAAAAGGGACTTCTTCCCGATTATTTTCTTGTTTTTTTTTTCAAACCAAATTTTATGTGCGGTTTTTTTCATGCCCGAGAATCCTACGCCATACCAACTGACAATCATAGTGCACTAGAAATAAGGGCTGATAAATAAATGCAGATTTAAACATGTAGTGCACCCGTATAACAAGAAATTACTACTAATATCATGTATAAGAACAAAACAATTGCCCATACTAAACCATTCTTAGAAATTAAAATTAAAAGAACAAGGTACTACTTTTCTAGGCGGAGGGGAATCTCAATCTCGGGCTGACAGCACTGACAAGTCGAGATTTGACATGACAGCTGGTCATTTGACCTACATTTTGAAACGAAATTAATTCATCCTGTCATTTGAACGTAAACAAATCACAACACTCCAGCTTCAGTAAAATTGCAAACATTCCAATTAAATACAAAACTAAGCATAATGCGGCATTTCTCATAGTTCTCATAACAAGGTAGGTTTTAAATGTTCTGTTTCCTCATCTTAACCTTACACTTCATAACAATGTATTACAGAATTGAATCAACCAAAACAAAACATATCAGAAGTATATCGGGAAAATTGATGACAAATTGCCTAAAAGGATAATGAATTCAACCTTAAAAACTCTGGACGCAGCAAGTGCGTTATGGTAGTGAATTTACATAAAAATGTTTTTTTAAATAGCAAATATGTTTTTTTTTAAGAAAGCAGGCACCAAATTTGGTTACCAGTATAATCTATATATTAGAAACAATGGCCATGTTTCATCAAAATAACTTTATTGTTTGAAAATGTACAAAAATTTCCGAAAGTAAACTTAAATTGTTCCCGAAAAAACTGGTTTTCTGGTCAATAATAGCAAATTGATTCAAAATTTGAGGCATTTAATGAAAATTCGCTACCATAACGCACTTGCTGCGTCCCGAATTTCTTTTCTTACAAAGATGTATTATATTTCGATGGAAAATACAAAAACTCTGGACGCAGCAAGTGCGTTATGGTAGTGAATTTTCATTAAAATGTTTCTAATAGCAAATATGTTTTTTTAAGAAAGCAGGCACCAAATTTGGTTACCAGTATAATTTATATATTAGAAACAATGTACCATATTTCATCAAAATAACTTTATTGTTTGAAAATGTACAAAAATTTCCGAAAGTAAACTTAAATTTTTCCCGAAAAAACTGGTTTTCTGGCCAACCTTATAGGTTAATAGCAAATTGATTCACAATTTGAAGCATTTAATGAAAATTCGCTAACATAACGCACTTGCTGCGTCCCGAATTTCTTTTCTTACAAAGATGTATTATATTTCGATGGAAAATACAAAAATGCAATAACATAGGGCGTGTTCGATTAAAAAAATTCACTAAAAAAAAGAAAATTTGAATCGCCAACGACTTATGGGCCACCCTGTAATTGTGGAAATATTTTTTAAAATGTAGCTTAAGACACCCTACAATTAATGTATACAACTTTTTTTCGTAACTTGAATAATAACGGAAATATTGCGCTTTAATGATTTTTTAAGATAATTCGACAAAAATGATATACCATTAAACGATAAACTCTATAGCCAACACTACTGCTAAAGTATCAGAGAAAGGGTCTATTTGAAATGAATTTTCTGGGAATATTTTAGTAAAATGAAGGACAATGACGATTGAAACTAAGAGCTCAGGCTTTGTAAAACATTATTCTTGAGACATTTTCCTTCCATAGATCATATTAATTTCAGGTTCATTGCCTAAATATTAACAATTTTGACGTTTAAAATCGCGACTTTGACGTTTTGAGGAAAACCCAAATTTATTTTTCTTTAAATGCCTGTAACTTTTTTGTCCTTTAACCGACAGCGCTAAATTGGTAGGTAGCTTACATATAACGATGTAAACCCGTGTACCAAATTTCGTTGCCCTTACTTTGTTAATTCCGGAGATATAAAATTTTTTCGATTTTTTTCGAAAAAAAACACAAAATTTTCCGGGAAAACCTCGGCGGATTTTCCTGGATAACGAACTAATCCAAGCCACTCGCGAAAGGAAGGTACTCACCAAATTTTATCAAAATCGGTCCATTATTTTTTTAGTTATAGGTGTGACACATAAATATATAAACATATAAAATCTGAAACCGACCCCGGATTTGGGTTCCAGGGGTCCTAAATAGCGCTCATTTGAAGAAATTTTTTCAAAATTCAAAAGTCGAGATCTCCTCATTAGTGAATTTTTTTAAAGAAAATTCACTAATAAAATAAACAACTACAGGGTGATATCTGAAACAAGACTCGACAACATCATCTTGAATTTTACTTACTTGAAGAGGTTATACCCACAGACTGTACTGATAAAACTAAAAGTGTTACAACAATACTTATGATTAACAGGAATGTATTCTTTCTAAATAGACCTTATATAAAATAAATTTATCGTCACATATAATAGCCACGGAGAGAGAGAAAGAAAAGGAGAGAGAGAGAGAGAGAGAAGACAGGGTAAAGTGAGTGAAGAAGTAGAGAGACACAACAAAATTAACCGACGGAGAAAAAAGTTCTTGTCTAGTCTCGATCATTCTATCTAAATATTTATTTACCGCTAATTAAGCCAAAGATGTTTTGTATACCGTATTTTAGATCCGGAGGGCTACTTTGGTAATCGAAAAACGTGTTACATTATAAGGCTATACGTTTTCAAGTTCAAATTGGTACTAATCAGAATCAAAATAACATTATAGTCTAGTAAAATGGTGTGTTTACCAGGAAAGTTTTGGGCTGGTTTTGATTTCGCCAAAACTGTATGCTTTTTGGGGTGCTGAATCCTAATCTGGGATTTGCTAAATTTGTAAAATTTCGTGACGTTACACTGAAAAAATGCAAAAGTAAGTAAAAAAAATACAATTCTTTGCAAAATAAAAATAAATAACTAACATATTCTCTAAAAAACTGTGCAAAGGTGTTACAATACAAATATTAGTAGGTATTTATTTACATCCTTTTGGCTTTTGTTGTAATTTTTTTTTTAATTTCAACAACACACCACAAGGGCTCACAGCCTAAATACTATCGTACGGTGGATGTCGAGAAGGAGGAAAGAGGCAACTTGTTAATTCTGGACTTGAAGATTTGGAGATTCGGAGGAGAAGGAAAAACATGTGCCGGCAAGGAATTCCACAACTTGGAAGTCCTCGGGACAAAAGAGCGGACATATCAAGATGTTCTATGTCTGGTGACCTGGACAGTAAAACGGTGCATTCGCTCTGTTACCCTGGTAGATCTGTTGGGGGCAGCAGGTGGAGCAACAATGGAAGAAAGCTCCTCCGAGCAGTGCCCGTGCAGATATTTGTAAAAGAGAGACAGGTCACCAACGGCACGTCGGTGGGCAAGAGATGGCAGTCTTTGGGTCACCGATGAGACGTATAGCTCTCTTCTAAATGGAGTCCAGGATAGCGAGCGTAGAAGCGGCAGCGGCACCCCAGATGTGGGAGCAGTATTCGAGGTTTTGCCTTATTTGTGAACTATATGAGGTATAGAGATTAGCTGGTGAAAAGTATTTGCGAGCCCGGAAGAGGAAACCTAATTTCTTAGCAGCCGCCTCTGCAATTGATGTGACATGTTGGTGCCAATTGAGATTTCGATCCACAGAAATGCCAACAAGTGAAAAGAACTCATTACTTTGAATAACTTGGTTGTTCACTATGATGGGTCTAGGGCTGGTGTATCTCTTATGAGATAGAAGGCAAGACTGAGATTTGTTGGACTTGAATTGCACAAGATTTCTACTTCCCCAGTCCAATATTTTTGGGAGATCCACAGAGACAGAACCCTTCATGAGACTGCGACCTCATCTAATTGGGCTGAAGAGACAGGCTTAGAATATTTATATTTGAGTGGAGGGTGCTGTCGTCCGCGGAACTGTGAATTAGGTTAGATGTGCTAGAGAGGGGCTCATTGATGTGGAGGAGAAACAAAGTAGGGGCTAAAGCTGAACCTTGAGGGACTGCTGCATTAATTGGATACAGTTTAGAGGAATGGCCATCCACGGCAACATAAATGCTCCGGTTGGAGAGGAAATTTGCTGTCCAGTTAGGGAGTTTTGGTGGTAGGCCATATGCCGGAAATTTATTAAGCAGCGCTGCTTGCCAGACCTGGTCGAATGCTTTGAATATGTCTAGAGTGACAATTTGGGATTCATAGTTCCATAGAGTTGTTCCAAGAATGGGTGACCAAGGAAATGAGGTCGGCAGTTGATCTGCGCTGACGGAATTCATACTGCCTGTCGTGGATTAGACTGTGTTTTTCAACAAAAAAATCCATCACTTTAGAGACGACTGAAAGGAGAGAAATAGGCATGTAGTTGCTAGGAAGCGCTTTGGATCCTTTCTTGGGGACGGGTAGTACTGGAGCAGTTTTCCAGTTACTAGGAAATATGCCTCTATTGTAAGATGTCTGAAATAGACAAGTCAGGACAGGAGCAAGTTCTGGTGCGCATTTTTTGAGAACAATTGCTGGGATCTCGTGAAGACCAGAGGCTTTCCTCGTATTCAGAGAAGAGAGCATCTTTTGTACCTTTTTAGTTTTCAAAATGATATCCGTCATTTTATGCGCGACATTGGGGACTGTTGGTCGTTGAACATTTGGAGGTGGGTTGAGGCAAAAAGTTCAGCCTTGCGCAGGGCGGTAGAAACGATTTCATGCCCTGAAACAGGAGGTGGGAATGTGCTCTTGCAAAAATTATTCCCAATAGATTTAGTAAGAGTCCAGAAGAGTTTGGTACTGTTGGAGCTTGAGAGGACTTTGTTTTTGATGTGGATATTAAACGAGTTTTTTGCCTCAGAAATAATGTGGACATAGCGGTTTCTTGCGTCGTTAAATGCTTGACGGTTTTCTTGACTGGGATTGTGTAGAAGCGTTTTGTGAGCTTTGACCTTTTCAAGTCTGGCCTTGTCACAAGATTTAGAGAAGCAGGGCCTTTGAGTGTCTGAAGATGTTTTCTGTGTACGTGGAATAAATAATTCCATGCCAGCTTGGATAATTTCGGTGACGTTTTGTGAGATATCAGAGGGGTCATCATGAGACAAGCAGACAGATGCCCATGGAAATGCGGAAAAGTAATCCCGCATTTCTTCCCAGTTCGCAGAGTTGTAGTGCCAAACGATACGTGGGTGTGATGATTGTGTCACCTCGGGTTGCATTGCGCAGGAAGCACTGACCACGGCGTGGTCTGAGCGACCAAGTGAATAACTTTGATATTATATAACCTGAAAAATTCTTATGAAAATTATCTTTAATGACACACTTCTTTAGCCTGGACTTTTATTTATAACGGCAAGCTTTTAATTCCCAGTAACAGTCCTGTTTGTAAACGCCTAATCGTCTATCTTAGCAAATATTTACACTGTCTTAACTCGAATAACAACAGAAAACATAAAAATTATTTTGATTGACTTGTGATTATCAGGGCCTCAGTTGTAGTAAACAAAACTTTGATCCTCATTATTTCCATAACGTACAATTTTCCTATAAATACACGGTAATAAGATATATTTTAAAGTCTTAATTTGGTACGCGCTCAGATAAGTATCGTCTTTGGTTGAACGGTTAAATTCAAATAGTACCCATGTGAAATTAGGGAAGTGACATAATAGTAATCTAACTGTACTTACTCGATCCAGTGAGCTTAGAAGACTAATTACACATATAGAGACGATACTTCCTGCCATTGATAATTTCCCAGGCAGGAAAAAGGCCAATTGAGCTAGATATTGTTCAAACTATCGAGCTATATCGACTGTACCGTTCTAATGATAGTCTTTCCTTAACTTAGGAAGATTCTCACTCTTGATAAACACAGTTTTACAGAAAGATCACAGATCTAACTTTATAGTAGATTCAGGACATATCGAAACAACTTTTTACTTTAATATGCTTAGTTCCTATAATATTTTAACTTTAGTTTCGTGATTAATTATAACGTATCTCGCAACTTTATAACAAAATTTTATTTGGCATAAAAAAGTCTGAACGCGGCAGGTGCGTTATGGTAGTGAATTTTCGTAGAAATAATCTGCCACCAATCATTTTTTTATTAAATTCTTATAACTTTTCTTTATTGTAACATAGCGATCTCATGTTTCATATAATAGAGTTTACTTTTGATAACATAAACTGACACCCCAATCTAGTTGCCATAGATTTGTTATTTTAGATGAAAAAATTCCGAAAGAAAACTTTGTCAGATTATCTTGGAAAACGAACTAATCCAATCTACTTATAAAAGGAGAGTATCTGCCAAATTTCACCAAAATCGGCCCGGTATTTTTTGAGTTATCGGTGTGATACACACACAAATGTATATATATATATATATATATATATATATATATATATATATATATATATATATATATATATATATATATATATTGCTGCTTAAGGCAGTCTGATATTGAGTATGAAAATTAAACACCAAATTGAAAATTTAAAAATTATGTATTTTCGATAGACGGAATGAAATGTTTATTTATAACAAAACTAATTATACTTACTAGCTTCAATATGTAAAGAAGGACAATAGCAAGTGTTAAGGAATATGTATAACGAACTAATTACGTACATTTAAGAAAGTTTAAAAAATGTTTTAGGTTAAGTATAGTATAGACAGTCAGTTATAAATTTTGAACTTGGCGCTTATGAACACAGTTTTTCACTCACCTTTTAATCAAGCAGTAGTTTAAAAAATCATGAACTCTGAAGGAAGTGATTGTTTTGACTAATGTGTAAATAGAGAGCAACAATTGGACAAAGTGAAAAAACAATTTGCACATTTTCAATTAATACAAAGGTTATTGGCTGAGAAGAAATTTGTCACATCCGGCATCTTCGATAACAGAAGAGAAAACGTTTTAACAGGGCAGAGCGAACATCACGCTTTTTAAACATCCATTGTGTTATTCTCCAAAATTATATTAAAATTTGTAATAAATCAAATAAAAGTGTTTTAAAAGTACAGTGTATGGTCGGCATTGTTGTTGAACATGTGTTGGTAAGCAAGAATAACCTCACAAAGCAAATACTTAAGTGTAAACGATACGTATCTGAACAGAAGCCGTCACCGACGCCAAGGTATTTATTAATACAGTTGAAATATATATCTAATTATCGCAACTTCAAACAGAAACAACTCAAACTAATAACACAATTATCAATAAGAATTTTACAACGCTCTAAATGTCATTTACGTATAAAATATAAATAGAAGTAGAATTTAGAAGTTAAATAGACTCAAGTAACTCTCGTTACACTACCCTCATAATAATATCAAATAATCAAGTAACAACCATTTTGGTATCAAAGCCGTTACTATAGGAACAGGATAGGAGTTTGCAGAAGAATATAGCGGCAAATTTCAAGTCAGTTCAAACTGCAAACTTGTTTTTAAATGTAATTAATAAAATTGAATGGGCAATATTTTAATTAGAGGATCCAGTAAGATATTAATGTAAATGTCAATGCTAGATTAAATTTTTCTTATTGTGGTAAATCTGTTAGTTAAAGTATAATTAATAGAAAATAAGTTGTTATTTTGAGATATTTTGTGGTTTCATTTCATATCAAGGTACATAATTTTGAGAAGACTTTACAGAAAAATTAGGTAAAAGGTTTAAGGTAAGAATTTTCACTTGATCCCACTACAACCCTGCAGAATAGAGACTACATAAAACCGTGGATAAAAGTAAGAAGAAAACAAGTTAAATAAAAAAGGTAAATTTATTCAAGTTAATATTAAAATATAAATCTGTTTAATATTGGTTATAATTCTTAAAAGTAACAAAAATTTTATATATATATATATATATATATATATATATATATATATATATATATATATATATATATATATAATTTGAGATTCATAGGTAGAGAACATAATATCCATTACAATACCAATATACAAATAGAGGAAGCTAAAAATCTACAAATATTACACTAATAATTTCACAAATTATAATTAAACTCTACAATTATTATTATTAATTATACATACATACAATATACACCAGTAAAGTACACATCCGGCATATAAATCATTACAATATATATGTATATATATATATATATATATATATATATATATATATATATATATATATATATATATATATATATATATATATATATATATATATATAGTTCGCGCTCATTTTAACAAACATTTTCAAAATTCCACAGCCTGGTTCACCTCATTAGTGAATTTTTTGTACGGAACTAAAGAAGAAGCTAAAAGAACCATCATAACTCTCTGCAGATTGCAAGCTAGAGAGAATGTGACCATTTGAAGTGCATGGGGTTGAAACAACGGTCAGTAAGTTAAAGAGCGGAAAAGCAGCGGTTGATAAAATTCCTGGAGAAATCATAAACAAGATACGCACGAATTTGTCTGTGTGTCACATACTACAAAAGCATCATTAAAAAAAAGTCCCGACGCAGCAAGTTGATTATGGTAGCGAAATTTCATAAATTTTATAATACAAACGTAACTTACTTAATCTGCTAAGCATACCACTGGACCTGTTTCAACCTATTTATGCTAATAAAATTAAATATGGTGGCCTCTGATAAACACCAGTCGCACAAAACAAATGAAACTCATATCAAAACATATAAAGTCCGAAAGTTTTTTAGTTTTTTCCTAAAGTTCCAAAGTCGTTACCTTCAAACACCGAAATTTTCTTTACGAAAATTCGCAAAAACGCTTTTAAATAACTGATACAGGTAGTTTTGTTAGTTTGTTTTAAATTAGGTATTAAAAAACTCTGGACGCAGCAAGTGCGTTATGGTAGTGAATTTTCATAAAAATGTTTCTAATAGCAAATATGTTTTTTTAAGAAAGCAGGCACCAAATTTGGTTACCAGTATAATTTATATATTAGAAACAATGTACCATATTTCATCAAAATAACTTTATTGTTTGAAAATGTACAAAAATTTCCGAAAGTAAACTTAAATTTTTCCCGAAAAAACTGGTTTTCTGGTCAACCTTATAGGTTAATAGCAAATTGATTCACAATTTGAAGCATTTAATGAAAATTCGCTACCATAACGCACTTGCTGCGTCCCGAATTTCTTTTCTTACAAAGATGTATTATATTTCGATGGAAAATACAAAAATGCAATAACATAGAGCGTGTTCGATTAAAAAAATTCACTAAAAAAAAAGAAAATTTGAATCACCAACGACTTATGGGCCACCCTGTAATTGTGGAAATATTTTTTAAGATGTAGCTTAAGACACCCTACAATTAATGTATACAACTTTTTTTCGTAACTTGAATAATAACGGAAATATTGGCTTGAATGATTTTTTAAGATAATTCGACAAAAATGATATACCATTAAACGATAAACTCTATAGCCAACACTACTGCTAAAGTATCAGAGAAAGGGTCTATTTGAAATGAATTTTCTGGGAATATTTTAGTAAAATGAAGGACAATGACGATTGAAACTAAGAGCTCAGGCTTTGTAAAACATTATTCTTGAGACATTTTCCTTCCATAGATCATATTAATTTCAGGTTCATTGCCTAAATATTAACAATTTTGACGTTTAAAATCGCGACTTTGACGTTTTGAGGAAAACCCAAATTTATTTTTCTTTAAATGCCTTTAACTTTTTTGTCCTTTAACCGACAGCGCTAAATTTTGGTAGGTGGCTTACATATAACGATATAAACCTGTGTACCAAATTTCGTTGCCCTTACTTTGTTAATTACGGAGATTTTTTTCGAAAAAAAACACAAAATTTTCCGGGAAAACCTCGGCGGATTTTGCTGGATAACGAACTTATCCAAGCCACTAGCGAAAGGAAGGTACTCACCAAATTTTATCAAAATCGGTCCATTATTTTTTTAGTTATAGGTGTGACACATAAATATATAAACATATATATATATATATATATATATATATATATATATATATATATATATATATATATATATATATATATATATATATATATATGTATATATATAAACATATAAAGTCTGAAACCGACCTCGGATTTGGGTTCCAGGGGTCCAAAATAGCGCTCATTTGAAGAAATTTTTTCAAAATTCAAAAGTCGAGATCTCCTCATTAGTGAATTTTTTTTAAGAAAATTCACTAAAAATAACAGATAAATGTAGCTAAGTAGTAAATTAATAAAGTACATATAGAGCCTCAGTGGTTCTCAGTGGTAAGTACGTGTGTCTCTAAACCGTAGGCTATTGGGTTCGATTCCCAGGGTTTCAAATTGTATTCGAGCATGTTGAATGTCTGCACGTTTCAGCAAAATTTCCAGGATGGTGAAGTGAAACTGTTCTCTGGCGTTTGTTAATGGCCATGGTTGCGGAAATAGACCAGAGTTAAAGAAACAAACACATATAACACACAGAAAATCAGTCGTATCTTTTCAAAAACTCTATAGTAGCCTGTGGTAAAGAAACATTTTTGGTATTTTTAAACCAGACAGTGTTACTCATTCTTTTTTAAATGTATTTCGAAATGGTTAATAAAATAAGACAACTATAAGTGATCCATGTCGTTCACATACAAGAACTACCCCAAGCTGCGTACCCCCCGATAAGTAACCTGTCTGCGCTCATGTTGCAATTGCAGTAAGAAGAAGTTTACGATCTCACTTAACCGTTTTATGACAAATATAAAGTTCCAGCATTAATGGATGACAATAAATTAAACCAGATATAACTATCGGCTCAGGATTACAAAACTGATCATTTTTAATGAGGGATAGGCGCTGATAATAATGATAGTAATACATGCAGTTCAATTAGAAAATATTAGCATTATCTCTGTTCCTATCGGCTTATAGTCCATCTCGACGTATTGCTGGAACATGTTCTATGTAACGTAAATGATCTAGAGATAGATTAATGTTGCATCCTGGATATTAGCATATGTGGACTTTAAATTAACAATCAACATGCATGCAACTACTCAAACATGTTGGTTTTGTTTATTTTACATGTGTCAACTGCATTATATATCTTTAGATTTGTGAACTTTCGTTAAACACAAGCACATATATGTTTGTATAATTGCCGATAACCTTTTAAACTTAAATCGTGAGAGTTTAAACCTGTGATGAACACCGACCGACAAGTGGACTTTCTTTCTGGACCGTCCGCTTCAACTACTCAACTCGTTAGGATATGTGGATGCACGAAAATTACGGGATGGTACTATGTTTCTAATTTGCTCTCAAACAAAACAAATTTATTTCCTCTGTCAGATACGGGAACCAGGATCGGAACGGATGTGTCAAAGTTGACAAGCCCACGTTAGCCGTTATATTTTGCAAACCCAATTTATCCCAATACATTTTTAAGTCCAATGATCGTATTGCTAACAAAACTAGCTCTATTAGAAATTGAAAGCTTAACTCAATTCAATGGAAAATAGTATTGTAATATTATTTGGTCGCGCGAAAACAAGTCAACCAAATTCTAAGTGTGTGACTCCATAATCAACTCGCTAAACACGTCTCCAGTACCTCCTTCCGGTAACAGCAAGTTGGGCCAATCTAAGATGTAGTTATCAGCAGTCGGCTGACACAGCTTAGTAGTTTATTGAGCACAGCTATAGTCTTGGCGAAACTACCACACATAAATAGCAAATTGTCTTTTCTACTTTGGATAAGTTTGGAAATCCTGGACACGCGGCTGTGGACATGCTATAATCTCAAATGGATTCGTGGGTATTCGTTGACAGCGTTACTCACATTAGATCCTTGAACGTGTTCAGCCAGTTGATCCAGCTTAAATGAACACAAGGTAAGCTCAACCGTTCAGATCCAAGTCAACCTTTACGACCGGCATGTCTGAAACATTTCTTAGAGTTTGGCGTTTTTCTCCCACAGTACCAGCAACCCCGTATCCTCTTATTAGTAACCCATGGGTGAGATCGTACACAAGCAACCAGTTAACTCCCATACTGATGTAAAATAAGAGACGGGAGTTTTGTACAATTATGGACTACATTTAAGAAGTAAAAGTATATTAAAAAAAAACAAATTTACTAAAGCGAAGTTTAAAATAAAGCTGCAAAATGCACGGAAAAACACATTTACATACATACATAATATATATATATATATATATATATATATATATATATATATATATATATATATATATATATATATTTATATGAGGACGTAAGTGGCACCAATAGGGGCTAGCCAAAGAAGCGGCCCTTCTCAACCGCCGCAACCACGGAACCGCTTTCACATTACTTCGAGGCACTAGCTGTCTTTAATTTAATATGTCCCATACTGGATGGGAATGTATTACTATCTCCGTTATTATTATAAATAGGGAGACGGTCAGATTAGCAATCTTTTGTAGAATTTTATGTTATTTCCAAATATGACTTGTATTTTGCCCTGCCTCTTTTTGGTTTCGAGTTATTTTGAAAAAATCAAAATTGGTCGATTTATTTTTTCTTCAATATCTAAGTAGGCGTTCATCTGACATGTCTAAGACCTGCACATTATCAGGACACTTTTTACAAAGTAATCTTTATGTGCTATTCTTAACCTCGGATTGTCATTTGTTTTTGAGCTACAGGTGTCAACGTTTGTTTTTATGATGGCAGCCATATTGGATTTTTTGCTCATGTGATTGCCTGTGAAAAGAGCTTTCCAGTGATCTACAACCTGCTTGAGAAATATTGTAATTGCACTGACAATTTTTAGAAAAACAGTTTTGAGGATAGTAGGCTATGAAATCCAATACCAGAAAACAAATGACAAAAAAAAGTGTTCAAAAAGCAGTTGGCCATGGAGTCTAACAATATACTTCTACTTTTAACGTAATTTTCCGTAATGATTCACGATAAAAATATAGGAACTTTGAGCACACCAATGAATCGACCCATTATTACAAATGATATTTTACGTTACAACCTTATCCTAAAAAATTGTTATAATTTAATTAAATAGGTAAAGCTAGTAAATAACTAAATTTACTAACAGAACTCAATAAAAAGCAGATTCATGATTTACGAAGACGCCTTTGAAAATTGTTTCATATTTAAACGTAAGCCAACTGAAAAACAACAGAAGAAAGGTTGCTATGGATATAATACTATCGACAATTGAGAATACTGTCATTCTTAATAATGTGAACAATTTGAGGTGTATTTAACAGGTTGATTAAAATTTTGTACTAAATAGTTTGTTTCCTGTTTATTTTAAATATTATTCAACAATATGTTCAGTAATGAAAAATATGTTGGCATGTTGGAATGTTATATTCGTTCTAACCGAAAAACTAAGGCAACTGCAAATTCATATCAAAACAACTACCCAGAAAGACGACAACCAAACACCAAAATATTTCGCAGGATAGTGACCAATCTATTGTACGACGGTAGCTTCCACGCAAAGAAACTACCAATACCTAGAGAGGAAGAAAGAATTAATGCCGTTTACAGGTTTCAAACGAAAACCCTTCGCAATCTCTTCGGTTTTATGGTGAACAAATTGACGTTCCAAAAAGTACGGTATACCGTGTATTAAACCAAAGTCACTACCATCCATACAAACCTACAATCGTACAAGGCTTAAATGTTGACGATTACCCTAAGCGACTTCCTTTCTGCAGATGGTATCAAGGACAATGTCAGCAAGATGAAAATTTTCATTTGAAAATAATATGGAATGATGAATCCAGATTTACAAACTGTGGTGTGTATAATCGCCATAATAGGCATTATTGGGCAAATGAAAATCCCCATCTAAAGGAAGAAAGACAGACTTGGTATTAATGTTTGGTGCGGCTTATTAGGTAAAAAACTTCTTTTTATTTGTAGATTAGACAGTTAATTTTTTTAAAATTCAGGTAACTTCATTGTTGGTCCGTTCTTTTTTGAAAATAATTTAACTGGGGAAAGGTATCTTAATATATTGATAAATGATATTTTACCAACAATTAGAAGAGTTCATGATAATTTAGACGAGATTTAGTACCAACAAGACGGTTGTCCAGCTCACAATGCTAGGATCGTCAAAGAATTTTTGTATCAAATTTTTAATAATCGTGTCATTTCATTTGTGTGCTCGAAGTCCTGATACCCATAGATTTTTGTTTTTGGGGTACTCTGAAGAATGATGTGTATAAATTTGATCGAACACAAAATATCAATGAATTACGAAACAGAATCACGGAAGCTATAAATCATATTAACCAAAACACCCTCACCATAGTTTGCAGGCATGTTTCAAAAAGGTGTATAAAGTGCATTAGAACAAAACGGTGGCCATATTGAAGAATTTCCTATTTAGTGTATTTTTAAGTTTCTATTTTATTATTTGTTGAGTTCCGTTTTAATTGTGTTGTTTTGTGGACTTTAAATTTCCATTTGTTATTGCCGGGTTTCGTTATTAAACTGTTTCAAATAATATTACCTAGCATTATTACCTAATTAATTATTGTAAATTAAATTTTTAATATTGTTTTATCGTAAATCATTACATAAAATAATGTTAAGGGTAAAAGTCTATTGTTGGACTTCATGGCCTACTGCTTTTTGAACACTTCTTTTTTGTCATTTTTTTTTCTGGTATTGGATTTCATAGCCTACTGAAAACGTTTTTTCTCAAAATTGTCAGTGCAATTACAATACTTCTCAAGCATGTTGTACATAATTGGAAAGCACTTTTCACAGGCTATCACATGAGCAAAAACCGCAATACCTGTAGCTCAAAAACAAATGACAAAACAGAGTTGAGAATATCACAAAAAGATTACTCTGTAAAAACTGTCCTGGCCTGACCTGCCCAGTAAGAACTAAAATAAAATACAATATTTCGTATATATATATATATATATATATATATATATATATATATATATATATATATATATATATATATATATATATATATATATATATATATATATATATATATATATATATATATATATATATATATATATATATATATATACATATATATAATTCACATTTCACCGACCAGACCTGGTAAGAACCATATTCTAAGTGATTACACATTGTAAATATTTCTCTTCCTTTTTTGTATTTAATTGTATATATGTCGATCTTTAATAAAACCATTATATATTTTATACAATTCTTGTTCGCTATTAAAGTCTCTATAAATTTGACCCCTGGAAACCAAACCACTCCACTGTAGTCTTCTCGAGCATCCTCGTCAGTTGAGGTGGTCCGTTACTTGGACATAAATAACTTTGAGGCTTCCACTTTCCCCCAGCAACCTTTTAAAATCCTCAACTAAACTGGTTTTTTTTTTTGGATGCAGGAGGGGGAAATGCTCATGCAGACCTCATTCACGGCCCCATAGGTTCCGTGGGATATCGAGGTACTGTGAGACTGTACTCACTAAAACCCCCTCCCAGGGAGTACCGGACCTTAGTCCATACCTCCGTCGGAAAGAATTACACACAATGACTTTTTAGGGAATGAATGTTTCCATTCTGTTTTTTGCCGCGGGGGCTCTAAACTGGTGGCGCTCGAGACAAATCCATTGTTCCGATCATAACAGTGACCCACGCACCACGCACCACCCTTCTAAAGTAGACCGTTACAAACTCTTACATCGTTAAACTCCTATTTAGATTACCTTTTAAACTAAGACTAAAAACATAGGGTGTTCTATTTAAAATAAAATTAATTTGTAGCCCCTTTTAGAAAAAAAGACACGGTTGTGATTTCAAAATCTAGAAATTCTGATTTTATTATGTGAAAACTGGAACCTGTGATGAGCACTAATAAGTACACTGGGAGAACACCCAAATCACCACAACACATATTTCAGAGACCTTACGATCGTTTCGTTGACCAAGTCAACATCTTCAGAGGAAAAAAATTTTTTCTTCCTCTGAAGATGTTGACTTGGTCAACGAAACGATCGTAAGGTCTCTGAAATATGTGTTGTGGTAATTTGGGTGTTCTCCAAGTGTACTTAATTCTGATTTTGATTGATTTTCAAATTTTGAAGACCTCTTTTAATTTCATATGTTTTCACTCAAGAAACTGAGTTTATAATTTGGCTTTATTATAAATTTAAATTGAAGCTTAATAAAAATATTCATTGGATTATTTTACTTTCACATTGGATACACTTTTTAATATAACGATTAATTCATTGTTATACTACATTAGTATTCCTTTTATATTTCATACATGTACTACTAATAAATATTTATGTGTTATTCAACATCCGTAATAAATAAATACACATTTAATTTGAACACGACTTATTAACAAGTAGCGGAGAAATCTTTAACTCAATTTTAATGAAAATATTTCAGTAAAAATATACTTTTCTCTATTTTAATGCTTCCATATTACAGTATGTAGTCCAATTCGGGCGCGATGTTGTTGGACCTCTGGTACAATAGATGAAAATCCGAACTTGGTCAACCTTTGTATATTTTTGACTTCAATTTTCAGGAATTGAAGAATTGTCCCCTGAGGATGGCTACTAGTTAGACGAAACGCGTAGCACCCTCTACACAAATATAAAATATTCTAAGCCTGCCTCTTTAGCCCAATTAGATGAGGATCGCAGACTCATGGAGGCTTCTGCCTCTGTGGATCTCCAAAAAATATTGTATTGGGGAAGTACAATTCAACTCCAACAAATCTCAGTCTTGCTTTCTTTCTCATAAAATATACAGCAGCCCTAGACCCATCACAATGAACAACCAAGTTATTCAAAGTAATGAGTCCTTTTCACTTGTTGGCATTTCTGTGGATAGAAATCTCAATTCGCACCAACATATCACATCAATTGCAGAAGCGGCTACTAAGAAATTAGGTTTGCTCTTCCGGGCTCGCAAATACTTTTCACCAGCTAATCTCTATACCTTATATACTTCACAAATAATGCCAAACCTCGAATACTGCTCCCACATCTGGGGTGCCTCTGCCGCTTCTACGGTCGCTATCCTGGACTCCATTCAGAAGAGAGCTATACGTCTCATCGGTGACCCTATCCTCACCTAAAGGCTGCCATCCCTTGCCCACTGACGTGCCGTTGGTGACCTCTCTCTCTCTCTATCTCTCTCTCTCTCTCTCTCTCTCTCTATATATATATATATATATATATATATATATATATATATATATATATATATATATATATATATATATATATATATATATATATATATATATATATATATCTGTCTCTCTCTTTGACAAATATCTGCACGGGCACTGCTCGGAGGAGTTTTCTTTCATAGTTCCTCCACCTGCTGCGCCCATCAGATCTACTAGGGGAACAGAGCGAATGCACCCTTTTACTGTCCAGGTCACCCGACATAGAACATCTTGTTATGCCCGCTCTTTTGTCCCGAGGACTTCCAAGTTGTGGAATTCCTTGCCGGTACATGTTTTCCTTCTCCTCCGAACCTCAAAATCTTTAACTCCAGGATTAACAAGTTGCCTCTTTCCTCCCTGTCGACACCCACGGTACGATAGTATTTAGGGTGTGAGCCCTCGTGGTGTGTTGTTGAAATAAAAAAAAAATTCTGGACGCAGCAAGTGCGTTATGGTAGTGAATTTTCATAAAAATGTTTTTAATAACAAATATGTGTGTTTTTTTAAGAAAGCAGGCATCAAATTTGGTTACCAGTATAATCTATATATTAGAAACAATGTGCCATGTTTCATCAAAATAACTTTATTGTGTGAAAATGTACAACATTTTCCAAAAGTAAACTTAAAGTGTTCCCGAAAAAACACGTTTCTTGGTCAACCTTATAGGTTAATAACAAATTGTGCTGTTCAAATATGAAATATTTGATCAAAATTCGCTACGATAACGCACTTGCTGCGTCTAGAATTTCTTTTCTTACAAACATGCATTATATCTCGATGGAAAATGCAAAAATGCAATAACATAAGGCGTGTTTGATTAAAAAAAAAGGAAATTTGTATCACCAACGACTTATGGGCCACCCTGTGATTGTAGAAATATTTTTTAAGATGCATCTCAAGACACCCTATAATTAATGTATAAAGATTTTTTTGATATCTAGTATAATAACGGATATATAAGGCGTGTTTGATTAAAAAAAAGAAAATTTGTATCACCAACGACTTATGGGCCAGCCTGTGATTGTAGCAATAGTTTTTTAAGATGTAACTCAATACACCCTATGATTAATGTATAAAGATTTTTTTCATATCTTGTATAGTAACGGATATATTGAGCTTTATTGATTTTTTATGAAAATTCGACAAAAATTATATACCATTAAACGATAAACTCATAGCTAATGCTACTCTATGTGAAAACTTGAACCTGTGATGAGCACTAATAAGTACACTTGGAGAACACCCAAATTACCAGAACACATATTTCAGAGACCTTACGATCGTTTCGTTGACAATGTCAACATCTTCAGAGGAAGAAAACGAAACGATCGTAAGGTCTCTGAAATATGTGTTGTGGTGATTTGCGTATACTTGCTAATGCTACTGCCAAGCATCAGAGAAAGGGTCTATTTGAAATGAATTTTCTGGAAACATTTTAGTAAAATGAAGGACAATGACGGTTGAAACTAAGACTTCAGGGTTTGTAAAACATCCTTCTTGAGACATTTGATTTCCATAGCCCGTATTAGATTCAAGTTATTTGCCTAAATGTTGCCGATTTTGACGTTTTAAATCGCAACTTGACGTTTTGAGGAAAACCCCAATTTATTTTTCTTTAAATGCCTATAACTTTTTGTCTTTTGACCTATATAGCTAAATTTTCAGACAGAGAGAATGCTGTCAAGCAGCGAAACTATAGTCACAGAAACCTTGAAGAACATCCTACATCCTGTGATTGTAAAAATATTATTTTAAGATGTAGCTCAAGACACCCTATAATTAATATATACAAATTTTTTTCATATCTTATATAATAACGGATATATTGAGCTTTATTGATTTTTTACGAAAATTCGACAAAAATTATATACCATTAAACGATAAACTCTATAGCTAAGGCTACTGCCAAGCATCAGAGAAAGGGTCTATTTGAAATGAATTTTCTGCAAATATTTTAGTAAAATGAAGGACAATGACGGTTGAAATTAAGACTTTAGGGTTTGTAAAACATTCTTCTTGAGACATTTTATTTCTATAGCCCGTATTAGATTCAAGTTATTTGCCTAAATGTTGCCAATTTTGACATTTTAAATCGCCACTTTGACGTTTTGAGGAAAACCCCATTTTATTTTTCTTAAAATGCCTATAACTTTTTTGTCTTTTGACTTACATAGCTAAATTTGGGTAGGTAGCTTACTTATAAGGATATAAACCAGCGTACCAAATTTGGTTGCCCTTACTTTGTCAATTCGGGAGATATAATTTTTTTTCGAAAGAAAACACAAAATTTTCCGGGAAAACCTAGGCAGATTTTCCTGCTTAACGAACTCATCCAAGCCATTTGCAAAAGGAATTTTTTCACCAAATTTAATCAAAATCGGCCCATTATTTTTTGAGTTATCGGTGTGATACATATATATATATATATATATATATATATATATATATATATATATATATATATATATATATATATATATATATATATATATATATATTATAAATAAATAAATAAATATATATATATATATATATATAAACATATAAAAATTGAAACTGACTCCGGATATGTTTTCTGGGGGGCCTAATTAGCGCTCATTTGAAGAAATTTTTTCAAAATTCAAAAGTCGGGATCTCCTCATTAGTGAATTTTTTTTAAGAAAATTCACTAAAAAGGAATTCGTCAATCGAATAATTTCCTTTTTTCTTACTTATTTTTCCTTCCTAGAGAACGCTGTTCGTAACGACTTGGCAACGAACATATAAATAGTAGTTCTGGCTTTTATTCGCTTAATTTAGTCATTCCTTCGATGACGCTAACTTTGTTAGCAAAACGATCGTCGGGTCAAAAAACTGTATTGTGGTGAATTCAGTTCTCCAAATTGTACTTATCAGTGCCTATCACACGTTCCCATCTTCACTCATTGAATAATTGAGATACCGGATTTATTTCACTGGGCTGTATGGGTATGCCATCAGAAATGGGCATCTTGTTCCTCGAAGTACATTTTCTAATTAAATGTACCCAACTTGTTTTTACAGCTAATATACATAATATTCAAGAACCTCGGTGGTTCAGAGGTGAGAAGTGTGCCTCTAAACCGAAGGGTACTGGGTTCGATCCCGGAGTACTCCTGTCACTTTTTCAGTACAAAATGTAAAATTAACATCAACCGAGGTTCTGGCATTGTATTTGAGCAAGTTGAATGTCTGCACGTTCCGCCCTTCGGAGGGGGCGTAAAGCCGTCGGTCCCGTGACCATGCGATGTTGGGCACGTTAAAGATCCCTACTCTCCTTACAGAAAGACAGGGGTTTGGCAAAATTTCCAGGATAGTGAGGTGAAACTGTTCCCTGGCGTCGGTGGTTGGCCATCGTCGCGGAAAAGGCCGACGTTAAAGAAACAAAACACACACACACATAATATTTGAGAGAATGCTTGTATTTAACCCAGTTGTTAGTTATCTGCCACACCTATACAGTTACATAGTTTGAGTTTTCCACGTTATTGACAACCCCGTTATTTCCATGCACCTAAAACCCATCCAGCTGAGTGCAGATTGTCGACACGATACATGAATATACCTTGATTAGAATTAATTACATTACCAGGAGACATAGAAGACATGAGAAAGGACACACGGTTGTGATAGACGACTTTAAAAACCACGACCTCAGAATGCCTGGATAGTGTTAGCCTAAGGCTTATCTCTATTAGATGTACGAAGAAGATTGTTTTTACGATAGATTGTAATCTGATTAGCACCTAGTGAATACGGTAAATCCCACGCATCTACCTGTAGCTGAAATAATGCATACATGGGTGACAATTTAAATACAAACATATGACTACATACAACTATGTCTCAAATAAAAGTGCATGCTTTGTGAGCAGAACACGGGAATAGTGGTAGTTCTTCATGCAAACCTTTTATTTAATGTTTTGTTACACTTACAGGGGATTCAAAAAAACATCTCAACGCAGTAAGTTCGTTATAGTACCGAATTTCCATGAGATTGTTTTCCTTCACCAGATGGGTAGTAGTCAATAATAGTTGAGACGGTATATACAAATTATGCACCGTACGATTCTCAGTGTGTATATGTATTACAGTGTGATGATATATATATATATATATATATATATATATATATATATATATATATATATATATATATATATATATATATATATATATATATATATATATAGGATGGCGCATTGAAAACGAAACAGACCGATTTGCGTCCAGAGAATTTTTTTTAAGACACGCTGAAACACGTCAATTTTAATATTAAGGGGGACATGTTTTGACATAAAACTCAACTTTGTCACATCAACCTCTTAAGGGTGGTGATAACAACCCTTATATTTTAAATAGGGAACATGGGTCGAGTGTTACATCACTTGAGAGCCCTTTCTTTTCTGAATTCAGCACACTAATCTTTTTGAAAGTTTTATCAACTCGTTTAAAAATTATTCACAATTGAAGAAGCAAAAACGCATTTCACTCATTCCGATAAGAAATGTGCTGATAGTCAATGGTTTGTAAACAAAAAATTGACTATCAGAACATTCCTGAGCGGAATGAGAGAAATGCGGTTTATTATTTCAGTTTATTGGTCGGTTTGTAACTTGATAGTACTACCGAAAATTAATTTCATAATGGTGTATTCTGTAG
Source organism: Tillus elongatus (assembly GCA_964006375.1). Taxonomy (NCBI): domain Eukaryota; kingdom Metazoa; phylum Arthropoda; class Insecta; order Coleoptera; family Cleridae; genus Tillus; species Tillus elongatus. Next base: position 182,996,504 of record OZ023264.1, on the reverse strand, counting down.
AAGAAAGAGTTGAAATAATTACTCTTTTTTTCAAAAACAATGACTGTGCCAACCGTACCGCAAATTTGTTTAATGAACGACATGTTAACAGAAAATACATTTTGGAGTTAGTTGAAAATTTTCGTGGTTCAGTAGCAACAAAAAACGGGATCCTGAACGTGAATTTCCGGTTAGAAATGAGAATACTGAGATTGAAGTTTTAGGACAAATTGCTGCAGACCCAACATTGAGCACGAGAAAATTGGCCACTGTTTCAAACATCAACAGAAGAACTATTCAGCGAATAATTAAGCATCATAAATTTCACCCGTATAAATTCATTATGTACAACAACTGAATGAAGATGATTTTGATCGGCGGTTGGAGTTTTGTGAAGTTATGACTGCACGAATAGCTGATAACGGGAACATTCTGTTCAATATCTGTTTTTAGACGAGTGTACGTTTTTATTAAACACTACAGTCAATCGTCATAATTGTCGTTATTTGGCAGATAATAATCCAAGAAATTTTTACGAAGTCCACACTCAAACTCCACAGAAATTGAAACTCTGGACTGGCATTTTTGGAGACCGTTTAATCGGACCAATTTTTCTTGATGGCAATTTGAGTGGCGAAACGTATTTAGAGTTACTAGAAGATATCGTTTACCCTAAACCAATTGACATTGTTAAAAATGATGATCGCTATCAAGAACATCAATTAGTGTTTCAACAAGATGGAGCTCCTCCCCATTTCTCATAACGTGTTAGGGAGTTTTTGAACAGAGAGTTTCCAGGACAATGGATTGGGCGTAGAGGTGGCCCCATAGATCACCGAATTAAACTCCTTTAGACTTATTTATAAGGGCCATTTAAAGAGTAGAATTTACGCAACAGAACCGGAGTCTCTGGAAGAATTACGACGACGCATTGTTAAAGAATGCCGTCTACTAACTCCGCAAATGCTCCAGATTATCAGAGCTCGTTTTAAACAAAATTTGTACTTTTGTATGGAAGCTGGTGGTCAACAATTTGAACACTTACTTAACTGAATAAACATTTTTGAACGTTTGGTTTTGTTTTTTAGTTTTTTTAACGAAAAATTGACTAATTAATGCATTTCTTATCACAATGAATGAAATACGTTCTTGCAACTGAGAATAATTTTTTAAACGAGTTGATAAAACTTCAAAAAAAATAATAGTTTGCTGAATTGAGAAAGGAAAGAGCTTTCAAATGATGTAACACTCGACCCATGTTCCCTATTTAAAATATAAGGGTTGTTATCACCACCCTTAAGGGGTTGATGTGACAAAGTTGAGTTTTATGTCAAAACATGTCCCCCTCAATATTAAAATTGACGTGTTTCAACGTTTCTTAAAAAAATGTCTCTGGACGCAAATACGTCTGTTTCGTTTTCAATGCGCCGCCCTGTATATACATATATATATATATATATATATATATATATATATATATATATATATATATATATATATATATATATATATATATATATATATATATTATTGCATACATATACCTAACTCCTGGTATATATAAATAAAAACAAAGTAAATACCTAAAAATGTATAATCCATATTGTTATCACAGCTACATTCAGTGTCAGGGGTAAATTACAGTCACTTGTCCAGCAGAACCTGAAATTTAAAAAATTAACTATATGTATTTGCTAGTGAAAGTAATGATGAAATGATTAAAGTTAGTTGTTAAGTGATGAAAATTTGTATTACACCTATAACGGACACTTAAAATAGATAGGATGATGGACTGTATAAATACAAAGTGAAGTGAAATAATCCCTAAGACAAAAACATTGTAAACAATTCTAAATCAAGTTCGTGAAACAATACAAAAATGTGTTCGACAAATTACAAATTCATAAACTTCAGGTGATTTGTTAGTTATAAGTTGAGAAAAATGTGTTAATGTAGGGAAATAAGGAAACTGAGTAGGAACCAGTTAATTAGTAGTTAAGGAAATCATTTGTTAATGATAATGCTGAATAGGTTTGATATATGGAGAAAATTGTATAGGTTAGAAATTTGAACTTACAAGTACATATTTGATTAACCTGAGTTTAATTCAGTCATTTAAATAATATGATGAAGAGGAAGTAGTGTTTTCTGACTTATTTTGTGAAATCTGCAATGTGATTGGGACTTATCTGAAAATAAAGAAATCAATTTGTTAAAGCACATTTCAAACGCTAATTGTCAAGCTTGATTGGTGATAACAAAAACAAAAAAGAATATCCCGAGGGATTAAAAACGGAACTGTTATCAAAAACCTAAATCGGGTAGTAAGGTAGCATCGTGAAGATTATTAAAAACGTCGAAAAAAGTTATTAAAAAAAACACACCTAATAAAGCAAAGGGGTGTATAAAAGCAATATATTTACCAAGATTTAACTGTTGAAAAACTTCAAGCAAGGCTATTAGTACGTGAAACAAGGAAATAGCAAATAGTGGAAAATCCTAATATACGCCACAGTTTGGAAACCAGGTACAACATCAAATAATATAAATTAAGAATCTGTTTACAGTCAGTAATAGAAAATTACCTTCATAATATAATTAACTGTAAAATTGGAGTGGAAGTATCATATTGTAAACAACTTCTACCAATATTTCGCTGTGAAACCGAGTTTAAATAAGAAGAACGAAAGAACAACAATAGAGGGCACCACGTGGAAAATTCACGTAAGCTTTAAAATTCATATATTCCATTTTAAGATTTTCATCACCACAGTTACGAAAAGATAGAAAAGCGCGGCTTCCATGGCAACGAAATCATAAATAAATCTAACTGGAATGTCAAAACAAAACAGGTTCAAATAAAACATTGCATTTAAAATAGAGTAATAAGTAATCTGTAATCTTCTTTCAAGCTGTCAGATTTCATTAATAATGTAGAAAGAATCCGAGTAAGGTTGGGTTAGGTTAGGTTAGGTTTGTATGTGAGTGGGCCATATCGGCCCTCCACCGCGACCTTAAGGTCTATTGTGGCTCACGCCTAAAGTCTATATTTCGCCCAACAAATCCAGCCTCCTGCAGAGGTCGATAATCTTTGTGGGCGAAAGTTGATCCAGGTCTTCTGGAGCAAGCTTTACCTTGCCAAAGAGCAGGTATCTAGTCCTGTCCGCTGCCGGACAGTAACACAGCACATGCTCTGCTGTTTCTTCATTCTCCATGCACAGCCGGCACTCGGTCTCCTGACCGACCCCAATACGGTGCATGTGGTGCCGCAAGCGGCAGTGTCCTGTACACAGGCCGACTAGAGTTCTCAGTTGTTGTCTGTTCAACTCTAGAAGCTTTTTAGCCCTTGACTCAGACAGGCCATTTATGAAGGCCTTAGAGTGGGCTAATCCTGGAAGATTTTGCCAATATTGGATTGTCATTCTTTCTGTCCAGGTCTTTAAGGTTGTCCACCTCGCCACCCTCTCCAACCATATGTGAAGTGGGGGAATATTGAGGAGGATCTCCAGAGCGGCTGATGGTGCGGTGCTTATCGCTCCCGTTATCATCAGACAAGCTTGTTTCTGTAGATGAGCCAGTTTGGCCCTCGCGATACCACAAAGTACCCTAGGCCACCAAACTATGGTTCCATATGTTATCATTGGCCTGATAACCACTACATAGAGCCAGTACATCTGTTGGGGGTTTGTTCCTCAGTTGTTACCACAGATTCTCCGGCAGGTCCACAGGGACAGTTTTGCCCTGCGGATAACGTTTTCTAACTGTATATCTCAGTTGAGCTTCTTATCTAGGATAACCCCCAGATATTTTGCTTGGTCCGAAAATGGAATGGTTTCTCCCATGAGAATAGGTGTAAGGTTAATAATTGAAAAGAAATTGATTTTGTAGTCAATTTTCATTTATAATTAATAACGTAAAATAAATGTTTTTTAAAGTTTTAAAATTTTTTAAAGTTTATTAAATTATCTTTCCATTGACTAAAATAGCATATAGCATAATTAAATCAGCTTCAATAACAGAACCATTAATGCTGGAAAATGTAAGAATTTTCGCATCAGAATCCAATAACAAAATATTCCCTGTAGAAAGAGAGATACTCAAAGGTAAACGTGGTAAATAAAAAACAAAACAACAAGGAACAGGTAAATATTTTTTTTTAAACATATATGTATAATATATATTTAAAATTAATACATCAACTATAATAAGGAAATTCCATAGACTAAGAGTTGAGATAATAATAATTTGACATTTTTAAAAAGAAATATTAGTTTTGCTATAAAGGTATATAACGAGTGTCCTAAAATAAAGAGACACTGTTGATAGAGTAAACTTACACTTATTTTAAGCAAAACAAAAGGCGCCCAACATTTAAAATCAAAAACTATACATAAATTACTATCATTTATTTACAAAATATACATTCTAAATAAAAAATTAAAGAATTAAACACTTAAAATACTTAAAAACACTTAATTATACACAAAAATATATAAATTATACAATATACACGTTAAGAACCCCTGCATACACTATAATTGTCCTCATGAACGTGGAAATTTTGACTAAATACAGACCGATAACTCAAAAAATAATGGCCCGATTTTAATCAAATTTAGTAAGTACCTTCCTTTTGCAAGTTTGTTAGCCAAGAAAATCGGCCAGCGGTTTCCCCAAAAAAATTGTGTTTTCGTTCGGAAAAAAAATATATCTACGGAAATAACAAAGTAAGGGCAACAAAATTTGGTGCGCCTATTTATATTATAAAGAGCGAACCGTTTACTAAAATTTAGGTCTGTAAGTTTAAGTTTAAAGACAAAACAGTTATTGGAGTTATTTGGAGTTTACCTCAAAACGTCCAAGTCGCGATCTGAAATGTCAAAATTCGCAACATTTAGGCCAAGAACCTAAAACAAATAGGGATTATGTCAAGAAAATGTCGCAAGAAGAGTGTTCTGAAAACCCATAAGTTTCATCTTCAACCGTCATTGTCCGTCATTTAAATAAAATGTTTACAGAAAATTCATTTCAAACAGACCCTTTCTCTGATGCTTTCGCTATATGTTTAGTTAAGTTGATGCTTTGGCTTGTAAGACTAGATGCATTCTCGCAACAATTAGAACCGTAGACCGGGTTCGCTCTCATTAGAGCTCTTCAGCACGGCATACTAATTGTAGCAAAAATGCACCAAAAATAACACGGCTGTAGTATAGCCAGTCTTAAAACACTAAGTGAGTGGTGAACGTGTCGCCACCTAGTTCGGAACCAAGTACTATGTTGTCACGCCCGCTCCAAATAACACAGAGTGGTAAAAATAGAGACAGTATAGAACTAACTAACAATTTAAAAAATTGTTAGCCCTGGCCCATTTCTACCCCAATATAGGGACAAAGTATGTAAGACTAGATGCATTCTCGCAACAATTAGAACCGTAGGCCGGTTTCGCTCTCATTAGAGCTCTTCAGTACGGCATACTAATTGTAGCAAAAATGCACCAAAAATAACACGGCTGTTGCTTTGGCTGTAGATTTAGTTAAGTTTTACGGTCAATAATTTTTAGCTAATTTTCATATAAAAAATTCGTTAAGGAGAAGCCTGCGGCATTTGCGGTTTAAAAAGATTTCTTCAAATAAGCGCAAACTAGGCTTCCCTAGAATCCTTATCCGGGTGTACTTTCAGTTTATCTGTACATACATACAGGTGACGCATTTCTACGGTAAAAATCAATATAATTGTTATTATACAACATTCGAGAAAAAATTGTATACGTTAATTATAGGGTGTCTTAAACTGCATATTGGAAAAATAATTTGACAATCACAAGGTGGTCCATAAGTCGTTGGTGATCCCTACAATTGTTTTTTCCAACACCGTTATATTATTTAATTTTTGCATTTTTTGTCGAAACATGATGCATGTTTGTAAGAAAAAATCGAGACGCATTAAGTCGTTTTGGTAGCGAATTTTCATTAAATCCTGCAAATTTCAATAACTTAATTTGCTATTAACCTAAGGTTTGTTGGCTAGGAAACCAACATTTTAAGTTTATTTTCAGAAAATTTTTGTACATTTTTAAACAATAAGTAATTTTAATAAAATATGGTACATCGTTTCTACTATATAGGTTATATCGGTAACCAAATTGATTCCTGCTTGCATTAGAGAGTCATATTTGCTATTAAAAACATTTTATGAAAATTCACTTCCATAACGTACTTCCTGGGTCCAGACTTTTATCAAATTTGCTACTGTACGCGCTTTCTGCGTCAGAAACTTATAAGTTGTCAATTGAGGCATTCTACACGTTTCTAACGGCTCTTGCACGAAATGCACCATCGACGGAAAAACCATATTCATTTCGTGATGAATCCATCACGTTTTCCGTTTTTAGTAGGTTGTATTATTGTTAAAACAATGGACAATCGATCAGTTAGAGTTCACGGTGACTGAAAAAACGGAACACATTGTTAAAAGGCATGTTAAGATGAAGAAACTAAATCAGGTGAATACAGCTTCTTGTGGTTTGGAATTCCGTAACGTGTATGTTATTTGGTAATTTGGTAACGCATCAGGGCCTACAAACTGTATATAATAGCAAAAAATAAATGAGCTTGGTTGATAAAGAAAATTTTCTGGACGCAGCAAGTGCGTTATGGTAGTGAATTTTCATTAAAATGTTTTTAATAACAAATATGTGTGTTTGTTTTCAAAAAGCAGGCATCAAATTTGATTACCAGTATAACCTATATAGTAGAAACAATGTGGCATGTTTTCTCAGAATAACTTTATTCTTTGAAAACGTACCAAAATTTCCGAAAGTGAACTTAAAGGGTAACCGAAAAAATTGAGCTTTTCAAATATGAAGCCTTTAAAATTCGCTACCATAACGCACTTCCAGAATTTCTTTACTCACAAACATGCATTATATTTCGATGGGAAATGCAAAAACATTAGGGGTTTTCGACTAAAAAAAATTTTTTTTTGTATCACCAACGACTATGGGCCGCCTGTGATTGTAGAAATATTTTTTAAGATGTAGCTCAAGACACCCTATAATTAATGTATACATTTTTGTTTCATATCTTGTAGAATAACGGATATATTGATTTTTTACGCAAATTCGACAAAAGTTATATACCATTAGGTGGTTTAGTGGTAAGAACGTGTGCCTCTGAACTGAAGGGTACTGGGTTCGATCCCAGGGTACTCCTTTCACTTTGTCAGTACATACTGTACAATTAACATCAACCGAGGTTCTGACATTGTATTTGAGCAAGTCGAATGTCTGCACGTTCCGCCCTTCGGAGGGGGCCTAAAGCCGTCGGTCCCGTGTCCATGCGATGTTGGGCACGTTAAAGATCCCCACCCTCCTTACAGAAAGGCAGGGGTTCAGCAAAATTTCCAGGATAGTGAGGTGAGTAGATAGTCCGACACCTGGGTCCATCCCCTCCACTTTTTACTGCGCATGCGCGTGACGTCATGCGCATGCGCTGACCTGCGCAGACCTGTGACAGTTGACAGCTGACCTGTCAGATTTGACAGGTGTCAAATGTCACTGACCTGACAGCTGTCAGCTGTCAGCTAACCTGACAGCTGTCAACGTCAGCTGTCACCTGACCTGACATGTGTCAACGTCAAATGTCACCTGACCTGTCAGATGACGTCACAAGCATTCCAAGATGGCTGACCTGTCATAGACAGTCGCAAGCCGGGTTCTCTCTATGGAACTAACCTGAGATGACGTCACAAGCATTCCAAGATGGCTGACCTGTCATAGACATCTGCAACTCCGGGGTTCTCTCTATGGAACTAACCTGAGATGACGTCACAAGCATTCCAAGATGGCTGACCTGTCATAGACAGTTGCAACTCCGGGGTTCTCTCTATGGAACTAACCTGAGATGACGTCACAAGCGTTCCAAGATGTCTGACCTGTGTGTTCATAGATATCTACAAGTCAGGTTAGCTCTCCATGTGTGTGTTTGTCTGATTGTTTATTAAGGTTATGTATTTGTTTATTAAGGTTATGTTCGCTCACGTGTCATCTGTTTGTTTATTAAGGTTATGTTTGTATTTGTTTATTAAGGTTATGTTCACACACGTGTTGATTACCAGTCATATGATTGTTTGTTAAGGTTATGTATTTGTTATTTGAATGCAAACAGAGATAATACAAGAGTGTACTTACATACAACAAGAGACGTCAACCTTCTTTCACAGCTTAATACACACACACACACTACTGAACAGGTGTCTTCTGTGTTGAGGATACAGACAGACAGACAACTGATTGCCATTGTTGAAGCTTATACATGCTGTTTAACAAACACGTCATGACAGTTCAAAGTCTTTGCTTAAACTGACAGATGCATGTGTATTTGAAAGAAAAGCATTCGCCTGAACTTAGATTTGAACCCACGAACCTCGAATCGGCCATAGACAGCTTTCTCAGATATACACTGTCCCTAAACCAATAGCTCCACAGACGCACACGTTAAAAGTTTGTTCGCAGTTGTATATATAAAACAAAAGCCAGTTGTTGTTTACATATGAGGTTAGGTGTTCGTATACATGTTGATTACCAATCATCTGATTGTTTAGTAAGGTTATGTTTGTATTTGTTATTTGAATGCAAACAGACATAATAAGAAGAGTGTACTTACATACAGCAAGAGACGTCATCCTTGTTTCACGACTTAACACATACTGAACAAGTGTCTCTGTCTCTTGTATTGAGGAAACAAACTGATGTAAGAGAGAGAGAGGTCTTACAAAGGATAAACAACGTTTTACAGTTGTTAACCTTGATCGTGTTTGAGCTTGTCTGTGTATCTGTTTAATATACACAAGAGAGAGGCCCTCTTAAAGGTAAACAACCTGTCAGTTGATGACCTTGTGTTATATCTGTTCAATAACCCCACATTATTCGTGTTTGAGCTTGTCTAGAATACAGTCGTTAGAAGTATGACATCATCCATGTATTTTAGCAGATGTACCACAAGATAAGTTTGTTCAGGATATTATTGCTTTAAGACATACTTTTTAATTGTATTACAAAATAAAAACACATTAATTTTAACAAAGACTTTTATTTGATTCTAAGTACAAGTATGTAAACTCTTTGTTGGAATACATTTATAGAATTATTAACATTAGATGGTTCAGTGTTGCGTTGGTGCTGTTGTTGTTGTTGTCGTTGGTGTCTCTTCATGGCTGTGGGCTTACTAGGTGATAACACTAGCTTCTTTTAGTTCTTCCAAGATTGACTGAATTTCGTTGTTATGAGCATTATTACCTGCAACTTGGGAAGCCACTAAAAGTCTAAGTCTGTCAACCAACTCGTTTATGTCATTCCAATACACATAGGCTATTTGTTTGTTATTTTGTATCATATAGTTGTTGGTGCTGATGTTGTTTGGGCTCATGCCGTTGCTATCGCTGCTCTTATCACTCTGAGTTTTAAGTTCAGTCTTTTGTTTTTTGTTAAGATGTCTGTCGGTGCTGTCGTCATCGTCTTCCTCGTAGGTGTAACCAAAACCTTGAGGTGTTGAGGATCTACGACCTCGTGGATTTATCACTGGTTTTATTAGAGTCAGATACTTTTCAGAGGAACAACCCTTGGTTCGTGCGTTAGGATCATAGTTCATTTTATGAACACTAGTTGCTTCTAGAATATCTCTATAGTGTTGAAGATCATCATAGGTATACCCTCTAGGTGTTTTCATAAATATCAATTCTAGCAAACCTTGTGTTTGCGGGTATCTCCTTTGGCCCAGTTGAATCTCAGCATCAGTAAAGTCCAAGTGTTTGTTGCCAAGACTCCAGCTACCAGTATCTTTAGCGTAGCGAGCACCATACGTTTGATCAATAGTAGCAAGCCTCGGTGGTTCAGTAAAATACTTGTCTACATAATATCGAACTCGTTCAGGATATTGCTCCAAAAATTCTTGATATGCAGGGTTGGTTGTGACAGTTTGTAGGTCTGCCTCAAGCTCTTCAAATATTGGGATGTCCTCATCGGAACTTGTCGCCTCAGCCTCTTCCCTTGGTTCAGCTTCAAAAACTTCATGGTCTTTAAGGAACTGTACTTGGGGTTTCGTTTCTGGTATATCGACTTCGTCTTTGATTTGTTCAACCTTTGGTGGTTGCGATGGCTGTTGCTGCTGCAGTGCTGCTGTGTTTTTAGATATTTCACTTAGGGGCTCAACAAGTGGTTTATATAAACGTTGCAGAGCATCATCATTCTCAGCTCTGTTAAGTTTAAGCATTAAATGTTTTTTTCGAATATTGTCAGCAAGTTGTAAAATCCTTCTCTTAACTTTTCGCTCTTCCTTACCCAACACTTCCATTGTGCTACAACTGTTTTTGGTGTTACCAGTCGGTCTAATCATTTGTTTGAGCGATACAGGTTGTGTGGTGGTTTAACATATACTGACTCTGTCACGGTACATGCCTTCTTATTTATCACGATGTCTGGCTGTGTTAGACAGCTGTGTTAGACAGCTGTGTTAGACAGCTGTCTTAGACAGCTGTGTTAGACAGCTGTCTTAGACAGCTGTCTTAGACAGCTGTGTTAGACAGCTGTCTTAGACAGCTGTCTTAGACAGCTGTCTTAGACAGCTGTGTTAGACAGCTGTGTTAGACAGCTGTCTTAGACAGCTGTGTTAGACAGCTGTGTTAGACAGCTGTCTTAGACAGCTGTCTTAGACAGCTGTCTTAGACAGCTGTGTTAGACAGCTGTCTTAGACAGCTGTCTTAGACAGCTGTCTTAGACAGCTGTGTTAGACAGCTGTGTTAGACAGCTGTCTTAGGCAGCTGTGTTAGACAGCTGTGTTAGACAGCTGTCTTAGACAGCTGTGTTAGACAGCTGTCTTAGACAGCTGTGTTAGACAGCTGTGTTAGACAGCTGTGTTAGACCGTTTGCTTCAAACAATAAACTCAGCATGACATTAGTTTTACCACAACCACTCGGACCACATATGATACAGCGAACGGTGTTTGGAAAGAGAGGACCATGCCTCAGTTGTTGTTGAGCTGTGTCCGTAACAACATCGTCTATATTTGTAATGGGTAAGGCAGAAGCGTGTTTGCTGGTACGCATCTTAACTTAAACTAAACTATATTTTATTGGGTGTGTATATATAAATGAATGCAAGTGAGACACCCAGTCAGTATGCATGTTGGTGTCACAGAGTGAGGGTTGTTATTAACAAAGACAGATACAGGTTTTGCTGAAACGTTGCTAGCGTTACAAACACCATGAAAGTTAACAGAAAACTTGATGAGGGGTTTTATGTAATCAACTCGAAGCCAAAGAAGAAGGTCCCATTTAAAAACATACTAAGTCTGATTGAGGAAGTTATAAAAGATAGAAACCTTATTCCAACAGCGAACGCCGTATTTGATATAGCTCATACAATTGTTAGAAACATTGGTGGACGTAAGAATGTGCAGAAACCTCGAGTTATTCCAATACCTAAAAGTGGAGGCTTCCTTCCGTTGTTGCCTCTTATATTTGGTGGGCTGTCAGCACTAGGAGCTCTGGGTGGCGGTGCTGCAGGTATTGCCAAAGCCGTGAACGATGCCAAGTCTGCGAAACAGAAACTAGAGGAGGAAGAACGACACAACAAAACAATGGAAGCCATCGCGATGGGTAGGAGAGGGAGTGGCTTGAAATTTAAGCCAAAATGCAAGAGACTGGGCAAAGGCATGTATCTCAAGAAACAGCGCTACGGTTATGGGTTGTATCTGCAAAAACCAATGCAATAAAAGACTGAAACAGTAGCCTGTGTGTATCAGTCATGGCGCACACCTTTGTGTTGAAAGACCGCAGCTCCCATCTGTCGTCAGACTACCATCCACCAATTGTTTTGGATGGTAATTATGCTGTTGCCTTGATAGGCTTTCACACCTACAACAACATACCCAACATCTATGAAGGTAAAAACAAATTTCATGTAAAAGAAGGAACCGGTTGGCGAACCATCACGATACCCACCGGTGCTTATGAAATAACACACTTGGAAGAGTTACTTCAAAATGAACTTGTTGGTGCTACAGCAACACACGAACAAAAGCAACAGGCTCTGATTCTGAGACCTAATCCGAACACCATCAAATGCAGACTAAAGTGTTATACAAATGTCAGTTTTGAATTTGATGGTTCGATTGGGCGAATGTTGGGCTTTTCAAAACAAGTTCTTCATCCGGACACCTTTTATGAATCTGATTTACCTGTTGATATAGTGGATGTTAGACAGATTCGCATCGAAACCAATATCGTGTCTGGTTCCTATTATAACGGACAACCCTCACATACGCTGTATGAGTTTGCTCCGATGGTTGATCCTGGCTACGCAATCGACATAGAACCTAAAAATTTAATTTACTTGCCGGTGAACAAGCAAGAGATTTCCAATATAAGCATCGACATCGTCGACCAAGATTCAGTTCCTGTCAACTTTCAAGGTGAAGAGGTGTCTGTTCGCTTGAAACTTATAAAAGTTGCTTAGTATGTTGGTCTTCAAGGATATAAAAGCAAGTGCATCTACCACATCAAATTCAGTTGAGTCAGACACGTCAAAGGGTACGCTTCGTCCCGATAATATTGAGTTCCTGCAAAGCCTGGGTTATCATGTCGTCAAAACTAGAAATATTCAAAGAACCCGTGTTTGATGATGGCATCGATCGAGAAGAGCTGCGCTCTTACTATTCACCAACTAAATCGTTTGGTAACAGCGATGAAATTGAAATAGCCATCAACCAACAAGATGCGTTCGTATGTCTGGCCGAGTCAGCTCTAATAATCGAAGGTGCTCTGGAACCTGTAGCAGTCCAAAATGCCACTGGTGCTTGTTATCTGTCAAATAATGGAGGAGCAGCTCTGTTTGAATCAATGACCTATGAGTTAAATAACAAGGAAGTGGAACGAGTGCGAGACCCATACACCACAACCATCATCAAAAGTCTGCTATCGTTCAGTAAGAATGAAGCCCAATCTCTTAGCAACGCCGGTCTGAATGTGTCGTCGGAGCACATCACCTTAAATGATAACAAGTTTCACATGCTCATACCTGTCTGGTTCCTCTTCAGTTTCTTTCATCATTTCAAAGGAGTTCTCTGTGGCAAACATACTTTCCGCTTTACAAGAAGTCGAAACGATTCCAATGGCTATTACAGCACAGGTACGGCACGAGCAAAAATTACCGTAACCAATATGTTTTTAAAGGTAAAACATGTCTTTCCCAATGATAAAATGAAATTGGAACTGATGGATAAAATAGCCAAAGACACCTCTATATTTCTCGCATACCGTAAATGGGACATATACGAGTTACCAGCACTCAGAGATATCAACAGAGATGTGTGGGCTGTTAAAACTGCAACCAACTTGGAAAGACCTCGATATGTGATTATAGCATTTCAAACAGATCGTAAGGATAACGTGAAGAAGAGGTCAGACTATTTCGATAACATTGGTATGATGGACCTTCGAGTGTTTCTAAATTCAGAATGCTACCCTTATGAATCTATGAATATGGATTTTGAGAAATCGAAATATGCAGAAGCCTATAACATGTATACAGATTTTCAAAAAAGCTTCTGTTATAAAAACATGTCGGAGCCTATCTTGAATTATGACGAGTTTAAAGACAGAGCTCTATTTGTGATTGACTGTCAGCACCAGAACGAGTCAATCAAGTCTTCAACGGTGGACATTAAGGTGGAGTTTATGAGTCACGCCAACTTCCCAAAAAATACTCGTGTTTATTGTCTGGTTATTCATGACAGTGTAATGGAATATAAACCTCTAACGGGTATCGTTAGAGCCATTATGTAATAATAGTATGTCATTTATGTATCAATATGTACAACTTAATTAATCCTAATAAATTTTTATTGTATGTAAAACAGTTGTTTTATTTTTATTTTGTTGCATTTTTATTAACCCCTTTCTGTCTGTCAGTCTAAGCAAAGACTTCGAGCTGTCATGACGTGTGTGTTAAACAGCTGTACAAGCTCAAACAAGATTATCTAAGATACTTGTTGGGCAATCAATTGTCTGTCTTTTATTACACAGCTCTGTCAGTCTAAGTAAAGACTTCGAGCTGTCATGACGTGTGTGTGTGTGTGTTAACAATCAACAACAGCGTCTATATGTTTTGTTTGGTTCAAGTGGATGTCATTAAACAACTGTGTTATTTCTATAACGGGGCCCCATTCAAGACCTCAACATACGTTAGTGTGTACTAAGTCGTGAAACATGTATGACGTCTCTTGCTGTATGTAAGTATACTATTATATTATTTATGTTTACATACAAACAATACTTATCAAACAATCCTCGTATATCAAAGTTTAATTTAGTTGTTTTAAATCGAGTTTTGTTACTTGTGTGTTTTTGATCACTCCCTATATAAATTTAGATTCATTCATTCAAAATACAAACACACTAACATAAACAAACACGCCGGCAATAAAACCAAGTCCCCGAGTTTTATTAGGCTATTAAAATAAACTCATTAACATATCTAGATGTAAATACGTTTTTCTTATTGATATAGTTTACTTCAAACGTTTTTGTTATTAAATGATATTAGATAGGTAAATTGGTACGTGTTTTAAATAGCTTTTACTATAAATATACAATTGTTTTTAAATTACAGTTCCTATTATTCAATTGGAATGTAATAGAGATACAACCCCTGCCTACACACACAAACTCAGCAGCCTCATAAACTCGTTTTATGTAACAGGTTTTTGTTTTATATATACCCACTGATAACAAACTTTTAACGTGTGTGTCTGTGGAATAGTTGGTTTAGCGACAGGTATCTCTCTGAGTAAGTTGTGTGGTTGGGGGTTCAAATCTAATTTCTGGCGAATGCTTTTCTTTCAAAAATCATATTTCAAATTAAAATCAAAATTTCAAATTACCCGCTCAATATATCTTCCTCATATATGTATGTGTGTGTGACTAAACCGAATGACTGTGTCCAACAGATGTCTCCCATCGAGCTAGAGAATATTCTCTACACTCTACAACTTTACAAATAGAATATTCTCTAGCTCGATGAGTCATATCTCTGGACACAACAGACAGAAATTTTCAAACAAATTCAAATTTCCCGCCAAAAACGAAATACCCTAACAAACTTCAATACACCTTAACAACAACAACACAATAAACAAACCAAACAGCTGTGTTTACGAACATAACCTTAATAAACAAAATACATAACCTTAATAAACAAACAGATGCATGGTAATCAACACACATGACATAACCTTAATAAACAAATACAAACATAACCTTAATAAACAAACAGATGACACGTGAGCGAACATAACCTTAATAAACAAATACATAACCTTAATAAACAATCAGACAAACACACACATGGAGAGCTAACCTGACTTGTAGATATCTATGAACACACAGGTCAGACATCTTGGAACGCTTGTGACGACATCTCAGGTTAGTTCCATAGAGAGAACCCCGGAGTTGCAGATGTCTCTTACAGGTCAGCCATCTTGGAATGCTTGTGACGTCATCTCAGGTTAGTTCCATAGAGAGAACCCGGGTTGCAACTGTCTATGACAGGTCAGCCATCTTGGAATGCTTGTGACGTCATCTGACAGGTCAGGTGACATTTGACGTTGACACATGTCAGGTCAGGTGACAGCTGACGTTGACAGCTGTCAGGTTAGCTGACAGCTGACAGCTGACAGCTGTCAGGTCAGTGACATTTGACACCTGTCAAATCTGACAGGTCAGCTGTCAACTGTCACAGGTCTGCGCAGGTCAGCGCATGCGCATGACGTCACGCGCATGCGCAGTAAAAAGTGGAGGGGATGGACCCAGGTGTCGGACTATCTACTGAGGTGAAACTGCTCCCTGGCGTCGGTGATTGGCCATAGTCGCGGAAATAGGCCGACGTTAAAGAAATAAACACACATTATATACCATTAAACGATAAACTCTATAGTTAAGACTACTGCCAAGCATCAGAAAAAGGGTCTATTTGAAATGAATTTTCTGGAAACATTTTAGTAAAATGAAGGACAATGACGGTTGAAACTAAGACTTCAGGGTTTGTAAAACATTCTTCTTGACACATTTTCTTTCCATAGCTCATATTAGATTCAAGTTCTTTGCCTAAATGTTGCGAATTGTGACGTATTAAATTGTCACTTTGGCGTTTTGAGGAAAACCCCAATTTATTTTTCTTTAAATGCCCATAACTTTTTTGTCTTTCGACCTACAGCGCTAAGTTTTGGTAGGTAATTTACATATTGCGATATAAAACGATGTACCAAATTTGGTTTCCTCACTATGTTATTTCCGGAGATATTAATTTTTTTCTAAAGAAAACACAAAATTTTCCGGGAAAACCTCGGCCGATTTTCCTGGCTAACAAAATTATCCAAGCCACTTACAAAAGGAAGGTATTCGTCAAATTTTGTCAAAATCGGTGTGATCCATATATATATATATATATATATATATATATATATATATATATATATATATATATATATATATATATATATATATATATATATATATATATATATATATATATATATATATATATATATGTCATAACGCACTTGAACTTTTTTATTTTCTGTAACAATATAATAAAGAATTTGTTAAAGAAATGTGAGTACGCTATTTCCTGGAATTCTGATACCCACATGTTGCGAAATATCTTAATTACCATTAATTATAATTAATTAAATGATGAGACATAAACCGTATAACCGGTGCCACGTTAATGTAAGAAGTGATAAAAAGGCAATAAAGGCGGAGATCGGAAATAAAATCCGTATCTCAGGTAAAGTATTTAATTTGAGGTAATTAATTAGTCGCACATGTTTTAAATACCTTTACCATTACTTTTTATCAGAAGAATAAATACTTGTGGAGCGTTCAGCTTGATTTCAGCGTGTATTACAGTTTATCAGAAACATTGGTTCCGACGCTGATATATAAAATAGTAACGACTTTTCTAAGGATTCATTAACGAGAGATGTTTTTCAAACCAATACTTGCAACTTTGGTGGTCCAGCAGTAGCGTTTGGACTCAACGCTCCCGGGTGCTTTTCCCCGTAGAAACCTCAAATTATTTTTCAATACATACTGTACATTATTATCGAACAAGGTTGTGGCATTGCGTTTCAGCAAGTTGAATGTCTGCACGTTTCGCCATGCCGTCGGTCCGTGTACTATACTATGTTGAGCACGTTAAAGATCACTTCCCTCCTTACGGAAAGAAATTGATTTAGAAAATTTTACTGGGTAGTGAAGTAAACTGCTCCTTACATTTGTATTTTCTCAGCCACTAAATTATCCAATAAAAATAGTTTTATGACACAAAGACTGAGTGATATGGATCTAACAGAAGTATTGGTGGTGAGGATGGTAGTGTTTAACAAATAGGATTTTTCAAGAAAATTTGGAGGTGGCAGTTTAACTTTTCTTTGACGTTTTTATTTGGACATTTATATCGAAAATTATATACTTTACATGCACAAGCTATGCTTCTATATATGATATATTGTATAGTTTGTTTGCTGAATATATAAAAATTTCGGGACACAGCAAGTGCGTTATAGTAGCGAATTTTCATAGTAATTGTACACTATTATTATACGGCATATTAGTAAAGTTAATACTTTAAACTTACACAGACCTTGAAGATCAATTTTAGAGGTTCTAGTACGCGCACATTTAAAGAATTCTTTCGAAAGTGTTACCATCGATATCTATTTATTATCAAAAAAATCTTGTGCTCTAACTCCTTTTGAGAAAAATGCCCAAAACTCAATTTTCTGTGAAGCTAAAGAATTAAATTTGGCTATATCGATAGACAGTGTAAGTCTCTTTAAAAGAAACTTGTATTACAGATTCCATTAAAGTTATACGCAAGATTTCCTGAAGGAAACTTAGTTCATATTTAGAAAAGTAAAGTATGTGCCAAATTATAAACGTAGCAGTTATTTTTTCATAATTAATCGCCAGTATGATTTCGTTTTAAGTCAACCTAATCAAACCGGTTTCTTCAGTATCAACAATAAGAAAATTATAATTTCAGACTCAAAGGTGACAAACTTATTTAGGCGTTTCAAACAAAAATGAGATCTTGTTGAAAACGTATGAAATCGGTGCACTATTGTTTCTCCAAATGTCAAAATAAAACATACATTCATCGAGCCTGGATTCGATCGCGTAACCTTCTGTTTACGATGCTAGCGCGACGCCTCTAAGCCATCTAGACATAGTCAAGTAACGTTTTCTTTGCATGACACATTAGTTCGGCTTCATGCCGGGGGTGTTATATTCAAAGTATACGTAACAATTAATTACAGAATTAGTAAAATTACCATTGAAACACATTCAAGGATTGTTTCGGTCTTATATGACATCTTATGTTTAAGTCTAAGATAAAAGAAACTATTTTAGAATCATTTTTATAGAGACTTGGCTAGATTTTGTTTACATATCTACTGTATTTGAGGCCCTTCATAAAGCTACAAATATAGTGTCTTTTAATAATTGATTGAATCCCCGCAGTTAAACAACAATCAATTGGTTAATTTTTAATTAGATAACCAACTAAATGGGTTATCAGAAAATGTACCCCTTGACATATAACATAACCAGCTCCCACATTTCGCCCTAAATGTCAGAAATTACCTAAGCAATACTTCTGGATGCAGATGGATCGGACGCGATGGACCTCAGCCATGGCCGGCTCGATCCCCTGATTTAAATCCTATGGACTTTTATTTATGGGGGCATCTCAAAAGTATTGTTTGTGAAGCAAATGTTGAAAATGTTGATGATCTGCAACAAAGAATTGTACTTGGGTGCGAACAAATTAGATATACACCAGAAATATTTCACAGAGTACGACGTTGTATCCTCCGCAGAATACGAAAGTGTATTGAAGTGTAGGGTGGCCATTTTGAACATTTATTGTAGTCACGTATCATAAAACGTAATAAACTTTTTTATTTGTTGTTTTATTTGTTGTTAAAATTTGCAGACAATACAATTAATTACTTGAGAAAAATTAATTTTTGAGCGACATCGACATACAAAAATTGAAATATATCGAAAATGGTGTGTCTGAAAGATTTAAATCAACTATACATTTTTTGCTTACAATTGATAAGGGCTGCAATGTAGCTCTACGGTAGGTCGATATTACTGGGTGTCAAAACATTATAGCCAATTGAATGCAAACCATGTCTTACAGGTGGCGCCCTCTGCCAGCAGTGTTATTAACAATAACATATTTAAATTTCTTGCGCTCAAAAACCCCCACATGCCAATTTCCACGTCAAAATTTTGATTTGACTCGGACTTATTCGTGAAAAACTGACAAAAACAAATAACTTTAACACGCTGTATTTAAAAAAATAAGCATTTGCGGACCCATGTTTATAAGAAAAATAGTCTTATTTTTATGTGCTGAATGTGCACCTGTAACATAGACCATCAATGTTGAAACACCCTGTATATGGTTCTTCTGACAAGGAAACATAGGGATTTGAATGCAAATGTTTAAGAGTTTAAAACCAGTACTTAATCTCTAAGTTTATTTACAAATCTGAACAAAACGACAGAAGCGTGGAATTAAAGTTAAATAAGATGTTCAAATAATCCTCCATCGGCTGCCGAACAATATCCTAAACGATTGTAAAATTTAGATCTAACATTGCTCAATTGGTTTTCTGTGATTCTATCGCATTCTGCCGAAATTGCCTTTGTTAAGTTGCTAAAGGTTTTCAAAACAAACATTAGAATACATTTTTGATTTAATGTGGCTCCAAATAAAAATATCGTTTGATGCGAGATCTGGAGACTTCAGAGGCCATAAAACACTACGGTTTGGCCCAATAATATGACCTTGAAAACAATTGCGTAAATATCATCTACCTTCCTATCTGGTAGAATAATTCTTGTTCCTTTAAACAAGACTAAACATAGTCACATATCTTTAAAAAGCATCTATACGAGCTTCGACGTCTCTAAAAGAAGCTTGAATTCTTGTCAATCCTTGAACAGATAGTACACAGCCATAAATGTTGCAACAGGAATTCCTTTAACTGTATAATACCAGCTACAAATTAGCAGAACAAATAAAAATAATTTTATGGGTCATTAAAATCAGTAGAATTAGACTAGAATTAGCTGTTACCTAACTTTTAATTGAACAAGATAATGATTTGCTTGAATCAATTTGTTCGTATCTGTTAATATTAATGGATATGTTTGTAAAAGCGCTAGTATGTCGGATGACAACCTTCACATTTGTTATACCTCTAGATTTGCAGTTCTGTTGTTCAATGCGTTATGTACTTGTTGATTGATGGTGAAAACCAAAAGTCATTTCCTTATGCATGAGCTGCTTTCTTTGTAGACTTTAAAAAGATTAGTAGGCCATGGTCAGAGTTGGACAAACAATTGATCTTAGTTATCTGTAAATTACTCTAATTTTATTAGGTTAGTGTTATTACGAGATACTACCTTGTTAAGATACATATGCTGATAGAGAGAATATTTATTGCTTATTATTGACAAAAAAAATCTGACCCAAATTTAGTTAAAACATTATAGATAAATAGCTTATTTTGAAAGTTTTATGTTTAACTCTCACAAAATCAGTGCATTTGTTCGCTAAACTCTGGCGTGTGATACGTTTTACCAGTTGTACAACATATTTGATAATTACGTTCCTTATAAGAGAAAAAAAATCGGGACGCAGCAAGTGCCTTATGGTAGCGAATTTTTAATTAAATGCTTCAAATTTGCATAACTCTATTTTCTATGAACCTAGAAAGTTGAGTTTTGGAATGTGGTAAGGTATTTACGAGGGCAACATACCAACCGAAATCATCAAAATAACTTTGTTATCTTTTGAGATACATTTTTCTTCAGAAATTTTGAATTTTTTTCTAGAAAAACTGGTCCTATAGGGCTGAATAACGAACCCATTCAAGCCATTAAAAAAGGAAAGATTCCGAGTTTCCTCAAAATCGGTTAATAACTTTTTGAGTTATCGTGTGGATACACATTTATCTATATCTATATCTATATCTATATCTATATCTATATCTATATCTATATCTATATCTATATCTATATCTGTATCTATATCTATATCTATATCTATATCTATATCTATATCTATATCTATATCTATATCTATATCTATATCTATATCTATATCTATATCTATATCTATATCTATATCTATATCTATATATATATATATATATATATATATATATATATATATATATATATATATATATATATATATATATACTTTATTTGTTTGCTGTACGTTTGTGGTTTCTTATTGGTTTGCGTGGACTGCAGTTTCGAACCGTCCCGGTTCATCATCAGCACGCTACTGAGTAGCGTGCTGATGATGAACCGGGACGGTTCGAAACTGGAGTCCACGCAAACCAATAAGAAATCACAAACGTACAGCAAACAAATAAAGTGTATATTTAAAAGTGATTACAGTATAGTGCAATATTCCTAAAGATATATATATATATATATATATATATATATATATATATATATATATATATATATATATATATATACAGGCTGTCCCAATAGTGTGTAATTCCTTTATATATCCCTACGAGCTAGCCAAAAAAACTTTCAACAAAATTTTCTTGTGATTATGTAAGCTATATCGAGAAAATATATTCAGCTTTGTGTAACTTCTGGTTGCACCGGAAGTAGCTATCAGCTTCGTTATTTTAAATGGAATACTATACTAAATAAGTGAGACTTTGTGTAACATTTCCTATAGCTATCTTTGTTATTTGTTACAATATTACAACTTTCTTTTTTTTTAGCTCCGATTTATATGTTACTTCAAACGTATGCTGTGGGCTGAGCTTTGAGTTTCCCTGCCTTAAATTCGAAATATCAATAGAGGACGAATAATTTATTATCATTGTACACGGTGTATTTCTTTCGGGTTACAACATACCTAATTTTAAAGTGGCATAACTTGTTATTTTCAAATGGAACACCCTATATTTTATGGATTGGTCAGGTAGGCCATTCTGTTCTGCATCGATGTAATATGAGTTTTCCTATATCTATACTTGATAGTTTCCGAGTTATAGTTGTTTCTTTAACTTTCGCTTGTAAAACCTTTATTCTGTCAGATACAGGTGGCACAGAGGATGTAACAACTGATATTTATTGTGAGGTGACAGATAAACGTCACTAAAATTTTGAATAGTTCTAACGTATCGTCTTTTTTAGGTTATTTTTTTATGCTAATGACTGTGGTTTATTATTATTATCATTATTATAATTATGTAATATATGTATAATATATAATATATTATTATAGTTATGTAATATATAAACCACAGTCATTAACATAAAAAAATAATTCAGTCTAATCCACAACGCACTTGCTGCGCACAGACTTTTTAAAATTATCTCTTTACGATATGTTTCAACATTTGTTACAATTTCGGTAGCAAATAGTATCTTAAATATTCGTATCTTAAAAGTTTATTTTTAGCAAATATGTGTGTGAATCCAGGGATAACCTCAGATGATTTTTTTATATATTTCAACAACACACCACGAGCGCTTAAAGCCTAGATACTGTCGTAGCGTGGGTGTCGACAAGAAGGAAAGAGGCAACTTGTTAATTCTGCACTTGAAGGTTTAGAGGTTCGGAGGAGAAAGAAAAACATGTGCCAACAAGAAATTCCACAACTTGGTAGTCCTCGGGACAAAAGAGCAGGCATAACAATATGTTCTATGTCTGGTGACCTGGACAGTAAAAGGGTGCATTCCCTGTGTTGCCCTGGAATATCTGTTGTGGGCAGCAGGTGGAGGAACTATGGAAGAAGGCTCCTCTGAACAGTGCCCGTCCAGATATCTATCAAAAAGAGAGAGGTCATCAACGGCACGTCGGTGTGCAAGGAATGACAGCCATTGGGTGATGGTAGGGTCACCGATGAGACGCTCTCTTCTAAATGAAGACCAGGAGAGCGACTGTAGAAGCGGCAGCGGCAGCCCAGATGTGGGAGCAGTATTCGAGGTTTGGCCTTATTTGTGAAGTATATACGGTATAGAGATTAGCTGGTAAAAAGTATTTGCAAGCCCGGAAGAGAAAACCTAATTTCTTAGCAGCTGCTTCCACAATTGATGTCACATGTTGGTGCCAATTAGGATTTCGATCCTCAGAAATGCCAACAAGTGAAAAGGAATAATTACTTTGAATAACTTGGTTGTTCATTGTAATGGGTCTAGGGCGGGTGTATCTTTTATAAGATAGAAAGAAAGACTGCGATTTGGTGGAGTTGAATTGTACAAGATTTATACTTCCCCAGTCTAATATTTTTTGGAGATCCACAGACACAGAACCCCCCATGAGTCTGTGATACTCATCTAATTGGGCTAAAGAGACAGGCTTAGAATATTGTATATTTGAGTGGAGGGTGCTGTCGTCCGCGTTTACTGTGAACTGGATTGGATGTGCTAGAGAGAAGGTGATTGATATGGAGAAGAAAGAAAGTAGGGGCTAAAGCTAAACCTTAAGGGACGTCTGCATTAATTGGATACAGTTTAGAGGAATGGCCATCCACAACATAAATCCTCCGGTTGGAGAGGAAATTTGCTATTCAGGTACAGAGTTTTGGTGGTAGGCCATAGGCCGAATGTTTATTAAGCAGCGCTGCGTGCCAGACCTGCTGGAATGCTTTAGATGTGTATAGAGCGACAATCTAGGATTCGCCGTGTAGTTCCATAGACTTGTTCCAAGAATGGGTGACAAAGGAAAGGAGGTCGGCAGTTGATCTGCGCTGATGGAATCCATACTGCCTGTCGTGGATTAGACTGTGTTTTTCAAGAAATTTCAGTCATTTGGTATTTATATACTTTTCCATCAATTTAGAGACAACTAAAAGGCTAGAAATAGGCCAGTAGTTGCTAGGAAGCGCTTAGGATCGTTTCTTGGGGACGAGTTGTAATGGAGCCGTTTTCCAGTTACTAGAGAATATGCCTCTATTGCAAGATGTCTGAAACAGACGACTCAGGACAGATGCTAATGTCTATTGACCACCGACTTTCTGTTTTCTCTAAATAACACTTATTTTTCTCTATTCAATTTCGAGACCACTGACCGTATTATTTTCCGCGTACCGACGTTTTTCTTTTTTTGAGTAACCGTGGATATAGCTCTTACAATACTTATTAACTATTTATTATACGTATAAAATGTACGATATATTCGCACATATATGCAGTCAGTGCCAACAGTTTTTTTTTGAGATACGAAATTTTTTTTCTGAAAAAAATTTTTGTTTTAATTTTGAACTGTTTTGTTTGTTTTGGTTTTAATTTTTTTTTCTACATTTTTTATAATTGTTTTTGTTTTTCTTTAATGCTAGTAGGGGTTAGGTTAGGTTAGCAGGTTGATCCACGTTTCCATTCAGCAACCGCTGTAATTTGCACTCCATATTTTGGACATGGAAAAATAATATGATTTAGATCTCCATACCCCTTTTGTCGGCATTCATACAGCACGGACTTTCAGTAACCTCTATTTTAGGTAGAAAAAAATGTGGAACACTTTTTTTATAGAGAGAACACACTAGGGACAATATATTCAGCAAGAGTGCAGAAGGGTTTGCTGCCGTTGGAGCTTAAGAGGACTTTATTTTTAATGTGGTTATTAAAAGAGTTTTTTGCCTCAGAAAGAATGCGGACATAGCGGTTTCTTGCGTCGTTAAATGCTTGACGGTTTTCTTGACTGGGATTGTGTAGAAGCATTTTGTGAGCTGTGACCTTTTCAAGTCTGGCCTTGTCACAGGATTTAGAGAACCTGGGCTTTTGAGTGGCTGCAGAGGTTTTCTGTGTACGTGGAATAAATAATTCCATGCCAGCTTGGATAATTTCGGTGAAGTTTTGTGAGATATCAGAGGGGTCAGGATTCGAGAAGCAGACAGACGCTCATGGAAATGAGGAGAAGTAATCCCGCATTTCGTCCCAGTTCTCGGAGTTGTAGTGCCAAACGATACGTGGGTGTGATGACTGTGTGACCTCGGGTTGCATTGCGCAGGAAGCAGTGACCATGCCGTGGTCTAGGCGACCAAGGGGGGCGGTGACTGATGTCTTACAGCATTCGGGTTTTGCAGTAAGAAGGAGATCCAAGGAATTTTTGCTGTCTGTTGGGCTGCGAGGAAAGTACGTAGGTTCCTGAACCATATTGGCTAAAGAATTGCTGACTGCAAAGGCCTCCGCTGCTCTCCCTTGTGAATTGGTTTTTGAAGATCCTAGCCATTCCTTATTGTGGACCTTAAAGTCACCAAGAATAGCGACTTCGGAGGAAGGAGATTTAGAAATCAGATGGTCGGTTTTTTTCAGAAAGGTAGTCGAAGAGCTGGAGAAAGTTGTTGTCAGAAGGTGATCGGTAAATGCAACAGATGAATTTAGGTGCAGCCCTGAGAGAGAGTTTGATCCAAAGTATGTCTTTTCTTCCAGCTTCTAAACTGGGGAGTCTGGTGCAGCGTAGATTGCTACGGACGTATGCGCACACACCTCCATGCAATCTAAAGGAAGTAGGGAGCTCATACCCCGGGAAATTAAGGTGATTAGTGGCTGTTTTGGCACTGATTTGAGTTTCGGTGAGGAAGAGGAGTTGGGGTGTATTAGCCTGGAGGAAATGGTGGACGGAGTTCAGGTTAGAATTTAGGCCACATATATTCGAGAAGGATATGTTAGATCTTGATGCCGGCGCCCCCTGT
Source organism: Tillus elongatus (assembly GCA_964006375.1). Taxonomy (NCBI): domain Eukaryota; kingdom Metazoa; phylum Arthropoda; class Insecta; order Coleoptera; family Cleridae; genus Tillus; species Tillus elongatus. The sequence continues at coordinate 182,970,710 of OZ023264.1, read as the reverse complement.
ACCCCCTCTCCCGGAGATCCGAATGGAGGGGTATTTTATCTCCGGAATCTTTTGTACAAGGAGGAGCCATCATCATTTTTGTTTATAAGGGAAACAGACTTATACACCAGAACCGGAAACGTCCGTAGGGACTTCACCGGTCCCTTGGTGTAAGAGTTGGTATCTCCTCGGGCGTGAAAAAATCCTTTACTATCACGTAAAGGAAAATTCCACTACCACCTCCTTAACTACAATTAGTCGCCTAGTACGACAGGCAGGAGTTACCATGGGCCTATTCTTTTAGTTAGTCCCCGGACCCACAGGGACTATACGATTTTGCGTGTCACCCTTGCGCAGGACCCATGCTAATCTTCTCTGTATCGTTCCAATTTTAGAACATATACCGCCGAAGTGAGTACTTTTATCGAATATGATAAATAATAAATGTCAGTAATATTTGTCTCTTATATTTGTACAAAATAACCTATAGTTCATTACACTTTTCCTCTACCCACGTTTCGTTCAGCTTTTCAAGTGACAACCAGGAATAATACATTTTAGAAGTCGTAGTAACAACAGCCGCCTTTTGACCGTGGCTAATATTCGTTTAGAAAAACCGCTACAGTTATGACATGACATAATTTGCCACACGATGTTCAGTTATTAAAAAAAGAGCACGCTCTCCTCGGGCTCAGCCAACTCAGTTAACTAACCGATATTTGTGCATCAGTGAAGAGAGTGCGAACAACTTTTACCCACTCGTTGAGGGTTTCGAAACAGTCATTAATTTAGATTAGACTGTCACACATAAAATAAGCTTAAAATTTGATGTGCTACTATTTCTGTAGTTTTGATAACGTTGCTTTTTAGTGTTTGTTTTAAATTCACTAATGAAGAGATCGCGACTTTTGAATTTTGAAAAAATGTCTCCAAATGAGCGCTATTTAGGACTCCTGGAACCCAAGTCCGAGGTCGGTTTCAGACTTTATATATATATATATATATATATATATATATATATATATATATATATATATATATATATATATATATATATATATATATATGTTTATATAGGGTGGCGCATTGAAAGACCGATTTGCATCCAGAGCAATTTTTTTTAAGGAACGCTGAAACACGTCAATTTCAATATTGAGGGAGGCATGTTTTGACATAAAACTCAACTTTGTCACATCAATCCCCTAAGGGTGGTGATAACAACCCTTATATTTTAAATAGGGAACATGGGTCGAGTATTACATCATTTGAAAGTTCTCTCTTTTTTTAATTCAGCACATTAATTTTTTGGAGGTTTTATCAACTCGTTTAAAAATTATTCACAGTTGAAGATGCAAAAACGCATTTCACTCATTCCGATAAGAATTGTGCTGATAGTCAATGTTTTGTTGGTTTGTAAACAAAAAATTGACTATCAGAACATGTCTTATCGGAATGAGACTACTGAGATTGAAGTTTTAGGACAAATTGATGCAGACCCAACTTTGAGCATGAGAAAATTGACCACTGTTTCAAACATCAAAAGAAGAACTATTCAGCGAATATTGAAGCATCATAAATTTCACCCGTATAAAATTCATCTTGTACAACAACTGAAAACTGAATGAAGATGATTTTGATCGACGGCTGGAGTTTTGTGAAGTTATGACTGCACAAATAGCTGATAACGGGAACTTTCTGTTCAATATCTGTTTTTCAGACGAGTGTACGTTTTTATTAAACTCTGCAGTCAATCGTCATAATTGTCGTTATTGGGCAGATAATAATCCAAGAAATTTTCACAAAGTCCACAATCAAACTCCACAGAAATTGAATGTGTGGACTGGCATTTTTGGAGACCGTTTATTCGGACCAATTTTTCTTGATGGCAATTTGAGTGGCGCAACGCATTTGGAGTTACTAGAAGATATCGTTTACCCTCTACTAATTGACATTGTTGAAAATAATGATCGCTATCAAGAAAATCAATTAGTGTTTCAACAAGATGGGGCTCCTCCGCATTTTTCACAATGTGTTAGGGGGTTTTTAAACAGTGAGTTTCTAGGACAATGGATTGGGCGTAGATGTGCTATTGAGTGGCCCCTAGATCACCGGATTTAACTCCTTTAGACTTCTTTCTATGGGGCCATTTAAAGAGTAGAATTTACGCAACAGAACCGGAGTCTCTGTAAGAATTACGACGACGCATTGTTGAAGAATACCGTCTAATATGTCCGCAAATGCTCCAGAAGGTCAGAGCTCGTTTTGAACAAAATTTGTACTTTTGTATGGAAGCTGGTGGTCAACAATTTGAACACTTACTTAACTGAATATACATTTTTGAACGTTTGGTTTTGTTTTTTAGTTTTTTTTTAACGAAAAATTGACTAATCAGTGCTTTTCTTATCACAATGAATGAAATACGTTTTTGCAACTCCAATTGTGAATAATTTTTAAACGAGTTGATAAAACTCCCAAAAAATGAATTCAGAAAAGAAAGAGCTTTAAAATGATGTAACACCCGACCCATGTTCCCTATTTAAAATATAAGGGTTGTTATCACCACCCTTAAGGGGCTGATGTGACAAAGTTGTGTTTTATGTCAAAACATGTCCCCTTTAATATTAAAATTGACCTGTTTCGGCGTTTCTTAAAAAAATTCTCTGGACGCAAATCGGTCTGTTTCGTTTTCAATGCGCCAGCCTGTATGTGTCACACCGATAACTTAAAAAATAATTGACCGATTTTGATAAAACTTGGCGAGTCCCTTCCTTTCACAAGTGGCTTGGATAATTTTGTTAGCCAGGAAAATCGGACTAATTTTTCCCGGAAAATTTTGCGTTTTCTTTCGGAAAATTTTTATATCTCCGGAAATAACAAAGTTAGGGCAACCATATTAGGTACGAGGGTTTGTGTCATAAAAAGAAAACCATTTGTCAAAATTTGAATCTCTACTTTAAAATAAAAACAAAGTTATAAGCTTTTAAGTTTTTCTTCTTAAAACTTCAAAAAAGTCGCGATTCGAAACGTCAAAATTGACATGTTCTAGATAGAGTACCTAATTGAATACAGCTGTGTAGCACAAACGTCGTAAGAAGTTAAAAAGCTTTAAGTTTCAGCTACAATCTTTATTGTTCTTTATTTTATTAAATTATTTGCAGAAAATTAATTTAAAATAGACCCTTTATGTGATGCTTTGGTAACAGTTTCAGTTATCTATTTAATTTTAATAACTAATCGGATTACGCTTATTATTTGCGTCTTTTTTTCAGTTGGGCAAAGTAGAAGTTTTTTATGGAGAAACGGTGTTAGTCAGTAGTTTCTCCTTCCTATGGACTTCTGTAAAGTGAGTTTTTTACAGTTTGCATTTCTAGTTCCGTTGTAGCATGTTTATCTTGCACAGAACCTCAAATTGACTTTAGGTCTCTTAACTGTATTGTGAAGTTGAGATCACAGCATTTGTCCGATGGTTAATGCATAAAAGGGTTCCTCTAAGCAGGTTTCTGAAATTTTTTGTCAAAAAAAAACGAACAATACGCTAATCTGCTAATTTACCTATAAATGTTATTATTAAAAAAATGGAAACAACGCTAGTGCCTCGAATAAAGTTCTCTTCGTCACTTAAACTTTAAATTAAATTTCCTTCTCCCGTTTCGCATCCGTTCAACACACTGGGCACAGAAAATATAGGAATTTACTTAAAATTGTCATTTATAATTGAAGGAAAATAAAACTTGTTCTAGGTATGCAACGAAAAATTCACACAAAATAGAATAATTTCTAGATTCTAAAACCTACTGCGACGCTATAATGAAACAACGTTAAATGAGACGAAAACCAATTCAGGTTAAGGGATCGAAAAATGTTTAAACAGTAAAATAAGCTTTCGTACTCCAAAAAAAAAAACAAGATTCTTATAAGGCGTAATACAATAAGCATAATAGTCCACGGCAACAGTACATGTCATATTCAACTAACAAATTATTTTCATAAATGTCAGATCTACTTTCAAAGTGACATGTAAATAAGTATTTGGTTTTCTGACATAACATTGTAATACAAATGTAGGCATGCTCTCCTTCTTACATTCATATTTATTTTTGGCCATCACAATTTTACGCATAGAGTTGGATACAATTTTAGTGACTTTTGAATTTTGAAAAGATTTCTTCAAATGAGCGCGAACTAGGCCCCATAGAACCCATATCCGGGTTAGTTTCAGTTTTTATCTGTTTGCATATATACAGGGTGACGCATTTCTTGGGTAAAGCTCAATATATCCATTATTATACAAGATATGAGAAAAAAATATATGTTAATTATACGATGTCTGGAGCTGCATCTTATAAAACACTAAGTGAGTGGTGAACGTGTCGCCACCTAGTTCGGAACCAAGTACTATGTTGTCACGCCCGCTCCAAATAACACAGAGTGTTAAAATCAGGGACAGTTTACAACTAACTAACAATTTAAAAAATTGTTAGCCCTGGCCCATTTCTACCCCAATATAGGGACAAAGTATGTAAGACTAGATGCATTCTCGCAACAATTAGAACTAGGTGGCGACACGTTCACCACTCACTTAGTGTTTTAAGACTGGCTATACGATAGCCGTGTTATTTTTGGTGCATTTTTGCTACAATTAGTATGCCGTACTGAAGAGCTTTAATGATAGCGAAACCGGTCTACGGTTCTAATTGTTGCGAGAATGCATCTAGTCTTACATACTTTGTCCCTATATTGGGGTAGAAATGGGCCAGGGCTAACAATTTTTTAAATTGTTAGTTAGTTGTATACTGTCTCTAATTTTAACACTCTGTGTTATTTGGAGCGGGCGTGACAACATAGTACTTGGTTCCGAACTAGGTGGCGACACGTTCACCACTCACTTAGTGTTTTAAGACTGGCTATACGATAGCCGTGTTATTTTTGGTGCATTTTTGCTACAATTAGTATGCCGTACTGAAGAGCTCTAATGAGAGCGAAACCGGTCTACGGTTCTAATTGTTGCGAGAATGCATCTAGTCTTGCATCTTATAAAATTATTTTTACAATCACAGGTGGCCCATAAGTCGCTGGTCATGCAATTGTTTTTCCTGATCGAAGACGCCTTATATTATTGCAATTTTTGCATTTTCCATCGAAAGATAATGCATGTTTGTAAGAAAATTAATTCGGGTCTCAGAAAATGCGTTGTGGTAGTGATTTTTCATAAAATGTTTCTTTCTATAGCTTAATTTACTATTAACCTAAGGTTCGTTGGTCAGGAAACCAGTTTTTGAGCACATTTTAAGTTTATTTTCGGAAGATTTTTGTACATTTGCAAACAATAAAGTTATTTCGATGAAATATGGTACATTGTTTCTCCTATATAGGTTATACCGGTAACCAAATTTGATGCAAGCTTTCTTTAAAAAAAATATTTCCTATTAAAAAGATTTTTACGAAAATTAACTACCATAACGCCCTTGCTGCGTTCAGACTTTTTATAAATATGCAAAATAATTGAGACTAAGAATTTACTCCATTTGGATATTCCACATTGTATGAACATCACTTCGTCTGTGACTATAAAAATTGCGCTCCATAAAAACTCCAGAATAGCTTTTTATGACATCTTGGTAATATTCGGAGAACAGTACGGCATTATATAACACGGCAGTTTGTAAACATTAGAGGTGAGAATTACAGTACAAACCAGTTAAAAACGATTAGATAAAAATGTTTGTTTTGAAATTGCATCCGCCAAATCCGGTTCTATGAGAATTTAAAACTGAGAGATGTTTACAAAATATCTAGTAGGTGTAACAAACTCTTGTTACAGTTTCCTATGTGCAATAAAAAACTGTAAGCTGACCGCATCCTGTCTCATATCACATATATATGTTCTTAAATACTTAAAACATTAAACCTTTAATAACAGCTTTTGCTGTTTATTTGGCTTACATTCTGTATTTTTGGACTATGAGGATACGTTTCATACATATTCTTTTTCTTTTAGCGAATTTTTCGTAAAACAAAAATGGAAATTTCAAAAATTATATATAATTGGGTTCTTTTGATTTTACTTTTAATTGACGGTGAAAAATAGCCTTACTTTATCATATAACTAGTATTTGTTTGATTTGAGTTCAAAATTAAACAGATTATGTAAGTACAATCTAGTATGTTTTATTTCTGATTGCGTAAATCCACAAATTTCCATTAAAAACATAGCGATATCAAATTTATGATCGCTGATTGTCGATAAATCAATACAAATCAAATTTATTTAAAACAATGAATTAACTAACTATGATCTAGTGATTCGGCTTTTATCTAATATCCCCCTTAGCGAGCTAAAGATACATTAAAATCATCAATGGAACTGAAAAATTCTCAAAAACTAATCACACAATAGCAAAAAAGTCTGCACATTTATTACGATAAAGTTCACAAAACGACTTACTGAATGTTGTCTAATTGATTCTTCCATTGGATGTGTACTAATTGCTTTCAATTTGATCTACTGTTTGGATTTTGTAGCTTACATGTGATTACTAATTATTTTCCATTTTATTGAAACGGTCTCAACAAACCGTGTACCAGATACTCTTATTTATTTTTCCCATTTCAAACTGAATATGATTTTATTATGAGGCACTTGCCTTCACGCTTAATTCTCAACTCCCATATTTACAATGTCGCCGTACGTCAACGAATGAAGTTTCACTTCCCGCAGTTCTTTTACGAATCGTCCTCGGCTTCCTGCCGCCGTCTCCTTAAATAAACTACCTGTGTTACAAAAAAAAATCTTTTCTCGCTGTACCTGGGTAAAACAAAGCTCATAGGCCTTGCATTTTCCCATTGCCCAACTTCTTGTTCGTTGTACTCATTGGAAACAACCACAAAAAAAGCTATCCCTATTAACTAACACTGCGTGTCTTTTCTGACGAAAACTTATTTTCAACTTAATACTATACATTTACTTACTGTCTAAGGATAAAATAAAAATCTTTATATTCTGTTAAAACTCTATAAATAAACACAAGGCTATTGTTCTGTGTTCTATTGTATTCCAACGACTTTTGCTTAGTGAACTTAAAATGTACTACATGTAAAAAAGAAATCATTGTTCTGTATTCTTTTACCTGTTATGCTATTCCTTATTTAAACCTTAAATATTTTACATTCTCAATTATACAGGGCATTTAAATGTTAGGACGTATTAATTTAATGTACATGGCCCGTTTTACTCCACAATCAAATGTTTCTAATTTTCTGACATATTTGCTATCTACAGCAATATATATATATATATATATATATATATATATATATATATATATATATATATATATATATATATATATTATAATTTGTTATGTCAGTCAGATACTGTCATTTAGTTCCTGTTTAAAATTTAAAAATGTTGTATTTAATAAGGAATGGTTAGAACAGATTTTTATCCGAAGAGAATATTGATATGGTTGGGAGCTGTTATGAATGTAGGCAATGATTGAAACATTAGATGGAAGAAAAAGGTAATTAAATTTTCGTACGTCAAAATCTGAAGTTAATAACTTTTGGAAAGCATACGTCAAACACATTTGGGCCAAAACGATTTAAATTATGTCAAATAGAATATGTACAAGTCTCTGACTTCTTTATATGGACATGATGTATTATTATATACCAATAAAGCATTAATAATAATAATAATAATAATATATATATATATATATATATATATATATATATATATATATAAAACATACACAAATTTTAGCGGACCCTAAATATGGGATCTGGAGGCTCTAATTCGCGCCGCCCATTTAAGAAAATTTTCCGAAGTTTCGCTTAGTACGTATTAGTTTTCTTAATAAAAATCCAATAACATTATGATTCGTTTTGAAGAGGTTAAGGGAAGCCAATGTTGAAATAAAATACCCGTATATAAATAATAATAAAATGCCATTCTTTTACCTAGCGATCGGAGTTATGATCCACACCTCTATTCAGAGTATATTTCCACTGTCGATAATCTTGAGAAATGTCAACTTTTATCAAACAAATGTAGCAACCTAGGCGACACAACCCTGATGAATGTAATATATGAAAGGTGTGTCTAGTGACACGTGCACTGACGTTTCTGACGTCATTTGCGACAATTCCTTGTTAAATATTGATCTGATAATTGTACACGTACCTACATAATGTTATGATAATATGCCGAAACATAAAATTTTCACTTATTATTAATAGAGTAATCAATTACGTTGTAGGTGCTGTGCTTGGTGTTACATAATGGTTTAAATGACACAGTTGTAGTTATAATTTTTATCACTTGAGTTTGTAACATAAATGGCTATTAATAATATTGTAATAATTAACATACATAATTTTGTGCTTTGTTTGGTTTATTTCAAAACGTTGAACTTTGAATGTAAAAACATGTGTGTTTGTACCACCTGGTGACTTGTTATCTATAATATCTAAATAAATACATTTGTCACATGATAAATTGCAAAACCAACCTGAAATCTGAATTTCCCAATACGTATTTTCTTTAGGGCATGTTCGAAGCAATTCACCCTCCCACTTCAATAAACTCTGTGTTAAAAACTGATGAACAAAACTAAGCAGATTTTAGGATATTATAAAAGTCTGGACGCAGCAAGTGCGTTATAGTAGCGAATTTTCATAAGAATTGTACATCTTATTTGACGGCATATTAGTAAAGTTAATACTTTAAACTTACACAGACCTTGATAACATTTGATGAACACCTGTCTCTTGCAAGCGGCATTGATAGGTTCATTAGCCAGAAAAATCTGCCCAGGTTTTCCCGGAAATTTTGCGTTTTCTTTCGGAAAATTTTTATATCTCTGGAAATAACAACGTTAGGGCAACCAAATTTGGTTTGCATACTTGGAACATAAAGAGTAAACTATATACTAAAATTTAGGCCTGTAGGTTGAAAGATAAAAAAGTTATAGGCATTAAAAAAAAGGGGTTTTCCACAAAACGTCAAAGTCGATATTTGAAACGTCAAAATTGGTAACCTTTAGGTAAGGAATGTAAAACAAATACGGGTTATGTAGAGAACACCGTCATTGTCCTTCATTTTACAAAAATATTTCCAGAAAATTCATTTCAAATAGACTCTTCTGTGATGCTTTGGCTGTAGTTTTAGTTAAGTTTATGGTTTAATGGTCTATAATTTTTAGCTATTTTTTGTGGAAAATTCGTTAATAGGGAGACCGCGACTTTTGAATTTAGAAAACATTTCTTCAAATGAGTGCAAACTAGGCCCCCTATAATTCATACATGGAGTTAGTTTCGGTTTTTATTTGTTTACATATATACAGGCAGACGCATTTCTACGGTAAAGCTCAATATATTCGTTATTATACAAGATACGAGAAAAAATTTAATACGTTAATTACAGGGTGTCCTTGATCTGCATTTAATAAAAATATTTTGACAATCACAGGGTGGCCCATATGTCGTCGGTGATACTTTTTTTTTCGAACATATCTTACATTATTTCATTTTGGCACTACTTTTTTATTTATTTTTTATTTCAACAACACACCACCAGGGGTTACAGCCTAAATACTATCGTACCGTCGGTGTTGACAAGGAGGAAAGAGGCAACTTGTTAGTTCTGGACTTGAAGGTTTGGAGGTTCGGGGGAGAAGGAAAATACCAACCACATTTAATGGATAGCCATCTGGTTTTGTAGAGAAAACTACATCCTGAATATCAATTGGAACTTTCAAGTTTAAATACTGACTCAACTCTTTCAGCCAGACAATAGGGGCTTCAGGAAAATGTTGTTTACTTTGTTCATAAATATTTTTAAACTCTTCAACATCAATCTGAAACAAGGTACATTTATATTTTTTTAAATTTAAAAATTTATATTTCTTTAATATTTCAACAACACACCACGAGGGCCCACAGCCTAAATACTATCGTACCGTGGGTGTCGACAAGGAGGAAAGAGACAACTTGTTAACTCTGGACTTGAAGGTTCGGAGGAGAAGCAAAAACATGTGCCGGCAAGGAATTTCACAACTTGGAAGTCCTCGGGACAAAAGAGCAGGCATAACAAGATGTTCTATGTCTGGTGACCTTGACAGTAAAAGGGTGCGTTCGCCCTGTTCCCCTGGTAGATCTGTTTGGGGCAGCAGGTGGAAGAACTATAAAAGAAAGCTCCTCTGAGCAGTGCCCGTACAGATATCTATAAAAGAGAGAGTTCACCAACGGCACGTCAGTGGGCAAGGGATGGCTGCCTTTGGGTAAGGGTAGGGTCACCGATGAGACGTATAGCTTCTGAATGTCCAGGATAGCGAGTGTAGAAGCAGGAGCAGCACCCCAAATGTGGGAGCAGTATTCGAGGTTTGGTCTTATTTGTGAAGTATATTAGCTTTAGAGATTAACTGGTGAAAAGTATTTGCGAGCCCGGACGGGGAAACATAATTTCTTAGCAGCCGCTTCTGCCATTGATGTGACATGTTGGTGCCAATTGAGATTTTGATCCACAGAAATGCCAACAAGCGGAAAGGACTCATTACTTTGAATAACTTGGTTGTTTATTGTGATGGGTCTAGGGCTGGTGTATCTCTTATGAGAAAGAAAGCAAGACTGTGACTTATTGAAATATAATGCACGTTTGTAAGAAAAAAACTTCGAGTAAGTGCGTTTTGCTGGCGAATTTTCATTAAATGCTCCACATTTCAATAACTCAATTTGCTATTAATCTGAGGTTCGTTGGCTAGCAAACCAGTTTTCCCGGAAACATTTTACGTTTATTTTAGCAAAATTTGTGGACACTTTCAAACAATAAAGTTATTTTGATAAAACGTAATACATTGTTTATACTATATAGGTTTATACCGGCAAACAAATTTAATACCTGCTTGCATTGTAAAAGAAATATTTGCTGTTAAAAACATTTTTATGAAAATTCAGTTCCATAACGCACTTTTCTGCGTCCAGAGTCCAAAAATTTAAAATTGCGGCCGGATCGAGACGCGGGAGTATATCTTTCTTAGCAGTTAGCAGTCCTCTTAATATAGACATAAAATAAAAGGGCTTCACGAGTAAAACACACAAAAAAATGCGTAGAATGAGCAAATTAGCGTGTTTCGTTTTAAATGGTGTAACATGTCGCATGTATTTAACATATGTGTGACATGTCACACGCGTCAATGCCTTTTCTTTCCGTACAATAAAGTTTCTGAATCGGTACCAGTAGTGACGTCAGAGTCTGAGTCCCTCTAGTGACGTCAAACTCGGCGGTCAGTTGCTCTACCGCATTACAACTCAATGGAATACGCCTGCAAACGTGACAACTCGACGACATGTCAAGATAAAAAACTCGGGACGCAGCAAGTGCGTTATGGTAGTGAATTTTTAATAAATGCTTCAAATTTAAATAACTCAATTTTCTATAAACTTAGAGAGTTTAATTTCAATACGTAGTAAGGTTTTTCCTAAGGCAAGATATCCACAAAATTTCATTAAAATAACTTTGTAATTTTCGGAGAAAAAAATTTTTTTCGAAAGAAAATTTAAAATTTGAATAACTCAATTTTCTCTAAACTTAGAAAGTTGAATTTTGGTACGTAGTAAGGTTGAGGCAACATATATAGTAAATTTCATTGAAACAGCTTTGTTACTTTCGGAGAAAACAAATTTTTTCGAAAGAAAACTCAAAATTTTTCCGGAAAACCCCGTCTGATTTTTCTGGATAACGAACTCATCCAAGCCATTAATAAAAGACAGGCACCAAGTTTCATCGAAATCGGTTAATTATTTTGTGAGTTATCATATATATATATATATATATATATATATATATATATATATATATATATATATATATATATATATATATATATATATATATATATATATATAAACATATAAAAATTAAACCTATTTACAAATGAACTTTAATAAGATATTATGCTGTGACAATACCTCTCTCAAGCACCCTAAAATATAATCAAAATGTGCACAGTTATATATATTTTATTTCTTTTTCCCTTGTCTTAATACACTACATATTTTATGACAATAGATTTAATTTACTTATTTGATTTCATAAATAGTCGGTTAATAGTGACTTGGAATGAAGTAGACACCACATCTTCAAACATATTAAGAGAATATGAGTAAATCAACAGCAACTGGGAATGAATTCGGTCAGTCGCCCAGCCACGTGGTTAAAAAACACTGTTTGTATGAGTGGTTACAACTCTAGTTCTAAATAAAATGACTGTAACAGCGGCAGAAGCAGAAGTCAATGGAAGGTTTGTGTATTCGGAAAGAAACTATTGACTATTAATAACAACAATTGACTAAAAACGCTGCGAGTTGTAAGGCAAAAATAATTATACTACAGAGGTGATAAATGATAATACATTACAATAGGGTTATATATAATCGTAAATGCTTCCAATGATTAACAATCAGTGAATTCAGTATTATTGACATTTCTCGGAAACTTACAAATGAATTTCATGAGTCAATAAGAAAAGCATTGACTAACCAACAGCAACCACATACTTATGATTTAAACATAAATGTTTCAAATTTGAATAGCTCAATTTTCTGTAACCCTAGAAAGCTGAATTTTGGCACATAGTTAGGTATTTCCCAAAGCAATATGTAGACCAAATTTTATCGAAATTTTCGGAAAAAAAAATTTTTTTTGAAAGAAAACTCAAAATTTTCCCGGAAAACCCCGTCCGATTTTCCTGGCCAACGAACTCATCCAAGCCATTAATAAAAGAAAGGCACTTGCCGAGTTTCATCTAAATCGGTTAATTATTTTTTGAGTTATCAGACGGATACATATATATATATGACCTGACCTGACCTGACCCCGGATATATGGGTTCTAGGGGTCCTAATTCGCGCTCATTTGAAAGAATTTTTGCAAAGTCTCACCATCGATACCTCTCTATTAGTGAATTTTTTTAATAAAAATTTACTAAAAGGTCTTTATAAACGATTAGAATACGTGACACGCTCTCTACTCTTTTATTAAGTCAACCTGAGACATGCTATCATATAGTTCGTTTTTAATTGGGAAAAACAACATGCCTAAATGGGTAAGTTTTATACTTAAATACCCGCTTATTTTCTAGTTGCTTGTAGATTTCTTTGATTGAGATTAATATGTGATTGCTTGCTAGTATGTACCGTACTGAATTCACTTTCAATAACTGCTCTCTTTCTCATAAATTATATACTGTTAAACGGTGGCTTGTGGTAGCGTTAATTCAATAATTGCTTGGTATTGTGCCATACAAATTGTACTTTCAAGATCATTTAAAATTATATTTCATTTGTGTTATTTTATTGTGAGTATTAACACACAGATAAGTTTTTTACTTAAACGCAACCTGCTACCAGCCGCCTCATGTAGACCATAAAGCCTTAACCAACACTAATCCACCTGAAATTTTATAGCACCCCGCTAAGTGGCACCCCGCTAATCACGAACTCACTGACCAGGGATCAGCTAATCAGCAATCCGCTGGTCTATCACCATTCGTCTAGACCCGCTATTTGGAGATCCCATCATCCTGGAGAAGTTTCGGTGACCCCTAACATCAACCATGTGTGCCAAGTCACGAAGCCGTTCCTCCAGGAAAATGCACCTATACAATGAGGCACCTCTAGCATCCTAGACTGGACGGATACGATGTTTTTCCTTTATTTAAATTTGTTTAATTAAAGCGATTAGCATTATATAACTTTAATAATCTTTTAATAAACCGATTTTTATAGACTGTATTGAAAATACCTGCAAATAAATTTCGTGTGTATGACCAACAATTTATGTTTTAACTATTTTTCTCTAACTCTTCAGATAAAGTGGTGGGGGTAAGACAGACATTAATTGGGAAAAAATGCAATATCTCGGGATCGCCTCCTTGGAAAATATTGAACTTAGTGTCATTTAAAAGAGTATTTCTTGCTATATCAAATACATTGCGAGTCATGTCTTTGTTATTGTTACTGTAATCACTAGATGGCGCTTTTTAAAAATTTAACACATTTTATGATTTTTCTCAAGAAACCTAAATACAATGATATAAATATTACTACATAGATAGAAAGAGGACTAAAGGCCTAAGCAAGTGGTGAAAATCCCAAGTCTCTATCTTTTGTTTAGCCTGAGATATTAATGAAAAACTGAGAAAACTGGAATTTAAACAAAACACTTTCAGCATTGACTAATTTAAAGATTGAAAACAGAATTTTTTTAATTTGCAAACATAGTTTTATAGTTTTTTGTTAAAAATAAGACTTATTTACGCATTCCTAACGCAATTATAACTTATTCGTTCGGTCCAATAATTATACTCTAAAACTGAAATCGGTAGGCTTTGGAAAAAAGACAAAACTTTAAAGAAACGTCAAATTAGTTATTCTGAGTTCTTTCGTGTATAATTTAAATATAAAAATTTTGTTTACAAATGATGAAGCCGTTGATATGATTGGTGTTTACTTTGAGTGCTTTCAAAATGCGGCAGTTGCTGAAAGAGTGTATGCAATGCGGTATCCGAATCGCCACCATTACAACAGAAGAGTTTTTCCTCGCTTGGTGCAAAACTTACGTGAAACTGGAAGCTTAAGCGGACCGGTGCTGCGGAGATGCCGTTTTGCCAGAACTGAAGAAAATATTATCAATGTTTTGGCATATATAGAATTTAATCCTCATGTTAGCACAAGAACATTGCATCTTGACTTGGGAATATCACGGACCACCATCCAAACTATTTTAAAAGAGTATAGGTAAGCTTATTATATCGTGAAATTCAAAATAGTTATTGTTATTTATCTCACAGGGATCATAATGGCGGTTGTGAAAATGATCAGACGACAGTCGTAAAAATTATGATATGGTAACACGACATGTTACCATAATGATCGTTTATGATCCGAGTAAGATACAAAAGTTTATCTTCTGGCATTCATTAAAACTTAAGACCCTTAAAAGATTTGGATTTTATTTGCAATACGATGAAACTGACATTTGTTTACGTAATTTCATTGGTGTGAATGTAGCGTTTGTTTGTTTTTATTATTGAATTATTTAGCCAAAGATTCGTGTTTGGTTTCTCGTTTTAGTAGCAATAGTGCTATAGTGAATCTCATTATCGCACTATGGGCTGTTCACCCAAGCTAGACAGTTACATCATCAACCACCAAAATCTTCGTATATAAATAACAAGTGCGTTTTCTCAAATTTAGTTGATTTTTGGTATATGAGTACTATTTTACTCAAAGTCTATTGACAACATTCAAATTACCGCAACTGTTCAACTTTCAACGTAGTAACAGTTAAGCTTTATGAATTGTTGATGACGTAACTGTCTAGCTTAAGTGAACGCCCCTTGTGGTATAATGAACAGCTTTATGTTACTTAAATCCGATAACATAATGCTATGTCAGCAGATAAACATATTTTTATTACAATGTCCTCTTGAATATATAATGATACTTATTTTGATTTTTAGACTACACCCTTATCATATTGTTTTGAATCAAGCGCTGAATGAGCAGGATTATGATCGGAGGCTGGATCATTGCCGTTGGCTTTTAGACATGATCAATGAAAATCCAAATTTTTTAACGCAAGTTCTTTGGACGGACGAGGCTACTTTTCATAGCGACGGTAATGTGAATTTGCATAATATGCATTATTGGTCTACTGAGAACCCCCACTGGATGCGAGAAGTTCAACATCAAGGACGTTGGAGTCTTAATGTATGGTGTGGCGTAATAGGAGGTACAATTATTGGACCCTATTTCTTTGACGAGTCTCTTACTGGTACTTGGAGTTTCTAAGAAATGATTTGCCAGTTTTATTGGAAGATGTGCCTCTAGAAACCAGGCAAAATGTGTTTCTGCAGCTTGATGGTTGTCCAGCACATTTTTCCATCAATGTGAGAGAACATCTCGATGAGACGTATCCAGGCCGATGGATAGGAAGAGGAAGCATATTTCCCTGGCCAGCGAGGTCACCTGACTTAACATGCTTAGACTTTTATTTGTGGGGACGAATAAAGGACATTGTCTTCCAAACAAAGCCTACGAGCAAGGAAGATATGAAGAATAGAGTCCGAAATGCAATTCGTAGTCTGCCAACAGCGGAAGTGGAAGCTGACGTTTTTTCTACCCGAAATAGGCTCGAGCAGTGTGTAGAACGTGACGGCAGACACTTTGAGCATTTAAGTAGACACTAGAGTGCTTATAGTTTAGAATTACATACAGAGAGAATGAAATATTTTGTTTTAGGTTTCAGTATCAGTTTTTCATTAATATCTCCGGTTAAACAAAAGATAGAGACTTGGGATTTTCACAACTTGCTTTGACCTTTAATCCTCTTTCTATTTATGTAGTAATATTTATATCAATGTATTTAGGTTTCTTGAGAAAAATCATAAAATGTGTTAAATTTTAAAAAAGCGCCATCTAGTGATTACAGTAACAATAACAAAGACATGACTTGCAATGCAGTTGATAGAGAAAGAAATACTCTTTTAAATGACACTTAGTTCAATATTTTCTCATGAGGCGATCCAGAGATATTGCATTTTTTCCTAATCAATGTTTGCCTTACCCCCACCACTTTATCTGAAGAGTTAGAGAAAAATAGTCCCAACAGAAATTGTTCGTGATACACACGACATTTATTTGCAGGTATTTTCAATACAGTCTATCTGGACATATTACTGAGATATCCTATTTTTTCCATTTCCTCTTGGTGTTGCGCCCCCTAGCAGGCATCTGACGAACTTGAAAATAATTTCGATTTTTCTTGGCCACATTTACTAAAGATATTTTTTTCCAAAAGCTCTATGGTGAACGGTTTCCGAGATACAGCCGCTTACCTCGCTTAATTGCCCACCCTTTACATTTTAAAACCCACATAATGCAAGTGTTAAAGCCCACAACCTGCGTTAATTTATATTACATTTGTGCCCCGACTGAGTAGCCAAGCTAAGTGTGATTAATTAATTCTTTAATTAATACACAGGGCATTAAATTTTGTTATAATGGGACACTGTATTCCAGTTCTTTTAGTTTATGAAAAATGTTGTTTCTTTGGCGCGAAATTTTAAAACGTATCTGAGACAAGCATTTTGCATCCTTTGTATGGTAGTTTTTGTTGCATTGTAATTTAAGCTGCAGTCCACTATATTTGAGAAGTGTATTCAAGTGAAAGATGAACAGTTTTTAGCACAAATGCAATATATTTTTTTCTATAAAATAGAAACGGATAACCTGTGTAAACATATTGATGAGTAGTAGAAATCTATCACACCAAACATATAAGAAAGAACACAGCACATTTTTCATATGAAGTTTTGCTTTTACAGTTATCTTAAGGTAAATAAAAACAAGACCAAACAATCGGTGACGCCACTGTTTCCCATCTATGCCTACTATGATGAGCTTGATCATAATCAGATCTATCGAATTATAATAGAAGATACCGTAAGTAATCTTGTTAAGATCTCTCATCGTTTCTTCCTCCATAATCAACTATGTTTTCTTAACAATCAACTACGTAAATATGCAGTTAATTGGATAATAATCATTGCGTGCGAAATTTCGTCAACCAAAGCTTGTTTTGTGTTTTTCCGAACGTTCGGTATTTTTATGTATTGTGCGTTGAGCAAGAGATAAATGGTTGAAACGCTTCAGGTGTGTATCAAGAATGCTGTTTCCTTTATTGAAAACAGCTGAAATATTCTCATTTGTCAACTTGTAATTATTTCGTTTGGTGCGCTTATTACTCGATGGTATCGGGTGAGATCAAAATGTAAAAAGACTGGACGCAGCAAGTGCGTTATCGAAGTGAATTTTCCTGAAAATGTTTTTAATAGCAAATATGTCTCTTTAATGCAAGCAGGCATCAATTTGGTGACCGGTATAATCTATATAGGGTCACGCATTGAAAACGAAACAGACCGATTTGCGTCCAGAGAAATTTTTTTAAAGAAACGCTGGAACACGTCAATTTTAATATTAAGGGGGACATGTTTTGACATAAAACTCAACTTTGTCACATCAACCCCTTAAGGGTGGTGATAACAACCCTTATGTTTTATATAGTGGACATGGGTCGAGTGTTACATCATTTAAAAGCTCTTTATTTTCTGAATTCAGCACACTATTTTTTTGGAAGGTTTATCATTTCGTTTAAAAATTATTCACAATTGGAATTGCAAGAACGTATTTCATTTAGTGTGATAAGAAATGCACTAATTAGTCAATTTTTCGTTAAAAAAAAACTAAAAAACAAAACCAGACGTTCAAAAATGTTTATTCAGTTGAATAAGTGTTCAAATTGTTGACCACCAGCTTCCATAGAAAAGTACAAATTTTGTTCAAAACGAGCTCTGATATTCTGTAGCATTAGTGGAGTTATTAGACGGCATTCTTCAACAATGCGTCGTCGTAATTCTTCCAGAGACTCCGGTTCTGTTTCGTAAATTCTACTCCTTAAATGGCTCCATAAAAAGAAGTCTAAAGAAGTTAAATCCGGTGATCTAGGGGCCACTCAATAGCACTTCTACGCCTAATCCATTGTCCTGGAAACTCTCTGTTCAAAAACTCCCTAACACGTTGTGAAAAATGCGGAGGAGCTCTATCTTGTTGAAACACTAATTGATTTTCTTGATAACGATAATCATTTTCAACAATGTTAATCAGTAGAGAGTAAACGATATCTTCTAGTAACTCCAAATACGTTTCTCCACTTAAATTGCCATCAAGAAAAATTGTTCCGATTAAACGGTCTCCAAAAATGCCAGTCCAGATATTCAATTTCTGTGGAGTTTGAGTGTGGACTTCGTGAAAATTTCTTGGATTATTATCTGCCCAATAACGACAATTGTGACGATTGACTGTAGAGTTTGATAAAAACGTACACTCGTCTGAAAGACAGATATTGAACAGAAACTTCCCATTATCAGCTATTCGTGCAGTCATAACTTCACAAAACTCCAGCCGCCGATCAAAATCATCTTCATTCTGTTGTTGTAAAAGATGAATTTTATACGAGTGAAATTTATGATGCTTCAATATTCGCTGAATAGTTCGTCTTTTGATGTTTGAAACAGTGGCCTATTTTCTCGTGCTCAAAGTTGGGTCTGCAGCAATTTGTCCTAAAACTTCAATCTCAGCAGTCTCATTTCTAACCGGAAATTCACTTTCAGGATCCCGTTTTTTGTTGGCTACTGAACCACTTTGTCGAAACTTTGCAAATAACTCCAAAATGTATTTTCCGTTAACATGTCTGTTCGTATGTCGTTCATTAAACAAATTTGCGGTACGGTTGGCATAGTCATCGTTTTTGAAAAAAAGAGTAATTATTTCAACTCTTTCTTCTACAGAATACACCATTGTGAAATTAATTTTCGGTAGTACTATCAAGTATCAAACCGACCGATAAACTGAAATAATAAACCGCATTTCTCCCATTTCGATATGAAATGTTCTGATAGTCAATTTTTTGTTTACAAACCAACAAAACATTGACTATCAGCACATTTCTTATCGGAATGAGTGAAATGCGTTTTTGCATCTTCAACCGTGAATAATTTTTAAACGAGTCGATAAAACTTCCAAAAAACTTTCTTGAATCAAATTTAATTATTTAAAAATTGGTTTACCTCTATTTTTTGTCTTCTAACATGGAGTTCTGAATTTTGTTACATAGGATACTCTTTATGACAGAAACCAGTGTACCAAATTTGGTTGCCCCTACTTTGTTATTTCCGGAGATATATTTTTTTGCGAAAGAAAACACAACTTGTTCCGGAAAAGCCTGGGCCGATTTTCCTGACTAACGAATTTATCTAAGCCACTTGCAAAAGGATAATTTTTTGCATTTTTTTTTTCTAAAATCTTTTTGTCAATTTGGCACATTTAAATGCACATATTTTTGTCTTTTTTGTCTGCATTTTCACCGTGCCTTAGTCAGTACTGTTAAACAAATAAGTAGCTTAAAGTTTGTATTTAATAAAGGCAGCTTTACCAAATTTAATTACAGAACTATTATTCATTTGCCTTTAGTTTTTTGGTAGTTTAATAACTGATGTGCTTGAAACTTCTAAATGATTATGAATATTTTCAAAAATCGGTATTCCTTGAAGGGCTATAATAAAAGTAATGTGAAGATATTAAATCCAATGATTGGCCAATAAAAATTCGAAATTAGTGTATTTACTGATTAACATTGAAATTTATCATGTTAAAAGTATCATTAGAAATTTCAGCGTCTCATAATGATCGACTGGGAAAAACTATTTTTATAGCAACATTAGAAAACTGACTCTCTGTTACTGGATCGACGTAATTTACACAAACCACAACCTATACCGGCGTCACTTAATGCTCGCTCATTTGCTTTTACGATCTCTATCAAATTTTTGTTTACATGACCTACTTTACCTGTACGCATATAGTGAATGGGAAACTTCCACATATTATATGTGTGTTAATGTTAATTCTGGTTTATCGCGCAAAGTGATTAGAAAATGAATTACATGAAAAGGTTTTACTTTAACCCTTCGTTAGGCGCGTCTTATTTACTGACGAGTTTAGGCACGTGATCTACGATGGTAGACCAATTTAATTATTTAATATAAAGAAGACCTTATTGAAAATATTTATCAAGCAATAAAAAAATCTCGGGACGCAGCAAGTGCGTTATGGTAGTGAATTTTCATAAAAATGTTTCTAATAGCAAATATGTTTTTTTAAGAAAGCAGGCACCAAATTTGGTTACCAGTATAATTTATATATTAGAAACAATGTACCATATTTCATCAAAATAACTTTATTGTTTGAAAATGTACAAAAATTTCCGAAAGTAAACTTAAATTTTTCCCGAAAAAACTGGTTTTCTGGTCAACCTTATAGGTTAATAGCATTGATTCACAATTTGAAGCATTTAATGAAAATTCGCTACCATAACGCACTTGCTGCGTCCCGAATTTCTTTTCTTACAAAGATGTATTATATTTCGATGAAAAATACAAAAATGCAATAACATAGGGCATGTTCGATTAAAAAAATTCACTAAAAAAAAAAGAAAATTTGAATCACCAACGACTTATGGGCCACCCTGTAATTGTGGAAATATTTTTTAAGATGTAGCTTAAGACACCCTACAATTAATGTATACAACTTTTTTTCGTAACTTGAATAATAACGGAAATATTGTGCTTTAATGATTTTTTAAGATAATTCGACAAAAATGATATACCATTAAACGATAAACTCTATAGCCAACACTACTGCTAAAGTATCAGAGAATGGGGTCTATTTCAAATGAATTTTCTGGGAATATGTTAGTAAAATGAAGGACAATGACGATTGAAACTAAGAGCTCATGCTTTGTAAAACATTATTCTTGAGACATTTTCCTTCCATAGATCATATTAATTTCAGGTTCATTGCCTAAATATTAACAATTTTGACGTTTAAAATCGCGACTTTGACGTTTTGAGGAAAACCCAAATTTATTTTTCTTTAAATGCCTGTAACTTTTTTGTCCTTTAACCGACAGCGCTAAATTTTGGTAGGTAGCTTACATATAACGATATAAACCCTTGTAGCAAATTTCGTTGCCCTTACTTTGTTAATTCCGGAGATATAATTTTTTTTCGATTTTTTTCGAAAAAAAACACAAAATTTTCCGGGAAAACCTCGGCTGATTTTCCTGGATAACGAACTTATCCAAGCCACTCGCGAAAGGAAGGTACTCACCAAATTTGATCAAAATCGGTCCATTATTTTTTTAGTTATAGGTGTGACACATAAATATATAAACATATATATATATATATATATATATATATATATATATATATATATATATATATATATATATATATATATATATATATATATAAACATATAAAGTCTGAAACCGACCTCGGATTTGGGTTCCAGGGGTCCTAAATAGCGCTCATTTGAAGAAATTTTTTCAAAATTCAAAAGTCGAGATCTCCTCATTAGTGAATTTTTTTTAAGAAAATTCACTAAAACACAATTCTAATACCCTTTTACACATAATTAAATTATATAAAACAGAATACTTTCTTATTTAGTTAGACGAGGAAATAAAATGAAAAATAGTTGTTTTTGATGCTTTATTTTACATAGAAATATAAAAAATTGAAAATAAAAGTTTTTCAAAAAAAAATTATGCTATGCTAGGATCTCAAAGAAGGGTCAACAATAAATTTAAATTAACACAACTTCTAAAACTTAACAAGATAGTGATATCAAAGGCTATAATATATTACCTCTATTTTTTAATCGGTGAAACACGAGGAATAAATATCTTTCATGTGGTCTTTGCAAGCAAATCTACGGCACTGGCAACAATCCCGTCTGGAAGACTTGTTACGGTTCCTATCACATATGTTACAACGTCCCACATAATTCTCCCGTCTGGGTTGAGGAGGGGGCGGCAAATTTCCTCCAAGGCCCAAAAGGGTGCGTGCACGTCTTCTTAGCTCAACAGGTAGCTTTGTAATTTTGTGATCCAGCTTGAATTTCTGGTTTTATCAATTCCCATGCAAACGTTTCAATGAATTTTCTTCTTTGAGTTTTATTTGCTAAATTATTTACTTTGAACACACAAAATGCATTTATGGCAGATATATTCAATAAATCATAAAAAATGACCATTGGCCAGCGTTTTGTGTTTCTGGCAACATTATAATTTTGAGAAAGTTGTACCACCAAATCTACTCCTGTTTTTGTTCTGTTGTAAAAAGTCACGATATCTGGTTTTCTCATTTCCCCACTTTCAAGATCAGTAGAATCGTCGTGATGCATACTTGATACAAGTAAAACTGCTTTATTTTTCTTTGGGCAGTACGATACCAAGGTGCAGCCCTTCTGAAATCCAAAAAAGGGAACTTTATTCTTGTCTACTTTTGCTCGGTAAAAATTCCGACGGTATTCCACGCTTATTTTTTTAAATTGTACCAACTAACATCATTTTTTTTGCATCAAAAGATTTTTTAGAAGTGGAATGCTTGTAAACCAATTATCGGTCGTAATGTTCCTGTTAGTTCCTTCCACTGGATGTACTAGACGGAGAACAATATCTTCACCGAAGTTGATATATTTATATGGACCATTTGGTTGTGTGCCCACATACACTTCGAGATTGCAGGTGTATGCGATTTTTGTGTCGACTAATGCAAATACTTTTAGTCCGTACTTGGCCGGCCTACTCGGAATATATTGCCGGAAAGAACAGCGGCCTCTAAACGCCAAAAGCTGCTCATCCACAGTAAGGTACTCGCTGGCAATAAATAATTCCATAATTGTATAAACAATTGTTGAAAGGAAATAACCTTTTTTGAGCTCTTTTGAAAATCAGCGTGAAAATCAAGCTTATTGGTTAATGATAAAAACTGAGGAGATCCGGGAATGAGACTAGAAAAGATAATGTAGACACCCAAGAGAGCAAGAAGTAGTGCGGATAGAGTTTTGTCAAATGTGAGATAAAGTAGAAGAGATTAACCCAACAGTGATTTGTGTAAAGCTTACCTAAATGCAGATGTGTAACAAGCATAATAAATTCATAGGGCAAATGATACAGCGAAATTAATATTCATACATTCAGTCGAAGCCATTTTACAACAAGATATAAAGTTAAATAAAATTTTAAAATTCACTTCTATTAGTCTATGGTTCTATTACAGCGAATTTATGGTCATATAACCTTAAAAGTCAATTACACCAAAAGAAGAGGCAAATGTTAGAGAAGGAAATCATTATTGCCAAATGTACCAATATTTCCAGTTAAGAAAGGCGAATAGTAACCAAAGAAGTCAGCAGATGGAGCTACGGACGACGTTGATAAAGTAAGACAAGTATCTAACTCCCATTAAATTTATATCTCCAAGGTAACGGAAATTTTAAAATGCGTGGCTTCCATGGAAACGTAAATTAGAATGTTTTCAGCGGGAACATTAAAAAAGGAATAGCTCAAAATTAATTAAAATTGTAAATTTGCAACATTGTAACTAAATTAAAGCTACCAGAATTATAGGATAATAGAAAACGGATCCTGAATAAGTATTAATTAAAGATGAAAATAGTTTGTTCATAAAAGTTCTAAAGTATATCTCGTTTAAATAAAATATTCTTTCTGTTTCAAACTTAATAAGTTGGTTTTAAGTTATTTTCATTGTGTGAATAAAAGAAATATATATATATATATATATATATATATATATATATATATATATATATATATATATATATATATATATATATATATATATAGTTGAAGGAAAAGTGTTTAAGTAAAGGAATCTGCAACGGAATATTAGGGAAAGGACAAAATACGTAACAAACAAATAACGTGTTGGAATTTGTGTAAAACAATTTTTGAACCCTTTTAAATGAAATAATCCCTATAGAGGAAGATTTCAAATAGCTGTGGTAGAGTAAAATAACAAATAACAGGTAAATATTTATTGTGAGTAATTTCAATAAACGTTTTACATTTTAGAACATTGACTAAAATTTTCGTTGACTTAATATATTGAAATAGTGATAGTTTTGGCACATTTACTAAAAATCTCAGATTATCAGTTGTAACCTGATAAATCATATTGCAAAAGCAATAACCAAATATCGGTTGTAAACAAGACAAAAAGGCGCCCAAAAATTCTAAATAAAATTAAAACTAACATATATATATATATATATATATATATATATATATATATATATATATATATATATATATATATATATATATATATATACCTTACAAAATAAGTATATGCAAATACATAAACCTAAAATTAAACAATATAATTATATTTTCACAAAACTGTTTTTAAAAACAATTAAAACACATATAAAACTAACACAATATACAACCTTAATACATATAAACATAACAATATATATATATATATATATATATATATATATATATATATATATATATATATATATATATAATATATGTTTTGCATACCTAAAAAATTAGACGTAAGTATATCACCATTTTGATTTTAAAATATCACAGCTTTAATCAAATTTATGATATTTTCTGAAAGTTCTTCTAAGCTGTGGGGTCTACTAGCAACTGGTGTTTCAATTTATCATTCTCTTCAATTGAACTAAATTCAAACTTTTGGCGTTTTTATACTTTGACAATTTTCATATTTGTTTTGCTGTTGTTTGCATGTAGTAGCCTTAATATAAGCTTTCAATTTTACGCTTGACATATATTGTTGACTTTGATATTTTATAATGCCTAGAGTGGACATAGGTTGATAAGTCTTATGAGCCATGCCCTTAAGATACTATTAAGGATATTACATAACAGGTTGTTTAGGAGATGCGAAGCAGAGATAGGACGTGATCAGTTCGGTTTTAGGAGTGGTATGGGGACAAGAGAAGCGCTGTTTAGCCTACAAGTGTTGTGCCAGAAGTGTTACGATCAACACAGGGACATCTTTCTCTGTTTTGTCGACTTTGAGAAGGCCTTCGACCGAGTGAAGCATCCGAAATTGATACACGCCCTACGAAATATAGGTCTAGATGGCAAGAGCTTAATATTAATAAAAAATTTATACCGGTACCAAGTGGCCAAAATTCGAATAGAGGGCGAAACTTCTAACAGCATAAATATTGGGAAAGTAGTAAGACAGAGATGCGTATTGTCACCCATGTTGTTTAATCTGTATTCCGAGCTTCTGTTCAAAAAGGCTCTTGAGAAAGTTAATGAAGGTATAAAAGTAAATGGCGTTCGGATAAACACTATTAGATACGCCGACGACACCGTATTAATGGCAGATACGGATACCGGCTTACAATTCTAGATCAGCTAAATGAGACATGTTCGGAATTTGGAATGCGGATCAACGAGACGAAAACGAAAATAATGGTAATGCAGAGAAGACAGAATGTACCTATACCCTTCATTATAAATAATAACATATTACAACAGGTCAACCATTATAAATACTTGGGATGCTGGATAGACAGCCAATTAAACCCAGAAAAAGAAATAAATTCCAGAATTTCACAAGCCAAAAGCAATTTTACAAAAATACGAAGCCTTCTTTGCGATTCGCATCTCGACATAAACCTAAGGTTAAGGTTGGCAAAATGCTACATGTGGCCAGTCCTTCTGTATGGAGTAGAGACATGGACCTTAAAAATAATGAGCATGAATAAACTGGAAGCTTTCGAGATGTTGATCTATCGGCGCATACTAAAAATACCATGGACACAGTAAGAGTGCGAAATGAAGAGGTCTTACGCAGAGTGAACAGAGACAGGGAGCTTCTCCAGGTTGTCAAGAGGAGGAAGACAGCATATCTGGGACACTTATTGCGCAATCCCAAATATTATATCCCCCAGATCATAATTAACGGTAAACTAGAGGGGGAAAGAAGTGTAGGCAGAAAGAAACTGTCATGGCTGAGAATCCTAAGATATTGGACAGGTCTGGGCTTTGAAGACTTGATGAGAGCGGCGGAGGATAGAGAGGAGTTTGCTGTTGTAGTCACTAACCCCTACTAGTGGAGATGGCACCCAAAGAAGAAGAGAGTGTACATCTTAGTTTTTTGCTTTACAAAACGCCTACCAGAAACAATGTGTCTGCCAAGCTTTTTATTGTATTCCTAGATTACCCGTAATACATTTTTCTGAAAGAAAAGCCCTTTGTTCAAGTAACTCGAATTTAGTGTGCTATATTGTAAGGTATACGGGGCCGACGGCTCACACCCCCTTTCTAGGGCGGAATACACAGATCCTCAACTTGCTCAAACTCAGTATCAATAAATGTTAATTTTACACTTTATGTACTGAAGAAGGTCGAAGTGTGATCCAAATCCCCGACATCTGGCTTTAGATGTAGCCGCACTGAACCACCGAGGCAACTATAAGAAATTTCAGACTGTTTGCTGTGAACAAAAAGCAATATATAATTAATCTTTACTTATTTTTCCCAACTGCTTTGTTAGTCAAAACTACAACGTATTTCTTCAGATGCAAATGTAAAGGGTTACAATCTGTCACAAACCCATTGTTACAGCAAATTCTGTTATAACAATATAAAAATAGTTCAGTTATAAGTGATAAATATCGAAAGATTAATTCGATGCAATAGAGGCCAGTCTCGCTTCAGTGGCCAGTGTTTTTGCCTGTACTCGAGGTTTCGTTCCATATTATGCAATATATTCATGACTAATCATATACAATGGTCTCTCCTTTAATGTCTCTCATTGTTTGTAACACGGATTACTGTTCCATAAAATATGTAACGTATTTTTGACAAACTCACTGTTTTGGAACATATAACATTTTTTGTGTAACACTTCTTTGTCATCATGCAGAGCGGATAATTATTTGACAGTGATACTGGTCAGTTTTAATAGTATTTAACGGACAGCTTGTCAGATTATGTTTTATAAGGCTACTGACTCATACCGTGTCTACAAACTTCTAGCTCAGTTAAAGTTGTTGACTCTATGAAATAAATTATTATTCATAACTCGTAAAAGTATTACACAGTCGCTAGTTCTGAAGAATATTTTTAATTTAAAAAAGTCTGTACGCAGCAAGTGCGTTATGGTAGTGAATTTCCATTAAAATGTTTTTAATAACAAATATGTCTTTTTTTTAAGAAAGCAGGCATGAATTTGGTTACCAGTATAACCTATATAGCAGGAACAATGTACCATATTTCATCAAAATGACTTTATTGTTCGAAAATGTACAAATAACTTTCCTAAATAAACTTAAAATGTTCCCGAAAAAACTGGTTCCTGGCCAACGAACGTTAGGTTAATAGCAAATTGAGCTTTTGAAATTTGAAACTTTAATGTTAATTCGCTACAATAACGCACTTGCTGCGTCCAGTAAAAATTGAAATCGGTTGCAGAAAAGGAGAAGCACTTGTGAAGACACGGGAAAGTCTACGGCTGTATTAAGTATGGAACTAAGTTAGGGTAATAGCAAACAACCAGATGCGCACTAGTCAAATTGAATTAAGTCTTAAAAGTTTTCATCTCGTCCGAATTGAATTTGTCATACAAAAACTCGCTTAAAAAATTCATCGGAGTTACACAATCTGATCAGATAACGGTCAAATAAAATAAAATATTAAAAAAAAAAGTGAAGTCACTAACTGGGATTAGAACGCGTGTTATAGGAGTCCATTGTAAAATTTACCCTACTCCCTTCACCGCTCGGCTATTGATGACATGAGAGATCTATCTACTAACAGGTATATATATATATATATATATATATATATATATATATATATATATATATATATATATATATATATATATATACACGAGTATATTAATTCTCTAACGTATTGATTATGTACACCATACAATTTTTGTTTTAAATGGATTTTTTTTCTCATATTTTAACGAAATGAGGGAAATGGCGACTAAAACACAGATCTAGGAGCTTGTTAGTCGTTCCTATCCGTATTTTAACTCACCAAGCGCTAATGCGCACTAACGTACGACTTCCAGAATTATCAATTTGACGTTCCAATTTTTAAAAAATCAGAGCCTTGTAATTTCTTTTCCTTTTAACCTAGATGACTGAATTTTGGTAAAAAGGATACCCTTTATGACAGAAACCAGCGCCCAAAATTTGGTTATCATAGCCTTTTAATTTTCAGAGATATGAATTTTTTTCGAAAGAAAACTCAAACTTTTCAAAGAAAACCTAGTCCGATTTTCCTGGCTAGCAAACTTATTTAAGCCATTTACAGAAAAAAGGTACTTACCAAATTTGATAAAAAGCGGCCCATTATTTTTTGAGTTATCGGTGTGATACCTATATATATATATATATATATATATAT
Organism: Tillus elongatus; assembly: GCA_964006375.1. Taxonomy (NCBI): domain Eukaryota; kingdom Metazoa; phylum Arthropoda; class Insecta; order Coleoptera; family Cleridae; genus Tillus; species Tillus elongatus. The sequence continues at coordinate 182,941,822 of OZ023264.1, read as the reverse complement.
ATATATATATATATATATATATATATATATATATATATATATATATTGATAAATAAGGCTTTAGCTAAGGTTTTAAGTCCCACGATTGGGTGATAAATTGATAAAGAATGGGTTTTTACTGTAGTTTATGGTTTTATAATATGTGATTATAGTTTTATTTACCGTTCCAAGTGTCGGAATGTATTTATAATGGTTAATAAAATAAGGAAAACTCACTATTTTGTTCATATATATGTATATTTACCTGTTCCGTTTCTTCTTCTTCCTTGCCTTGGCTAGATATTAAGTAATAAATTGAGCAAAATGACACTTATCTGAAGGATTTTAGTAGGTTCAGGCCCCTTTCTTTTATTTATAACTTTGAATATTGATATTAAATTTTATGAACTTTATTTTTCTTTCCTTTTTAGCGAATTTTTTTTTTAATTCGCTTATACATATACATATATATATATATATATATATATATATATATATATATATATATATATATATATATATCCGACCGATAACTCAAAAAAATAATGGACCGATCTTGATAAAATTTGCAAAGTACCTTCCTTTTGCAAGTGGCTTGGATAGGTTCGTTAGCCAGAAAAATCGGACCAGGTTTTCCCGGAAAATTTTGTGTTTTCTTTATAAAAAAATTCATATCTCCGGAAATAACAAAGTAAGGGCAACCAAATTTAGTACGCGTGTTTGCATTATAAAGAGTTAACTCTGTACCAAAATTAAGGTCCCGAGCTTGAAAGACAAAGAAGTTATTGGCAGTTAAAGCAACAAATTTTGAAGTTTTCCTCAAAACGTCAAACTCGCAATTTTAAACGTCAAAATTAGCAATGTTTAGGCAAATAATGTAAAACAAATACCGTTTGTGAAAAGAAAATGTTGCAAGAAGAGTGTTCTGCAAAAAAAAATTGCGTCATTAATAACAGAGATTCTCGACCGTTTTTTACTAACCCTGTATATTATAGTGTATAGTTTGAGGTATTCGTAATGTTTTCCAACGCTTAGTACACCCATGCTGCAACCTTTCCACCAAGAGCAATTCTGCATTTAGTAATGCAGAATGCATTATAATTAATTTTTCGAAATATGACTGGCCTTACTTTCTCACAACAGTTACAAGCATACGATGGCGATGAGTGGTGGTGTATCTATCATAGGGAATTGGATTCTTATGAAATTAGCAGTGGAAAGATGTACAGAATTAACACATCGTGTGTCACGATGAATCTCTATTTCATAAGATCGAGTCATTTCGATTTTCTGTATCTAAGAAGGAAATTATTGCTTGGACGATTCACACGATTTACATAAGGCAGGTCATGACTATTGTATTAGTGCGACTACTGAACTATAGAATTATCATCATCATCCAGTGTTTGAGTTTTTCTTCCTTTGGAGATTTGAATCAATAAAAGTCTGGACGCAGCGAGTGCTTTGTGGTAGCGAGTTTATAAGTTTTGCAATACATAGGTATCGTAACTTACCTTATCACCCAACCATTATATTGTACCTGTTTAAATTTATCTATGTTAAATTTGGTCTGGGGATGATGTATACCCTTCTAATGCCATCCCTTTCTAAGCGCAGACACACACACACACGCACATGAATTTCTTCTTTTACTATTAATTTGTAAAAAAAAATTAAAGCCATAGCATTTTTGAATAGAGAATTAAGATGTATAATGTTTAGTTAATTTTCGTTTCAAAATTCGTTATTGAGGAGACCGCAACTTTTCAATTTTAAAAAGATTTCTTCAAATGAGCGCAAACTAGCCCCCCTAGAATCCATATCCGGGTCTACTTTCAGTTTTTATCTGTTTACACATATACAGGGTGACGCATTTCTGCGGTAAAGCTCAATATAATTGTATACGTTAATTATAGGGGTCTTAAGCTACATCTTACAAAAATATTTTAACATTCACAGGTGGTCCATAAGTCGCTGGTGATCCCTACAATTGTTTTTTTTCTTCTAACACCCTTATATTATTGCATTTTTGCATTTTTATTGAAATATGATGCATGTTTGTAAGAAAACAATCGAGACACAGTAAGTGCGTTTTGGTGGCGAATTTTCATTAAATCCATCAAATTCCAATAACGCAATTTGCTATTAACCTAAGGTTTGTTGGCTAGGAAACCAGTTGTCTCAAAAACATTTTAGGTTTATTTTCGGAAAATTTTTGTACATTTTCAAATGTGGAACCACAATACATTATTCCAGCAAATTATACTTATTCACTTATTTTGATAACTTAACGATAACTTCTAATAACAAGTTATAAGAACTCAATCAGTTAACTCTTCTCTCGTTGAACTCCTGAGACCCTCTTCCCTTCTCCAGCTACTTTTCCGCTACTCCGACTCTACTATTTGTCCTGCACCGCATACAGACATACTGGTCGTCACGCGGAGAACACCCATCTTTCGGTAGATGCCCTATTATGTAGGTACTGCACAAACAATTAGGTTATTTTGATAAACTATGGTACATTGTTTCTACTATATAGGTTATACTGGTGACCAAATTGATTCCTGCTTGCATTGGCAGGTGATAGTGGACTTTTCCTTTACGTCATAATAAAGGATTTTTTCAGGACCGAGGAGGTACCACCTCTTACATCAAGAGGCCGGTGAAGTCCCAACGGACGTTTCCGGTTCTGGTGTATGAGTCAGTTTCACTTATAAACAAAAATGATGATGGCTCCTCCTTGTACAAAACATTCCGGAGATAAAATACCCCTCCATTCGGATCTCCGGGAGAGGGGTCTGCAGAGGGCGCCAGCATCAAGATTTAACATATCCTTCTCGAATATATATATGGCCTAAATTCTAACCTGAACTCCGTCCTCCAGTTCCTCCAGGCTAATGGACGCCAACTCCTCTTCCTCACCGAAACCCAAATCAGTGCCAAAACAGCCACTAATCACCTTAACTTCCCGGGGCATGAGCTCCTTACTTCCTTTAGATTGCAAGGAGGCGTATGCGCATACATCCGTAGCAATCTACCCTGAAACTGACTCCCAATTTAAAAGCTGGAAGAAAAGACATACTTTGGATGAAACTCTCTCTCTCCCAGGGCTGCAACTAAATTCATCTGTTACATTTACCGGTCACCTTCTGACAACAACTCTGTCCAGTTTTTCGACTACCTTTCTGAAAAAAACGACCATCTGATTTCTGAATATCCTAGCTCTGAGGTCGCTATACATGGTGACTTCAATGTTCATAATAAGGAATGGCTAGTATCTTCAAAAACCAATCCACAAGGGGGAGCAGCAGAGGCCTTTGCGGTCAGAAATTCTTTAGCCAATATAGTTTAGCAACCTACTTACTTTCCTCGCATTCCAACACACAGCTCATATCCCTTTGATCTCCTTCTTACTACAAAACCTGAATGCTATAAGACATTAGTCACCGCCCCCGTTGGTCGCTCAGACCACGGCATGGTCACTGCTTCCTGCGCAATACAACCCAAGCTTACACAGTCATCACACCCACGTATCGCTTGGCACTACAACTCTGTGAACTGGGACGAAATGCAGGATTACTTTTCCTCATTTCCATGGACGTCTGGCTGCTTCTCTCATCCTGTCCCCTCTGATATCTCACCGAAATTATCCAAGCTGGCATGGAATTATTTATTCCACGTACACCTCTTCAGCCACTCAAAGCCCTGGTTCTTTAAATCCCGTGACAAGGCCAGACTTGAAAAGGTTAAAGCTCACAGAACGCTTCTACACAATCCTAGTCAAGAAAACCCTCAAGCATTTAACGACGCAAGAAACCGCTCTGCCCGCATTCTTTCTGAGCCAAAAAACGCGTTTAATAACCACATCAAAAACAAACTCCTCTCAAGCTCTAACGGCAGCAAACCCTTCTGGACTCTTGCTAAATGTATTGGGAATAATTTCTGCAAGAGCACGTTCTCACCTCTTGTTTTAGGGGATAAAATTGTTTGTACCGCCCTGGGAAAGGCTGAACTTTCTGCCTCGTTGTTCGCCAGCAATTCTACTCTCAACCCACCTCCAAGTGTTCAACCACCAACAGTCCCCAATGTCGCGCATAAAATGACGGATATGATTTTCAAAGCTAAAAAGGTACGAAAGATGCTCTCTTCTCTTCATACCAGGAAATCCTCTGTACTTGACGAGATCCCAGCAATTGTTCTCAAAAAATGCGCACCAGAACTTGTTCCTGTCCTGACTCGTGTGTTTCAGACATCTTACAATAGAAGCATATTCACTAGTAACTGGAAAACTGCTCGAGTACAACTCGTCCCCAAGAAAGGATCCAAAGCGCTTCCTAGCAACTACAGGCCTATTTCTCTCCTTTCAGTCGTCTCTAAAGTGATGGAAAAGTATATGAACACCAAATTAGTAAAATGTCTTGAAAAATACAGTCTAATCCACGACAGGCAGTATGGATTCCGTCAGCGCAGATCAACTGCCGACCTCATTTCCTTTGCCACCCGTTCTTGGAACAAGTTTATGGAACTACACTGTGAATCCCAGATTGTCGCTCTAGATATATCCAAAGCATTCGACCAGGTCTGACACGCAGCGCTACTTAATAAACTTTCGGCCTATGGCCTACCAACAAAAAACTCTGTACCTGGACAGCAAATTCCCTCTCCAACCGGAGCATTTCTGTTGTTGTGGATGGCCATTCCTCTAAACTGTATCAAATTAATGCAGGAGTCCCTTAAGGTTCAGCTTTAGCGCCTACTTTGTTTCTTCTCCACATCAATCACCCCCTCGCTAGCACATCCAACCCGGTTCACAGTTACGCGGACGACAGCACCCTCCACTCAAATATACAATATTCTAAGCCTGTCTCTTTAGCCCAATTAGATGACGATCGCAGAGTCATGGAGGGTTCTGTCTGTATGGATCTCCAAAAAATATTAGACTGGGAAGTATATATCTTGTACAATTCAACTCCACCAAATCTCAGTCTTGCTTTCTATCTCATAAGAGATACACCAGCCCTAGACCCATCACAATAAACAACCAAGTTATTCAAAGTAATGAGTCCTTTTCACTTGTTGGCATTTCTGTGGATCGAAATCTCAATTGGCACTAACATGCCACATCAATTGCAGAAGCAGCTGCTAAGAAATTATGTATCCTCTTTGTGGCTCGCAAATACTTTTCACCAGTTAATCTCGAAACCCCGAATATTGCTTCCACATCTGGGGTGCCGCTGCCGCTTCTACGCTCGCTGTCCTAGACTCCATTCAGAAGAGAGCTATACGTCTCAACGGTGACCCTACCCTTACCCTAAGGCTGCCATCCTTTGCCCACCGACGTGCCGCTGGTGATCTCTCTCTCTCTCTCTCTCTTTTATAGATATCTGCACTGGCACTGCTCAGATGAGCTTTCTTCCATAGTTCCTCCACGTGCTGCCCCCAACAGGTCTACCAGGGGAACAGAGCGAATGCACCCTTTTACTGTCCAGGTCACCAGACATATAATATCTTGTTATGTCCACTCTTTTATCCCGATGACTTCAAAGTTGTGAAATTCCTTGCCAGCACATGTTTTTTCTTCTCCTCCCAACCCCCAAACCTTCAAGTCCAGAATTAACAAGTTGCCTCTTTCCTCCTTGTCGACACCCACGGTAGGATAGTATTTAGGCTGTAAGCCCTCGTGGTGTGTTGTTTAAATATAAAAAAATAAATAATTAAGAGACATATTTGCTATTAAAAACATGTTTATGAAAATTCACTTCCATAACGCACTTACTGCGTCCAGACTTTTTATGAATTATTTGATTACATAAGCTGCCTATAGCTTTTGGTCAGAAGGGTATCGTTTATTAGATTTTAAGTATATTATATAAATGTAACGTTATATTTCCTTTTATAGTAAATGTAATTTTTATTGTTTAAATCGTTACAGCGGTGAGGTTTATCGTTTATTAACAGCCTGCATTTACATAATGCGATAATGCATAACTGTTGTAAATGAAATTATCTGGTGAGATTACGGGTATAGTCCCAGACAGCAGAGGAGGAAGGGGTCTAGGATCAATATAGTGGGTAAAAAGCCGTGTTTGTATAAAACAGCGTGTTTCGCTATAATTTGGTTTATTAACGGTGCAAGGGCCCCCTCTCGCCCCCTAACACCCGCCCAACGACCGCCCGCGACTATAAACAATAGATTGGTTTGTTAGTTGTTGTTTGCTGAACTGTTATTACACACAGCCTGGTTGTACGATGCGTTAAGATATCCGTGGTTCATTACTGAATTCAAAGGATGTAGAGTAACAGCTGTGGAATATTCCCCTTGTCCAAAACGTAAATGTAACCTGAAGCAAACGGAATAAGATACACTTTAAAATTTATGATGAAAACTAATCGCCAATTTTTGAGTTTTTATTAAAATACACTTTCTGAGCCTAAAAAATTCTACTTTTTTTTATTTTTTTATTTCAACACCACGAGGGCTCACAGCCTAAATACTATCGTAACGTGGATGTCGACAAGGAGAAAAGGGGCAACTTGTTAATACTGGACTTGAAGGTTTGGAGGCTCGGAGGACAAGGAAAAATATGTGCCGGCAAGGAATTCCACAACTTGGAAGTCCTCGGGACAAAAAAGCGGGCATAACAAGATGTTCTATGTCTGGTGACCTGGACAGTAAAAGGGTGCATTCGCTCTGTTCCTCTGGTAGATCTGTTGGGGGCAGCAGGTGGAGGAACTATGGAAGAAAGCTCCTCTGAGCAGTGCCCGTGCAGATATCTATAAAAGAGATAAGAGGTCACCAACGGCACGTCGGTGGGCAAGTGACGGCAGCCTTTGGGTCACCGATGAGACGTATAGCTCTCTTCTGAATGAAGTCCAGGATAGGGAGTGTAGAAGCGGCAGCGGCACCCCAGATATGGGAGCAGTATTCGTGATTATTTGTGAAGTATATAAGGTATAGAGATTAGCTGGTGAAAAATATTTGCGAGTCCGGAAGAGGAAAGCTAATTTCTTAGCAGTCCCTTCTACAATTGATGTGACATGTTGGTGCCAATTGAGATTTTGATCCACAGAAATGCCAACACGTGAAAAGGATTCATTACTTTTAATAACTTGGTTGTTCATTGTGATGGGTCTGGGGCTGATGTATCTCTTATGAGATAGAAAGCAAGACTGAGATTTAGTGGAGTTGAATTATACAAGATTTCTACTTCCCCATTCTAATATTTTTTGGAGATCCACAGAGACAGAACCCTCCATGAGTCTGCGATCCTCATCTAATTGGGCTAAAGAGACAGCTGAACCTTGAGGGAATCATGCATTAATTGGATACAGTTTAGGGGAATGTCCATCCACGACAACAGAAATGCTCCGGTTGGAGAGGAAATTTGCTGTGCAGGTACAGAGTTTTGGTGGTAGGCCAATGATAATGAAGCAACATTTAGTAAGTATTAAGACTTCTTTTAACAGTCAGGTCACAATTAGTTAATTAGTAAATTTAGTTAAATATGCCTGTCTTCATCGTCCTCAGTTTAAAAATAATAGTTCAGGTGATTAATTGTAGTTGCTCTAACTGGGTGAAACTGTCCATACTGAATGCGTATGTGAAAATACAAGAGCGGATCCTTATGCACCGCCCTCAACCTATATAGGGTCGGTCCTTATAACTGGCTCACTGTTGGGACCTACAAAACTGTGAGATATATACAGTGTGAAACACACTTATGGAATAAATTTCATTATTCAGCAAAAAATAGTTTTTTGGAAAAGGCTGAGACGCGTGAACTTTAATTTGTCGAACATTATCTTATAATCATAGTTCAAAGAATTAAACTCCCAGCATTTTACCCTCACCACTTTATCCTTTTATTTTTGAATATCAACCCTACAATTCTTCATCACAATTCGATGGATCACATTTTTCTGAATGCGGAGGTACACCATATGTATGGTCTAATATTACAGTTTTCAATACAGGGTGGAAATTTAATACCGGAATATTAAAACTAAACAGTTTGCCCTGAAATTCAAATTTCGAAAGAAACTTAATAAAAAACGTCATTTTCTTATAATAAATGTTCAAAATGTTCTCCATTCACTTGCACACAACAAAATAATCTGCTCTGGAAGTATTGCCTAACTCTGTTCAACACGTCAGGTCAGGTCAGGTCAGTTCTTTTTTGAAAATAATTTAACTGGGGAAAGATATCTTAATCTATTGAGAAATGATATCTTACTAACAATTAGAAGAGTTCACGATAATCTAGACGAGATTTGGTACCAACAAGACGGTTGTTCAGCTCACAATGCTAGAAGAATTTGTGTACCAAAATTTTAATAATCGTGTCATTTGTAACAATGGGCCAGTTCATTGGTGAGCTCGAAGTCCTGATATAATGCCCATGGATTTTTATTTTTGGGGTACTCTGAAGAATGATGTGTATACATTCGATCCACCACAAAATACCAATGAATTACGAAACAGAATCACGGAAGCTATAAATCATATTAACCAAAACACCCTCACCAGAGTTTGCAGGCATTTTTCAAAAAGGTGTATAAAGTGCATCGAACAAAACGGTGGCCATATTGAACAATTTTCTATTGAGTGTATTTTTAAGTTTCTATTTTATTATTTGTTGAGTTCCGTTTCTAATTGTGTTGTTTTGTGGAGTTTAATTTTCAATTTGTTATTGCCGGGTTTCGTTATTAAACTGTTTCACATAATAATACCTAGCATTATTACCTAATTAAGTATTGTAAATTAAATCACAATATTTTTTTATCGTGAATTATTACGGAAAATTATGTTAAAAATAGAACTCTATTGTTAGACTATATGGCCTACTGCTTTTTGAACACTTTTTTTGTCATTTGTTTTCCGGTATTGGCTTTCATAGCCTACTATCCTGAAAACGGTTTTTCTCAAAATTGTCAGTGCAATTACAAGATTTCTCAGGCATGTTGTACATCATTGGAAAGCTCTTTTCAGAGGCTATCACATGAGCAAAAAATCCAATATGGCTGCCATAATAAAAACAAACGTTGATAACTGTAGCTCAAAAACAAATGACAATACAAAGTTGAGAATGGCACAAAAAGATTACTCTGTAAAAAATGTCTTGATAATGTGCAAGTCTTAGAGATGTCAGATCAACGCCTACTTAGATATTGAAGAAAAAATAAATCGACATTTTTTTTAAAAATAACTCGAAAACGAAAGGAGGCCGGGCAAAATACAAGTCCTATTAGGAACGAGCATGAAATTCTACAAAACATTGCTAATGTAACCGTCTCCCTATCTCTAATATTAACGGAGATAGCAATACATTCCTATCCAGTTTGGGACACACTATAATGAGTTATTAACTATATTACGCGAAAAAATTGTGGCAAACCGTCTCTGGACGGGAAGAGCGCATCCCGTGTAGCCCATGTTCCTCTTAAAAGCTACATTTCTCATTGTTACACTCTGCATGCATGCTTGAACCATTTTTTATTCAGTTATTTCTGAGATACAATAATATACTATGCTACGCTATTACTACGCTGTATGATGTTAATCTAATTTATTAGTATTCAATTTTAAATTGCGTAATTGTTTTAATTGTAGGATTTTCTGAGTCATAAGAGATATTTTGCGTGGGAATTCATTAAGGTGTACTAGACAATGGCGTATATGCATAAGTATCTTAATGGTTCTACATCAACACCAGATAAAATATGTACTTACTCTGGAACAACATCTAGTAACATTACATATAGGGAACGTCTTATATTGAAATTAGAGAAAGCAGTAATTGAAATTAGATAATGCAAAATGGTCGTAATAGGGTGTGGATGAAAGTGCTTATTACTTTGTCACATATAACAATTAAATAAATATAAAAGAAAGCTACAAATTTTTTAAACAACTGTTTTATTATAGATTTATTAGTACTATGCAAAAAGTAGAGTCATAAAGAACAACGGTGGAAATGTATTCCTACAAAAGTAACACATTGGTAAACACAGAAATGTCTATGTAAAAGACTTTGACCACAAAGAGAAAATTAACGGTGAAGAAGAATGTAATATAATAAGAAAAGATAGCTAGTACAGGCAATAGAGGAGCCCATAACTCTTGTCCATAATGCATTAAACTACAGGAGTTATTTTTTTATACATAGGTTCAGAATGACGTACTGAATGTAAAAACACAAAATCCTTACAAATTAGGAGGGCGGAAGTGCCGCCATTTTGAGAAAAATCGTTTTGGCCTATATCTCCGTAACCGTGCACTTTAGGCCAAAAATGGTAATGACCTTTATTGCATTTCTCATCTTTTTGTTAATTTTTTTTTGTACACTCACCGTTTACAAGTTATAACGCGTGAAATGTTACACTTTTCAATCGACAAATTTTTCTGGAAATATTTTAGTAAAATGAAGGACAATGACGGCTGAAGCTAAGACTTCAGGCTTTGTAAAACATTCTGCTTGAGACATTTTCTCTCTAAAGCTTATATTAGTTTCAGGTTCTTGGCCTAAATGTTGCCAATTTTCACGTTTTAAATCGCGACTTTGACGCTTTGGGGAAAACCCCAATTTATTTTTCTTTAAATGCCTATAACTTTTTTATCGTTTAATCTACAAAACTAAATTTTAGTAGGTAATTAACCTGTGATTATGTAAACCAGCCTACCAAATTTGGTTGCCCTTACTTTGTTATATGATATGATGTTTTTTCAAAAGAAAACACAACATTTTCCGGGAAAACCTAGGCCGCTTGGATAACGAACTTATCCAAGCCACTTGCAAAAAGAAGGTATTCATCAAATTTAATCAAAATCGGCCCATTATTTTTTGAGTTATCGGTGGGATATATATATATATATATATATATATATATATATATATATATATATATATATATATATATATATATATATATATATATATATATATAAACATATGAAATGAAACTGGCCCGGATATGTGTTCTAGGGTGCATAATTAGCGCACATTTGAATTTTTTTTTTCAAAATTTAAAAGTCGGAGTCTCCTCATTTGTGAATTTTTTTAAATAAAATTCACTAATATTAATTTGAGAAAAAAACGTTTTAAGCAAAAGTTCTAGAAAATTTATCTATTGAAAAGTTAAGTTATAAGCATTTTATTTTTTAAACATTTATTAACAAAGATATAAGTAAAAAAATTCTGGACGCAGCAAGTGCGTTATGGTAGTGAATTTTCATTAAAATGTTTTTAATAGCAAATATGTGTTTTTTTTTCAGAAAGCAGGCATCAAATTTGGTTACCAGTATAACCTATATAGTAAAAACAATGTGCCATGTTTCATCAAAATAACTTTATTGTTTGAAAACGTACAGAAATTTCCGAAAGTAAACTTAAAATGTAACCGAAAAAATCCGTTTCTTGGTCAACCTTATAGGTTAATAGCAAATTGAGCTTTTCAAATATGAAGCATTTAATCAAAATTCGCTACCATAACGCACTTGCTGCGTCCAGAATTTCTTAACTTACAAACATGCATTATATTTCGATGGAAAATGCAAAAACATAAGGCGTTTTCCACAAAAAAAAATAATTATTTGTATCACCAACGACTTATGGGCTACTCTGTGATGGTAGCAATAATTTTTTAAGGTGTAGCTCAAGACACCGTATAATTAATGTATAACGGATATATTGAGCTTAATTGATTTTTTACGAAAATTCTACAAAAATTATATACCATTAAACGATAAATTCTATAGCTAAGGCTACTGCCAAGCATCAGAGAAAGGGTCTATTTGAAATGAATTTTCTGGAAATATTTTAGTAAAATGAAGGACGATGACGGTTGAAACTAAGACTTCAGGGTTTGTAAAACATTCTTCTTAAGACATTTTCTTTCCATAGCCCGTATTAGATTCAAGTTCTTTGCCTAAATGTTGCGAATTTTGACGTTTTCAATTGTCACTTTGACGTTTTGAGGAAAACCCCAATTTATTTTTCTTTAAATACCCATAACTTTTTTGTCTTTTGACCTACAGAGCTAAATTTTGGTAGGCGCCTCACCTATAATGACATCAATCAGCGTACCAAATTTGGTTGCCCTTACTTTGTTAATTCCGGAGATATAAATTTTTTTTGAAGGAAAACCCAAAATTTTCCGGGAAAACCTGGGCCGATTTTCGTGACTAACGAACTTATCCAAGCCATTTGCAAAAGAAAGGTAGTCACCAAATTTGATCAAAATCGGCCCATTATTTTTTGAGTTATCGGTGTGATACATATATATATATATATATATATATATATATATATATATATATATATATATATATATATATATATATATATATATATATATATATATATATATATATATATATATATATATATATATATATATATATATATATATATATATAAACATATAAAAATTGAAACTGACCCCGGATATGGGTTCTGGGGGGCCTAATTAGCGCTCATTTGAAGAAATTTTTTCAAAATTCAAAAGTCGGGATCTCCTCATTAGTGAATTTTTTTTAAGAAAATTCACTAAAAAGTCAATAAATGAATGCTAATAGTCGTATAAGTTGAAAACGGTGAGTGATACAAAAAAATATTTATTATAAAAGATGAGAAATGCAAATATCTACAATAAAGGTCATTACCATTTTTGGCCTAAAGTGCACCGGTATGGAGATATGAGCCAAAACGGTTGTTTTCAAAATGGCGGCACTTCCGCCCTCCTAATTTGTAAGGATTTTGTGTTTTTACATTCAGTACGTCATTCTGAACCTATGTATAAAAAAATAACTCCTGTAATTTAATGCAGAAACAAATTCTCTATTGCCTGTATTAAGCGGAGATAAACCCAGATGATCTGGGCCTGCCAATTTGATATAAAGTTTTTAAATAACGTAGACAACAAAACACCCTCAGTGTAGGCAGATTAAGGGCGGGACTTTTAAAAAATCATGGGGAATTTTTTTAAATAATTTCGGGACGCAGCAAGTGCATTCTAGTAGTGAACTTTTATAAGAATTGGCCAGTATTATTAAGTTATATTGTTAAAACTAACACTTTACATTTAAATGGACCTTGGAGATCGGTTTTAGAGGTCCCAGTGAGCGACTACTTGAAGAAATTTCTATTTTCTATGCAGCTAGACAATTACAATTTGGTAAAGATATATGTAAATACTGGGAGTCTCCTTAAAAAAATTGTGTTACAAATTTCATTAAAGCTACATAAGTTTTCCACAAAATAAATTAATTATCTAGAAACGGAATGTACCTGGCAAATTATAAAAAAAGTCTGGACGCAGCAAGTGCGTTATGGTAGTGAATTTTCATTAAAATGTTTTTAATTGCAAATATGTGTGTTTCCTTTTTAAGAAAGCAGGCATCAATTTTGGTTACCAGTATAACCTATATAGTAAAAACAATGTGCCATGTTTCATAAAAATAACTTTATTGTGTGAAAATGTACAAAAATTTCCAAAAGTAAACTTAAAGTGTTCCCGGAAAAACTCGTTTCTTGGTCAACCTTATAGGTTAATAGCAAATTGAGCTATTCAAATTTGAAGCATTTATTGAAAATTCGCTACCATAACGCACTTGCTGCGTCCCGAATTTCTTTTCTTACAAACATGCATCGCTGAAAAATTAAAAAATGCAATAACATAAGGCGTGTTTTATTAAAAAAAAAGAAAATTTGTATCACCAACGACTTATGGGCCAGCCTGTGATTGTAGAAATATTTTTTTAAGATGTAGCTCAAGACACCCTATAATTAATATATACAAATTTTCTTCATATCTTGTATAATAACGGATATATTGAGCTTTATTGATTTTTTACGAAAATTCGACAAAAATGATATACCATTAAACGATAAACTCTAAAGATAAGGCTACTGCCAAGCATCAGAGAAAGGGTCTATTTGAAATGAATTTTCTGGAAACATTTTAGTAAAATGAAGGACAATGACGGTTGAAACTAAGACTTCAGAGTTTGTAAAAGATCCTTCTTGAGACATTTGATTTCCATATCCCGTATTAGATTCAAGTTCTTTGCCTAAATGTTGCCGATTTTGACGTTTTAAATCGCAACTTTGACGTTTTGAGGAAAACCCCAATTTATTTTTGTTTAAATGCCTATAACTTTTTTGTCTTTTGACCTACATAGCTAAATTTTGGTAGGTGGCTTACCTATAAGGATATTAACTAGCGTACCAAATTTGGTTGCCCTTACTTTGTTAATTCCGGAGATATAAATTTTTTTCGAAAGAAAACACAAAATTTTCCGGGAAAACCTAAGCAGATTTTCCTGGCTAACGAACTTATCCAAGCCATTTGCAAAAGGAATTTTTCCACCAAATTTAGTCAAAATCGGCTTATTATTTTTGAGTTATCGGTGTGATACATATATATATATATATATATATATATATATATATATATATATATATATATATATATATATATATATATAATATATATATATATATATATATATATATATATATATATATATATATATATATATATATATATATATATATATATATATATATAAACATATAAAAATTGAAACTGACCCCGGATATGTGTTCTAGGGGGCCTAGTTCGCGGTCATTTGAAGAAATTTTTTCAAAATTCAAAAGTCGGGATCTCCTCATTAGTGAATTTTTTTTAAGAAAATTCACTAATATGGCAGGTATTTTTCCTTATTAATCGCTTGAATGTTTTTGTTTTAGTCAACCCAATCGAACTAGGTTTTGCAAACAAAACACAAAAAAAGGGTATTTAAAATCAATTTGTTGTTATCCGCGTAGCTCATCATGTTATATCTCCTTAATTTAGTACCCACGCTGCGTATACATAGGTTTTACTATGGTTCACGTTTGAAGATTATAGCTTAATGGGAAACTAAGTTGTCGCATTTGAAATATTTTTACAAAAATTATGTACCATTACGTACTTGTTGCACCCAGATCCTTTTCAATATTTATTTACTGTTGGTGTATCCACACTTTTTGAAAATGATAAAATATTGTAGCCCGCTATATGAGACTGGCCAATAAGGCAAACTCGATTTCATTTTTGGAAAAATATTTTAAACAAATGTGTAACAATTTAAACATAAATTGAAAATCTTGATCGGTGCTCTGTCGCAGCGGTTCTCCCTCCCTTGCTGTATGCCTACAACCACCCTCAGTGCATAAACAAGAACAATGTAATGTTACAAAGCACTTCAATAGATGTATGTGCTGTGTTGCCACATCTCTAAAACTTCCCCAATATCTGGGAATGCTTGCACAATATGGCAACACCCCCCCCCCCCCCCCCCCGGGGTGTCTAGGGTGACCCCACACAGGCGAAGTCTCAACCCTCTAGGACCAAAAATAACGAAGTTACCAACTTGTACCCCGTCGGAACGGATAACTAAGGTCTGCGCATTCCGAACACCCTATATACGCAGAGAACCCTTACACCCTATATACGCAGAGAGATCTTATAGTACGAGAAACACCTCTTGTATAAGATAGGAGTGATAACCACATTTGGATCACCTGTATATACATCCCCCTGTATACACACGAGACCGATCTGTATTCACAGAACCTTCTAGCAAAAGAAGGTCCTGGAACATTCTGGAATGGAACACTCCCGAAACGAGGTGGTAGGTACGACGGGTATATAAAGGCGGAAGCAAGCCAGCTCAGGCAGTTCAGTTCAATTAGACAATGTTGAAGTGACTCGAAGCAGCAGGAACCAGTGTGAAGTGTTAGACAGTAACGACTGTAGTTCCAGTGTAGTGACTTTTCTCCAGATTAGTGATTGTAAAGCCAGATAAGCTAAGTGTTTTGTGAGAGAGACATTCTAGAACTTTTATTGTCTCCATATTTAGAGAGTAAATAAAGCTGTTTTGTTAAAATGTAAAGTCTCACTTATCCAGAACCCGGCGAAAACGTAACAGTAAACAAGAAAATTTTCTTGGGAACAACCCCTCAGAAAGCTAGGGGACCTGCGGTAAATAGGGGTTCTGGGCGGGGTAAACATGATTTTAAAGAGGTATAGCTGCAAAATGGGATAAAGGCAGCTCCAACTGAGCTGTTTTTTTCGCACCTTCCGTTCACATTTCCTTCTTATCTTCTTTCCCGCCCAGGACCCCTATTCACTCCTGGTTCCGTAACTTTCTTGGCGCCTGTTTGCAAGAAACTTTTCTTGTGGTTCGTGCATCCAGAAGGAAATCTAAGCACCTTTCTTAAGTTTTATTTACACGAGTAATATACCTGCTAAATTATAAATGTGGCAGGTATTTTTCCTCATTAGTCGCTTGTATAATGCGTTTTAGTCAACCAAATCGTACCAGTGTCTGAAAACAAAATAACAAAAACGGTTTTCTAAAACAAATTTGTGGTTGCCTGTGGAGCTCGTTGTGTTATTTTTTTAAATATAGTACCGACGCTGCTTTTACATAGGTTTAGTATGTATCAAAAAATGAAGATGCTAGTTTAATGGGATATTGAATTATCACCATTTGAAATATTTTTACAAAAATTCGCTACCATAACGCATTTTCTGCACCTGCATTCTTTTTAACACTTATCTACTATTGCTGTATTGATATTTTTGGAAATGATATAATAAAATATAAAGAATACAACATTTTAAAATTTTAATAATTTACACTCAACATCTGTTTAAAGGTATAATTTAAACTACTTTATGATATCATGTAGTTTCATTTACCTCAAATTTTCCATACACTACATAAAGAGTAAAAACTAAAAGTAAACAATAAGTATCTTATTCTAAGGTATTCGTGAATTAGCGGAGTAGATTTCTAAATTATTTTCTTCTTCTTTGTTTAGGACGTCTGTAAACAAGGAAGAAGAAAAAGATAACCTCGAATTTGTCTCCTCCCCTACCGCAGAGCGCACACGATTGTCTCATGACTGCTGTCTGCTGTCAGTAGGCACAGAATTCTAAAGATTACTTGCCTCGCGAACTCAACTATTAGACCTATTATATCTAAGTCGACTTAAAAAAGGCTTATGTCTTCAAATCATCTGTTTTAAAGATTTTCAAATATGTTATATGTGTTTCTAATGATGCTTAAATGCATTAACCTTATATCAATTAATTACAAGTCTCATTAAAGATAGAGAAATACATGTATTTAAAATGTTGGGATTTTATATCTTTTTAGGAAAGCTTATATTTAACGATTATAATAATTTATGGTTTATTGAAGTGTACAACAGATCATCTACTGATAATTGGGTCGATGTTTCTTGGCATCTAGTGTACATATCATTTCTAAAAGTGCATAAACGTTAACAGATGCTAAGTGTTAAATAGGCAAGGCCAATTATCTGTTGAAATCCTAAAGTCTGTCAACAGAAAGTAAATTTGTTGAGTAAAGCTGGGATCGCACTATAAATGAGTCTAGCAAAGTAAATAGCATCACTGGCTAAATGAGATAAGTTATCTAGACAAACAATGGCATATGGCTAACAGAAGAGTGGCCAGATCTAACGAAAAGCAAACAGTCAACAAAGTTGTGGTAGATAAGCTTGAGATTGTCTTATCTTAAGAATGGTCTATCTGATTAAATTATCAAAACACTATGTATATATATATATATATATATATATATATATATATATATATATATATATATATATATATATATATATATATAGAGAGAGAGAGAGAGAGAGAGATTTTCACAGAACAGCTGAGAATTTCAACACCCTAAAAACGTTGGTTTTACTGGCAAGGGGACACATTTTTTGAAATTATAGCATTGCGACTTTTACCCCCTTAAATAGAATAGGGAAAGGTAGGTCGAATGGCACCTTTCTGAAAACCTTGTTTGATTATCTATTCAGAGCTGCAATTTCAAAATCTACCAATTAGTTTTTTAAGATTTTGCTTTCAAAACTAAAAGCTATTCCCCGAAAAAAAAATGTATATGTACAAAATACAACCTCAATGGTAAATGGTAAATGGGCCACTCTTTATATTACAAACACGCTCATATAATTTGGTTGTCCTTGCTTTGTTATTTCCCGAGATATAATTTTTTTTAAAGAAAACTCAAAAAAAACTGCTCCAATTTCCTTGGATAACGAACTTATCCAAGCCACTTACAAAAAAAGGACACATGCCAAATTTGATCATAATTGGCCCATTATTTTTTTAGTTATTGGTGCGTTGCACACACACGCACACACACGTGCGTCAGCGCAGATGAACTTCCGACCTCATTTCCTTTGTCACCCATTCTTAGAGCAAGTCTATGGAACTACACGGTGAATCCCAGATTGTCGCTCTAGACATATCCAAAGCATTCGACCAGGTCTGGCACTCAGCGCTGCTTAACAGACTTCCGGTCTATCGCCTACCACCAAAACTCTGTACCTGGAGAGCAAATTTTCTCTTCAACCGGAGTATTTCTGTTATCGTGGATTGCCATTCCTCTAAACTGTATCTAATTAATGCAGGAGTTCCTCAATGTTCTAGCACATCCAACCCAGTTCACAGTTACGCGGATGACAGCACCCTCCACTCAAATGTACAATATTCTTAGCCTGTCTCCTTGGCCCAATTAGATGAGGATCGCAGACTCATGGAAGGTTCTGTCTCTGTGGATCTCCAAAAAATATTAGACTGGGGAAGTAGAAATCTTGTACAATTCAACTCCACCAAATCTCAGTATTGCTTTATATTTCATAAGAGATACATCAGCCCTAGACCCATCACAATGAACAGCCAAGTTATTCAAAGTAATGAGTCCTTTTCACTTGTTGGCATTTATGTGTATCGAAATCTCAATTAGCACCAACATGTCACATCAATTGCAGAAGCGGCTGTTAAGAAATTAGGTTTCCGCTTCCGGGCTCGCAAATACTTTTCACCAGCTAACCTCTATACCTTATATACTTCACAAATAAGGCCAAACCTCGAATACTGCTCCCACATCTGGGGTGGCGCTGCCTCTTCTACACTCGTTATCTGGAACTCCATTCAGAAAAGAGCTATGCGTCTCACCGGTGACCCTACCCTCACCCAAAGGCTGCTATCCTTTGCCCATCGACATGCCCTTGGTCACCTCTCTCTCTCTCTCTCTCTCTCTCTCTCTCTCTCTTTTATAGATATCTGCACGGGCACTGCTCAGATGAGGTTTCTTCCATAGTTCCTCCACCTGCTGCCCCCAACATATCTACCAGGGCAACAGAACGAATGCACACTTTTACAATCCAGGTCACCAGACCTACAACATATTGTTATTTATATTTACATATTATATACACATTAACCAAGCGAGTGAATTTCCACCAGCCCACCAGTCAACATATCAGATAATTATAAGAAATGAAATAATTTTTTAGAGATAAAGTTAAAGAGGTAAGGAAGGTAAGAAGAGAATCTCCATCGTTGTTCTGACATTTAGTATTTTCAAGTTGACAAGCTGATAGCAGGTGTTTAAGATGTTATCACCATTACCATCATGATTACCATTTAATACCGCTTGCACTCTGTTCTACATTCCTTAAGAGTTATAAGAGTAACTGGAACCTCGGTGGTTCAGGGGTAAGAACGTGTGCCTCTGAACCGAAGGGTACTGGGTTCGATCCCAGGGTACTCCTTTTACTTTTTCAGTACAAACTGTAATATTAACATCAATCGAGGTTCTGGCATTGTATTTGAGCAAGTTGAATGTCTGCACGTTTGACCCTTCGGAGGGGGCGTAAAGCCGTCGGTCTCGTGTCCATACGATGTTGGGCACTTAAAGATCCCTACCCTCTTTACAGAATGGCGGGGGTTCGGCAAAATATCCATGATAGTGAGGTGAAACTGCACCCTGGCGTCGGTGATTGGCCATAGTCGCGGAAATAGGCCGACGTTAAAGAAACAAAAACACACATACACAAGAGTAACTTACATAGGTAGTTAGAAAAGCGAAATGCAACGAAATGTATATTTTTTACTAATATGTCCGTATTTTTATGTCCTAATTAATAACTTGGTAATGCTTAAAATTACTAGCTATTCTTTAAAAATGTTCCATGCTAATTATCAAATAGCATGATTCCGTTATTGCACAAAAGCATTTTCCATGACATTTAGTATATACAACCAGCTAACATGTACAGAAGAAGAGAATCCACAAATGCCGTGCGTTTGTTTACTGTAGTTTCCGTGGAATTATTGACCTTCCACAATCCTCGGTGTCGCTGTTTGTTATTATGCAAGATTGTAGATGATTTTTAAGGAAACTGTCTAATTGTTTGCGATGTTACAACCGAAGAAAAGGAATAATATAACAAAGATGGAAAGAAAGAAGAAGAGAGTTCAAGGTTGTTGTGAGCACATTCTTTGCCGGTGACGACTGAAGGGGGACGTTAACTTAGCTCAAACGCGATTCGCGAACCTGACCAATGCCCTCGCAACAGATCTTAAATTCGGCGATATTCAGAGATGATGCATTCATCCTGTACTATAGTCTGATGTTTTGTTTGCCTGTTGTCGTACTGGTTCCGATCATCCTGCTGCTTAAACCAGTGACGGATCGTCTTCTGGGCGAACAGATTTTTTACGAGTAGTGAAACCCCCTCAAAATAGAAAAAGATAAGCGATTTATTTACTCGGTAATAGGCAAGCAGTAGTAGTAATATATGCGGGACCTCAAGTGAACCCAAATCTGGTCAGTAGTAAGGTCACTATTTCCTATAAGTCCTACCCTAAAATGTTTCTGTCTATCAGATGTATAACTAGCAAGATTAGAAATAGCTTATAAGGTTGGAAGATCTTAATATTGTTTACTACTTACGCTGTGGTTGTGTTGTTGCACTGCCTGAAGTCTCATATTTATCAGCGCTCCAAACTAGTGCCTGGTTACGATGATCTTTACTTAAAAATTCTCTTCGATCTCTAGGAATGCGATATTAAAGAGTCCCAATTTGGTTGTCATCAAAAAGAGGAATTAATCTTCAATCAGACAGACATGTTAATGTAACAAAATATTGAATTTATTCATATGGATTGAATTGGAAAGGTTGAACAAAATAAAATTGAATGGTTGGTAACTCTCAAAATAAACATTAATTTTACACAAAATAGAAATCAAATAAGTAGCAAGAACTTCAATGACAAGAAATTGTTAATTTACAAACATGTGACAGAATAATGAGACAAATGTGGTTTGTTTATTACTAAAGAAATCTAAGCACTTATTATCGAGATATACTTTAAAAATCAGATGCTGTGTGTTGCAGCTCAAAAATAAACAAATTAATATGTAAATTATTTGACGTTTGTCAATCAATTTTGTTAATCTTTTAGTTAGATCCTGGCCAGTTCTCGAGTGAAGCTCAATTTTGAAAAATATACATATATGTATGTCTACGTGAAAACTCTATACTAATTATTGAAAAACAGGTGATATTAAAGACAATGTACAGGTTAAATATTTTTACAAGATTCACTGATTACAATTTCAAAAATGACGTGTTTAAATTTACAAAAACTGAGATAATTTCAGAGATTAAAACAGGAAATTCATAATTATTCTAATAGCAGCTCCCTGACGTTATTTAAAACTAAAACTTGATTGAGTGTCTTTGAAAGTTCAGATTATAAAAATTCAGTTGCCAGATGAGTGTGTAAGACAAACTTTGCTAGTTCAGAGAAAAATTTTGACTCACCGAATCTTCTACCTTGAATTACCTGGTTACTCTTTGGGAACGATCTCCAGACTGAATCAATTACCGGTAGCTGACACAAGTCTCAGTGACTCCAACAAGAGAAAATAAGCTGGGAAAAACAGTGATGGTTCCCATTGATGGTTACTAGGCCGGTGAATTTATTGTGTCACGTGTACAAAACCATTTGACACCTGGGCCGATATTCTGAATTCGCAACTTAAACGTGGATTAAAACAGCAAGGCAACAGGTTGAAACAGAAAACCACAACTCAAGTTCCGCTTTTATGCTAACTAGGATGTTTATTTAAACTCGAAAATTATTAAAACACTTTAGACAATCACGGAGTATCGTTACAAGGTAGTATAGGTAACAGGAAGACTTAAAAACCCCTTTTATATGACAATTTGAGGGCCACCTCAAGTAGACGATGTTCACGCCGCAGGCGTCAGCGTTAGACTCCCGTTTTATGCGGAAAACTATGTTTATTTCCGCTCGAAAATTATTAAAACACTTTAAACAATCACGGAGTATTGTTACAAGGTAGTATAGGTAACAGAAATATTTAAAAACCCAGTTTATAAGACAATTCGAGAGCCACCTCAAGTAAAGGGTGTTCACGCTTGCAGCGTTAGTGCCAGACTGTCTAGACGCAGAGAGCGTTCAGCTGCAGCTGAACCCAGCACGCAATTTTCAGTGTTATGAGCGTTAGTCGTTATTTGCGAGCTCTTTTTCGCCTTCATTCTTCGAATGGAATAGAACAAGAGCCCCAATCCTTGGCGAAGTCACCAACGTCTTCTATACACACCTCCACAATAATGGACTCGTCCGTTCATTTACTAACCGATTTTCTGGATTTCATCATAATTACGTCAGCTTTTTACCTAGAATTTCAGGACAATAGAGATGTTTATTATCCCCAACAAAATGCAACGTTTTTCAATATTTAGATCCTGACGTATATTATAGGGAGTTCAGTACGCTTCTTACGATACAGAATATTTTAGCGAATTTTCATCAACATTATTTTGAAACCAAAACGTGAAATATTAAATATAGATAGGGTTTATGGTGTTGTTTATCATGCTTGGGGGTCCTCTAGGTGTTTTAAAACCGATAATGATTCCACGTAAAAACTGAATCGTTACAGTAGCTAGGTTTTATTCAACACATGAGATCGTTTTCGTTATATAAATTTAAGCACCTGACTTACATCTGGTGTTTAAACTCGCTGAATTCGCAGTTAGGTCCACGGACAGTTTTAGATAAATCGACTGCGAATAGATAAAGTTTGACATCTTACATGTACGTTGGCACTATTTTTACCTTTTGCTTCCTTACTTTTGCCGAGTTATTTACATTTAAACTTAGCACCTGGCTTGGTGCGATAAGTTGAAAATCATGCTATGTTACATGCTCCTTGGCAGCAACAACACCATTTCATGGTACAAAGCCCTATTGCGGACTAACCAAAAACTACTTAAGAAATTGACTTGATGCTTGGGACAAGAGCGACCCACACAGCACAGGACGTCCAATGGATATCCATTGGTTGTACATAATATTCATTTTACGTCCATGGCCATGATGGTTATCATATGGACATCCAAAGGATATTGTTAGAGCAGAAAAATGTTAATAGAGCGTAAATAATGTGAACATATGAGCATTTCCTATTCATTAAAATATAATCGAGAAAGCATTCGAATTTCTGGGTGTATATACTTTATTCAAGTATGCAGATATCCATCAGACATCCAATGGATATCCATTGGATATACACAAGACATCTATTAGATGTCCACTGGAGATCAAGTTGATGTTCCGTTAATATGTTCACACCAGCAGGGAAACAACATTGATAAATTATTGAAACCGTTATTTAAGTTTGTAAAAGATAAGGGCAGAAAAATAACCAGTTCTAGCACAAGAATCACTGGAAAGCGTTAAAACTAGCGCCAACAATAAATTCCTATCCAAATTGTCATTGCGATTATAACATTATAATTTAGTTAATTAATTAAAATTATTTTTATTTCAATACAGAGAGTATTACTGTTTAGGTCTGTTATTTCGTGAGAATAATCTATTATCATATTGTTATTCATTAATGATCTCCCGAACAATAAACGCGGGATAATTTAATAACTCATCTTGGGGCATTGGATGCTTGAGTCAATGACGAAAATCCGTTCGCATTTGTTTGGTTTGAAGTAGTTTGGATTAAGTTGAGGTTAAAATTTAGAATTGTATCTTGCCATTTTGCATCAACTGGTAAATGAAAAATGAACAACAACCTACAACTATAGTTAGAGCATTGAGATGTTTCTCCAAATAAAGTGTGTGTTGTTTTTATTAATAAGTTTTGTTATGATTTCCAGTCAGTAAATAATTTACAGGTGAGTACATAACCTTAAACTATTTAGTTAGGTATATATCTTTTATACTTATTTATGTAAATACCGATATTATTTATAGCTGTAAAGAGCACGTTGGTTGATAATAACATGGCTAGTGACCGGGTTCCAAGAGTTCTAATTCGCGCTCATTTGAAGAAATTTTCCGAACGTCTCACCACCGATACTTCTCCTTTAGTGAATCTTCTTAATGAAAATTCACTAAAAATATGTATGAATTCTAATGAGACCTTATAATAGATTTGTAAAAATCTAAAGCTTCTGCGTATGACATTTAGCTGGGGTTTGAAAAAATTTATATGCAGAATAAGGTCAGTAGTATTTTTAGTTTTCACTACTTCATGTCTGTATAGCACCTTTCTCCTACACCATGTCTCTGCATTAGTTACGGCGTTTAAATACAACTAAATACTAACATGTCCATAAATCATACACGCTTCAACAGCATGTTATATACAAGTGTCCCAACATATTTGTTTAACAATCTATAATATTTTCGTACTTTACCCACTTTATCCTCTGTAATATGTTGTGCTTTAACATCGCGGTCGGTCTATTCCTACAATCAGCGAGGTCAGGCTGTAGTTTTACCTCACCATTCTTTCGAAAAGGAAGGAAATCGCTGAAATAAACCCTTGAATCATCTAGCAATAGCTGTTAAATACAAACGGGGTATTTTTGAATGCTTAGGTTAAGACCTTCGGTATTTAGATTTAAAAACCTAAATAACCCAAGAGCTATATATATATATATATATATATATATATATATATATATATATATATATATATATATATATATATATATATATATATATACAGATTTAAAAGTTGTTCCTTTGATAATAAGACGACATAAATATATACAGGACATTGCATTTAGATAACTTGTGTAAATCTCACAAATCCCTTGATTAGCAGGTTATGGAGACTGTAATTTATTGAGACACAATTTTGACACATTGTGAAAGATTAATATATGTATGCACTGGTACAAATGACAACAAAATGTGTAGGGCATATAAATTTGAAACCACCGATTGAAAACGTAAAAATTTTGAAAATATCAGGTGTTAAAATTTTCAAAATTTAAAATCGCTGAATTGTAAATATAGATAAACTTAATATAGACAGGTGTAAAAAATGGAAAGGCATCAGGACCATACGGAGTATAGATAGAGGTTTTGAAAACGTTGGAGAAAGGTAGGGCTCTCACACTTCTTTCAAGCTTGCTTAACTGCATATCCAAGTCCGAAGTAATCCCTAAAGATTGGCTCAAGTCAACCTTCGTTGCTCTACCAAGTATTGTAAAGATTACAGAACGATCAGTTTAACGAGCCATGTGTTAAAGTTGCTTCTAAAAGTCGATCATTCCTCTTCTCTTAATACCAGGAAAGCCTCTGACCTTGACGAGATCCCATCCATTGTTCTCAAAAAATGCGCATCAGAACTTGCTCTTGTCCTGACTCGTCTGTTTCAGACATCTTACAATAGAGGCATATTCCCTAGTAACTTGCAAACTGCTCGACCACAACCCGTCTCCAAGAAAGGATCCGAAGCGCTTCCTAGCAACTACAGGTCTATTTCTCTCCTTTCAGTCGTCTCTAAAGTGATGGAAAAGTATATAAGCACCAAATTACAAAAATTTCTTGAAAAACACAGTCTAATCCACGACAGGCAGTATAGATTCCGTCAGCGCAGATCAACTGTCGACCTCCTTTCCTTTGTCACCCATTCTTGGAACAAGTCTATGGAACTACACGGTGAATCCCAGATTGTCGCTCTAGACATATTCAAAGCGTTCGACTAGGTCTGGTACGCAGCGCTGCTTAATAAACTACCGGCCTATGGCCTACCATCAAACTCTGTACGTGGACAGCAAATTTCCTCTCCAACCGGAGCATTTCTGTTGTCGTGGATGGCCATTCCTCTAAACTGTATCCAATTAATGCAGGAGTTCCTCAAGGTTAAGCTTCAGCCCCTACTTTGTTTCTTCTCCACATCAATGACCTCCTCTCCAGCACATTCAACCCAGTTCACAGTTACGCGGACGACGGCACCCTCCACTCAAATATACAATATTCTAGGTCTGTCTCTTTATCCCAATTAGATAGCGATCGCAGACTCATGGAGGGTTCTGTCTCCGTGGATCTCTAAAAAATATTAGACTGGGGAGGTAGAAATCTTGTAAAATTCAACTCCACCAAATCTCAGTCTTGCTTTCTATCTTACAAGAGATACACCAGCCCTAGACTCGTCACAATGAACAACCAAGTTATTCAAAGTAACGAGTCTTTTCACTTGTTAGCATTTCTGTGGATCTAAATCTCAATTGGCACCAACATGTCACATCAATTGCAGAAGCGGCTGCTAAGAAATTAGGTTTCCTTTTCCGGGCTCGCAAATACTTTTCACCAGCTAATCTTTATACCTTATATACTTCACAAATAAGACCAAACCTCGAATACTGCTCACACATCTGGAGTGCTGCTGCCGCTTCTACACTCGCTAACGTGGACTCCATTCAGAAGAGAGCTATACGTCTCATCGGTGACCCTACCCTCACCCAAAGGCTGCCGTCCCTTGCCCACCGATGTGCCGTTGGTGACCTCTCTCTCTATTTTATAGATATCTGCACGGGCACTGCACAGATGAGCTTTATTCCATAGTTCATCCACCTGCTGCCCCCAACAGATCTACCAGCGGAACAGAGCTAATGCACCCTTTAACTGTCCAGGTCACCAGACACAGAACATCTTGTTATGCCTGCTCTTTTGTCCCAAGGACTTCCAAGTTGTGGAATTCCTTGCCGGCACATGTTTTTCCTTCTCCCCCGAACCTCCAAACCTTCAAGTCCAGAATTAACAAGTTGTCTCTTTCCTCCTTGTCGACACCCACGGTACGATAGTATTTAGGCTTTAAGCGCTCGTGGTGTGTTGTTTAAATAAATAAAAAAATGAAAATGTACATTAGATTAGATGCGAAAAAAAAACATTGAAGTCTCAATTTGGTTTTAAAATAGGTTTTCGTACAAGAGAGGCGTTGTTTGGCATCCAGGTTCTCATACAACGATGTCGAAATGTAAACGTTGATGTATATGACTGTTTCGTAGATTACGAGAAAGCATTCGACACTGTTCAAAGAGGCCGTCGAAGAAAGAAGAGAGGGCATAGTTGCAAATGTAGTTGTTATCAATAATTTTAGATATGCTGACGACACGGTCTTACTATCAACAGATAAAGATGATTTACAGGCACTCTTATCAGCGGTAACAGACCATAGCCAACAAATGGGTCGGCGTTTAAATATATAAAAGACCAAATGGATAGTCGTCAGCAAAAACAATAATATCGCTGACAACTTAACAGATATCAGCATAAAGAAATTTGAAAGTGGAAAATAATTTAAGTGTACTTAGTGGTCATTTTCGTTATAGATGCTTTTCCCGAAAGCTGTAGGACAAATAGTTTTCGAGATTTTGCCTCCTTAAAATCCCGTTTACCTCGCCCAGGATCCCCATTCGCCGCAGGTCCGGTTAGTTTCTTTTGGGGTTCACAAGAAATTTCTCTTGTTTACATGGTTCTTGTTTATGCATTTGGGGTGGTTGTAGATATGCAGAAGGAAAAGGAGAATCCCTACGACGAAGCAGCGAATCAATATTTTTTATTTGTGGTTAAATTGCTACCTCATTTCATTTGTTTAAAATATATTTCCAAAAATAAATTTGAGCTTCCCTTGTTTGTCAGTCTCACATAAAGAGCTACAATATTTTATCATTTTCAAAAAAGTATGGATACAGCAACAGTAAATAAGTGTGGAAAGGGTCTGGGTGCAGCAAGTACGATATGGTACAGAATTTTCATAATTTTCGTAAGGAATACAGGGCGTTAATTAAGTACAGGGCAAAGCTCCAGTATGCGATTCTTGATTCAATCCTAAGACAAACTTCTCAGTTTTCCAGGAAGAGGGCGTTAAATCTTTTCGAAAAAAATAGCCTCTTCCAAATATCGAAAAGACGCAAGCCAGTATAGAACTGTATCCCGGTTATAATTATAAATGTATCCAATAGGCACCACTCAGGCCAAACAATATTTTCCAAATATAACTAATGCCGTGATTGAGAGTTATCCATAGGATTCAATTGTAAAAAATGCTGTACGCTACTGTTTTCTTCAAAATGAGATTCTTGTAGGGTTCCACGCTTAAAACCAGACAAAAGTCCCCATTTGACTTTTTGAAATACTGCCGAACAATTGTCAAAAATATGATCCAAAAAGAGCAATAAATCAAATTTACTAATAAATCCAGAAGATGCTTTGAACAATGGATCACCACTAAATTAACCAAGGCTGAAATAGAACACACCATTGGTAACGACATCAACAAACTGAATAATATCATTACAACCACAATAACTGAAGCCCAAAGTCGGCACTGTTCAACAAATCAAACGGAAGAAAAACTAAGCAGGAAGACCAAACTGCTCATAGAAAAAATAACGGATATGAGGTCAAAAAGCTATGCGTATGAAGAAGAATTAAGAGTAATTAATAAACAAATTTCAAAAGGCATCCGACGCGACGTAAGAGCTTTTAGACACAACCAAATCAAAGATACCATAGAGGACAACAAGGGTATGAAAGTTCTACGTAGAAAGCTTGACAATGAAAAGAGACAAATAATAAAACTTAAAAATGCACAAGGGCACACATCAACGAACAGGAAACATATTCTAAATATAGTGGAAGAGTTTTGTGGAATGCTATATAAAAGCCAAAGTCATATAAGTCTACATCCAGAATCTGACATATTAACCCGTAAAAAAAGATGTGGTTAACCAAGCCTCGGAAATACTGATGGAAATATCACTAGATGAGATTAAACTAGCCCTGAAAAAGATAAAAAAATCAAAAATCGCCCGGAGAAGACTGTGTGATTTTCGATGCGATAAAGATTCGTGGTCTTTGCTTGCTCCAAAAAATTAAATCTCTTTTCAACATTTGTCTCTTCAATAGTACGATACCAGAAAAGTGGCACAACACCATCGTATTACTGGTCCACAAGAAAAGAGACATCTCGAACCTAGAAAATTACAGGCCGATAAGTCTACTTAGCCACCTCTACAAATTATTTACTAGAATAATTACCACACGACTTGAAAAGAAGTTGGACTTCGTCCAGCTAGTGGAACAAGCTGGTTTTCGAAGTGGGTTTGGAACCAATGATAATCTCCAGAGCATCAAAACAGTGATTGAAAAAACCATCGGATATGGTAGACTTCTTGTCCTTGCTTTTGTGGATTTCCATAAGGCTTTCGACACTGTGGAGCTGGACGCAGTGTTGCAGTCCCTAGAAGCAAGAAGTATTGACTATCGCTACACCAAACTGATTTACAATATATATATATATATATATATATATATATATATATATATATATATATATATATATATATATATATATATATATATATATATATATATGTTACTCTTGTGGTAAAACTACATGAAAACAGGAATCCTATAAAAATTGGGAGAGGAGTACGCCAGGGAGATACGATGTCTCCAAAACTGTTTATCACCATCCTGGAATATGTGTTCAGGAAGCTAGATTAGGACCAGAAAGGTCTAAGAATAGACGGTCAAATTCTGTCAAACTTACGGTTTGCAGACGACATTGTCTTACTGGCTGACAACTTGGAAGATATTAGAGTGATGCTACAGGAACTTCAGGAGGCCTGTGCAACAGTAGGCCTAAACATGAGCATCGGAAAAACCAAATTTATGAAAAATCTCGTCCCTAGTAACAACCTAATTATTGAAAACTCTGAGGTGGAATGGGTAGATAAATACACATATTTGGACCACGAGATAAGCATATATAAAGCCAACCAAACATGCGAGATAAACAGAAGAGTTATACTCTCCTGGGCCGCTTACGGCAAACTTGTAGACGTTTTCAGAGGCGACCTTCCAATATGCTTGAAAAGAAAAGTTTTCAACCAATGTGTTCTACCGGTTATGACCTACGGCGCCGAAACACTAACCCTTACCAACGCTTCTACTAAGAAACTAAAAGTAGCACAGCGCAAAATGGAGAGGTCGATGCTTGGCGTTTCGTTACGTGACCACATTAGAGAAGAAGAATTACGCAGAAGAACAGGCGTGACTGATGTGGTCGTACATGTGGCAAAACTCAAATGGAAGTGGACGGGACATGTGGCTCGCATGCAAGATGACAGGTGGACAAAACGATTACTTGAATGGAGACCCAGATCCGATAAAAGAGACAGAAGAAGACCACCAACTCGCTGGGCAAACGACATTACAAAAATTACAAAAAACTGGATTCGTAGCGCTCAAGACAGAAAAGAATAGACTCAACTAGGGGAGGCCTATGCACAGACGTGGACGCAGAGGACTGATTGATGATTGATGATGAATTGTCACGCAATCGCCAGTAAAAATATTAAAATTACTGTGTTAGATAAGCTTATATATTCTGGAAAAACCTGCTCCTGGTAGAGCCAACTGTGTTTTTATAAAATTAACAGTGGCATATTTGTATTAAACATATTTCTGTGAAAATCCGGGACAAGACTAAGTTTTGGAGGCGACCTCTTGATTGGACTATTCAGCATTTGAATATATAGGAAGAAATATTAAGTAATAAAGATTATGTTATTTTACATTTCCAAGCAAAAGCTCTTACATAAGACAATTATAAAGAAAAAATAAATAGGGTGATAAAATAAATAAAGTCCAATAAATAGGATAAAGAGGAAGACATCAGAAATCAAAATAAGCAGACAGCGTTTTCACTATATTAGGTGCGCTGATAGGAGAAACGGAAAGAATTAAAAAGAATCTGCTGAATATTTCGGGACGCAGCAAGTTGGTTATGGTGGTGAATTTTCATGAAATATTTCAAATTTGGATACCTCAATTTGACATAAACCTAGAAAGTTCGATTTTGGTACATAGCAACGTCTTAATAAAGGCAACATGCCTACCAAATTTTCTCAAAAGAACTTTGCTTTTGTCTGAGATACATTTTTTTTCAGAAAACTCTTTTTTTTTAGAGAAACTGATGACGTTACGATTTTGGTATATACAGGCGATACATACCAAGATACATACTAAACTGCTGGAGACAAAAAAGCGACATCGCCTTTAGACTGTGATAATAGTGACGAAACATTATTTAAAAATAACTGTAAAAGAATTTTAAAGGCCAAGGCCCTAAAGTAAAATTAATTACAAACAGGATATCAAATGGTTTTGTTTTTCAACCAGGCAACAAAAGAGAACTCACTAAAATTGTCTATACAATATCCCACTTACTAAATGGTATGAAATATATGTAAGTGACTTTAATTCGCCCTGTATATTATGTTGTAGATTATACATGACAACAAAGACAATTACATAACACAGTTTTTGCGAGGCTGCTTGATCTTATATTGCAATCGAATGAAAAGTAGTTTCTTGTACAAATGGCCGTGAAAACAAGAGGTGTTAACGGAATTTCTACACAAAATACATATTTTATAGCAATCTTGTTACGATAACTACTTCAACATAGCTTTAATAAATTATAATAATGAAATCGTCGATTGAAATGTGTTGCATATATGTGTATGTGTGTGGTTGTGTGTTACCAGCATACAGTTGTGTAAATCATTAACTGACCTTACCAGTTTAGTAGACATTTAACGTTTCCTAACGTCAAATAGTAAAATTAGAGGTTGCTTTAATACAATTACTTCCACATCGCTTTAAACGTGTGGAAGTATGGTAACCGGAACAGAAAACCACCAATTTTTTTAGCTAAAACGTCGTGAAAGGTCTAACAACAAGTAAGTATACTGATTATCGAAGAAAAAAGAATGTTTGTCGGTCCGTCGGTGGGTAGGTCTGTTGGCTTCGGCGATAAGTTTTGAAGGGATTGAGCAATTCACTCAAAATCTGTTTTGGGGGGGGGGGGTGTTTGGGCGAAATTTCTCTACGACAAGGGTAATATATATGGGCTTGCTTAATTGAAATATACACTTTAACATTTAAAATCGAGTAATATGTCGTTTCCTGAGATTTTTTAAAAAGATAAACTCAAATATTATACTGTTTTCACTTACGGTCAACCGCTCGTTAAACTTCGAAACGCTCAGTAAAAAATTACCGCGAAAAGTTATCGAATACCTTTGTTAGCTCTAGCATACGAACAATTGAACGCTAATAAATAGAAGCACAAAAAAAAGTACCTACCCCTATAAAGAATCTTTAAAACTTCAAATCTAGAGACTATAAAAATATCCGCAGCGCTGATTGAAATATGTCATTTACACTTGGTTAGTACATTAGAGTTTTAAAAGTAAACTGAAAGAGGTGAATTTTATTAAATCACTGACTGTTAAATTCAA
This sequence comes from Tillus elongatus, assembly GCA_964006375.1. Classification (NCBI taxonomy): domain Eukaryota; kingdom Metazoa; phylum Arthropoda; class Insecta; order Coleoptera; family Cleridae; genus Tillus; species Tillus elongatus. The sequence goes on along the minus strand of OZ023264.1, from coordinate 182,909,294 downwards.
GATATGCAAACTAAAATGTTATAAACTTGTCTTCATTTAAACGTGATGAACAGCTATCCTGAGAAGATGGCAAAAAGAATTTCATAATACAATGTATAATGTATAACGCATAACGTATGACATAGCAAAATGGATTATGTATAATGCATAATGTATAATGTATAATGTATAATGTATAATGTATAATGTATAATGCATAATGTATAATGTATAATGCATAATGTATAATGTATAATGCATAATACATAATACATAATACATAATACATCATAAATAATGTAGAACGCATAATGTCTGATGTATAACGCATAATGCATGATGCATAATGTATAATGTATAATGCATAATACATAATGTATAACGTATAATGTCTGATGTATAACGCATAATGCATCATGTATAGTGTATAATGCATAATGTATAATGTATCATGTATGATGCATAATGTATACTGTATAATTTATCACGTATGATGCATAATGTATAATGCATAATGCATAGTGCATAGTGTACAGTGTATAATGTATAATGTATAATGTATAATGTATAATGTATAATATATAATGTATAATGTATAATGTATAATGTATAATGTATAATGTATAATGTATAATGTATAATGTATAATGTATAATGTATAATGCATAATGTATAATGTATAATGTATAATGTATAATGTGTAATGTATAATGTATAATGTATAATGTATAATTTATAATGTATAACGCATAACGTATGACATAGCAAAATGGATTATGTATAATGCATAATGTATAATGTATAATGTATAATGCATAATGTATAATGTATAATGTATAATGTATAATGTATAATGCATAATACATAATACATAATACATAATACATAATACATAATACATAATACATCATAAATAATGTATAACGCATAATGTCTGATGTATAACGCATAATGCATGATGCATAGTGTATAATACATAATTATAATGTATCATGTATAATGCATGATGCATAATGTATAATGTATAATGCATAATACATAATGTATAACGTATAATGTCTGATGTATAACGCATAATGCATCATGTATAGTGTATAATGCATAATGTATAATGTATCATGTATGATGCATAATGTATAATGCATAATGTATAATGTATAGTGCATAATGCATAGTGCATAGTGTACAGTGTATAATGTATAATGTATAATGTATAATGTATAATGTATAATGTATAATGTATAATGCATAATGCATAATGCATAATGCATAATGCATAATGCATAATGCATAATGTATAATGCATAATGTATAATGCATAATGCATAATGTATAATGTATAATGTATAATGTATAATGTATAATGTATAATGCATAATGCATAATGCATAATGTATAATGTATAATGCATAATGTATAATGTATAATGCATAATGCATAATGCATAATGTATAATGTATAATGTATAATGTATAATGTATAATGTATAATGTATAATGTATAATGTATAATGTATAATGTATAATGTATAATGTATAATGTATAATGTATAATGTATAATGTATAATGTATAATGTATAATGTATAATGTATAATGTATAATGTATAATGTATAATGTATAATGTATAATGTATAATGTATAATGTATAATGTATAATGTATAATGTATAATGTATAATGTATAATGTATAATGTATAATGTATAATGTATAATGTATAATGTATAATGTATAATGTATAATGTATAATGTATAATGTATAATGTATAATGTATAATGTATAATGTATAATGTATATGTGCATAATGCATAATGTATAGTGTGTAACGCATAATGCATAATGTATGATGTATAATGTATAATGTATAATGCATAATGCATAATGTATAATGTATAATGTATAATGTATAATGTATAATGTATAATGTATAATGTATAATGTATAATGTATAATGTATAATGTATAATGTATAATGTATAATGTATAATGTATAATGTATAATGTATAATGTATAATGTATAATGCATATGTGCATAATGCATAATGTATAGTGTGTAACGCATAATGCATAATGTATGATGTATAATGTATAAATTAACAATGGAACAGCCCAATTTCGCCTAAATAACACGAGCATATCCACGGACGTCTACAAAACGTTAACAATAAATCATAGCACAGACAATCAACAAAAAATTAAGATATCTCTAAATAGCAAAAAAGTCAAAAACAAACATTTTTAACACACAAAAACGTTTTAAAGAAGTTGAAGTATGTATGTCGGAATCCAAAATGGTTTGTTTTGAAAATACCGGATCTACGAGATTTAGACCATGGTAAGAAAACTATATTACTAATAAGAAGTGCACACCACTAAAGTTAAAAAAATATAGTAGTTTATTTGTAAAATTCTTTTAAGCTAGATGCATTCTCACCATATTTAGAACCGCAGACCGGTTTCGCTCTAAATAAAGCTCGTCAGTACGACATACTAATTGTAGCGAAAATACACTTATAACGTGGCTATGGTAGCCAGCCTTCCAACACTAAGTGAGATGTAAGACACGCAGCACGTGCCGCCACCTCATTGCCGAACATAACATAACATAACATTTATTTAACCATCAACATTTACATGGTTCGTCGCACATAAAATAATAAAATAATTGTATACTGGACTTACACATGACAAATAGTGGGTGACAATATACATAAAATAAAACAAAATATAAAATGAGCTGACAAAAACACACAACAGTTAATTAAAAATTAAATTCTTCAATTGAATATATAGGTCTCTCTATTAATTTTCTTTTTATCACAGATGCAAACTGTCTTCTAGGCAATTCCCTGACCACCACTGGAAGTGAATTAAACAACCTAACTCCAGTATACCCATGGCTCCTCTGCGTGCGGCTTATCCTGTGATGAGGAATCACAAACTGACTTTTACCTCTAGTTTCGTAACTGTGAACCTGTTCATGGGAGATAAAACTGGCCTGATGGTCATAGATGTAAAGAAGACAAGTAATTATATAACTTGCTGGCAGGGTAAGTATTTTATACCTCTGGAATAGTTCTCTACAACTGTGGTCCTGAGGAACGTTAGCAATCGCCCTAATTGCTCTTTTCTGTTGTATAAAGACACGTTCTGCATGTGGCGAGGATCCCCATAGCAAAATCCCATAGGTTGCAATGCTCTGAACGTGAGCATAGTAAGTAACCCTTGCGGCGCTTTCATCTATGATGTATCTTATTCTACGGATTGAGTAGATGGCTGAAGATAATTTCTTACACATATGGTCTATGTGGGGTTTCCAGCTTAAACAACCATCAATATGAAAGCCTAAAACTTTAATATTTTCGCCTGAGTTCTGTAGATAGTCCCTGGTAGTTATGACAAGTCTTGATGTTTTTTCTGCATTAAGCAATAACTTGTTTGCCTTAACCCATGCTTCCACCTGCTGGATGGATTGGTCACCTTTGTGTTTTATAAGGTCTGGAACTGCTTTATTAATTACTGACGTGTCATCTGCGAAGATGCAACTTCTGTCTGCCCTAATGTTTTCGGGCAAATCGTTAATATATAATAGGAAGAGCATTGGCCCCAGTATAGAGCCCTGTGGTACTCCCAAGTCTACCTGTTTAAAATTTGATGTGGTATTTTGCCAGCTAACCAACTGCACCCTGTTCCTTAAATATGACTGTAAAAGTGTTCCTATTCTGCCTCTCATTCCATAATATTCCAACTTAGAGATAAGGATCTGGTGGTTTACCATATTAAAGGCTTTACTAAGGTCAACGCACAAAAGCTCGGCATTTTCTTTGTCATTAAGTGCTTCCAAGACAAAATCAACTATATATGTCATCGCCGTAGTTGTTGACCTATTTCTTCTGAATCCATGCTGTGAATGGTTTAGGATTTCCTGCCTATCAATATAGCTTGCTAATCTCTCTTTAATAAGCGCTTCCAAGATTTTCGAGATTATAGGGAGAATACAAATTGGCCTATAATTGTTGCAATCGTTCATGTCGCCATTTTTTGGGAAAGGAATTATCTTTGCAATTTTTAATAGATTTGGAAATATAGCCTGAGCAAAGCACATATTGACAATTTTGCTCAGTGGGTCTGCAATCACGTGGATTATCTTTTTTAGAAGTACTATGTTTAATCCAAAGATGTCACAAGCTGACTTATTTTTCATCGTCAACATCACCTGCATAATTTCACGTGGGGATGTGTCCTCGAGAAACATTGACCCATTGCTCCGCAGTTTGACACGTTTTATATAGGAATGGCACTTTTTTGACGTGTCTTCTACGTGCACCAAATTATCCTCACCAATTCTGGAAAAATGGCAATTTAGACAGTCCGCACTTAGTGTACTTGCTCCTTGGTTAATCCTCGAGGTTTTTATGTTCGAATTTATCAACTTCCAGATGATTTTAGATTTATTATCAGCATTTGTAATTCTATCTCTGTTATAGTTTCTAATAGAAGTGTCAATCTGTGTCCTTAGTTGTTTCTTTAGGCTTTCATAAATAGTTTTTGAATTATCATCTCTTTTTACTCTAAAGATTGTATATGCAGCATCTACCTGATTCTTAAGTTTTCTGATAATTTCATTCCGGAAAATGTGTTCTTTAACAGAGATAACCCTCTTCCTTTTCACAGGGAAGCAATTTTCAAAGCTTTCCATTAGAGCTTCGTGGAAACGAACATAAGAGTCCTCAGCATTTGGTACCAGAAGTGAATTCCAGTCAATGTTTTGCAACTGGTGTATGAAAAGCTGAACACTATCACTGTTATTTGTATCCCTTACATTATGAAACTTATCCTCTTGTTTGTTGTCCTTATATATCAGGAGCTTTTGCGCAAGATGGTCCGACAGGTGTAAATTCACAGTTTTCGCTAGACAGTTGTTTAGGTTTATGTTTGAGTAAATATTGTCTATACAAGTTGCTGATGTCTTTGTTATTCTAGATGCTTCTGAAAATAGATTATAAAGTCCATAGGACACAAACAGATGATGCAGCTTGGTACTCTCCATTGTTGACTCCAAAATATTCACATTAAAGTCTCCAGCGACGAAAAGGTTATTAACCCCACTATTTATTAAAGTACTAAGTGCAATGTCAGCTTTTTCCATAAAAACTTTCATGTCAGCTCCCGGGGGGCGATAAACTGATAGAACGGTCATGTCTAGACTTGGAAGTCTAACTGCAGCTATCTCTATACAACCCTCAACAGACAGGTTAGTTATCGGATCAATTGATTCATAGTCCACTCCTTCTCTTACCAATATCATAGCACCACCACGAGAAGTTGATTGTCTCGTAAAGCAATTTGCTATTCTGTAGCCTTGAATTATGATTTTGTTTACGTTGTCATTAGTCAGCCAATGTTCTGTAAAGCAAGCTATACAGCAGTCTTCCATTTTTAAACAATTTTCTAGGCAATCTATTTTCCTAGGCAGTCCTTGTAGGTTCAGGTTAATCAAAGCAAAACAACTTTTTTGAGAATTTTTATGCATCGAATTTTGCATTATCTCTTCCTCGAAAAAACCTATATCTGGATACTGTTACCCCAGTGGGCCAATTTTGAGCATCATAGATTTCACTTAACAGCGCAAAGTCTGCTTCTACCTTGAAAGATATACTTTTTGCGCCCTCTCTCACCGGACATTCTTCCACAGTGAAATCACTTCGCTTGAAAGTTTTCTGAAGATGGTTCAAAATAGTTTCCTTTTTTGTGTTCAACCCCACTCTTCCCAAATGAATGACAGCTTTTTTAGCGACAGCTTGAAAAGTAGCTGCATTATTCTGCGTCTAACCAGTTCCTATAACCATATTTTTCTTCTGTTTAATATTATGGGTTTTCTCTACTTTATGCATTATGTGATCGTCATTTAATTTTTCAAGCGTTTGTGATACTCTCCCATCGTATTCATTTGACATTTTGGGATCCCTATATTTCACATGCTTTGTCATACCTTCATTGGAAATTTTCGGCAACGTGGCAACGCTGCCACCTTCACTTTGCAAGAAGTTCTTTTTATCGGCGGTTAATAGTTCAATGATAAGATTTTTATCATTTATTGATTTCTCCAAATTACTATTTAATATGCGAAGGCATTCTATTTCCTTTTTATTAACTTTGAGTTCACATTTTAGATTGTTTACATTCACACTGTTTTCCAGGTTAGGAATCACTTCAGCCGTAGAATCACTAAAAACATCCCCGTTACAGTCACATTTCTTAGAACTTACAAAACTGCGAAGTTCTGGACTAGTTCCAATATTGTCTGGTACACTATTTTTCAATATAATGTCTATCAATACTTCTTCAACCAAGCAGAATGTTAAAAAATGGGGACTGTATACAACCAAGTAACAGTTTAGTAAATTGTCAGCCCTGGCCCATTTCTACCCCCTAATATAGGAACAAAGTATGTAAGGCTAGACGCATTCTCACCACAATTAGAACCGCAGACCGGTTTCGCTCGAATTAGAGCTCATCAGTACGGCATAGTAATTGCAGCGAAAATACACCTATAAATGTAGGTGCCGTGAGAAGATACTACTTGGTTCCCCAACATCTCACTTAGTGTTGGAAGACTGGCTAGCATAGCCGTATTACTTTATAGGTGTATTTTCGCTGCAATTAGTATGCCGTACTGACGACCTCTAATTAGAGCGAAACCGGTCTGCGGTTCTAACTGTGGTGAGAATGTATCTAGCGTTACATACTTTATCCCGATATTAGGGTAGAAATGGGCCAGGGTTGACAATTTACTAAATTGTTAGTTTGTTGTATACAATCTCTATTTTGTAACATTCTGTGTTATTTGGAGCTGGCGTGACATCGTACTACTTGGTTCCGCAACTAGGTGGCGGCACGTGCTTCGAGCCTTACATCTTACTTAGTGTAAAATGCTTCTACACAATGACACGTCTTATTCAGAAGAATTATTTCCACTCTCTTCTTAAGACTGGTAGTATCTATATTTCCTACATCCTCTGTCAATGCTTCAAACAATTTGCAACCATTTTCGAATAGTGACTTTTGGTACAGAGTAGTGCCGAGTTGCAGGTTATTTTTACGTCTTTTGATATAAATATGCTAAACTGCCTTGTCTTATTTTAAAGAACAGTAGCTAGCACTTTCAGGATAGAGAAACTGAATAGCGTGAGGATGCCTTAAAGGTGTTTTTGCAAGTGTGTCCATGTGGAATATTGAATAGGCATCACCTAATAACCTGGGAAATATTTACATTAATTTATCTTTATCTCAGGGTACTTATGATTTGCTGTCTAATGGGTAGTAAGAAACTTTAAAAAAAACTGCCAATAAAATACGTACGTGTTGTTCACAGATAAATTTTTTCGTTCGAAATTTAAACCCCTTGTTTGAAGACATACAGGTCCTCATCACAGTACGATTAACAGCTGTTGTCAATGTTAATGTTATGTTCAAAAGAGTCTAGAGGCATCAAACAATTACAACTGCCCATCACTGACACAACCAGTGGAACGAACCATAAGGAGTTTGCCTATAGGGAAAAAGACACAACACATCACAGCGTTGTTTCAAGAATTCTTTGTCCATATAACAAGTCTCCTTTTTGGAAGCACCTCGATAAGCCACTGGAAGCAATGTCCGCAAGAGTCGGACTAAGCAAAGGCACTTGGCTAATAGGATGTAAGGGTGCGTTATATCAAAGCTGAACTGGAAATAGCACTATTAATGCTTAGTAAATTAAATTTATAAAGTAAAACAGAGCAAATAGTAAATGAAAGAGATACAAAAAAGAATTGAGCGAAAATTTTATATAACAGTTAGGCATGAGCAAAAAATTTAATTTCAGAATTAATACTTTTGGTTTAATCAGACAAGACTTGAATCGCCTGGTTGTAATGTTTTATTATTAAACCTATTATTATTAACAACAACAACAATATATATATATATATATATATATATATATATATATATATATATATATATATATATATATATATATATATATATATATAGTTGTTGTTGTTAATATATCCTTCTCGAATAGAATGTGGCCTAAATTCTAACCTGAACTCCGTCCACCATTTCCTCCAGGCTAATAGGCCCCAACTTCTCTTCCTCACCTAAACTCAAATCAGTGTCAAAACAGCCACTAATCACCTTAATTTCCCAGGGTATGAGATCCTTACTTCCTTCAGAATGCATGGAGGCGTGCGCGTGGAGGAAATGGTGGACGGAGTTCAGGTTAGAATTTAGACCACATTCATATATATATATATATATATATATATATATATATATATATATATATATATATATATATATATATATATATATATATATAGTTGTTGTTAATATATCCTTCTCAAATAGAATGTGGCCTAAATTCTAACCTGAACTCCGTCCACCATTTCCTCCAGGCTAATAGGCCCCAACTTCTCTTCCTCACCTAAACCCAAATCAGTGCCAAAACAGCCACTAATCACCTTAATTTCCCAGGGTATGAGCTCCTTACTTCCTTTAGAATGCATGGAGACGTGCGCGCATACGTCCGTAGCATTCTACCCTGCACCAGACTCCCCAATTTAGAAGCTGGAATAAAAGACATACTTCGGATGAAACTCTCTCTCAGGGCTGCAACTAAATTCATCTGTTGCATTTACCGGTCACCTTCTGACGACAACTTTGTCCAGTTATTCGACTACCTTTCTGAAAAAACCTACCATCTGATTTCTGAATATCCTTTTTCGGAGGTCACTATTCTTGGTGACTTCAATGTCCATTATAAGGAATGGTTAGGATCTTCAAAAACCGATCCACAAGGGAGAGCAGCGAAGGCCTTTTCAGTTAGCAATTCTTTTGCCAATATGGTTCAGCAACCTACTTACTTTCCTCGCATCCCAACACACAGCTCAAATCACTTGAATCTCCTTGTTACTACAAAACCTGAATGCTATAAGACATCTCTCACCGCCCCCCTTGGTCGCTCAGACCACGGCATGGTCACTGCTTCCTGCGCAATGCAATCACACAGTCATCAAACCCACGTATCGTTTGGCACTACAACTCCGCGAACTGGGACGAAATGCGGTATTACTTTTCCTCATTTCCATGGGCGTCTGTCTGCTTCTCTCATCCTGACCCCTCTGATATCTCACAAAACGTCACCGAAATTATCCAAGCTGTCATGTAATTATTTATTCCACGTACACAGAAAACCTCTTCAGCCACTCAAAAGTCCTGGTTTTCTAAATCCCGTGACAAGGCCAGACTTGAAAAGGTCAAAGCTCACAAAACGCCTCTACATAATCCCGGTCAAGAAAACCGTCAAGCATTTAACGACGCAAGAAACCGCTATGTCCCCATTCTGAGGCAAAAAACTCGTTTAATAACCACATCAAAAGCAAAGTCCTCTTAAGCTCCAACGGCAACACACCCTTCTAGACTCTTGCTAAATCTATTGGAAATAATTTCTGCAAGAGCACGTTCCCACCTCTTGTTTCAGGGGATGAAACTATTTCTACCACACTGGGCAAGGCTGAACTTTTTGCCTCGTCGTTCGCCGGAAATTTTACTTTAAACCCAGCTCCAAATGTTCAATCACAAACAGTCCCCAAATGTCGCGCAAAAAAATGACGAATATCATTTTCAAAACTGAAAAGATACGAAAGATTCTCTCTTCTCTTAATACCAGGAAAGCCTCCTCTGGCCTTGACGAAATCACAGCAATTGTTCTCAAAAAATGCACACCAAATCTTGATTCTGTCCTGACTTGTCTGTTTCAGACATCCTACAATGGAGGCATATTCGTTAGTACCTGGAAAACTGCTCGAGTACAACCCGTCCCCAAGAAAGGATTCAAAGCGCTTCCTAGCAACTTGAGGCCAATTTCTCTCCTTTCAGTCGTCTCTAAAGTGATGGAAAAGTATATAAATACCGAATTACTAAAATGTCTTGAAAAACACAGTCTACTCTACGACAGGCAGTATGGATTCCGTCAGCGAAGATCAACTGCCGACCTTCTTTCCTTTGTCACCCATTTTTGGAACAAGTCTATGGAACTACACGGTGAATCCCATATTGTCGCTCTAGACATATCCAAAGCATTCGACCAGGCCTGGCAGGCAGCGCTACTTAATAAACTTCCGGCCTATGGCCTACCGCCAAAATTCTGTCCCTGGACAGCAAATTTCCTCTCCAACCGAAACATTTCTGTTGTCGTGGATGGCCATTCCTCTAAACTGTATCCAATTAATGCAGGAGTCCCCTAAGGTTCAGATTTAGCCCCTACTTTGTTTCTTCTCCACGTCAATGACCTCCTCTCTAGCACATCCAACCCAGTTCACAGTTAGGCGGACAACAGCACCCTCCACTCAAATATACAATATTCTAAGTCTGTCTCTTCAGCCCAATTAGATGAGGATCGCAGACTCATGGAGGGTTCTGTCTCTGTGGATTTCCAAAAAATATTAGACTGGGGAAGTAGAAATCTTGTGCAATTAAACTCCACCAAGTCTCAGTATTGCTTTCTATCTCATAAGAGATACACCAGCCCTAGACCCATCACAATGAACAACCAAGTTATTCAAAGTAATGAATCCTTTTCACTTGTTGGCGTTTCTGTGGATCGAAATTTCAATTGGCACCAATATGTCACATCAATTGCAGAAGCGGCTGTTAAGAAATTAGGTTTTCTCTTCCGGGCTCGCAAATACTTTTCAGCAGCTAATCTCTATATCTACCCCGAATACTGCTCTGCAGAATTAACAAGTTGCCTCTTTCCTCCTTGTGGACACCCACGGTACGATAATATTTAGGCTGTAAGCCCTCGTGGTGTGTTGTTAAAATAATAATAATATGGGATAAATATTGTGGTGTGCTGCGATGCTAAAATAGCATTTGTGGTAGACATTGAAGTTTATATAGGCAAGAAGTCCACGCCACCTGATTTTCCTGTCACCTAGAATTATTGCGATAAAGTGACCACCTATTTCCAAGAAACGAATATAAAGTTGACCGTGGACAACTGATTAACTTCTGTACGTATGGCAAAATATTTTTAAAGACAAAAATTGCAGTTGTACTCACCTTGGGCAAAATATAAAAAAAACATCAGTACTGGATCACAAGGAAAGCCAGAAAAATTTCGCCAAAAGTTTTTTTTTTGTGGACAGCTCACACTATTATCCTATCGTTCATCAAAAACTAAAAAATGATGCAGAAAAAAGATGATGAGCCAGATAGTACAAAGTTACTCATGAACTTTACAATTTTTTAAATTCTGGTAAAGAGAAGTTGACACTTAAGATCAACTGTGACTCACTAGTTTCACTGCTAGAAAGACGAGTCGTTGTGGCCACTACGTCTTTTTTATAATTTGCCGAATATTGTGGGATATAACTCGTCGGTGCTTTTACGTGGTTCTAATGCGCTGGATAGGGAAATTCTCATCAACAGAAGAGCTTCCTCAAAGGACTGCACTTTTTTTTAGTGAAGCGGTAAATGAAAAGCTGCTTGGAAACTTCAAATTTGAGACGCCAACTCCTCCAAACCAGAGACAATATATTCAAAAACTCTGGACGCAGCAAGTGCGTTATGGTAGTGAATTTTCATAGAAATGATCTGGCACAAAATATTTTATTATAACTTTTTTTTCTTGTAACATAGAAATCTAAACTTTGGTGTATAGTTTACTTTTTATATCGTAAACCTACCTACCAAATTTGGTTATCATAGATTTGTTATTTTTTAAGATAAAAATTTTTTTCAAATGAAAACTCAAAATTTTTCCAGAAAACCTCGTCCGATTTTTTCGATTAACGAACCTATCAAAGCCATTTACAAGGGAAAGGTACATGCAAAATTTTATCGAAATCGGCCCATTATTCTTTGAGATAAAATTTTTTTTCGAATAAAAACTCAAAATTATCCCGGAAAACCTCGTCAGATTTTCCTGACTAACAAACCTGTCAAACCCATTTACAAAGGGAAGGTACATGCCAAATTTTATTTAAATCGGCTTATTACTTTTTGAGATAAGAATTTTTTTCGAATGAAAACTCAAAATTTTCCCGGAAAACCTCGTCCGATTTTCCTGACTAACGAACTTATCCAAGCCATTTACAAAAGAAACGTACATGCCAAATTTTATCAAAATCGGCCCATTATTTTTTGAGTTATCGGTGTGATACATATATATATATATATATATATATATATATATATATATATATATATATATATATATATATATATATATATATATATATATATATATATATATATATATATATAAACATATAAAAATTGAAACTAACCCCGGATATAGGTTCTAGGGGTCCTAGATCGCGCTTATTTGAAGAAATTTTTTCAAAATTCAAAAGTCGAGATCTCCTCATTAATGAATTTTTTCTAAGAAAATTCACTAAAATAATCTGTGTAGTATAAGTACTAACCACATCTTACCACGGGTAGGTACACATCTGGCCACACAAGCGAAGCTCAGGAATCCAGGGTCAACGCAATAAGCAAACAAATCATTTGTCTACCTGATCAAAAAGAAATTGCCAATCTTGTACCGTGTAACTTAATAGTTTTGCTGAAAAAGACAATCATTGCCAAAACATTTGCTTTCATGTCCTTTCCAAATAAAAAATTAGACATTATTACAGTTGTACCACAATGTAGCAGATTGAGTTCTGAAACGAAGTGTAGTATTCCAGGGTCGAATTGAGTACCTACACGATATCCGATTTATCTAATGAAAATTAACTTAAACTTCCTAATTATATTAGCTGTGCTTTTATATTAGAAAAAATTAACCGGTAGCCGCTGTTTGTTTGCATCCATTCAGCGCAAAATCCTTGCTGGTGATGTTTCATTAATAAAAGTCACAAATAGGGAGGTATCAATGTTAAGATTTTTGGGAAATTTTTTCAAATGTGCGCGAAATAGGACCCCCAGAACCCAGACACAAGGTCAGTTGAAAAGTGTATAATATATATATATATATATATATATATATATATATATATATATATATATATATATATATATATATATATATACATATATATATATATATATATATATATATATATATATATATATATATATATATATATATATATATTGGAATGTTGCACTACACTGTAATCACTTTTAAATATACACATTATTTGTTTGCTGTACACTTTGTAATTCTTTATTGGTTTACATTGACTGTAGTTTCGAATCGTCCCGGTTCATCATCAGCACACTACTAAGTAGCTACTTCAGCAGGCTACTGAGTAGCGTGCTGATGATGAACTGGGACGGTTCGAAACTGCAGTCCACGTAAACCAATAAAGAATCACAAAGAGTACAGCAAACAAATAAAGTATATATATATATATATATATATATATATATATATATATATATATATATATATATATATATATATATATAGTATTAAATTTTTGTGACGGTAATAGTGTTATTTATCAAAAAATTGTGGGAAAGCCGTCAGTTGTAGCATAAAACTCTTTATTATAGGCCGAGCTTTCGGAAAAATTTATTCCTTTCTCAAGGATTAAATTATTACATAATTATACATAATTAGTTTAGTAGAACTCATGTTATATCCTTGAGAAAGGAATAAATTTTTTCGAAAGCTCGGCCTATAATAAAGAGTTTTATGACAGCTTTCCCACAATTTTTTGATAAATATATATATATATATATATATATATATATATATATATATATATATATATATATATATGCATGTATGTATCCAACGGATAACTCAAAAAACACTTCACCAATCGAAACCAAATTTGGCAATTCCCTTCATTTACTTAATACCTTGGATAAGTTAGTTAGACAGTTTTGACACTCAAATGCTTTTAGAAAAAAACGCAATATCTTACCCTCGTGGTGTGTTGAAATATTTTAAAAAAAATACTAGAAGTATGAAACTAAAACTTTACAAGCACGTAGATATCGTACAAATGGTCCTCTCTACCAAATCTGAATCTGATTCGGTTCAGTAAGTTTTGAGTTGTAACCAAATAAAAATAAATAATTTAAGATATAACCTGAAATTACCTCTAAATGGGTGCCTATAATGTTAGACAAGGTCAGACAGATATATCAGGGTTACGCTGCTATTGCAAACAAATGCTCTAAATCAAACTTCAAACGAACAGGCTACAAAAATGTGTCACAATAAACAATCAACGGGGTTTCCATTTCCCAGAACTCTCATCTGGATCTGAAGATAACAGAAAAGTATACAGTAATAAATATAAATTTTAATGAAAGTGATTGAGTTTGTTAAAATGCAATCTAGAACTACGTTTTATTATGTATAAATATTAAGCTTCTTCAGGGTATTTAAAAGCCCTCTCCTAGAAATCTGACAACACCTGTTACCTATTTGTCATTTGTTATTTTGCCAACTGACAGCAGGGGAGGAGTCGAATTCGAGGTTATCTCCTTCGTCTTCTTCTTCTTTGTTTACAGACTTCACAAACAAAGAAGAAGAAGATAACATCGAAATCGACTCCGCTAATTGCTAATACCTTACAATCTTAGAATAAGGTACTTATTATTTAAATTTAGTTTTTATTTAATCTTCACGTCGTATATAAAAATTTGACGTAAATCGAATTAGATAATATCAAGCAGTAGTTTAAATTATACCTATAAACAGATGTGTAAATTATTCAAATTTTAATTTCATGAGTTTGTATTGTTTTATTTATTTATTTGATTTTCAAAAAGTATGAATACATCGATAGTAAATAAGTGTTGAAAAGAGTTTAGATGCAGCAAGCTGTTTATGGTAGCGAATTTTCGTAGAAATATTCCTAAGGATGATAATTCAATTTCCCATTAATCTAGAAACTTCAGTTTTGATACATACTAAAACCTATATAAAGGCAGCGTGGGTACTAAATTTTAAAAACCACACAATAAACTTCATAGATAACGACAAATTTGTCTTAGAAATCAATTTTTTGTTTGTTTGCAGAAACTGGTTCGATTGAGTTGACTAAAACGGATCATTCAAGCGACTAATAAGGAAAAATACCTGCCACGTTTATAAATTGGCAGGAACATTTGTTTTGTAAATAAAAATTAAATTTTCGGTATATTTGCAGATTAGCACACGGGGGCTTTAAAAAAAATCAGAAACATGCTTAGATCTCTTGCTGTATGTACAAACCACAAGACATATTTCTTGCAAACAGCCCCCAAGAAAGTTACGGGACCAAGAGTGAATAGGGGTGTTGGAAGGGGAATAAGATAAAAAAGGAAATGTGAGCGGAAAGTGCGAAAAAACCAGCTTAGTTGGATCTCTATCCCGTTTTGTAGCTATACCTCCTTAAAATTCTGTTTATGCCGCCCAGAACCCCTATATTCACCGCAGGTCCCGTAACTTTATTGCGGGTTGTTACCAAGAAAATGTTCTCGTTTAAAATTTTCTTGTTTATGCACTGAGGGTAGTTGTAGGCATGCAGAAGGGGAAGGGGAACCGTTGCGAGAAAGCAGCGAACCAACATTTTCATTTTATGTTTAAATTATTACCCCGTTTCATTTATTTAGGTTGCCTTGTTTGTCAGTTTGACATAGAGAGCTACAAAATTTTATCAGTTTCAAAAAGTGTGGATACAGCAACAGTAAATAAGTGTTGAAAAAGGTCTGGGTGCAGCAAATACATTATGGTAGAGAATTTTTGTAAAAATATTTAAAACCCGATAACTCAATTTCCTATTAATCTAGAATCTTCAATCTTGAACCATAGTAACACCTATATAAATGCAGCGTGGGTACTAAATTAAAAAAAATAATATAATGTGCTTCGCGAATAACCACAAGTTGGTTTGAAAAAACATTTTTTGTTGTTTTGTTTGCAAACACTAATTTCATTGGGTTGACTAAAACAAAAAGATCCAAGCAATTAAAAGGAAAATACCTGCCATACTTATGAGGTGGCACGTATACCCCCTTTGTAAATAATTATTTATTTTTCTTCAAAACTTTTGTGACTAATGAAATTTGTAACACAATTTTTTTAAAGAGTCTTGCAGTACTAACATACATTTCTACAAAATTATAATTTTCTAGCTACAGAGGAAATATAAACTTCTTCAAATAATCGCTAACTGCGACCTCTAAAACCGGTCTCCCAAGTCCATTTAAATTTAAAGGATTAGTTTTAATAATATACTTAACTAATAGTGTACAATTCTTATGAAAATCCACTATTATAATGCACTTTCTGCGTCCCAAACATTTTTTTCAGATGCCATTATAAATGCTATTTTTAGTGAATTTTCGTAGAAAAAATTCACTAATGGTGAGATCCCGACTTTTGAAAATTTTTTTGCAAATGAGCGCGTACTAGGACCCCTGCAACCAATATCCGCGGTCAGTTTCAACATATATATATATATATATATATATATATATATATATATATATATATATATATATATATATATATATATATATATATATATATATATATATATAATCGGACGAAGTTTTCCGGAAAAATGTTGAGTTTTCATTCGAAAAAAAATTTTATCTCAAAAAATAAAAAGCTATGATAACCAAATTTGGCAGGTAGGTTTACTATATAAAAAGTAAACTATACACCAAAATTTAGATTTCTATGTTACAAGAAAAAAAAGTTATATAAAAATATTTTGTGCCAGGTCATTTCTATGAAAATTCACTACCATAACGCACTTGCTGCGTCCAGGCTTTTTAGTGAATTTTCTTTAAAAAAATTCACTAATGAGGAGATTCCGACTTTTGAATTTTGAAAAAATTTCTTCAAATGACCGCGAACTAGGCCCCCTAGAACACATATCCGGGGTCCGTTTCAATTTTTATATGTTTATATATAAATATATATATATATATATATATATATATATATATATATATATATATATATATATATATATATATATATATATATATATATATATATATATATATATATATATATATATATATATATATATATATATATATATATATATATATATATATATATATATATATATATATATGTATCACACCGATAACTCAAAAAATATTAGGCCGATTTTGACTAAATTTGGTGGAAAAATTCCTTTTGCAAATGGCTTGGATAAGTTCGTTAGCCAGGAAAATCTGCCCAGGTTTTCCCGGAAAATTTTGTGTTTTCTTTCGAAAAAAATTTATATCTCCGGAATTAACAAAGCAAGGGCAACCAAATTTGGTACGCTAGTTAATATCCTTATAGGTAAGCAACCTACCAATTTAGCTATGTAGGTCCAAAGACAAAAAAGTTATAGGCATTTAAAGAAAAATAAATTGGGGTTTTCCTCAAAACGTCAAAGTTGCGATTTAAAACGTCAAAATCGGCAACATTTAGGCAAAGAACTTGAATCTAATACGGGATATGGAAATCAAATGTCTCAAGAAGGATCTTTTACAAACTCTGAAGTCTTAGTTTCAACCGTCATTGTCCTTCATTTTACTAAAATGTTTCCAGAAAATTCATTTCAAATAGACCCTTTCTCTGATGCTTGGCAGTAGCCGTAGCTTTAGAGTTTCTCGTTTAATGGTATATAATTTTTGTCGAATTTTCGTAAAAAATCAATAAAGCTCAATATATCCGTTATTATACAAGATATGAAGAAAATTTGTATATATTAATTATAGGGTGTCTTGAGCTACATCTTAAAAAAATATTTCTACAATCACAGGATGGCCCATAAGTGGTTGGTGATACAAATTTTCTTTTTTTTTAAATCAAACACGCCTTATGTTATTGCATTTTTGAATTTTTCAGCGATGCATGTTTGTAAGAAAAGAAATTCGGAACGCAGAAAGTGCGTTATGGTAGCGAATTTTCATTAAATGCTTCAAATTTGAATAGCTCAATTTGCTATTAACCTATAAGGTTGACCAAGAAACGAGTTTTTCCGGGAACACTTTAAGTTTACTTTTGGAAATTTTTGTACATTTTTACACAATAAAGTTATTTTTATGAAACATGGCACATTGTTTTTACTATATAGGTTATACTGGTAACCAAAATTGATGCCTGCTTTCTTAAAAAGGAAACACACATATTTGCAATTAAAAACATTTTTATGAAAATTCACTACCATAACGCACTTGCTGCGTCCAGAGTTTTTTCATATGAGGCAAATTTGTAAGACTTCCGACCTTGCCTAGGCATGATCTGTCTCTGGGTAAATATATATGCTATTATACACTATACACCTCGCATAATTGTCTAGTTTCCATGACTTTGCTCTCGGAAAACAGCACGTCTTGAATCCTTATGAATCCTTGTGAAATATTAATTTTGAAACGGTTTTTTTGTAAAGCTTCCAAGAATCGTTAAAGAAAAAAATATTTTGCTGCACTAGAGTATACTCTGTAAAGAACCTAAATTTCGAACTACTGATCGATTCAATATCAGGTGGCTAGAGCTTATAGGCATAAGCTCAAAAGCGTTAACTCCAGTTGGGCTTTGCACTAACGCTTTTGCTAACTGGTATAGCAGAGTGCCGCGACTCGGCGACTCGCTTTGCAGGAATTGCTAGTCTAGTGCCAGTGGTTCGCTTCACTACAAATCCTGCTGGCCTCAACTCGCCAGTCCGCTGTCCGTTGCGTTGGAGTCAACAACTAACTATACGAGAGAACGCTCCACCAACACTCTTGCATTGTATGTGTGTGTCTATCTTGTATCTCACTGACAATCCCTTTGGTTCATATCACTAATTTTACCCGTGTGTAATTTCTGCTAAGTTAATACTTATGTATTGAATGAAACCCCTGTTTGATGTTAGTGTAGTGAACATATTTTAAGTACTTGGTAAAAGTTTTGGAGTTGGTGTTTGACTTTTTCTCATCCTCATAGTTGAGTACCTCATGTAAGAAGTATGAGTGGAGAATATAATGTGTAAAGTTAAAAGTGCACACTTAATGGATATAGCAGTATGTCGTGCATCTGGAGGTAGTCAAATGTAAGTCTTAATTTGTTTATTTAAATTTTAGGTTAGTAAAATTAAAGTGCGGTCTGTCATATAATAACAACGATGAACAAGGCGAAATAAAAGAACTACATACACATAGATACTTGTTTCTATGGGTTTTGAGTGTGTGTCTAGTAATTTTTAAATGAGCTTAAAAGCTGCAATTCCTATCCCAAAATATTATCAAATTCAACACGTGTCTTTCCTGCAATACATTCATTTGCAGTTGACGAACATTTAAAATTTTTACCCTTGAATTTCCTCAAAATAATTTGCTGCGATGTACATAACTTAGTGACAGATTTGGAGATTTGATGTATCTTTTTTCTCCGCTGAAATTACATATTTGCGAAGGTAAAAATAATTAGTAGATTGTGTTTATCATCTAAAATAATGATCTCAATATCTACTTATTCACATATTTTTCGAAAACTAAAATAAAGAAGGGTGTGATTATCTATAAAAGGAAATAAGTTGTACCTAGATATTTTTACTTACATATTATCTTAATGTAACCAATTTTTGTCGATTTGTCAGATACAAAACCTAAGAGATCATCGATGCTCGTGAAAATTTTGATGCTCTATTTTAGCTGAAGCAGTATCTGAACAAATTTGTTTTTACTGTGCGCTTTTGTCATAGGAATGATCTAAACAAATATGTTCTTTACTATAAAAATAAATAAGCCATGGGATGGCTTTTAGATTCAATAAGTATGTTAACAGAATTTTTATCTTTAGAAAGATAGGTTTCCGTTCTAAACAAATATGTTATTTCCTATAAAGAAAAACAGCCATATGGTGGCCTTTAAATTCAATAAGTATGTTAACCGATTTTATATCTTGTAGAAAGATAAATTCCTCTTCTAAACAAATATATTCTTTCCTATACAAAGGAATCAGCTATAAATGTCATTTTGTGGCATGTCATTGAGTTAGTCTAAAAAAAAGTTATTTATTTGGAAATAACGGCAATGAAAATTCAAAAGTCATATCAGTTAATAACACAGTAACGTTAGAGGCTGTGAGAGGGTGGATTTGGCTTGAAATATTAGTTGGATGGAGTTTTGGTAAAAATTGTAAATGGCTTTTAGAAAATGTCAAAATTGTTATGAATCTGTCAAGTGAACAAGGCGAATTTATTTTGAAACATTTGCAAATTGTGTGATTCTAGTACAAGCACATAGATTCTACTTTTAGTGAATTTCCTTTTAAAAAAATGCACTAATGAAGAGATCTCGACATTTGAATTTTTAAAAAAAATCTTCAAAGGAGTGCTAATTAGGCACCCTAGAACACATATCCGAGGCCAGTTTCAATTTTTATATGTTATATATATATATATATATATATATATATATATATATATATATATATATATATATATATATATATATATATATATATATATAATTATAGACCGTTAAACCATAAAATTAACTAAAACTACTTTCAAAGTATCAGAGACAGTGTCTATTTGAAATCAATTTTCTAGAAATATTTTATTAAAACGAAGGACAATGATGGTTTAAGCTGAAAGTTAAGGGTTTGCCGAAATAATCCGTATTTCTATCAGGTTCTTGTCTAAATGTTGTCAATTTTGACGTTTCAAATCGCGACTTTTAATGTTTTAAGGAAAACCCCAATTTTTTTTTCTTTTAATGCCTCTCTTTTTTGTCTTTAAACTTACAGACCTAAATTTTGGTAAATTGTCCAGCCTTTATATATATATATATATATATATATATATATATATATATATATATATATATATATATATATATATATATCAGCTATTTTAAGTTGTTCAGAAACTTACCATTTGATATAGTTATATTAATAATATGGGCAAGGGGTTCAGCTATTATTATATGTGCTACCCTTTTTAAAAGTACAATAGGAATTTCATCATCCCCAACAGAGCTGGTATTTCTTAGACTCATTATAATGTTCAAAACTTCTTCTTTATTGGTTGGTCTTAGAAAAATATTCACATCATGCGTCTGGACCCTCTGTTCTACACTCCTATTTGTGTGTGTTTTGTTTCTTTAACGTCGGCCTATTTCCGCGACTATGGCCAATCACCGACGCCAGGGAGCAGTTTCACCTTACTATCCTGGAAATTTTGCCGAACCCCTGCCTTTTTGTGAGGAGGGTAGGGATCTTTAACTTGCCCAACATCGCATGGACACGGGACCGACGGCTTTACGCCCCCTTCGAAGGGCGGTAAGTGCAGACATTCAACTTGCTCAAATACAATGCCAGCACCTCGGTTGATGTTAATTTTACAGTATGTACTGAAAAAGTGAAAGGAGTACCCTGGGATCGAACCCAGTACCCTTCGGTTCAGAGGCACACGTTCTTACCCCTGAACCACGGAGGTTCTTACACTGCTATTTGATGTGACCAAATTTTGGTTTGCTCTGATGTATAGTTCATTTACTTCATTCAAGACTTGACGTTCTGGTCTACCATGTTTTGCATTTTCAAGTAGTGTTTTTTCGGGGGTGGTTTTTTTCCGGGGTTATTTCTCATTAGCTCCCAAACAACTTTTGTCTTATTCTCGGACTGCGAGACAATTTTTTCATTTGAATATCAGTAGTTAAATTTCTGACCGTCGATCACTGGCTATTTTGTTGATCACCACAGCTTTATTACTAAGCATGCATATAATCTTTCATCCATGTTTAACTAGAAGTCCGCCACCATAACGCGCTTACTGCGTCAAGAATTTTTTATTGGAACACTGAACTCGAACAGTGGTATGTATATATGGCAGATAAAAATAATATTAACGCAGTTAAATACAATGATGTAATATTTCTATAATTAAAACCACTTTTGTACATGATTAACTATATCTGAAAACAACTGTAACTGCAAAAATGTAGCTAATTGTGCTCAACGCCATAGATACTAATTTTGCAGAAAGTCATATTATGTGAATAATATTGCGCAAGAGTTATTATTTAACACCAATAACCATAAAATCTTGAATAAAATAAGTATTAGGTGAATAAAATTGTAGCGTCAAAATCTATAGATAAGCCATTTGATGGTTGAATTTTTTTAATCGAGGCGTATAAAGCTACAATAAATGATTTTATGGTGTACAAAATAAATAGGTGCAAACACATTATCTCCCATTTTTATCTATATTTTCCAGTTGCGTCGAGCAACGAACATCATTATTATTATTATTGTTGTTATGATTATTATTATTATTATTATTATTACTATTACTTATTTATTTATTTGTGATTAAATTTATACAATGTTTCTTACAAAAAGCTGTGTTTGTGACTGTATTTTGTTGAACATCCTCCTAAACTTCTGCCAAAACTTTTAAATAATAGTCGTAATAGTAAATATATTATATATATATATATATATATATATATATATATATATATATATATATATATATATATATATATATATATATATATATTGTGACGGCTTGCCTTATTTTCGTTTAAGTAAGCAAAGCACCATCAGGCAAGACCTTACGAATGAGAGCCAGCCTCCTATACTGGTCAGTCGGGAGCTCAGGTGTGTTTAAAGTTTTTATGTGCGGTATAGTTGCGGTCTTAAGGTAATTTAAAAGATGTTACCTAAAGTGTGCCAACTGTCTTAATTTGTGAATATGTATTCTTGGACAGTACTACAATACCATAGGCACATTTCTAACATCCAGTCAATGATAAAATAAAAGAACTCAGGCTTAAAACTTAGAATGGTATTTATTACTAGTTAGAAACAACAGTAAAATTTGAAGTTCACTTATAATCAATGATCTATACTTTACACGTTTGATTTACGTTCAAGTAATCACTTTTACGCTCACATCCGATTTAGTTGCATTATATATTTTCTATGTCATTATAATAATATAATTTATCTTATATAATCCAGGCAGTATTATATTAAGTATTTGTTAAATGTTATAACTGAAATGTAAGTAAAATTAAGTGACTAATATTGAGTTCAAAACAAAGCAAATTTTTAGGAAATTAATGTACTTGACAATTGAGCGTTAGGTCTTATTTAAGGCAATAGCAAATTATACATTTGTAATGTCATTAAGTGACAATCAAATGGGAAATTATTCGTATAGGCATACTGTACGATTTTTATCAATAAATAATAGTAATAGTAATAGTTGACAGCTGCTTCTTAGAAAAATTTATAAAACTTACAGTTTTGCATCATCCTTCCAATATTAAATGGCTATTAAATGGGTATCACCTCTTCCCAGTTTACAAAATGGCTGAGGGCTCGTACTTCAAAGCAAATTTTTAGGAAATAATGTACTTGACAGTTGAAAGTTAGATCTTATTTAAGGCAAAGGCAAATTATACATTTGTAATGTCATTAAATGACAATCAGACGCGAAATTATTCGTGAGTAAAATTAATCCATGTAGTTAACAGTGGCTTCTTAGAAAAATGTATAAAACTTACAGTTTTGCATCACCCTTCCAATATTAAATGGCTATTAAATGGGTATCACCTCTTCCCAGTTTACAAAATGGCTGAGGGCTCGTACTTCAAAGCAAATTGTTAGGAAATTAATGTAGTTGACAGTTGAAAGTTAGATATTATTTAAGGCAAAGGCAAATTATACATTTGTAATGTGATTAAGTGACAATCAAACGGGAAATTATTCGTGAGTAAAATTAATCTATGAAGTTGACAGCTGCTTCTTAGAAAAATTTATAAAACTTACAGTTTTGCATCACCCTTACAATATTAAATGGCTATTAAATGGGTATCACCTCTTCCCAGTTTACAAAATGGCTGAGGGCTCGTACTTCAGAATTGAATCCAGAGATAAGTTTATCACAATTTTACCATTACCATTGGTGAAATTCCAGCAATTGTCCCTAATAAGGGGCAAATCCCAATCAACAGGTATCCATTATGTGAGTTCCAGAGAAAATAATAACAATTTAAAGCAGAACCATATTAGGCTGCATCATATCGTGGAAGCAATTATGTGAGTTTCAAAAAAATCTCGGGACGCAGCAAGTGCGTTATGGTAGTGAATTTTCATAAAAATGTTTTTATTGCAAATATGTGTGTTTTCTTTTTAAGAAAGCAGACATCAATTTTGGTTACCAGTATAACCTATATAGAAAAAGCAGGCATCAAATTTGATTACCAGTATAACATATATAGTAAAAACAATGTGCCATGTTTCATCAAAATAACTTGATTGTTTGAAAACGTACAGAAATTTCCAAAAGTAAACCAAAAGTGTTACTGAAAAAATCCGTTTCTTGGTCAACCTTATAGGTTAATAGCAAATTGAGCTTTTCAAATATGAAGCATTTAATCAAAATTCGCAACCACAACGCACTTGCTGCCTCCAGAATTTCTTAACTTACAAACATGCATTATATTTCGATGGAAAATGCAAAAAAATAAGGCGTTTTCGACAAAAAAATATTATTTGTATCACCAACGACTTATGGGCCACCCTGTGATTGTCGCAATAATTTTTTAAGATGTAGCTCAAAACACCGTATAATTAATGTATACAATATTTTTTCATATCTTGTATAATAACGAATATATTGAGCTTTATTGATTTTTTACGAAAATTCGACAAAAATTATATACCATTAAACAATAAACTCTATAGCTAAGGCTACTGCCAAGCATCAGAGAAAGGGTCTATTAGAAATGAATTTTCTGGAAATATTTTAGTAAAATGAAGGACAATGACGGTTGAAACTAAGAGTTCGGTGTATGTGAAACATTTTTCTTGAGACATTTTCTTTCCATAGCCCGTATTAGATTCAAGTTATTTACCTAAATGTTGCGAATTTTGACGTTTTCAATTGTCACTTTGACGTTTTGAGGAAACCCCCAATTTATTTTTCTTTAAATGCCCATAACTTTTTTGTCTTTTGACCTACAGAGATAAATTTTGGTAGGTGGCACACCTATAACGATATAAACCAGCTTACCAAATTTGGTTGCCCTTACTTTGTTAATTTTGGAGATATAAATATTTTGCGAAAGAAAACACAAATTTTTCCGGGAAAACCTCGGCGGATTTTCCTGGCTAACAAAATTATCCAAGCGACTTGCGAAAGGAATGTACTCACCAATTTTGACGTTTAAAATCGCAATTTTGACGTTTTGAGGAAAATCCAAATTTATTTTTCTTTGAATGCCTGTAACTTTTTTATCCTTTAACCTACGGAGCTAAATTTTGGTAGGTAACTTGCCTATAATGATATAAATCCGCATATGAAATTTGGTTGCCCTTGCTTTGTTAATTACGGAGATATAATTTTTTTTCGAAAGAAAACACAAAATTTTCCGGGAAAACCTGGACAAATTTTCCTGGCTAACGAACTTATCCAAGCCATTTGCAAAAGGAAGTTATTCACCAAATTTAATCAAAATCGTCCCATTATTTTTTGAGTTATCGGTGTGATACATATATATATATATATATATATATATATATATATATATATATATATATATATATATATATATATATATATATATATATATATATATATATATATATATATATATATATATATATATATATATATATATATATATATATATATATATATATATATATATATATATATATATATATATATATATATATATATATATATATATATATATATATATATATATATATATATATATATAAAGATATAAAAATTTAAACCGACCCCGGATATGTGTTCTGGGGGGCCTAATTAGCGCTCATTTGAAGAAATTTTTTCAAAATTCAAAAGTCGGGATCTCCTCATTAGTGAATTTTTTTTTAAGAAAATTCACTAAAAAGAAAAAAACGTCTTATTTTGCAGTATTACTACTTCCAAATTCCAGGATGAAACATCGTTAGAGGCGTACAAAGAAAAAGGCGTGTGTTTGGTGTCCGAAATTGTCATTCTTTTAACAAAGAGACACACTCCTTTCACGGCCGCTGTGGAAAAGAACATTTTCACTTTTTTCCTCTTTTCACGCAATTTTATCACCTCGGAAATCAAGTAACAGTGACAGTTATCAGTTGATAGAATTGCCAATTGGAAAATTCAAATTTACTATGAATATAAGTATAAGTGAGATCATTGACTAAGTGTTATTAGTGAAATGACAAACCATTGGGACACCTCAACAGTGAAATCTATGAGTGTAACTCGATCAAATGATTTACCGGTTGCATAGCCTTGAGTACTAATTTGCTTAAACTAGAATGAAATGTTATATATATATATATATATATATATATATATATATATATATATATATATATATATATATATATATATATATAGATATATATATATATATATATATATATATATATATATATATACATACAGGGTCGCTGATAAGTCTGGAAACGGTCGATTATCCGGGAAAATATACAAGGTGTCGAAAAAAGTTTTATACAAAAGTTTTTGGGTTCTTCAATGTCTACTAGGCGGTGATAATTTTATTTATACAGGGTTGGTCATACAGGCGTGGCACACCAATATTAATTTTTTTTTAATGGAATACCCTATATATTATTCGATATTTCAATCATTCTCTTAATTTTGAGCAACATTTATGAGAAGCATAATGTACCTAAACTCAATCGTTTCCGGGTAAAAAAATAAATAAAAATAAACGCTACTGTTTTTAAAATCTATTGGATGAAGAACAAAAATAAATGAAAAGTAGAATATCTCTTGAAAACAATCTGTGAGTGTGAAAAGAACCGGTTGCGATGTTTTTAACATTGTTTGGAATCCCAAGATAAGATAAGATGCCCATAAGAAACACAGTATTATTCTTTTGTTTTAAAATGTTTCCAGGACAACGAATGTCAAACATTCATTCAGTGTCAACAGTTTTGAAACATTAGTAATTTAGTGTCAACAGTTTTTGTGCAAAATGGCAAGTTTAAGTGAAACCGAACGTATCGAAATTTTAATGATGATAGGGTACGGTGATAGAACACGAAGTTTTGCTCAAGTGGTGATTATGTTCAATGAGTTGCATCCTGAGCGGGAATCGATCTCCAAATCCACAGTTTCGAAAACTTTGCATCGTTTTCACGAAACTGGCGGTATCAAGGATAAACCTAGAACTGGAAGGCCAGTAACCGTTACAAATGAAGAAAATTCTTTGAATGTAATATTGGATGTGGTGGAAAATCCGAAAACTTCGGCACAGCAATTGGCTTTAAATCACAATATGAGTCGATATTCAATTCAAAAGATTACGAAGCGGGAAAAGTTCCGTCCATATAAAATTCATTTATTGCAAGAACTGAGTGAAGACGATTTTGATCGCAGAATCGAGTTCTGTGAACTTATTATGGAGAAGTTACGCCAAAATTTTAACTTTGCCAACCACATTTTGTTTTCCGACGAATCTACATTTTGTTTGAATGGACAAGTCAACCGACACAACTGTAGGTACTGGTCAGACGAAAACCCACATTGGATGGAACAAATTCACACCCAAAGACCGCAAAAAGTAAATGTTTGGTGTGCTATTATTGGTGGACATATCATAGGACCTTATTTTATACACGGTAATTTGAACTCTGCTCGATATTTGACACTTTTGCAAGAATCAATTGTTCCAGACGTAAGTCGATTATTTCCGAACAATAACGACCCAAATCTACCAGCGGAAGAAATATGGTTTCAGCAGGATGGGGCACCCCCTCATTTTGGAATTGAGGTACGGGAATATCTGAATCAAACCTTTCCTGGCAGATGGATAGGGCGCAGGGGAACTATTGAATGGCCAGCTAGGTCTCCCGACATGACGCCGCTTGACTTTTTTTTGTGGGGTCATGTAAAAAATTTAATTTACCAAAATAGACCGCAGAATATTGAAGAGTTGCAAGCAAGGATTGTGCATGAAATTAATAACATTCCTCAAAACGCTCTTGTAAATGCAGTGCAATGTTTTGTTAAGCGAATTCATTATTGTCAGGAGGTCAATGGAGAACACTTTGAACATCTTATAAAATAGGATTCCAAACAATGTTAAAAACATCGCAACCGGTTCTTTTCACACTCACAGATTGTTTTCAAGAGATATTCTACTTTTAATTTATTTTTGTTCTTCATCCAATAGATTTTAAAAACAATAGCGTTTATTTTTATTTATTTTTTTACCCGGAAACGATTGAGTTTATGTACATCATGCTTCTGATAAATGTTGCTCAAAATTAAGAGAAGGATTGAAATATCGAATAATATATAGGGTGTTCCATTAAAAAAAAATTAATATTGGTGTGCCACGCCTGTATGACCAACCCTGTATAAATGAAATTATCACCGCCTAGTAGACATTGAAGAACCCAAAAACTTTTGTATAAAACTTTTTTCGACACCTTGTATATTTTCCCGGAAAATCGACCGTTTCCAGACTTATCAGCGACCCTGTATATATATATATATATATATATATATATATATATATATATATATATATATATATATATATATATATATATATAGGCTGTCTCTAAAAGGTCTGCTATCACAGATTCCGTAGGTTAAAATATGTCGATCTAGCCCAGTTTACCTTAGTTCAATAGTTGATAATTTTAAAAATACAGGGTGTCGAAATTATTACTTGTTGAAACTCCTTTTCCAATATCTAACTTAGTAATAACAGGATTTGCATGAAATTTGGTACTTTGAGGTTTTTAGGATGAGCAATTCATATTTGATCATAGTTTTGATGTACCTTGCAGAGGGCGCCACCAGCAGCCCCTTGTATATATTTAAAGCTTAATAACTTTCTTTGCTTGAGCGTGGATTGGTCTGTGATAAATTGGTATACCTATGGTATACTTATATAATTGGTATACATATTTGGCTGTTTCATTAGAATGATAATCCGTTATTAATTAAGCTATTAATTAAGGTTCGGGCTCGGCACCAACTTTAAACAGATAAGTAGATAGCGCATATAATAATATTTTATTTAGATTAATTTTGTATGTAATGTGTAATCCAGTTATATTTTGCTTTTCAGTGCCTGATTTGAGGTCGGCCTAATTTCTTTTTAAAGTTTTTTTTTCCATTTTTAGTGTGAATATACGTAGTGAGTACGGTATTAAAAAAGTGTCATAATATAATCAAAGCGTCGTATTCCAGTAGAACTTTAAGTTACGTTGATTATAAGAGGATTTCCCTCGATTTCCCTGAGATCCCATCATCACATCCTGGTGACTTGGTGAAAATGGGACCATCTCAAGAGTATACCCTTTAAAACAAAAAAGGATTTTTTTAAATTGAGCCACAATTGACGAAAGTATCGCTAAACATACATAAACAAAAATACATACAGACGAATATAGAAGCTACTCCTTTTAGCGAATTTTCATTAAGAAAAATTCGCTAATAGAGAGGTCACGATAAAAATTTCTTCAGATGAGCGCGAATTTGGGTCCCTAAAACCCAAAACCAAGGTCGGTTAAAATTGTTTATATATATATATATATATATATATATATATATATATATATATATATATATATATATATATATATATATATATATATATATATATATATATATATATATATAACTCAAAAAACACTAAACTGATTTCAATCAAATTTGGCAAAAATCTTGTTTGTACAAACCGAGGTCAAGTTCGTTAATCAGCTTTTATTCTCAAGTTTTCCGGTGGAAAATCGTGGAAAACTTTTTGAAAACGCCTTTGTACAGCAGCCAAGTGGAATAAACTATCTATCTATCTTATCTATCAAATGATCAAAGTGAGTGAAATGGATTTTTTCAAATATATAGAGCATTCAAAAATCTTCTCATATATTACTTTTGAGGCGTTTCTCCCAAAACAAAATTAAGTTTTCCTGAATTAAAGAAATTTAAAAGCTACGACACGCTCCTAAAAGTTTATTAAGGTGTTGTGTAATGTGCGTGGGAGAGGTTGACATAACGGATGTCTTAGTTTGTTTTCTTTGAAGGTTGGAAAGCTACAAAATCTGCCTAATAAATTGAAACAGCAAGAGTTGTCAGTTTCAAAATTTTATTACACAAACTTGAAAACTTTCCCTCGTTAGGACAATTAACGGTAATATTTATTTCTAGATTTGATTTGTTATTCAAAAAGCTATATGGTACAATCGGCAGCTAAAGAGTTTAAGCCTGATTTTAAGCTGTGATCCAAACAATAACTAAATAAAAACTTTATAAGTTGAATAAAACTTTTACAATTATAACATTTTTTGTGAATTTAGTCTAGGGATCTTTATCTATAGGTTTGGCATTCTGAAATGACCAACGACACGTGGTCAGAAGTTAAGTTGATATTGGTTTGTTCTGTTATTTACATTCTTATAGCAAAATGGCGCGGTTTATGTAGCGTCATATGTCATATCAATTTATTTTTATTTTAGGCTAATGAGATAATAGGTTGTTTTTCTATTAAGAATTTTAATTTGTCTGAAAAGCTTGTGGATTAAATCATTGCCGAAAACAAGAAAGTTGTTTGATCATATTGCGAAATAAGTGAGGTGTGATACATTATATATATATATATATATATATATATATATATATATATATATATATATATATATATATATATATATAAATGTATCACACCGATAAAATAATGGGCCGATTTTGATAAAATTTGGCATGCGCCTTCCTTTTGTAGGTGGCTTGGAAAGTTCGTTAGTCAGAAAAATCGGACGAGGTTTTCCGGGAAAATGTTGAGTTTTCATAAGAACAAAAATTTCATCTCAAAAAATGAAAAAGCTGTGATAACCAAATTTGGTAGGTAGGTTTACGATATAAAAAGTAAACTATACACCAAAATTTAGATTTCTATGTTGCAAGAAAAAAAGTTATAATAAAATATTTTGTGCCAGATCATTTTTATGAAAATTCACTACCATAACGCAACGATAACTCAAAAAGTTATTAACCGATTTTGATGAAACTCGGCAAGAATCTTTATTTCATTAATAGCTTGGACAAGATCGTTAGTCAGCTCTATTAGACCAATTAAAAAAAAATGTAAAAAAAAATTGTATCTCAACAAAATTACCAAGTTATTTTGATGACATTTGGTTGGTATGTTGCTCTCGTAAATACCGTATTCCACCAAAACTCAACTTTCTAGGTTTATAGAAAATTGAGTTATACAAATTTGAAGCATTTAATGAAAATTCGCCAGCATAACGCACTTACTGCGTCCCGGAATTTTTTTGAAGTCGGTTAATAAAGTTAGCTTCATTATTTAGAGGATACAAAAGTCTACTTCAGAATACAACTAGAGAATGGATCATAAGGTGTAAAAACACGTTTGTCGTGAATTGTGTGTTATCTAAATGTACTTTATTCATTGTTTCTTATTTCAAGTTACCCATCTGCAGAAAACGCCTTTTCGTCGTTGTATGTTGCTTTCCAAAATGGTTTAAAACGAGAACAGCATTAACTTTTGTTTAAATTAGGCTTGAAATTGCTGCCTTAAAGAACACTAAGGACATTTAGAATTGCTTCTGCCTATATAAGTAAATATAATACCAGCTGCAAAAGACAGCTGGTAATATCTGCTCTCGCTTACATTGTGCGACATAATAGCTCAAGCGTTAATTAATATGCTAAACTAATTTACAAGTTGTTTACCTCTCATACTTAAATGTATCGACAACATTCCTTTTCAGTTTGTGATTTGATGAAATTCCAAATAAAATATTGTTAACCTGTGAATTCCATAAAAGTTATGGTTAAAGCCGAGTTAGCGAAAGTCGATTCGGTACATTTAAAAATTTGCCACTTAATTAATTTCGCAATTTGAGTTTAAAACAATACTATAAAGCCACTGGTATATCTAATAAAAAGCCTGGACGCAGCAAGTGCGTTATGGTAGTGAATTTTCATAGAAATGATCTGGCACAAAATATTTTATTATAACTTTTTTTCTTGCAACATAGAAATCTAAATTTTTGTGTATAGTTTACTTTTTATATCGTAAACCTACCTACCAAATTTGGTTATCATAGCTTTTTTATTTTTCGAGATAAAATTTTTTTTCGGATGAAAACTCAAAATTTTCCCGGAAAACCACGTCCGATTTTCCTGACTAACGAACTTATCCAAGCCACTTACAAAAGGAAGGTACAAGCCAAATTTTATCAACATCGGCCTATTATTCTTTAAGATAAAAATTTTTTTAGAATGAAAACTCAAAATTTTCCCGGAAAACCTCGTCAGATTTTCCTGACTAACAAAGCTGTCAAAGCCATTTACAAAAGGAAGGTACATGCCAAATTTTAATAAAATCGGCCCATTATTTTTTGAGATGAGAATTTTTTTCGAATGAAAACTTAAAATTTTCCCTGAAAACCGTCCGATTTTCCTGACTAACGAACTTATCCAAGATATTTACAAAAGGAAGGTATGTGCCAAACTTTATCAGAATCGGCCTATTATTTTTTGAGATGAGAATTTTTTTCGAATGAAAACTCAAAATTTTCCCGGAAAACCTCGTCCGATTTTCCTGACTAACGAACTTATCCAAGCTATTTACAAAAGGAAGGTATGTGCCAAACTTTATCAAAATCGGCCCTTTATTTTTTGAGTTATCGGTGTGATATATATATATATATATATATATATATATATATATATATATATATATATATATATATATATATATATATATATATATATATATATATAACATATAAAAATTGAAACTGACCCCGGATATGGATTCTAGGAGTCCTATTTCGCGCTCATTTGTGAGAATTTTTTCAAAATTCAAAAGTCGGAATCTCCCCATTAGTGAATTTTTTCTACGAAAATTCACTAATAATAATTTATTGAACAATATACATCATTTTCTCTTTTTTTTACAAATTATTTATAAAATACATTAGAACTAATCGTTCAATAACAGGATAAGTCACCTAAGTCGAGGACTTGTTGATGATACTAGCAATACAATTTTTTCGTTCCCTTCAAAAATTCCCAGTCTGAAACATTTTTAATGCAATTAACCCGAAAAAAAAGTCTGGACGCAGCAAGTGCGTTGTGGTAGCGAATTTTCGTAAAATGCTTTTAATGGCAAATATGTCTTGCTTTTAAAAGAAGGACAGTATAACCTATATAGTAATAACAATCGACATTATTTCATTAGAATAGCTTTGTTGTTTCAAAAAGTGCAAACATTTTCCAAAAATAAACCTTAAAAGTTCCAGAAAAATTGGTCCGATTTTCCTGGCCAACGAATATCTTTAAGCTGTTTACACACCTGCCAGGATATAATTATCCACAAACAGCTTTAGGACCAAAATTTAAAAAAAATATGAATATGAATTCTTTTACAGAATATCACCATTTTTTGTGGAGAAATTGCCTTGATGATGTTACACTAAATTACATTTTTTACAAAAATTCGACAACTTTTCTTTTACAATAACTTACTAAACATTTATTATTAATTACCAACATATCACAAAAATCATACTAAAATAAATTCCATAGAAACACTAAAAACATATCTGCGAAAACTTTTAAAATTCAGCCACTATTTGAGCGTGCCCGTATACGGCAGCTCGATTTTTTCGACGAGTAATACAAACATAAAGCTCTCTGAATCCGTCATTTCCATGGACCTCCGCTATCTATTGATACAAGCGCTGTTTCACAATTTGTGATATGTGTTTGAAATATGTTCAAAAAACGTGAAAGGTTGCAAAACAATTGAAATAACTCAAAAACGATGAACGATATCAATTTTCTTTTCTTATAAACATGCATTATAATTCGCTGAAAATACAAAAAATGTAATAAAACAAAAGGGTGTTCTATTAAAAAAAGAAAGTGTGTATCACCAACGACTTATGGGCCAGCCTGTGATTGTCAAAATAGGTTTATAAGATGCAGCACGAGACACCCTATAATTAACGTATATACTTTTTTGTCATATCTTGTATAATAACGGATATATTGAGCGTTGCCGTAGAAAAGCGTCACCCTGTATATGTGTAAACAGGCAAAAACTGAAACTGACCCCGTATATGGGTTTTTGGGGTTCTAGTTCGCACTCATTTGAAGAAATATTTTTAAAATTCATAAGTCGGGGTCTTCTCAATAACGAATTTTTTCGACGAAAACTTGCTAAAATATAAACTATTAAACCATAAACTCTATAGCTGAAACTACTGCCGAAGTATCAGAAAGAGGGTCTACTTGAAATGGATTTTATGAAAATATTTTAGTAAAATATGATGACAATGATGGTTGAAGCTGAATGTTAAGGCTTTGTAAAACACACTTCTTACGATATATCGTCTACATAATCCATATTTGTTCCAAATTCAATGTCTGAAAATTGCCAATTTTTACGTTACAAATCGCGACTTTGACGTTTGAAGAAGAAAAATTGTCAAATTTTCAAAATATTTTTTCTGCTACTTCTTGACGTTTTGCGTCAAGAAACCTCAACCGTTGGATGTAATATTCAATTGGTTTTGTTAGTCACACAAAATATTTTGTCTTTGTGCTTTCATCTGATCACCAGTGGCACCCAAATATTTTTCCTTAAAATGCCTATAACTTTTTGTCCTTTCAACTTAGGGATTTGAATTTTGGCATGTAGGGTAAGTTATATAGTAGAAACTGCTCAGCGGAGCTTTCCTCCATAGTTCCCCCACCTGCTGCCCCCAACAGATCTACCAGGGGAACAGAGCGAATGCACCCTTTTACTGTCCAGGTCACCAGACATAGAACATCTTGTTATGCCCGCTCTTTTTTCCCGAGGACTTCCAAGTTGTGGAATTCCTTGCCAGCACATGTTTTTCCTTCTCCTCCGAACCTCCAAACCTTCAAGTCCATAATTAACAAGCTGCCTCTTTCCTCCTTATCAACACCCACGGTACGATAGTATTTAGGCTGTAAGCCCTCGTGGAGTGTTGTTGAAATTAAAAAAAACGTATATGCCAAGTCCTAGAGATAACTTAAGAACACAGATATTTTCGCCAAAGGAAACTATGTTAATTTAGTTGTCGTTGAACCTTCCCAAAATTATTAGAGATCGACACCTTTTAGATAATGTAATAAAGACAGTTCAAAGATCGCGTCTGGCAATAAAAATACAACACACTGCAGAATTTTCCTGCGACTAGTTCCCCTCTCGGTTCCGTTTCTTTACCTAAGATCCTGTATATAAGGTGATGTAAGTTTCTTAAGTAGTTAGAATTTTTCATCCTCTGATGATTCTAACTTGGTTAGTGAAACGACCGTCAGGTATTTTAAAATGTGTTGTGGTGATTTTGGTTCTCCAAGTGTACTTATCAGTGCTCATCACAGGTTCCAATATTCACTTAATACTTACTCCACCCTTAGAAAACTTCGTTCTTTTATGTAGTATATCTATGCTAACTTCATCAGGTTTTAATTCCTAATAGTGGAACATATTTGCATGCTTTATATGTTTACATCGAAAATAACACCTGCATTTTGCAGCTGACGCTAAAGGAAGTGGGTACTTTCAGGATGTTCCCCTCATGGTTTCAGTGGAAAACATTTAGTTACATTGTCGTTCATTATATCATTTTGATGGTCAGAATACAAACAAAACTAGACGAAATACGATACAAACATTTTAGAAAACAAAGTTTAAAAAATGTACCTATTATGTAATAAGTGTACCGACAGTTATAGGACTCCTTGTTCAGAAAATCATTTTCGATTGTTACTCAAACTTTAAAGTTTCAGAAAATTCAAGTTGTTTTGTGTGTGTTGTCTTTGTTCATGGCTGTGGTCGTCAGACCATTCGCACATTTTTTCCGGCTTCTTGGTTTGGATCCCATCTGTATCCTACTTTTATTTTAGAAAAGTCAAGTTTTCACTAGTATTTACCAAAATTGAGTGTTTCTCTGAGATACTTTACTGTTGGTGTGTGTTGTCAGCAATATGTCTTTCAAATGTAGATTTATTAGAGTGGTTATTTGTAAATTCAGAAATCTGTTAGATGTTGCCTAATAAAGTATGTCTACCTGTGTATAAAATTTTTTCTTATGCCAATGGCTTCGTCATCAACTTGTTTTTATTAATGTTATTATTTAGGTCTTCTTAAAACCGTTACAGTTACCATTTTTGCGTTAGTTAACGCAATGTTTAACCCACTTTTATTAAAGCAGGCAAGTCTCCTTTTTTGTGTGATTGCTCAGTAAAGTCCAGGAGTGGTAATATTAAGCTTTGTTATCGGTTTGTTATTATATTTTTTAAATAACAAAACTGTATTTAGAACTTACAGTTTTAATGATTTTACATTATAATGACATTTACATTACATATAAATAATAAAGTCTATATTGTAGTTTGCTTTATAAATTCATCTAGGTAAGGTTAGGTTTTATTGTGAGTGGGCCATACAGGTCCCTCCACCGCGACCATAAGGTCTATTGTGGCTCACGCCTAATAGTCTATATTTCGCCCAACAAAGCCAGCCTCCTGCAGAGGTCGATAATCTTTGTGGGCGAAAGTTGATCCAGATCTTCCGGAGTAAGCCTTGTCTTGCCAAAGAGCAGGTGTCTAGTCCTGTCCGCCGCCGGACAGGAACACAGTATGTGCTCTGCTGTTTCGTCACTCTCCATACACAGCCCAGCACTCAGTTTCCTGACCGACTCCAATTCGGTGCATGTGGTGACGCAAGCGGCAGTGTCTTGTATACAGGCCGACTAGAGTACTCAGTTGTTGTCTGTTTAGCTCTAGAAGTTTTTTAGCCCTTGACTCAGACAGGCCATTTATGAAGGCCTTAGAGTGATAGCCTGGAAGATTTTGCCATTGCTGAATTGTCATTCTTTCTGTCCAGATCTTGAAGGTGCGTTTTGCTGTGTATGATGTTATCCCCAGCACAGGTTCTGGTCCGATGAAGTCCCTCTGGGCTCCACGCCTGGCAAGCACGTTGGCCGAAACATTGCCATCATGGTCCAGGTGACCCGGTATCCAGACCAGCGACACCTCATTACACCTGCCCAGTTCGTTGAGGGCAGATTTACTCCATACCGTTTTTTAATTGCAACGGTAGAAACCAAGAGCCTTGATTGCAGCTTGGCTATCTGAATATATCTTCTTCGATTTGTGTGTGCAGTGGTTTTCTATGCTTTCCCTTGCACACATCTAGATTGCGTACACTTCTGCCTGATCTATGGTTACGTACTTTTCGAGGCTAGTTGATAATCTAGCATCGGTGTTGCTCCCATATGCGCCGGCTCCTACCCCCCTATTGGTTTTGGAGGCGTCAGTATACCAGCAGAGATCGGACCTCAATAGGGTCGTTTGATTTTGTTCCTATCCCTCCCTTTCCGGGAGGACGGTTTGATCTTTGTAGGCGTCAAGTCTGAGAACATTCCCAGAATCACATGACCCTCAATGTCATCGAGGAGTCCGGACCCTCCCAGACTAATTTCTAACGCTTGTCTCTGTAGATGAGCCAGTTTGGCCCTCGCCATACCAGGAAGTGCCTTGGGCCACCAAACTATGGCTTCATATGTTATCATTGGTCTGATAACCACTACATAGAGCCAGTACATCTGTTAGGGGTTTGTTCCCCAGTTATTTCCATAGATTCTACGGCATGCCCACAGGGACAGTTGAGCCCTGCGAATTACATTCTCTAACTGTACGTCCCAGTTGAGCTTGGGTAACCCCCAGATATTTTGCTTGTTCAGTAAATGAGCTCGTTTCCCCCATAAGAATAGGTGCTTTTAATCTATCCAACATTATTCTTCTGGTAAATGAAACAATGATCGTTTTGCAGGGGTTGACAGACATTTGTTCCCTCCGACACCAATCATTCACTACATTTAGTGCCTCTTGAAGAGTACTTGCAAGTTCCTCTTCAGATTTGCCTGTAACCATTATGACAAGATCATCGGCATTACGCCTGGGCCTCAACCTCCAACAGCCCTAGCATAGCCAGCAAATCGTCCACAAAGAGGGATCACAGCAGGGGGAATAAAACTTGCCCCTGGGGGTACCCACTCGCAGCACTGAAGCTGACCACCTCCCTCTGCAACGAGGTAATAACGGTCCGATTGTGGAGCATGCTTCCGATCCAGCCACAAATGGTAGGTTCCACCCCTCTAGCGATAGTGGCTTCGTAGAGAGAGATAGGTAATGCATTATTAAATGCTCCTTCAATGTCGAGAAATAGAGCCACCGCCACCTCCCCGTTATCCAGGGGGTGTGTGAATTTCCTGACGAGGTTATTGAGTGCTAACTCAGTAGATTTACCAGTTTGGTAGGCATACTGGTGGGTATTAAGGGTGTTGTTGACTAAGATGTTACCCCTAATGTGTCGGTCCAGTATTCTTTCCAATCCCTTCAGTAGGAATGAGGTAACACTGAGAGGTCTCAGTGATGTGGGTAGGAGGTCATTACGTCTCGGTTTGGGAATTAAAACCCCCCTAATCACCGTCCAGCTGAAAGGAATATAGTTTCAAGCCAGACTGGCTCTATACAGCCTGATTAGGTATGAGAGGAGAATCTCCATCTCCATTTTGTAGTAGGACCAGAATCACCCCATCCTCCCCTGGCGCCTTTAATTCCTGGAAATGTTCCACAGCTTACAAATTCATCTAAGACATGGCACAAACAGATTTAATAATCTGTACTAAAGTGCAATTTAATGAATCTGCTTCAGTTAACATAACATGTCTAAAACAAAATAATACCGTCATTTGCAAGTCATTGGATTCAAGAGGCCAGTTCCATTTCATATAAACAAGTCCTTATAATAAAACTCTATTTCTGGGTTATAAAGTTATTCAGTACATGGAACAAATAATCAATTAACACCTACAAGTTTTAGTGGATAACCTGCATTTGTGGATTAGAATACTGATTTAATTTGAAACCAGTGGATCGGAATTTTGGATATTGTAAACTTAGAATCCACAAATTAATGGAGCAAGTTCATTTAACTAGAGGTGGAATTAACGTCGATCTCAAAAGCTTCTATGTTATTCGCATATACATTAAATCCATAAAGTATTTTCTTCTCTCTTATAGCGCTTTTCTTATAAGCCGTTGTCTAAAGTAATCATTAAACATTATTTACCCATAGATCTTAAGTTTCTATAAAGCTTAATGTCTAAATAAACGTTCTATAATTTTTCTTCACTGGTGCAGTACAGAAATTAACATTCTTCTTGTTTTTATCCACGGCATAACTAGTTCAGTGTATGCAGTCTATAATTAAAATGTTCATCCAATAGCGATCGTTAATCCTCTAACTTATAATACTATTCCAGTAACCTAAAAAACCAGATGACATTCGCAGGATGGAAGAATGCAGTTACTGTAATTCAGTGCTTCACTGCTTGACTTCCAAAGCACTATCTGGATAAAAT
Organism: Tillus elongatus; assembly: GCA_964006375.1. Classification (NCBI taxonomy): domain Eukaryota; kingdom Metazoa; phylum Arthropoda; class Insecta; order Coleoptera; family Cleridae; genus Tillus; species Tillus elongatus. Next base: position 182,869,862 of record OZ023264.1, on the reverse strand, counting down.
TATAAACGTTTATTACGTCTCAGATAACGCAACACATGTTATTTTATTCTCTGTGCCATTTTCTTCAATTTATATTCTTGAATTTGATATCATGGTAAGCAATATTAACCTCTTGCAACCAAGATGTGAAACAGAAGCTATACCTAATAGTGTTAATAAGCTGATATTGCAGTTTTGGTACAATACGATGATGCTTTTATGATGACATAGTATTAATTGGAAAGTCACTGTAAGCAATTATTGTCTTAAAAGTCAGAGCTAAGTATAACATTTAAGTACGGAACCGGTCTTTACATAATTTTGAATATACTGTTTAATAACTAACAATAGTTGAAACTTACACATGATTATATAAGATAAATAGGCCATGATAAAAAAGTATTAGGATGGACTTTAAAATATAACTGCCCAATGCAACCCGAGGTCACACAGTCATCACACCCACGTATCGTTTGGCACTAGAACTCCGCGAACTAGGACGAAATGCGAGATTACTTTTCCTCATCTCCATGGGCATCTGTCTGCTTCTCTCATCCTGACCCCTCTGATATCTCACAAAACGTCACCGAAATTATCCAAGCTGGCATGGAATTATTTATTCCACGTACACAGAAAACCTCTGCAGCCACTCAAAAGCCCTGGTTCTCTAAACCCTGTGACAAGGCCAGACTTGAAAAGGTAAAAGCTCACAAAAAGCTTCTACACAATCCCAGTCAAAAAAACCGTCAAGCATTTAACGACGCAAGAAACCGCTATGTCCGCATTCGTTCTGAGGCAAAAAACTCGTTTAATAACCACATCAAAAACAAAGTCCTCTTAAGCTCCAACGGCAACAAACCCTTCTGGACTCTATTGGGAATAATTTCTGCAAGAGCACGTTCCCACCTCTTGTCTCAGGGGATGAAATTGTTTCTATCGCCCTGGGCAAGGCTGAACTTTTTGCCTCGTTGTTCGCCGGCAATTCTACTCTCAACCCACCTCCAAATGTTCAACCACCAACAGTCCCCAATGTCGCGCATAAAATTACGGATATCATTTTCAAAACTAAAAAGGTACGAAATATGCTCTCTTCTCTTAATACCAGGAAAGCCTCTGGCCTTGACGAGATTCCAGCAATAGTTCTCAAAAAATGCGCACCAGAACTTTCTCCTGGCCTGACTCGTCTGTTTCAGACATCTTACAATAGAGGCATATTCCCTAGTAACTGGAAAACTGCTCGAGTACAACCCGTCCCCAAGAATGGATCGAAAGCGCTTTCTAGCAACTGCATGCCTATTTCTCTTCTTTCAGTCATCTCTAAAGTGATGGAAAAGTATATAAACAACGAATTACTAAAATTTCTTGAAAAACACAGTCTAACCCACGACAGGCAGTATGGATTCCGTCAGCGCAGATCTACCGCCGACCTCCTTTCTTTTATCACCCATTCTTGGAACAAGTCTATGGAACTACACGGCGAATCCCAAGTTGTCGCTCTAGACATATCCAAAGCATTCGACCAGGTCTGGCACGCAGCTCTGCTTAATAAACTACCGGCCTATAGCCTACCACCAAAACTCTGTACGTGGACAGCAAATTTCCTCTCCAACCGGAGCATTTCTGTTGTCGTGGATGGCCATTCCTCTAAACTGTATCCAGGAGTTTCTCAAGGTCCAGCTTTAGCCCCTACTTCTTCACATCAATGACCTCCTCTCTAGCACATCCAGCCCAGTTCAAAGTTACGCAGACGACAGCACCCTCCACTCAAATATACAATATTCTAAGCCTGTCTTTAACCCAATTAGATAAGGATCGCGGACTCATGGAGGGTTCTATCTCCGTGGATCTCCAAAAAATATTAGACTGGGGAAGTAGAAATCTTGTACAATTCAACCCCACCAAATCACAGTCTTACTTTCTTTCTCATAAGAGATACACCAGCCCTAGACCCATCATAATAAACAACCAAGTTATTCAAAGTAATGAGTCATTTTCACTTGTTGGCATCTCTGTGGATCGAAATCTCAATTGGCACCAACATGTCACATCAATTGCAGAATCAGCTGCTAAGAAATTAGGTTTCCTCTTCTGGGCTCGCAAATACTTTTCACCAGCTAATCTCTATACTTTATATACTTCACAAATAAGACCAAACCTGGAATACTGCTCCCACATCTGGGGTGCTGCTACCGCTTCTACACTCGCTATCCTGGACTCCATTCAGAAGAGAGCTATACGTCTCATCGGAGACCCTACCCTCACCCAAAGGCTGCCATCCCTTGCCCACCGACGTGCCGTTGGTGACCTCTTTCTCTTTTATAGATATCTGCACGGGCACTGCTCAGAGGAGCTTTCTTCCATAGTTCGTCCACCTGCTGCCCCCAACAGATCTATCAGGGGAACAGAGCGAATGCACCCTTTATTGTCCAGGTCACCAGACATTGAACATCTTGTTATGCCCGCGGTACGATAGTATTTAGGCTGTAAGCCCTCGTGGTGTGTTGTTGAAATAAAAAAATGTGGGGATCCTGGGATTGTAAAATTTTGGGATCCGGGATTGGAACCCCTAGCCCGGATAAAAGAGGCACATGGAATTTTATCGATAAAACACCACATTATAAATTCAGTTTATCAGATTTAGTTTTGAAAAAATCACACGTATTTTATTCTCACCAAAGATAATCGGAAAGCTCTTATTTACAGTAACTTGAAGATTTCTGACATTCACTAAAACAGACCAAATATACTCATTTTAAGTACCTAACATAATTAAAAATGTCAGACATCTAAATATACAAAAGCTTTTTAAATTATTATTTGTTAGACATATCTATTTTTAACTTAGACTATAATGTGATGTTAACAAATAACTTAGCTATTTGGAGGTCAATGATTACCGTTTGTGAAATTAAATATTTAAATTTATATATTCAGATTAGGATTATAAATAGCAGTTTTTATTTACATTAATAAACAGAACTTATATATCGCTTTTATTCCTACTAATTTTAGACAAATTTTAGGATTATCGATTTTTGTATTATATATTTCGGCATATTAAAGAGGCTATTATTTTTTACTGAGTTTTTAGGTACTGTTGATAATTTACCATTTGTTAAATTGTGGACACAGCAAGTGCGTTATGGTAACAAATGTTCATAAAATCATTCAGATTCTGATGACATGTTTTCCGTTAACCTAGAAACATGATTTGGGTACATAAAAGCAAAATACCGACCAAACTTCGTTTAAATAGCTTTATTAGCTCCCGAGATCATTTGTTTTTTTTTAATATTTTGTAAGTTTGTTGAATTTTACGAAGATACATAACAGTAGTACTAAAACTAATTTATTATAAGTAAAGATATGTGAAAAGAAGAGTTGGGAAACATAAGAGCTGAAGTAGATATTAAAAAAAAAGCAAGGCAATAGTGGAAATTTTAAAAGTGGCTCCCAACGATGATTTGGAAGAAACAAGCATCTTAACGGTGTTTCTTCACAAGTACAAGCTTAGTTAGCTTGTTTCTAAAACACGTAATAAAAATAAACAACATAAATAGATATGCTAATTAAATAAAAAGAGTCTGGACGCAGCAAGTGCGTTATGGTAGCGAATTTGGGTAAAAATGTTGTAATGTCAAATATGTATTGTTTTTAAAAAGACACTTGGTTGGCAGTATAACCTATATAATAGTAACAATGTACCGCATTTCATTAAAATGGCTTCGCTGTTTCAAAAAGTACAAACATTTTCCGAAAATCAACTCAAAAATTCCAGAAAGAACTGGTTCGATTTTCCTGGCCAAGGAACCACTTCAAGCTATTTACACACCTGCCCAGATATAAATATTGACCAACAGCTTTATGACCCAAGTAGAAAAAAAAATACGATATTTTGCAAAATTTTCTTTTACAAAATTCACCATTTTTTTTTGGGCTGAAATTGCGTTCAGTAATGTTACACTATATTATATTTTTCACGAAAATTCGACAACTTTTATTTACAATAACTTGCTAAGCATTTATTATTAATTACCAACATTTCACAAAAATGTTACTAAAACTGATTTCTATGGAAAGACTAAAAACATTTCTGCGAAAGCGTTTCAAATTCAGCCACTATTTGAGAGTGCCTGTATACGACAGCTCGATTTTTCGACGAGTAATACAAACAAAAAGCTCTCTGAATGCGTCATTTCCATGGGGCTAAGCTCTCTATTGGTGCAAACGCCTTTTTACAATTTATGATATGTGTTTGTGCAATGTGCCAAAAACATAAAAAGTTGCAAAACAATTGAAAAATTCAAAAATGATGAACAATATAATTTATTTTTTTAAACATGCATTATAATTCAATTGAAAATGCAACAATGCAATAACATAAGGGGTGTTCTATTAAAAAAGGAAAGTGTGTATAACGAACGATTTAGGGCTACCCTGTGATTATAAAAATATTTTATAAGATGCAGCTCAAAACACCCTGTAATTAATGAATAAAATTTTTGCTCGTATCTAGTATATAAACAAAAATATTGAGTTTTACCTTAGAAATGCATCACCCTGTATATGTGTAAGCACACAAAAACTGAAACTTACCCCGTATATGTGTTTTAGAGGTTCTAGTTCGCGCTCTTTTGAATAAATCTCTTCAAAATTTATAAGTCTAAGAAAATTTGCTAAAATATAAACTATTAAACCATGAACTCTATAGCTGAAACTACTGCCAAAGCATCAGAAAGAGGATCCATTTGAAATGGATTTTCCGATAATATTTTAGTAAGATGAAGCACAATGATGGATGAAGCTGAAGGTTAAGGCTTTGTAAAACAAACCTATTAAACATTAAATAAAAATGTCTACGTACCTTGGAAGTATTGTTACAAATAATGGTAAATGTACCAAAAGTCTAAGAAAGAGGATTCCGATGGTAAAGCTAGCATTCAATGGACAAAGTACTAGTCTCACTAATAAACAGTTTAACTTGGACATGAGGAAAAACTTCCATCAAGTCGTATGTATGGAGTTTAATAGTATATGGTGCGGAAACCTAGACCACGTCTGATCAGCACATAAAGACAAGAGAAGCTTTTGAAATGTGACTATGTAGAAAAATGATAAAGGCGCGCATACATCGATATAAAGACGAATAGGCGTGTGCTAGAAGTGGTGAGCAAAGAAGATGCTTCCTGAAGGAATTGAAAGGAGGAAGGCAGAATTTATTGGTTATATTTTGTAACCTAACAACATTATTTGAAGGGTACATGCCTAACCTAATATATAAAACTTTTGCGAAACCTGGCACAACTAATGAAAAGTGTGCATGCTATAAATAAAGAGAGCTGCTGGAGTCGGAGAATCAAGGTTGCGACGACAGGGCGCCATCGCTATAAGATTGTAATGATGGTAATAATTGGTTTTTCTTGAACCATAAGAAGAGTTTAGGCTCATGCAGTTTATTTGTTCACAAAACTGTTGGGGTGAAAATGAGCCTCGTCTCGTATAAGGATTTTGTTGAAAAATGGGAGCTAATAACTCTTCCTTGCTATATCCGCTCTTCAAGCATACGGCACTGCCCTTGATCTAAATATCTAAGTTCCTGAGTCAACTGTAATTTGTATACATGCAAATGCAGATATTTTTTAAAATATCCGCTGTAAAGGAGAACCTGACATGTTTAACAGGACGTCGAATTTATTTTTTCGGATTATTAGCCACACAATGGTCACAGCAATCGCTCAGTTCACCAGGCGTCAACAACTGAGTTTAAGCGCTTATCTGCTGACTACAGATACATTTCAGCGGTTGGAGATTGTTGAACGCACTGTTGGCTTCAAGCACTACTTGTGACGTTTGTATGCCATTCCGCTTTGGCAAATCGGCAACACTTGAGATTCAGCAAAACTCAGCGGGACGCATACGCTGACACAACTATTCAAATGTTGGTGTCCGCTGAATTGGGCCATTGACATTGTTCAAAAAATGGCCACCACGTCCAGGAGTTTGATGGATTTTTGATTGATTTCCATTTATCCGTAATTTTGTACAATTTTAAGCCTATATAACTTATGCTGGTTTCTATCAAAACACTTAGCAGTGACGCCATTGATGGATTTACGCCTAGGCCCGTGAGGTCCGGGCCTAGAACGGCACGATTTGGAAGGCGGCAAACTTTTCAGAACGCCAAAATTTTAGAGCAGAAATAATGTATTAATGTATAAATCCTTTTTTACTGTTTGTGTCTTTAGTGAAATTACTTTTACATATGTAAAGCTTTTAAAATTACGATTAATTCATTAGCAGAATATGTTCCTTGTGCTGCCCATTCGTTAAATTTAGTAGTAACTTGTGCAGCTGAATCCGTAACCGAAGCAGTTGATTTTTGTTGTACTTTGCAAGAACTTAAAATTTTTTTACTATATCAACACATCGTTGGGAGATATTGGTGCAACGTACAAGTTGAAGGCTTAAGGGTCTTTCTCAAACTCGTCGGTCTGCTCCACATGATGCTTGTTATGCGTTACACAAAAGGTGGCCTGGAATAATTGATGCACTGGAATTTATTTCCTAAAACAGCGACGAAAAACCGACTACGCGATCTGACGCTACGGGATTGCAACGAAAATTACAGCATCTAGAAACAGCAATTCTAGTCATTGTTTGGAATGTTATTTTATATCGTTTTAATGCTGCTAGTAAGAAGCTTCAGGAATCTCAAGCTGATTTATCATCTGTGGTGCAAATCTATCATTCTTTGGCATTATTTCTGCAAGACATGAGAGATAAACAATTCTCCGAATATGAAGAAAGAGCCAAAGCCCTATCTGCAGTTCAAGATTATTATCGTTATGATACCTGTCGCAAGAAAACCAGAAAAATTCAGGCAGGTGAATCACGGGTGAATGAAAGAACACCTATATCTGGACAAGAAAATTTTCGCACCAATGTGTATACCGAATTTTAGATACTTTGAGTGTACAATTGGCCGGACGTAAAAGTGCTTATCCAAAGCTTTACGAAAATTTCAATTTTTTTGATAATTTATCTAATATAGATACAAATGAATTGAAAAATCTTCCAAATAAACTAGTTAATAAGTGTCCTGATGATTTGGAAGAGACTTTTGGAAATGAATGTATTCATTTACATTATCAGCTCAAAGATTCCCTAGCAAATACGGAAGATGTACGTTCTGCACAATAAATATGCAATGTATTGCATTCTCGGAATCTTCGAGATGTTTATCCGAATGTAGATATTGCTCTACGTATTTTTTTTTAGTATTCCCGCTACGAATTGTTCAGGAGAAAGATCTTTTTCCACCTTGAAAAGGGTGAAAATTTATTTACGCGCAAGTATGGGCCAAGATAGACCTAATGCTTTGGCATTACTGTCTATTGAAGCTCAACTACTTCAAGAAATTGATTATGACGACATAGTTGATGTTTTTGCACAGACGAAAGCCAGAAACCAGAAAGAAGAGATTTCAAAAAAAATCTGGACGCAGCAAGTGCGTTATAGTAGTGAATTTTCATAAAAATGTTTTTAATAGCAAATATGTGATTTTTTTTTCAGAAAGCAGGCATCAAATTTGGTCACCGGTATAACATATATACTAAAAACAATGTGCCATGTTTCATCAAAATAACTTTATTGTTGAAAACGTACAGAAATTTCCGAAAGTAAACTTAAAATGTAACCGAAAAAATCCTTTTCTTGGTCAACCTTATAGGTTAATATCAAATTGAGCTTTTCAAATATGAAGCATTTAATCAAAATTCGCTACCATAACGCACTTGCTGCGTCCAGAATTTCTTAACTTACAAACATGCATTATATTTCGACGGAAAATGCAAAAGCATAAGGCGTTTTCCACTAAAAAAAAATATTTGTATCTCCAACGACTTATGGGCCAGCCTTTGATGGTAGCAATAATTTTTTAAGGTGTGGCTCAAGACACCGTATAATTAATGTATACAATATTTTTTCATATCTTATATAATAACGGATATATTGAGCTTTATTGATTTTTTACGAAAATTCTACAAAAATTATATACCATTAAACGATAAATTCTATAGCTAAGGCTACTGCCAAGCATCAGAGAAAGGGTCTATTTGAAATGAATTTTCTGGAAATGTTTTAGTAAAATGAAGGACGATGACGGTTGAAACTAAGACTTCAGTGTTTGTAAAACATTCCTCTTAAGACATTTTCTTTCCATGGCCCGTATTAGATTCAAGTTCTTCGCCTAAATGTTGCGAATTTTGATGTTTTAAATTGTCACTTTGACGTTTTGAGGAAAACCCCAATTTATTTTTCTTTAAATGCCCATAACTATTTTGTTTTTTGAACTACAGAGCTAAATTTCGGTAGGCGCCTCACCTATAATGACGTAAACCAGCGTACTAAATTTGGTTGCCCTTACTTTGTTAATTCCGGAGATATAAATTTTTTTTCAAGGAAAACCCAAAATTTTCCGGGAAAACCTGGGCCGATTTTCCTGACTAACGAACTTATCCAAGCCATTTGCAGGAAGGTATTCACCAAATTTAATCAAAATCGGCCCATTATTTTTTGAGTTATCGGTGTGATACATATATATATATATATATATATATATATATATATATATATATATATATATATATATATATATATATATATATATATATATATATAACATATAAAAATTGAAACTGACCCCGGATATGTGTTCTGGGGGGCCTAATTAGCGCTCATTTGAAGAAATTTTTTCAAAATTCAAAAGTCGGGATCTCCTCATTAGTGAATTTTTTTAAATAAAATTCACTAATTGGGCAATACATTATAATTTACGAAAAGTGCTTATTATTTATTTCGTTAGAGTTTATTAAATATTTGTTTGTATTGTTTTGTAATTATATTTCAATAAAAGAAAAATTATATCGGAATAATAATATTGAATCAAAATGAATTGAATTTTGTTATTCAAAAAGGGCGGCGCATCAGACAGGGTCTAGGGCGACAGCAAGCCTAAATCCGCCACTGAGTGACGCTGTTGGATTTTTAATTTCAAGTTTTTTTTACTGTCTATGAAAACAACAAAATAATTAACCCTCATCAACAAAAGTGTCAATTAGTTCTGACAGCATATATGTATAAATCATTAGGGACATTTATAAAAAATACAGATCCATAATGTGATTCAACGAAACCCGATTTCTAACCTGACAGCGTGAAACTTGTTTTGCGGTTTTCAGATCTGGGAATTCAGTTAGTATGTATTCGGACTAAGTCATTTTATTCGGGTGAATAGCCAAAGTCCAGTAACATAATTCAATGCCCTAATATTCTCAGAATCGATCAATATATAATAATATGGTACGGGAGTAAAAAAGATAAAAATATGTATTTTATAACTCCAATATTTCGTTCGGATTGGTTTGTGGCTTTGAAACTGCTCAACCGAGTTTCTTAAAATTATGGTTTAGTAGGTATGGAGATTTAGTTTGCATATTGTTTTTTCTCACAATGATTTCAGCGTAATAACACGTTTAACAAAGTTAGCTGTATTGTATAAGGTCATTTATGGATAATAGACGAGCGGAAACTTTGCGATACTGTCAATGCAGTCTCTATGTTCAAACCTTCAGGTTCGTTATTTTAGTGAATTTTCTTTAAAAAATTCAGTATTGAGGAGATCTAAACTTTTGAATTAAAAAAAATTCTTCACATGAGTGCGGACTAGGCCCCCCAGAACCCCCATATCCAGAGGCAGTTTCAATTTATTTAAAGTAGCATTGACTTAGTAAATTATGTCGGAAACAAGATTCCCAAAGAGGTCAAGGCACAACTTAGTCCTTCGTTGAACAAATATTCTAAACAAGCATGTAAGAACTCTATGGCAAGCAAGGCCTCTAAAGAAGCAGGAATAGATAAAAAGGTTTCATCACAATCTAGTCCTTCCATTACAGCTGCAACTTTGCCAGGCAGAAATGAAGGTAAGAGATTGTTAAGACGGCATTCTTTTGAAATTAATAAAAATTGTAATGATGCTTCTCTTAAACCCAATATTGCTTACAAAAAAATTCTACAGATGTAATTTCACACACAAAAACAGTAACCAAGGACAATAAAGTGTCTTATTTTAAAGCCCCTAAAGGTAAATTTACTCAACCTGGAAATATGGGACGTTTCTAATAATAAAGCAAATGATGTTTTTACATTTGATACCGGAAAAGATCATGATCCTAATAGAGAACTACAAGAAAATAAACTTGTACAAAAATGATAACTTTGAAAAGTTTGTTAACAATTTCAAAGTTATAATAAGTAATTCGGAACAAGCTATTGTCAATCAAAAAATTAATTCTTTGAAATTGTTTAGGCTCACATCTACGCTTGATAAAGATTCAGCAAAATCTTCAGGAAAGTTAGAAACAGAGACCTTACTATCTGAAAACAAATTAGATGGAAAAACAACCGATAATGAAATAGATACTAATTTTGAAAAACCGGTTGTTCCTGATGATAAAAATATTGGATATTCTAAGAAAAACTTATTGAGTACGGAAACTTTGAGAAATTCAGAACAGAAAAGTGAAAGTAGTTTAACAAAAAAAGAAAACCCAATTGTGATACTAAGTTATATTAATTTATGCAATACTAAAAATAATACTGAAGAGAAAGAATGTAAATTTAGAGAAAATCGCATAGATAACTGGTTAACATTATCAACATTTCCCGCGAGTTTTTAAATCACGCAGTGCGCCACCGTTGACAGCTCAGATGTCAACTGTCTTGGATATTGGTTGTGCGCAAGCCCGACGACCGCGATGAAGAAGGAAGGCGTATGAAGACCGTCAAATCGTTCTATTCGTTTTACAACCACCGATTCGAGTGTTTCGCCCAGCACGCCGCTCCGTCTTGTATATTTATTATTCTTAGTTATAAGTAATGTAATTAGTGTAAATAGTAAATACATATTATACATAAATCCACATTGCTTTAATTCGATATTCGATACAGTCCACTAAATCGATCGAGAACCAGCCAAGAAAATCAATTCGACGGCACCAACGTCGTAACCTCCAATAACATAACAAATTATGAGGAAACTAGCATTACCTTAAATAAAGAATCTAATTTCACAGGGATTTTTCTTGCGGATTTTCCGAAAGAGGACGACTCTCTGTTAACATCAGGGCATAGATTAGAATTGTGTAAAGATACAAAATCCTTAGAAAATAATAAATCCCATCTGCAGAGTTCCGAACAATCAAATTATTCAGATCAAAACATATTTGAATTTTAAAAAGATTTTTTCAATTGAGCGTTATCTAGGTCCCCTACAACCCATATCCGGGGTTAGTTTTAGGCTTTATCTGTTTACATATATACAGGGTGACGCATTTCTACGGTAAAGCTTAATATTACTGTTATTAGACAAGATACGAGAAACACTTGTATACGTTAATTATGGGGTATCTTGAGCTGCATCTTATAAAAATTATTAAGAGAATCACAGGTGGCCCATAAGGTGGCGATACAAATTTTATTATTGCATTTTTGCATTTTCCATCGAATTGTAATGCATGCTTGTTTACGGGTTATTCCAATTGTTTTGTAACCTTTCACATTTTGGCACAGACTGGCTTTTTTACCAATCTAAATCAGAGTCCCATGAGAACTACGCATTCGGAGAGGTTTTCGTTTATATTATTTACAGGCGCTCTCAAATAGTGACTGAATTACAAATAATCAAACTCGTAACTCAATTGTTTCAAATAGAACAGCCTAAATTTTGTGTTTCAGAAGTAAACGGCATAATAATAAGTGTTTAATAAGTTATTAAAAAAAATGTTTTTGGATTTTCGTGAAAAAATTGTTTGTTCAATTCATGCAAAAACTTTTTTGGGATTTGTGTCTAAAAGCTTATTTGGTAAAATATGGTACATTGTTTCTACTATATTTGTTATACTACCATAACGCACCTGCTGCGTCTAGACTTTTTACAGTTTTATTTTTAATTACTTTTCCAAAATAAAAAGTCTGCACGCAGAAAGTGCGTTATGGTAGCGAATTTTCGTAAAAATGCTTTTAATGGCAAATATATCTTGTTTTTAAAAGAAGGACATTTGTTTGACAGTATAACCTATATATTAGGAACAATCGACGTTATTTCATTAGAATAGCGTTGTTGTTTCAAAAAGTACAAACATTTTCCGAAAATAAACAAGCCTTAAAAGGTCCAGAAAAAACTGGTCCGATTTTCGTGGCCAACGAACCTCTTTAAGCTGTTTACACAACTGCTAGGATACAATTATTCACAAACAGCTTTAGGACCAAAATTGAAAAAAAAATGAAAATTTGCAAAAATTTCTTTTACAGAAAATCACCATTTTTTTTATAGAGAAATTGCCTTCAATGATGTTACATTAAATTAAATTTTTTACACAAATTCGACAACTTTTGTTTTACAATAACTTACTAAACATTTATTATTAATTACCTACATATCACAAAAATCTTACAAAAATAAATTCCACAGAAACACTAAAAACATTTCTGCGAAAACTTTTAAAATTCAGCCACTATTTGAACGTGCACATATACGGCAGCTCGATTTTTTCGACGAGTAATGCCAACATAAAACTCTCTAAATGCGTCATTTCCATGGACTTCCGCTATCTATTGATAAAAACGCTGTTTCACAATTTGTGATATGTGTTTGAAATAATATGTTCAAAAAACGTGAAAGATTGCAAAACAATTGAAATAACTCAAAAACGATAGAAATTTTGTTTTCTCATAAACATGCATTATAATTCGCTGAAAAATACAAAAATGCAATAAAATAAAAGGGTGTTCTATTAAAAAAAGAAAGTGTGTATCACAAACGACTTATGGGCCAGCCTGTGATTGTCAAAATAGGTTTATAAGATGCAGCTCAAGATACCCTATAATTAACGTATATACTTTTTTTGTCATATCTTGTATAATAACGGATATATTGAGCGTTGCCGTAGAAAAGCGTCACCATGTATATGTGTAAACAGACAAAAACTGAAACTGACCCCGTATATGGGTTTTTGGGGTTCTAGTTCGCGCTCATTTGAAGAAATATTTTTTAAATTCATAAGTCGCGGTCTTCTCAATAACGAATTTTTCGACGAAAATTTGCTAAAATAGAGACTATTAAGCCATAAATCTATAGCTGAAACTACTGCCGAGGCATCAGCATCTATTTGAAATGGATTTTCTGAAAATATGTTAGTAAAATGAAGGACAATGATGGTTGAAGCTGAATGTTAAGGCTTTGTAAAACACACTTCTTACGATATCGCCTGCATAATCCGTATTTGCTCCAAATTTGTTATCTGAAAATTGCAAATTTTGACGTTTCAAATCGCGACTTTGACGTTTGAAGAAGAAAAATGGTCAAATTTTCAGAATATTTTTTCTGCTACTTCTTGACGTTTTTGCGTCAAGAAAACTTAACCGTTAGATGTAATATTCAATTGGTTTTGTTAGTCACACAAAATATTTTGTTTTTGTGCTTTCCTCTGATCACCAGTGGCACCCTTTTTTTTTAAATGCCTATAACTTTTTATTCTTTTAACTTAGGGATCTAAATTTTGGCATGTAGGGTAAGTTGAACAGTAGAAACGTATATGCCGAATTTTGTTGTCATAGCTCTGTTGTTTTCGGAGATACGAAAATTTTCCGAAGGAAAACCCAAAATTTTCCCGGAAAAACTGGTCCGATTTTCCTGGATAACCAACCTATTGAAGCAACTTACAAAAGGAATGTACGTACCAAATTTCATTAAAATCGGCCCATTATTTTTTGAGTTATCGGTGTGATACATACATACATACATACATACATATATACATATATATATATATATATATATATATATATATATATATATATATATATATATATATATATATATATATACAGATCTCCTCATTAGTGAATTTTTCGTTTTACGAAAAATTCGCTAAAAAGTAACGTTTCTATGTTGTTTAATCAATTTGATTATTTGATCTACTTTACTACCCAATTAAATTAGGACTAGGTAATTTGTATATGCACTATAAAATTTTTAACAATGGCTTTATGTCTTTTGTATAATTTAGAATAAAGCAGACCTAAAATAATACATTATAATATGCATGATGGTAATCAATATTAAATAACACCAGTGATTAATGTCATTTTTAATCTTTGAACAAGACATTTAGTTCATTATGATCTTCCTAATTTATTCCTAATTTCATGTTAGTTGATAAAGTCTGCGCATTCAAACAATAAATTGAACAATCAACCTAGATGTGATTACCATTTACAATCACTCATTTGTTTTCTGTTTTAACCTAGAAAACCACTGTGAAGTTTCTAATTTGATATAAGTAATACATTTATAGACAATAAGAAATTATCCGCTCATTATAGCTTATTGTTAAACAGTGAAAACTGGTTAGCGTCTACGAATTAGATCCACAGTTCAATATGTGTAATAGACAATTTGCATGTTAGTGAATTTTTATTTAAAAAATTCACTAATAAGGAGGTAACAATGGTAAGACTTTTGGAAAATTTCTTCAAATGAGCGCGAACTAGGACCCCTAGAACCCATATCCGGGGTCAGAGCAATCTTCGCTTGGGCATTTACTGTGGTTGTGTAACGAGGGTCCTAGGTTCCGCGTTTTACGTCACTTTCTGGCTTATAGCGAATTTTCATTAAGAAAAAATCGCTAATGGAGAGGTTACGATAAAAACTTTTGAAACATTTTTTTCAGATGAGCGCGAATTTGGGTCCCTAGAACCAAAAACCAAGGTCCGTTGAAATGTATATATATATATATATATATATATATATATATATATATATATATATATATATATATATATATATACATATATACATATATACATACATATATATATATATATATATATATATATATATATATATATATATATATATATATATATATATATATATATACATATACACATGTATGTATGTATCCGAGCGATAACTCAAAATATACTAAACTGATTTCAATCAAACTTGGCAAAAATCTTGAGGCGTTTCTCTCAACACAAATGTAAGTTATCCTGAATTAAAGAAACTTAAAAGCTACGACACGCTCCTAAAAGTTTATTAAGGAGTTGTGTAATATGCGTAAGAGAGGTCGGCATAAGCATAGTTTGTTTTCTTTGAATGTTGGAAAGCTACAAAAAATGCCTATTGAATTGAAGCAGCCAGAGTTGTCGGTTTCAAAATTTTATTACGCAAATTTGGGAAGTTTCCCTCGTTAGGAAAATTACGGTAATATTTATTTCCAGAATTAATTTGTTATCCAAAAAGCTATATGGTAAATTAGGCAGCTTAAGTGTTTAAGCCTGATTTTAAGTTGTGATCCAAACAATAACTAAATAAAAACCTTATAAGTTGAATAAAACTTTTACAATTATAACATTTTTTGTGAATTTAGTCTAGCGTGATTTATCTATAGATTTGGCATTCTGAAATGACCAACAACACGATTCTTGGTCACGTGATCAGAAATTAAATTGTAATTGGTTTCTTCCGTTATTTGCATTCTTATTGCAAAATGGCGCGTTTATGTAGGGTCATGTGTCATATCAATTTATTTTTATTTTAGTTTATATAAAAATTCCCTTTTATTGCAAAAATTGGAGCATTATGGCATAAGAGGAAATGCATATTTATGACTAAAAAGGTACCTGTCTGGGAGAAGTCAGGCTGTCAGGATACGACAGGCCAGTAAAAACTATATGTCTGGATTTTCAGCCGTGCCGAGCGGCGTGCCGCAGGGCAACATATTGGGCCCTGTTTTGTTTACAATTTTCCTTAACGATATTGTTTATGATCTCCAGCAATACTACTTAACTTTGTACGCAGATGACACTACTGCTGCAATCTGAGGCGACAGTTTTGAAGAGCTTGGTGCTGCAGCTAATGTGTATGTGTCTCAGGTTTTTAACACGCGGAAGATTGAAATGCTTCTTTTTTCTCGGGTGGGTGTGCATCCGAATCTGAGCATACATGTGAGATCTGATAACTGTTCAATAAGACAGGGCACGTCTGTAAAGTTTTTGGGGATCCATCTGGATTCTAACTTATCATGGGACGTTCATGTTGACCATGTGGTGGCCTCTCTTGCATCTAGAAATTACGCGTTGCTGCAGCTGAGGGATTCCTTGAGTACTCAGGCGTTGTTGACATGCTACTATGGTAGTCTCAACTGTCTCCTGGCATATGGTTTGCTGTGTTTGGGCGGCTGTGTGCATCTGGAGAGGGTTCTGTTGATGCAGAAGAGAATTGTCCGCACCAAGTTTGGCCTCCCGTCTTCCGCATCTTGTAGACCATTATTTATACGGTATGGCATTTTAACAGTGACGTGGCAATATATGCTTGAGGCGCTTTGTTACGTCAGAAAAATATTGAAATTTTCAGTACCTGCGGTAATAGTACAGCGTATGAAACAAGACAGGCTAAATATTGGTATGTTCCCCCTTATAGGATCGAACATATTAATCGGCCACCTCGCAACATTGCAATACGCTTACATAATCATTTACCTGACAGCGTCAAAAATTTGAGCAGCCTCAGGCAATTTAAGCTTGCTTTAACATCATTCTTTAGAGAGCATTCTTTTTATTCTGTGGACGAATATTTTAATTTTAAATTTTAGCATTGATAAGCTGTCTTTTTATTCTGTGGACGAATATTTTAATTTTAAATTTTAGCATTGATAAGCTGTTTTTTGTGTTTTGATTATTTCCGATATCTTGTAGAAATCTATGGAGCAGTTCTGATAAATAAATAAATAATAAACGTATAGGAAAATTTACGTGTGACGTCATGCGCACTAACAGACATCTGCCGTCTACCTGACCTACGGGTGAACTTTCACTGTGGGTTTAATATACGGTAATATTGTTTAGCAAATATAACAATTTTTTGACAATTCGGATTAAACAATAAACTGACAAATTAAATAACCTTTAACTTACGCTGGCCACTTCTAAATTGCAAATATGAATATGTTCTTCTTGCATTGATTTTTACTTTTTACCATTACAGTTAGTTTTCTTTCTTGGGCTAAATATTTTGTATAGTTTATTCGTTTTTGACTTTTACCAATTTTCTAATCAGCAATTGTTTGATGAAAAACATTTTCATGAAAACTTACTACCATAACCCACTACACTGATCAGGAATTTTATTAGTTATGTTTAACTGCTTCTAAATTAGAAATGTGGCACCATTAAGTCTTACTCACCCTGTGCTATGTAGTCCATATGTGTAAGTATATGCAACATACTTTCTCTTTCTTGCAAGGTTGGATATTTTACGACCATATGAAGACAAAGGGAACGGAGATGGATATTTTTATTATTATGTACAAGTACAAAGATATGAAAAACCAATAAATATAAAAGTTAGAATGCGGTACCCTGCGGTGTAAAATATGACCAAAGACCACCAGCCAAGTTCAAAATAAACCCAAGTGGTAATAAACTCACTCTAAAATGAGGAGTGTCTTCTTAAACCGCAAGTAGCAATAAACATATAATTCAATTTGCAAGTAACCTCTCGTTTTTCCTTTTTTTCATTCACAAGCAATGCGTCTGTAATGAAAGCAAAAATGGGAAGATGTTTTCAGGATGTTTTATGGTGTGAACAAACAATGTATTAACCTTATTGGTACAATAATTCTTAATTATAAAATAGCAAATAATAAAAATAACAAGAAATAAAAATAAAATGGTCCAACACCTGAAATGATGGGATATAATTGGTTGAAACAGAGGAATGATGATCTTAGAAAGAAAGAGAGATGTTGTGAGAACAAAGCTCCGCAAAAAAAAACTAAAAATGATAGCAGCTTGTTTGTTCCAGAAATGAAGTAAAAATTTACTATCAGGACTGTAATTGAGCAGGGCAGTACCATTGCTTGATATATTATCATAGATAATAATATGTAGTATTCGTTATCTTATAAACTTTAACCACAATATTTGTAAGTCCAACAGATCTTAGCGTCTTGCCATTTCCAAAGTTGATACAAAAGAGCAAACCCGTGGCTAATGGAGATTGTTCTCCGGAGCCGCCACCACACCACCACCCCCCACCACCCACCCCCACTAACATAGTTGGAAACATAGACACATAATCTCTTCAAATTAGTAACTACTTCCAAGAGATATCTGATGATTTTAGACATTTACGGCGCCTGTTGTTTGAAATGCTAAATGGCTTCCGCGCGGTTCTGCCGTTGTCGAACTGACTTGACGGGTTGCCAGATGTTGCGCCAACTAGCACGTATACTATTATTATTATTTTGTATAAGATATGGGCGAAGCAAGCTTATTACTGTTATTTTTTATATATTTCAACAACACACCACGAGGGCTTACAGCCTAAATACTATCGTACCGTGGGTGTCGACAAGAAGGAAAGAGGCAACTTGTTAATTCTGGACTTGAAGGTTTGGAGGTTCGGAGGAGATGGAAAAACATGTGCTGGCAAGGAATTCCATAACTTGGAAGTCCTCGGGACAAAACAGCGGGAATAACAAAATGTTCTATGTCTGGTGACCTAGCCAGTAAAAGGGTTCATTCGCTCTGTTCCCCTGGTAGGTCTGTTGGGGGCAGCAGGTGGAGGAACTATGTAAGAAAGCTCGTCTGAGCAGTGCCCGTGCAGATATCTATAAAAGAGAGAGAGGTCACCAACGTCACGTCGGTGGACAAGGGATGACGGCTTTTAGGTGAGGGTAGAGTCACGAATGAGACGTATAGCTCTCTTCTGAATGGAGTCCAGGATAGCGAGTGTAGAAGCGGCAGCGGCACCCCAGATGTGGGAGCGGTATTCGAGGTATGGCCTTATTTTTGAAGTATATAAGGTATAGAGATTAGCTGGTGAAAACTATTTGCGAGCCCGGAAGACGAAACCTAATTTCTTAGCAGCCGCTTCTTCAATTGATGTGGCATGTTGGTGCCAATTGGGATTTCGATCCACAGAAATGCCAACAAGTGGATATGACTCATTACCTTGAATAACTTGGTTGTTCATTGTGATGGGTCTAGGGCTGGTGTATCTCGTATGAGAGACTGAGATTTGGTGGAGTGGAATTGTCCAAGATTTCTACTTCCCCAGTTTAATATTTTTTGGAGATCCACAGAGACAGAACCCTCCGTGAGTCTTAGAATATTGTATATTTGAGTGGAGGGTGCTGTCGTCCGCGTAACTGTGAACTGGATTGAATGTGCTAGAGATGAGGTCATTTATGTGGAGAAGAAACAATGTAGGGGCTAAAGCTGAACCTTGAGGGACTCCTGCATTAATTTGATACAGTTTAGAGGAATGGCCATCCACGACAACAGAAATGCTCCGGTTGGAGAGAAAACTTGCTGTCCAGGTACAGAGTTTTGGTGGTACGCCATAGGCCGGAAGTTTATCAAGCAGCGCTGCGTGCCATACCTGGTCGAATGCTTTGGATATGTCTAGAGCGACGATCTGGGATTCACCGTGTAGTTCCATAGACTTGTTCCAAGAATGGGTGACAAGGGAAAAGAGGTCGGCAGTTGATCTGCGCTGACGGAATCCATACTGCCTGTCGTGGATTTGACTGTGTTTTTCAAGAAATTTGAGTAATTCGGTGTTTATATACTTTTCCATCACTTTAGAGACGACTGAAATGATATAAATAGGCCTGTAGTTGCTAGGAAGCGCTTTGGATCCTTTCTGGTGGGATGCTTTGAATATAGCACGTATACTATTATTATTATTTTGCATAAGATATGGGCGAAGCAAGCTTATAAGTGTCATGCTGCAAGAAAATAGAATTAAGTTTTTCCCCATCAAAATCTCAATTATTTTTGATTATTTAAACAGTGAATAATTTAACAGGTGATTACAGAATCGAAAAACAACACCATTCTTATACTGGTTAACAAAATCGTGCCGTTTATTTAATGCCTTACTTCAATTGCCATTATGAAATCCTTAAGCACCATGCTAAATCCTATTAGAGCCAGTTGTATTTCTTCTTAACAAAATTTCACTTAATCAAGCCTTATTACATTTACTTTGGACCGCATAATAAGATTCGTTAGCACTATTAAGACATCAATCAGTGAAGTAATTACTATATAAAGCTGCAATAGCCAGATCATAACACTTATTGCCTAATCGTTAAAAAAATCCATCCTTTTACACAATATTAAACAGTGTAGAAAACGAATCAGTGTGTGAAACAACCTCGGAAATGGCTGTTTGAACTTTTGCACTAGCATTTAATCAAGTAAGCATTGAATGGTGGTGGTTAAACATGATTGGAAACATATGGCATTTCACAACAAACAAAATACAAATAAGCTACAACCTCTAATTAGCGGTAATAATTCTATGATAAAAAGTTGGCATTATAATACGAGGATGGATCTTTATGGTCGGCCACTAACCTATATAGCGAAAGCCTAGGCACCAAGTCATTGGCGTTATCTTTACCAAGGTCAAATATGGCACAAATATCGTCGATATACGAAGGCGGGTTAATAAGTCCGGGACTTTTTTAATTTCCCGCCTCTTCGCAGGCAGAGTAACACTGCTCCTGTCAACAAGCATCTGTCAGAGGACTACTGTCAAATTTTGAACAAGCTGCGTCATTTAGTTTGTTTTAGATAGCAATTAAAAGCAGACAACCTCTTGAGTTATAACGAAAGTGGAAAAAAGTGAATTTCGTGTGCTCATCAAACATTATTTTTTGCGGAAAAAAACACCACTCAAACCAAGGCTAAGCTTGATAAATACTATGGGGACTCTGCACCATCAATTTTCATGGTAAAAAAGTGGTTAACTTAATTTTGTTGCGGCCGTACAAGCACAAATGCCGCCGAACGTTCTGGACGCCCAGTTGAGGTCGTTACACCCGAAACAATTGAAAAAATTCACGATATGGTGTTGGCCGATCGGAGATTGAAAGTGCGGGAGATTGTGGAAGCCATAGGCATATCACGTCGCTCAGTGGTTTCGATTTTGCATGATCACTTGGGTATGAGACAGCAATTCACAAGATGGGTGCCGCGTTTGCTCACAATCGACCACAAACGCAATCGTGTGACAACTTCGAAGGAGTCTTTGGCGTCGTTCAACCGCAATAGAGACGAGTTTTTGCACTGTTTCGTAACCGTGGACGAAACATGGATTCACCACAACACACCAGAGACCAAGCAGCAGTCAAAACAGAGGGTTTCACGTGCGAATCGGCGCCAAAGAAGGTCAAGGTGGGTTTGTCAGCCAATAAAGTCATCGCGACCATTTTTTGGGATGTACGCCATATAATCCACATTCATTACCTTCACAAGGGAAGAACAATCAATGGCGAATATTATACCAACTTATTGGACCGATTCAATGAGGATTTAAAGAAAAAACGACCGCATTTGGCCAAGAAAAAAGTTATTTTACATCAAGACAATGCAAAGGTGCACACATGTGTAGTCTCCATGGCGAAATTGCATAAATTTGGCTACGAATTGCTCCCGCATCCGCCCTATTCTCCGGATTTAGCCCAGAGTGACTACTTATTGTTTCCAAACTTTAAAAAATGGCTCGGCGGAAAGAACACAAACGAATACTTAATTTGAGGACCTTGACAAATCTTAGTTTTTGGAAGGGATAAAAAAATTGGAGAAAGGTTGGACGAAGTGTATAGAGCTCAAAGGAGACTATGTTGAGAAATAAAATGATTTTTTGTCAAAAAACCTGTGTTTCATTCAAAAAGTCACGGACTTATTGACCCGCCCTCGTATATTAACTATACCTTCATAAAATACTCCACTGTTTCAGCACAGTCGCTCTCAGATCGGCAATGAAGGAAGACAACGTGCCTATCGTGGTTCTCTCGGTTTGCCGATAAAACCTCCCGATGGCCCGAAAGAAACTCTCAACTCTCAGTAAAGTTAACTTAATAAGTATATTAAGTGTCTGAAATATTTCTAGATATTTGGAAAACTTGTGGAAAAAAAAAACAAGCAGAAGCAAGATGATAACAGCTGCTTGTTTTGGAGTGCAGTAAATATTACAATTGGAAATTTTGGTTTCGAAAAGAAACAAATCTGGGCCAAAAATTCCTGTGATATGGAATGCTAATTTTGAATTTTGCATCTGCCATTTAAGTTAATAACTCATTATATATTTCAAAGTTGTAGTTATGTATGCAAGCAAAAGTGTAAAATTATTTGTATTAAATACATTGTATAATGGATCTACGACATAAAGAAATAAATAAATTAATAAATAAGTACAGATTTTGCTTTTTAAGTACTTTTTGAAGTTTGGAAAGAGTCTGTGGATGCTGTAATAGCTCGAACCCTTGTTGAGGACAGACATTAAAATAACTCAATTGTAACTTTGCATTTCTTGATTATAGAAATTATATTTTGGAAACTCTTCAAAGAGTGTGAAATGCAGGGGCGACTCCTCAAAAAGTACGCCCGTGCGCGCGCACTGCCGCCTGCCGGGGAAAAATAATATTTTTGCTATGCTATATTTTAATATTTTTTTATTTTTTTACCTCCTGCATTCTATACAAACAAAATTAGTATATCGAGGATCGCAGAGTCGGCATCCATTAATACAGAATCACAAGAAGTATAGTGTTAATGGTTGCCGACGTTATATACATCCAGTCCTGCGTCGGTGCGTATTCTTCGGCGCTCTACCTAAATGGGAAACTTCAATACGAAATGATCGACTATCTTCGTCAAAAACGACCGAATAAGCAACCCCGTTCTGCGCTTTAAAATTCCACACTTGCAGCACAGCATAATAAGACCCAGCACTGATTCTTGTAGGGCGGCCCTTTGATGTTGTGAGAATATAATATTTGACCTTGCCCACATCGCTCCAGCTTAACGGACCATGGTGGGACTCGGCATACAGTTATGCTGTTCTCGAATCACATGCGTAGTCGCTCATTTTATCGCCAGGACCGTATTATCTTTCTTAAAGCAGTGTTATTATTGATTTGTATACAGCAAAATATTGCGTAATTGAAACAACGATAATTAAATATAGCCTTAAATATAGTGTTAGTAGAAGGAATATAACTACGATAGATTAGATCCTCGTGAATAGCATCTCACACTTAAACATTTAAAAGTATATTAAATTATTTAGTCAAAATTTATAATAAGTTTGCCTCTATCAACTACGGCACACTGGCGTATTTTCATAAAATTCAATAAAGCTCAAAGTTCAAGTCAAAAAAAGTATATATATATATATATATATATATATATATATATATATATATATATATATATATATATATATATATATATATATATATATATATATTTGAAACGTAGAGTTGGCGTGTCTGAGCATTTCATCAACACACAAATCTCTCAAAGTTCAATGAGCTTATTCCATAATTTTTATGCTCACTGCATATATGGCTGTCTTAATATTGATATAAATAGTATTATATCCCCAAACATATTGATATAAACACATCATAATAAAATAATTAACGGACAAATGTATTGCTTTCAAGTAACCGACTGACGCCGTTAGATGACGTGCTCTTAAAAATTACTATTATATTATAATTATCAATTGCCTGGGGTGATTATAACTGAAAAGGCTATTTAAATAAGAAGTAAATAACAGGAATATCAAAACACGGATGACTCTCTTTCAGAGTTATTATCATCCTATTGTATTTTAATTGCAAATTAGTGTTCACTGTCGAGGTCGAATGTTTATATTTAGGTTATCAAGCATATAAATTAGAAATAGTACTGTTGCGTTCGACTTTTTTAAACATGCAATATTCTTATAATGTCGTATAGAAGCGTTGTATTTTGAACGATTAAACTTGAGTTTTTTATTTTTTATTTCGACAACACACCACGAGGGCTTACAGCCTAAATACTATCGTACCGCGGGTGTCGACAAGGAGGAAAGAGGAAACTTGTTAATTCTAGACTTGAAGGTTTGGAGGTTCGGGGGAGAAGGAAAAACATGTGCCGGCAAGGAATTCCACAACATGGTAGTCCTCGAGACAAAAGAGCGGGCATAACAAGATGTTCTATGTCTGGTGACCTGGGCAGTAAAATGGTGCATTCACTCTGTTCTCCTGGGAAATATGTTGGGGGCAGCAGGTGGAGGAACTATGGAAGAAAGCTCCTCTGGGCAGTGCCCGTGCAGATATCTATAAAAGAGAGAGAGGTCACCAACGGCACGTCGGTGGGCAAGGGATGGCAGTCTTTGGGTGAGGGTAGGGTCACCGATAAGACGTATAGCTCTCTTCTGAATGGAGTCCAGGATAGCGACAGTAGAAGCGGCAGCAGCACCCCAGATGTGGGTGCAGTATTAGAGGTTTGGTCTTATTTGTGAAGTATATAAGGTATAGAGATTAGCTGGTGAAAAGTATTTGCGAGTCGGGAAGAGTAAATCTAATTTCTTAGCAGCCGCTTCTGCAATGTATGTGACATGTTGGTGCCAATCGAGATTTCGATCCACAGAAATGCCAACAAGTGAAAAGGACTCATTACTTTGAATAACTTGGTCGTTTATTGTGATGGGTCTAGGGCTGGTGTATGTCTTATGAGAAAGAAGGCAAGACTGTGATTTGGTGGGGTTGAATTGTACAAGATTTATATTCTCCAGTCTAATATTTTTTGGAGATCCACGGAGATAGAACCCTCCATGAGACTTCGATCCTCATCTAATTGGGCTAAAGAGACAGGCTTAGAATATTGTATATTTGAGTGGAGGGTGCTGTCGTCCACGTAACTATGAACTGACTTGGATGTGATAGAAAGGAGGTCATTGATGTGGAGAAGAAACAAAGTAGGGGTTAAAGCTGAACCTTGAGGAACTCCTGCATTAATTGGATACAGTTTAGAGGAATGGCCTTCCATGACAACAGAAATGCGCCGGTTGGAGAGGAAGTTTGCTGTCCACGTACAGAGTTTTGGTGGTAGGCCATAGGACGGAAGTTTATTAAGCAGCGCTGCGTGCCAGACCTGGTCGAATGCTTTGGATATGTCTAGAGCGACAATCTAGGATTCACCGTGTAGTTCCATAGACTTGTTCCAAGAACGGGTGACAAAGGAAAGGAGGTCGGCAGTTGATCTGCGCTGACGGAATCCATACTGCCTGTCGTGGATTAGACTGCGTTTTTCAAGAAATTTTAGTAGTTAGGTGTTTATATACTTTTCCATCACTTTAGAGACGACTGAACGGAGATAAATAGGCCTGTAGTTGCTAGGAATATGGCAACTGTCAACGCCTTTATAACACATCGAGCGAAGAGATCAAAAGTAGAGTATAAAAGAAAAAGAAAATGGAAGAAATGGAGCAACAGAGATTAAAAAAGAAGCTAAGCCAATAAATGCATGCAATTTTATTGCCGCATCAAGAAATCAAGGTTCCAAAAAATATTTATTGATTGTGGTATTTACAAGATGCAGTTTTGTCCCAACATATTTCGTAAGCCAGCCACTACTCTCTTTTAACAAAATAAAATTAGACGATCCATATTTGGATTTACTTGCACAACAAAACAGCCAAAATCACAAACGTATGTCTCCAAAATTAGCGGCCACCTCCGCATAAGGAGATCCGAGGGTCTGAATCTGTAATTTCATTTGCGAATTGAGACACGTTGGGCGAACCCTCGCCTCGCACAAACTGCAACTCATGTATCTATTATTATTGGTGTTATTATTATGAGATTATGCAACGAGATGCATTGAGCAAGCCAACATACTCGTACACATTATTATCCATCCAGCTGTAAAAGTTCATTGCATACTGTTACATGGCATATCTTTGAAAGTGAAGGTCTCTCAGAGGCTTGTACCAGTACCATCAGTATCCTCTGCCTTTTGCTTTCTGCTAATGCACTGCTCAGATTGAGAGGTTACTAGAATACGTGCAGCCAAGTGAAATTTATTTTATAACAGAATTACATATTTTACAGACAACAGAACGCTGTCTGTCCAAATGTTATTTTACCTTCTAAATTCTGTTATCTTAAAAACAAAAAGTAAAAACATACTTTAAACAGCCAACAGCACCTAAAAATCGTTTTGCTTTAAATTATTTATTAATATTTTCCCTATTCATAGGACGGTAAGGTTTAAAGAACAGAAACGTAAATACCTATTTAGTTCAATTAAAATAATATTGTCAACCAGAAAAGGGCAAACATTTATCTTAAATAAGATTTCCGAATCACCATAAGCAGCTCGCATATATATATATATATATATATATATATATATATATATATATATATATATATATATATATATATATATGTTCAGAAAGATTTCCGCCGTCTTTATTATGAGACATACTTGGTTCTCGGGTTGAACCGCGTCCAGAATTTATGGAAACTCGACGTTTCGGCTCCTGTTTTGGAGCCATTTTCAAGATGTAAAGGAAATATGTAAGGACACTCTAAGGCCTCAATATGCCTACTCCTTAGAGTGGTGGTCAAAGGTGGGTGAAGGATATATGTAAGGACACTCCAAGGCCTCAATCTGCCTACTCCTTAGAGTGGTGGACAAAGGTGGGTTGGGTTGTTGTAGCTCGATTACGGGGCCTCAATCTGCCTACTCCCCAAATCTCGCCGGAGATCGTCTGTGAGGTCTCAGTGTGTGTTGAAACCTTAAAAGTCTGGAAGCAGCAAGTGCGTTATGGTAGTGAATTTTCATAGAAATGATCTGGCACAAAATATGTTTTTATAACTTTTCTTTTTTGTAACACAGGAATATGAATCTTGGTATATAGTTTCCTTTTAATATCGTTAACTTACGTGCCAAATTTGGTTACCATAGCTCTTCCATTTT